>CM066031.1:1331218720-1332418720 GCA_033557465.1 Ichthyophis bannanicus | reverse complement strand
GAACTCACAAAGCACCATACCCTACCTATCAAAAGGCAACACTGCAAATATTAAACCAATACATTTCAGAGAAAAACAATACATGACCTACTGGGGAAAGAGAACAAGTGGCAATGTCAAATAGGAATTACATAAACAGAATACCTCAGCTCAGTTACACATGCAGAACATAGACCATCACCAAACAAGGAATCACAATTTAGAAACAGGAAGGCAATAATTAAACTGGGAACCCCAAAAGCCAAACTTGGAATGTACAACAACTGTAGAAATAAAACTATAAATTAATTTCCTCTTGTACCAAACAAAGCGCAGACGTTAATGATGCACATTTCCCAGAGCTTTCATATTCCAGTTAATAAATTCAAAATAAAGAGATATCTTTCTACCTTTTGTGCATTTTTTTCCGTGGTTGCAATTGCTCCAGCCACTTTCTTCTGGTTTCTTCATGTTTTCTGCTAACTCTCCATCATCTGCTGTCTCTTCTCTCTTCTAGTTTTTTTTTCCATTCTCTCTCTCTCTACATCTGCTTTAACATACTAATCTTTCTCCTTTTGCTCTTTCCTCATTCCTATTTCATCCACTCACATTTTACCCCTCCATCCTCAATCCCCACTTACTCTCCCAATACCCAGCTAAGTGTAGATTTTTTACCCCTACCACACAAAATATTTTTCCCCTCTCCATTTTACTCTCCCAGCCCCATCCCATTCTAATCCTCCCCTAATCCTCCCCCAACATCAGCTCCCTTCTAGGTCCAGTCTCACCCAGCATCCATTCCCTTCTTGTCCCTGCATCAGCCCATTTCCAGTCCTAGCCCCCATCAGCCCCTTTCCAGTCCTAGCAACCCCCCCACCCACTTCCAGTCCTAGCCACCCCCCATCACCCCACTTCCAGTCCTAACCCCCCCCATCAGCCCACTTCCAGTCCTAACCCCCCCATCAGCCCCATTTCCAGTCAGAGCCCCCCATAGCCCATTACCAGTCCTAACCCCCCCCCCAACAGCCCACAGCCCATTACCAGTCCTAACCCCATCAGCCCACCTCCAGTCTTAATCCCCCCAGCCCATTTCCAGTCCTAGCAACCCCCAACCCATTACCAGTCCTAGCCCCCCATAGCCCACTCCCAGTCCTAATCCCACCAGCCCATTACCAGTCCTAAGCCCATCAGCCCACCTCCAGTGTTAACCCCCCCATCAGGCCCATTTCCAGTCCTAGCCCCCCCATAGCCCATTACCAGTCCTAAACCCCCACCCCAACAGCCCACAGCCCATTACTAGTCCTAACCCCATCAGCCCACCTCCAGTCTTAATTCCCCCCAGCCCATTTCCAGTCCTAGCAACCCCTCCAACCCATTACCAGTCCTAGCCCCCCATAGCCCACTCCCAGTCCTAATCCCACCAGCCCACTCCCAGTCCTAATCCCACCAGCCCATTTCCAGTCCTAATCCCCCTCACCCAATTTTCAGTTTAAGCCCTCCCATACCATTACCAGTCCTAACCTCCCCATCAACTCACTTTCAGTCCTGATCCCATCAGCCCATATACAGACTTAGCGCCCCCATAGCCCATCACCACTCCTAACCCCCCCCCCGGCCCCCCCATCGCCCATCACCACTCCTAACCACCCCCCCCCCCCCAGGCCCCCCCCATAGCCCAGCACCACTCCTAACCCCCCCCCAGGCCCCCATAGCCCATCACCACTCCCTACCCCCCCCCCATTCCCCCCATAGCCAATCAACACTATTAACCCCCACCAGCCCCCATAGCCCATCACCACTCCTAAACCCCACAGCCCCCCCATAGCCCATCACCACTCCTAACCCCCCCCCTGGCCCCCATAGCCCATCACCACTCCTACCCCCCCAGTCCCCCATAGCCCATCACCACTCTTAAACCCCCCAGCCCCCCCATAGCCCATCACCACTCTTAAACCCCCCCAGCCCCCCAATAGCCCATCACCACTCCTAACCCCCCCAGCCCCCCCATAGCCCATCACCACTCTTAACCCCCCCAGCCCCCCATAGCCCATCACCACTCTTACCCCCCCCCCAGCCCATCACCACTCTTAACCCCCCCAGCCCCCATAGCCCATCACCCACTCCTAACCCCCCCTCCAGCCCCCCATAGCCCATCACCACTCCTAACCCCCCCCCCCCCACCCGCCCCCCCACCCCCCCCCCCCCCCCCCCCCCCCCCCCCCCCCCCCCCCCCCCCCCCGCCCCCCCCCCCCCCCCCCCCCCCCCCCCCCCCCGCCCCCGCCCCCCCCGCCCCCCCCCCCCCCCGCCCCCCCCCCCCCCCGCCCCCCCCCCCGCCCCCGCCCCCCCCCCGCCCCCCCCCCCCCCCCCCCCCCGCCCCCCGCCCCCCCCCGCCCCCCCCCCCCCCCCCCCCCCCCCCCCCGCCCCCCCCCCCCCCCCCCCCCCCCCCCCCCCCCCCCCCCCCCCCCCCCCCCCCCCCCCCCCCCCCCCCCCCCCCCCGCCGCCCCCCCCCCCCCCGCCCCCCCCCCCCCCACCACCCCCCCCCCCCCCCCCTCCCCCCCCACCCCCCAGCCCCCCCCCCCCCCCCCCCCCACCACCCCCCCCCCCCCCCCCAGCCCCCCCCCCCCCCCCCCCCCCCCCCCGGCCCCCCATAGCCCATCACCACTCCTAACGCCCAGCCCAGCCCAGGGAAATTTTTTTAAAAAAAGAAGTTGTCTTCTCCAGCAGCCGGGGCCGCCGCGGCAGAATCGAGTGTGCCGCGGGGCCCCCCCTGCCCAGCAGAGCCTGCCCAGCAGAGCCTGCCCTCCCGAGCCTGCCCTCCCCTTTATCACCTGTCTTCGCAGCTCTAATCAAACGCGCCGGCTTTCAGAGCGCGAAAGGGCTAGTTTCCCTTTCGCGGCTCTGTTAAGCCCGCGGGGGCTGATGGGAACTTCCCATCAGCCCCCGCGGGCTTAATAGAGCAGCGAGGGAGAAACTCTCTCTCGCGCTCTGAAAGCCGGCGCGTTTGATTAGAGCTGCGAAGACAGGTGATAAAGGGGAGGGCAGGCTCGGGAGGGCAGGCTCTGCTGGGCAGGCTCTGCTGGGCAGGGGGGGCCCCGCGGCACACTCGATTCTGCCGCGGCGGCCCCGGCTGCCGGAGAAGACAACTTCTTTTTTCTTTTTAAAAATTTTACTTTAGGATTAGAATGTTTTTTGCGCGGGGCCCCCTGAAACGCGGGGCCCTGTGCAAAAAACATTCTCGCTCAATGGACGGGCCGGCCCTGTTTGTAGCTTACAATTGCAGGGCACGAGATGAGAGTGCATTTACTGTATTCATGTGCAATGACCACATATCTGTAACTACAGTGGGGTGATGTGCATATCATGGTGGTACATCCCTACTGCTGCCAAGACTTCTGAACCTACCATGGCCACTAGGCCTTGCTGTGGTAAAAACACACGCTAACCATGCACTTATTGTGTGCTACTTACGGCACTTTAGTAAACATGCCCCTATGATTGTTCCTCCGAACAGTGCCAGCCCAGCCACTAGATAAGCTAGGTGGTTGCCTAGGGCAGCAACCTCTGGAGGGCAGCAAAAGCAGACCATTCAAAGCTAAATAATAGATTATGGCAGCCAGAGGCAGTGTAAAACTTGAGGTTTGCTAGGGCTTCAACACGTTCAACTAACTCTAGGGTGGCCCTGCCTCCCAATAAATATCTGCCTACCATCATCAATTGCAAAATAGTCCAATTCATATAAGGTAAATTCAAGATAACAGATCAAGAAAGAAGCAGCAAGAAAATGTATAACTAATCACAAAACATCAATTGCAATGTTACCACGCTGGTCACACCTGGGCCACATGAAGGTGCATGCTCCTTTGATAGTGTCCCTATGACAACAATACCATTGGGGCTGCCCAAGCCAGTGGCAAAGCACCTCTGGGAGACTTTTTGAAACTGAATATAGATGACCAACAGTTAGGGGTCTGCTGAGATCAAGTTCATTTATCCAATTTTTAATATTTTCTTCCTCCACCCTTCCCCTCCCTCTGCCCACCTCCCATTCTCATCTCTACTTCATACACCCCCCCAGGGTGGGTGGACTCTGCGCAACCCTGAGGGGTATTCAAGGCTATAGCCCTACATCACCTATGTCCCCCTCCCCCCTCAAAAGGTAAAAGTAGAAAGAAAACATCCCTGGGACTGCATCGGAACACACGCACCATCTGCTTCCGTATCCTTCCACCCTTAGGCACTCACTCCAGATTATCCATTCATCCATTATCCATTCATCCATTTAGCCCTCTTAGACAACCTCATCAAGGGGCTGGAAAACAAAAACAAGATGTTCATACTAATATTCATAGATATATCTGTGGCGTTCGACACAGTACATCATCAAATACTCTTGCACAGACTAGAATCAATAGGTATAACAGGCACACCCATAAAGTGGTTTGAGTCATACCTAACAAATAGAATGCAACAGGTTCATTTCAATAACGAGCAAGCAAAACCCTTCCCCCAAACCGAAGGGATACCACAGGGCTCAGCCATCTCCTCCCTGTTGTTTAACGTCTATATCCAGCCAGTATGTGCAATTTTCCAGAAGCATAGTATCAGCTACCACCTATATGCAAATGACATCATGCTGTACACACAACTTGATATAAACAACCCCAATCTCAACCAATTAGAAGAATGCCTACACGATCTGCAAAACTGGCTCCAATGCAACAATATGACTATAAATCACAAAAAAACTGAAGTGATGTTCATATCAGGAAAACAAGATTTCAAACCTCCTGCATCTATCACCCTGAACGGAAACACCTATCTCTCTAAAAATGAGATCAAATACCTAGGGGTACTAATCGATGCTAACCTAAAGATGGACAAACACCTCCGGATAACTAACAGAGCAATTTTTCACAAACTGAGAGTTCTACAGCCCATACGCTGCATCATTGACCACTCGGACTTTAGAACAGTAGCACAGGCACTCATCATTCCTCACCTGGATTACTGTAACGCTATCCTGCAAGGTCTACTGAAAAAAACACTAAACATCCTACAAATGGCGCAAAATGTAGCAGCCAGAATTATCATGAATAAGAGTTTGTTAGACCACATCACTCCAGTTCTTATAGAGCTCCACTGGCTCCCCATACCTGCAAGGATAATCTACAAAATGCTGGTATCTACATTTAAAATTATCCACAAAATATCTCCTTCCTTTCTCGATAACCTTATCACCACTCAGCCTGCCAACAGATGCCGACGAACTGCTAACCTGAACACACTCTGCGTACCCAGCAGCATAAGGTCAGTGAAAGAACGGACCAGCAACCGGGCATTCACCTACTCAGCACCCATACTCTGGAACCAGATGCCCCACGAGCTACGTCAGATCAAGGACTTACAGGTCTTCAGAAAAGAGCTTAAAACACACCTATTCCAAATACACTACGGCATCACATAGACGGTTCCAACTATCCCCTCCCATGCTGCCCACCTACCTCAAAAGCCTAAGCCTCATATGAACCTAATGCTCATTTGATGTCCACTTCCATGATGATCAAATTGTCGATATGTATATAATTTTCTCCTATTATGCCTTTATATATTGCGACTCTGTTGTATATTTACACTGGTGTTCAAACTGTAATTTATGCCAATGATATGTATAACTGTAATTGTGCCATTGTTAATCACCCCCCTTATCTTGTCCCCTCTCCCGTGTCTTGTACAATAATTTGTAATTCATACTGGTGTTTAAACAGTAATTTATTTGCCAATCAATTGTATAACTGTAATCTTCTCGCTGTTTATCCTTCCCTTGTCTATTCCCCTCTCCCTGTCTTGTACAACGATGGACCGCTTCTGATCGCTGGAAGGAGCGGTGTATAAATGTATGCCAAAATAAATAAAATAAATCCCCAGTCACACACTAAGTACATCATTAAGGGCTTGGGCATTCAATCTGGCAAGATAGGGTTCCCACAATGCTAGAAAAGCCTCACTCCCCACGCTTTGCCCTTTAGAAGTAAGACTTTCATGAAGCACCAGCTGCCACACCCAAAAACTAGGGTTTCCCCTCCTCCCTCCAGTGCGGTAAAAGGCAGTGCTTGGCCAATAAGCATCCCTTTCAGAGTAACAGTCGTGCCCCCTGACCTCGTAGACTCAACCCTCAGATGTCATCTAAGATAGCCAGATCCGGGAGTCAGCACAAACTGTTGTCCTAAGAGCCCCTGATAGAAGTCCTGGATCCTCCCCCAAAAGCACCTCAGCTGGGAGCATCCCCAGAACATATGTCCCAGATGGGCAGCTCCATCCCAACAGTGTGGGCATTCCTCCTGGGTCGTGAACCCTGCTCATCAGTGGAGAAAAGTAAGCTCTTTCTATAATTTTATATTGCAACTCTAGATATCGGGCCCCTTTCACCAACAGTGGTATCTGCGAAACTACTGGGGCCCAGGAAAAAACATCCAAGTCCATCCTCAACTCCTCCCACCATTTCATTTTGAGACCGGTATACAAGCGCTGTGGCCCCAAATCCCACAACTTCTAGTAATATATGGCTATAGAAACCTAGTCTCTACTTTCTATTTCAAAGAAAGCTTCCACCTTGTCCAACGCCTCTTTACCTAGTGTCAAGGAGCCCAGAGTCTGCATGTAGTACCGAAGTTGCAGGTAAGCAAAGTGATGACCCCTTGGTAAACCATAGCATGTCTATATATCTAGGAAGAGTAAAATGTTCCCTTCCACATCAACAACCTGCTGTAGTTGCGTGAGTCCCTCAACCCCCCAATCACGAAAATCCCTAGTGTCCATACTGGGGGTTAAGGTGATGTTACCCTGTAATACCCTGAGATAACCTCTAGACTAGAGCCTACACTGTCTACCAAGCAGATCTCACTGTCTGGATCACTGCGCTGTTATGAATATAGTCTGGGAGGGCAGGACTCACAGCATGGAGGACTGATAGCAAATTATATGGGGACACAAATGTTGTCTCTGCCTTTCGGGGTGTGAATATTCAATGATCACTAAGCCAATCATGAACATGCTCTTGCTGTGTAAGATAGAATAAAAGATCATCTGCAAAAGCAGAGACTTTAAAGGTCAAATTCCCTATGGGTGCCCCCACTATACTGGGAAAAGCATGAATCAATCAAAGCAAAGGATCTAATGAGAGTACAAATAAAAACAGCGAAAGAGGGCATCCCTGATGGGAGACCCACCCCAAACCAAAGCAGTGTGTCAATCCTTCATTCACCACTATCTCCATCTGTGGAGCTGCAGATAGCGCCTTTATCTCTTGGAGGAAGTTCTCTCCGACCATAAAACTGCAAGATGGTAAACAAATATTGCCAACCCACCCTAACAAATGCTTTTTCATCATCAAAATTTATCAGGAGAGAGGTGCTCTGATGGTAATGTACCCACTCTAGTGAGGCCAACATCTTTCACAGATTACCTGATGGGTAGCGCTCTCTCACAAACCTCACTTGATGTGGGTGCACTAATTCCGAAAGCCCAGCCTCCAATCTATAGGCTAAGATCTTGCAAAGTTTTTCAGATCAAAATTGATCAACTAAATTGGCCTATATGAGGCAGCCTTTAGGAGATCCTTCCCAGGCTTAGGCAGAACTATTATGTGGGCTGTGTTTATGTCAAATCTAAGCTCCCCTTTTATAAACCATTCTTTTTAGACTTCAAATAATGGTGATATGACCTGTTCTTGTAAAGGCTTATAATATTCTGCTTGGTAGCCATCTGGGCCCGGGGTCTGTCTGGCAGATGCCTGTTTAATGCATTGATACACTTCCTCCCCCATAATGGGAACCTCCAGCTGGGCTGCCTGTTCCTCTGTCAACTTGGGGAATTGCACCCGAGCCAAATATTGCTTGCTGTGCTCCTTAGCCACCTCCTCGCCCTTATAAAGAGCTTGATAGTAATTCCCATGACCTCTCCGATAGCTTCTGTAGTAGTTCATAGGTGTCCATGTGGGCCCCCAAGGGCTGCAATGAAATTGGACAGCTGATGACTCTTAGGGCAGTGGGCCAGCAATTTCCCAATTTTATCCCCATATTGATACATGTTGATGCAGCAGTGTGTTAAGCACAACCTGAGACACCATCAAGTTAGTCCAATTTGCCTCCGACGGATGTTGCCCCAAGAGCCGGTGCTCTCTGCAGATATGCTTCTCTAAATGAAGCACCCGTATGTTAATATCCCTCTGACGCTTTGCAGTGTTAGCAGTGATATCCCCTCAGAGCACCGCTTTGGAGGCCTCCCAATACAGTCCTAGGTGGTCTCGATGTCCCCCATTATGTCCATTATACTCTGCCCACTTCTCCTTCAAGTACATTAAGAAGCCTCCATCACGATATAGCTCCAAGGGAAAGTTCCAAGAGGCACCCACCACCATAGTCTTTCCCCAACTAGGATCTATCCAGATGGGGGAATGGCCTGATATCTCATATAGTGCTATTTTCACCCCTTCCACTTGTCCAAATGCAGCTTCTGAGACAAAAGTATTATCAATATCCACACTTGTACCATGTGCTCAGGAGAGGTGGGTATAGTCATGCTCCTGTGGATGCAAGATCCGGCACACATTCAATAGCTAGCAGTGATGAAAGAATCATCATAGACAATAGGTCATTGGCCCACGTCCCCCGGAGTACCCCCTGGAGGCATCCAAACCTGGGTCCAAGACCCATTAAAATCACCCCCTAGTATCAATGGATAATCCAGTAACTGGGCAATAGCGGAAGGTAGATGTGTGAAAAAGCCCAGATCAGTTGCATTTGGCATATAGGTACAGCATGGGATCACCTGCCTGCCCCATAGTTCCCCCACAACCAGGACATAGCGCCCTCCAGGGTCCGACAGCACAGTTTGGGACTGAAAGCAGGCATTGCGATGCAAGACGATGGCCACCCCCACTTTCTTCCCACTGCTGGGGCCCCAAACACCTGGCCCACCTTCCCCCCTTTGAGTTTAGCCATTTCTCCAGCAGTTTGATAAGTTTCTTGGAGCTTGACAACATCCCCTTTATGCTTCCTCATGGTCTGCAGCACTCTACGTCTCTTTATGGGGCACCCCAGCCTGTACACATTCCAAGACAGTATTCTCAACCTGGATCATATTCGGAGTAGTCCAATAGAAACGATGCAGCTCTTGTTCCACAGAGTGAGGCCCTCCCAGCCTAGAGCATCCCTCCAAACTTTCATGCATAGTCTCCTGACCTTATGCCTGGTCCACTCCCTGTTGTGTTCCAATCACCACCATTCTTCATGCCCAAGCTTACTATTATAACCCCACCTCCCCCATCCAACTCCCCTACCCTCTTCACCCATCCTTACTTCCCCCCCCAACTCACTCTTTCCTCCCTGTACATTACACAGGCCACTTCTAGTGCATAGGGCCTCCCCCACTGCATAAACCTCCTCCCCCTCCATTCTCTCATTTCAAGGTTTCCAACATCCCCCTCCCCCCGTAGGCCAAATTATACTCTCCCCACTGCTCACCCTCATCTCTCAACACTCCTACCACATCCCCATTATTCCATGCACTCACTCCATCAGTCTTTCCTACCCAAATGGTCCCTTAAGGTCTACCCATTTCCACCACCTTCCATACATCTTAATATTGAAGAACACCAGTCTACTCCATAGGAAGAGTCCTAGAGGAACATATGGACAATCAAGTTCACTGTTGCCTGGGCCCGGGTCTCCTGGCCACTCACAGGCCATACTTTATACTGTCCTGGAGACTGCCCCAGACAATATCCGCAATATGGTCCTTCCACCCTCCTCCCTCAACAGTCTTCACTTAACATTTAGTTTCAAGGTCAACCCAGTCTAATGGAGATCCTGCAAACAAATCCTGTGTTCAACAATGATTCATTATTCCAGCTCCCTCCAGGACAGAAAGAACCGGGTAGCCCCAGACGTTCATCCAAAAGAAAAGTCCTCAAACAGTCCAGACCCCAGTAAGCCTCCCACTGGGCACACAGATCATACTGCCTGCTATCCTGGAGACTGCCCGTGTGCCCCAAACAGTATCTACAATATGATCCTTCCTCCCTCCCCTTGAGATAGTCTCACCTTAACATTTAGTTCCAATGTCAACCCAATCAATGTAGATCCTGCAAGCAAATTCTGTGTTTAGTGATGACCCAGTGTTCCAACTTCCACACTGGGGAGAGAAGACCTGACAGCCCTGGAAGACAGTCCAGCAAAGGTGCCGCCAAAGCAAGCAGTCCCCAGTATGCCTCCCAGTCCCTATCACGGCAAGGTGTCCCTGCTCTGTGTAAGAATAGAATACACATATTTGGTCACCGACTGGGCATCTTTAAATATCTGTATCGCTCCATTGTGAGAAATCCACAGCTGGCAGGATACTGAAAAGCGAATCTAACCTTTCCCTCGAAGAGACGTTTGCACAACAGGCTAAAGGTTTTTCTCTGCTGCACCACCTGGGTTGAATAAACTTGGAAAATCAAAACTTTTGTCTTTTGTCTCCTGGTGCATCGGGGTGGGGGGGGGGGGGGAGGGATTCTTTGACTTAGCTGCTGGAGCACTTTATCTTCCTGGACATAGTTAAGGAACCAGGCTATTAGCACTCCTGGGCGGTTATCCTCCCCTCGGCAAGCCCCCAGACAGTAGGCCCATTCGATAGTAATTGGACCACAGTCCACTCCGAGGTCCAAGGTTAGCAGCAGCCATGTCTCCAAGAAGCCCCTGAGCTTGCTATCTGTGACTGCCTCTGGAATGTCACAAAGAGCAAGTTGTTTCTGCAGCTCTGATTCTCCAAGTCCTTGATCTTCTCTTGCTGCTGGCAGATAAAGGAGTAGAGCTCCTGCACAGTTGTCAGAGCTGTGCTTACATCATCCTCCACTGCGTCAAATTGCATTCCGCTTCCCCCAATCACGTGGCCTCAAGGGCCTGGGAGACCCCCTGCAGTTTCTGGAACACCAGGTCAAATTTCCCCATGAGCGCAGCATCTACAGTCAGTTACAAGGGCATCCCGGCCTGGTGATCCCAGACCTACCATGAGGCCATCTGTCATTTTCTCAGACATGTGGGCCTTCTCCTTATCTTTGCACAGGGCGCATGTTGCCATGCAAACCTCCCACACCCGGTTCATTCTTCGGGCAATGTGGAATGCCTGACCTCAGCTTCTGGTGAAATCAGCTTGGGAGGTAATGTATGCCACCAAAGAGAAGAGTTTTCAGTGGGGGAAGCCCCAGAGCTCAGCACAGAATCGTCCAGCTGCACTCACCATGTCACGTGATCTGAGAACTTTGATAGCCAGAAGGCTGCAGCTTTCAAATGGCTGTTGTTGCTTCTGTGGGGAAATAGCCTTAATTTCTGGTTTCTTATGCCTTTCCTTTTTCCATTCATGCAAAAACGTCATTTTAAACAAAAATGAATCAAAGTTTTTGTTTGTATTTGTCATAAATGCACACTTTCTTTTTTAAATTTCTTTACTTATATTTTCCAACAAAATACAAACAAAAGAGAAAACCAAATTGCAGTAAATCAAAATACACAATTCTTCTCTATAACATGAGATAAGAAAAAGCTTATCACAGCCCACCCCACCCTGTCCCTCCCATCATCATGCAATCATCAGGGGCTATATACAAGCGGTACAAAACATCTGCAAGCCTGTGAGGCCTACAAGGGCTCTAGGAGAGCAACCACTCCACTGCATACTGTAGGAAATGAGAAGATTTGTCTAATAACCCCTTACTATATCTCATATCTTGCTTTAGAATGGTAATTCTGTAGGAATTTCCACTTAAGAAAAAAAGAGGATGTAAGGGAACTACCACACCATGGTATTTGCGCATGTATGTGGCATAAGCACAAGCAATCCATCATTCGCGTCAACTAAGCTCTGCTGTATGTTTCCAGTTAGAAATAACGAGATGTTGGGCCACTCCCAACTTGAAATCAATTAAAACTGACAATCCCTCTGTAAAGACGAGATACCAATTGCTGACTGAAAAATGACCCCAGACCATGAGAGAGTGGCCCGGAATCCCAGCACCTCTTTAATACGGTTCCATATTGAAACCCAATAAGACTGAATGTTAGGACAATCATACACCACATGTCTCAAAGTGCTGACATCTCCTCGATGAGACTACAACTCATTCCCAGCTGCCTGATCTCATTTAGCAACCTTTCAATAGGCAATCCTCCTTAGGAATTGCATTTGCTAATTGTTGAAAAGCCTTCTGAGTATGCAATATAACCCTGTGAGACTTCAACCTCCCAACAGACAGCGTGTCAGTAAGAAGATTCTAGGGGAAAGGATTACTTAATCTCTCTTCTAGTTCAAGCCATACTGAGGGTATACCTATGGCCCCCTCCACCCATCGCAAACCTTGTTTTAGTAAAAAAACAACAACACAGTGTTAGGCCTGAAAATCAGGGAAAATCACCCCCTTCCTCTTTTTAAGATTTAAATTTCCTGAGAGCAATTCTAGGCGGTTTATTTTCCATAGAAATTGAACTAGAATCCTTTCAATTTGACGATAGACTTTACTTGTAAGGAAGACTGGTAGCATTTCTACTATATAATTCACTTTAGGAGTGGTAGTTATATTTATAGCTTCAATACGACCCCACCAAGAAAGATAGACCGGCGACCACTTTGTGTTATATTATTAAAAACTCATTGAGTCAAATAGGGTAAATGAGATTGCAGAGTGATCAGAAATGTAAGCTGCATAAATAGTAGACTCACTAATTCTATAACAAAGTCCTTGAAAACTAGGAAAAATCAATACGTGATATTGGAAGAACCATGAGGGATAGAACTTTCCTCACTAAGATGTCTACCCCATTAATCTTATGATGGGCAGCTGAAAAGTCCCTAAAGAGTAGGGTTTTATATCTAGTTTCAATGACTCCTTTACATTGATTAATGCTCTTAACATTCAGTTAAAGGATCTTAAAGGAAAGCATATACTGACAATATAGTTCAGATTGACAGTCAAATGTTGCAGAAACATACCAAATTGTAGCATTTAGTTTTACATTGTAGAACAACTTCTTAAGTGCCCTCAAAGTGTTAGCTGTGCCTTTTACCCAAAGAAGAAAACCCAACAAAAGAGACACACTTTAGCCCCAGCCCCGTCATATGATCACTCAAAATAAGAAAACCTAATTCTGAAAAAACATCTCTCCAAAACCATCTAAACCCAGGGGGGCTGTATAACACACAAAACATAGCGGGTGAGCCCACCCGGACAAGACAGACATGGATGGCAAAATGACCTAGTAGTACTTCCACATTTCTATGTCACTCAGAATATCACGCTTTTCCCACCTCCCTTAGTAAGAATAAAGATAATGTACTCAAAACTAAAAAAAACCCAAACAGAAATGCATGGCAGGGCAGCCCTCTTCAAATCAGTTTATGGCCTAGAAGACCCAGCCCAGTGAACAAGGGCCACTCCACTACTCCAAACCACAAGGCTCTCCCAGCCTCCATAAACATCACAAACACCATAAAACATAAAAGAAGAGCGAGAGAGAAAACAAAAGAGACATCTTAACCAGGATAGTACCCTGGAGCTCCATCAAAAGAGACAGAATGGATGTCCCAGTATATAGCAATGTTACATGATTAAGGGGCTTGTTTACAAAGCCGTGGTAACGATTCGCGATCGTTATCGGAGCCGCGGCCCCATTGAAATCAATGGGGCCGCGGCTCCGATAACGATCGCGAACCGCTACCGCGGCTTTGTAAACAAGCCCCTAAATGTCGCTTCTGCGTGGATAAGTCGCCTTTACACGACCTCAGACCAGTCAAACGCCCATGATAGCAAACGCCATAGAACTTTAGCAAATAAAAGTTGCAAAGTGACTTTCACACAATCACCGCTGACTCCTTATCCTCCAGAAATGCATATAACTCCCCAGGATCATCAAAAGTCTTGGTCTGGTTATGCAGAGTGACTCTCATGCAGACAGGATAGAGAAGCCCAAAATGGGCCTGAAGTTGTACCAAGCATGGACGCAGAGCCAGAAAACTCTTTCTCCGATCCACCGTCGCCTTTGCAAAGTCCAGGAAGAACAGGAGTTTATGTTCCTGATATTCCAAAGTTGAAAGTGCTCTGGCTGCTCCCATTATTTGCAATAATTGCTGAAAACGTAAAACTTTCAAGATGATTGGGCGTGGACGCTTGCCCATGATCACAGATTGAGTAGGCACTCTATGAGCATGCTCCATCTTGAACGGCATAGCAAACTGCAACTTTAACACATCTGGAATCATGGCTTGCAAAAAGGATACCAAATCAGGGCCCTCTGCTCCCTCAGGAACTCCTAGTACTTGTATGTTATTCCTCCGAGAGTGATTATTACCGTCTTCCACCTCTCTTTGTAATGAACGTATCAACTTGGCCTGCTTCTCAGCAGCCTCAAGTCTCTCCCCATGTGAAGCCACCACATTCCTTCCCCAAATGAGCCATAATTGACTCCAAAAAAAGTTTGGAAGGTGTTGATATCTTCCTGCATTGCACATAGCGATTCTCCATTAGCTGTGACCAAGTCTTTGACTATCCGAATCTCAGCCAGTAGCTCCTGTGAGGTCTCAGGACAATCTCGGATGACCGTCAACTTGTGAGGTGAGAGAGGTTCCATCTTGGTTCTCTTTGCACTAACATTTTGAGATACTTGGTAATCCAGTCACGTCTGTTTGGGGCCCGACATATCCGGGATCGAATGGTATCAAAGTAGGTAGGAACTATTTGATTAAAGATTGCAGAAGTCAGGATTCTTGTCTATTGCCCTCTGGAACACAGCTCTTACACGTCCATCTTGACCAGAAACCAGGCTCCACCCCCATAAATGCACGCTTTCTATATGCCCTACAGCTTTGAAAGTGCAAATTGATTGTATGCACATTAATTTGTAGGTATACATGTGCACAAGCAATTTGCTCACATGCTTAATTTTCAGATACTCATATAAATGTCCAAGAAAGTCCAAAATGCACACACCTCCGAGTAGTGTATTACAAGTATTGGTCCTTGGTCTTGTCCTTTTTAACATTTTTCAAGCAAAAGCTTTGTCTTTTTGTGGATGATACACAAATCTGCCAAAGAGTATTAGAAATCCTTTTACTCTAGCAGTCCCATCTCAGAAAGAGCTGGAAACAGGGACTCACCTCATAGCTGACTATGAAGTTCTGATGGCAGAAAATCTTTATACAGAACGATACAACAAAGTAGCACGTCTCATATGTTGGAAGCTTTGTAAACACTACAACATCATTGTGTCCCTGAAAAGCACTGGATCATGACCCTAAGAAAATTACAGAGAATTAAGTGGTTATGATCACCCAGGACATTCCCATTCCTATGGATAAGAAACTGGATGCAAGGAAACCTGACATAGTGGCAAAGGAGAAAACACAGCATTGATAATAGAGGTGTCAATTCCAAGTGATTATTCTGTGAATCACGTGGAGAGGGAGAAGATCTTGAAGTACCAAGAAATGCAGTCAGAGACAAAGATACAGAAATATTTCCCATCGTTTTGGAAACCAAAGGCCTGATAAAGAAGAACTTCCAGTCACATCTTGACAAACTATTCATACAAGTTACATCTTATGAACTCCAGCAGGAGGCTCTCTTTGGCATAATGCAAGTACTACACCAAGCATTAGCAGTAAATTTGAGAGACTGAGATCATACTCCACATACGCTGTCTGAGAAGTGAGGTTCATGACTCTCATGGTATGTGGAAAACTAATCCATTTGGAGAAATTGTTCCCATCTCCTTCATTTTTTTAAAATTTAATATTTATGATTTTCACAGAAACTAATACAAGCAAATGAACTTGCATTGGAAATGTGGGTTACAGTGACAGACAATACATACATGCACAATAAGGAAAACAACTTGTAAGAAAATAATGACATGCAATCCCACCTCTAGCCCACTATAAAGGAGACCCAGATCAGGAAATCAAGTATCAAACATCTCCCTGCCCTACCCCAGGAGACCGATGGGTGTTCAATAAGGAAATCATTTGAGAAGGATACAAAAAATATAAGAATTACCTTGCAGCTTTACTAAGCACTTGCAGGGGTACTTAGGAAAAAAATGTTCCCCTAACTGCAGAACCCTAGGCCTCGGGTTCAAAAATTATCTCCTCCGACGTTGAGTATTTTTGGTCAGCTTAGGAAATATCCAGACTAAACAGCCTTTGAATCGTACATTATGTCTCCTAAAGAATAACTTGAGCTAAAGTTAAGAGACATGTAGCAGGAGTAACCATCACAGACTCGGAGGTTTCAAGCAAAGCAGTAACATTTAATACATCTACAACCTGAGGCCCTGGGATCTTGGCACCAGCCCTGACCTTTTGGCTGGTAGGCAGGTAATAAATCTTCACCAAAGGCAGACATGAGTCTACAGGAATACCCAAAGCTTCAGAAAGACATAACTTAAAACATTTCCTTTGCGGAGATTGTAGAAGACCGAGAAAAATGTATCAGTTGTAAGTTGGCCAATCTAGACTAATTATCTAGCTGCTCCAAATATGCTTTCATACTATTAGCATCTTAATTAAAGCTTCTAAACTAGAGTCAAAATGGTCAGCATGGAAGAAAAGTTCTTCAATAGAAGATTTAAGTATTCCAATCACAGTAGCATTTGTTAATGAAGCCTCTGAAATTTGTGGTACCTGCAAATGAAGCTCCTTCACCTGTGGAATGATGACTTCCTCAAGTTGTTTTATGGTGTTCCAGATAGTTTCCAAAGTTAACTGTTCAGGCCATATCAATTCAAAGGAAAATGACACATGGGCCTCTCGGGAAGGGGAACACTGACTCGACTAATTGGCTCAGGAGAACTTCCACTCTCGGACAGTGGGCGAGATTGTAGTTGATCCCATGAGGCACTTCCACCACTCATCTAGTTCCGAAGATATGCACAGCAGGGGCAAAGAAGCTCCCAGTGTACAGGACACAAACACCACCACATCTCTGGAGCTCAACTGAGGACACAGCTGCTTCTGAAGTCTCCATGAGTCGGGGGGGGGGGGGGCACGAGGTCATTGTTTGAAGGAGATCTTGAGCTTTCCTGCTCCAGAGATCTCTCAGCCGAGGATACCACCCCCAGTAATGCTGGCTGCTGCTCCCAATTGCCCAAAAATGCACCCATCGGACCCAAGGCAACTTGGGTCGAGGTAAGTTGGGCACCCTGGAGCTGCTTGCCCAGCTTCCCTTTCCTTTTTTTCCCCCCATCAGAAACTGCTATCAGAGCACAAGAGTTGCGTGTTGCCTTCTTCCTCCTTCATTAATAACCCTGATAGCTTCCTGTTAGCTGAGATCTTGAAGGAATGTGCATGCTAGAAAATTAAAATGTGGTTTTAGGAAGGTATTCAATTTTAGGCCTTTGTGTGTGTTAAATCGCACATAAGGGATATCATAAAACACTATTTCCATGTATCTGCCAAAGTATCATTTGCATCTGACTTTCCTTCACATATATGCGGGTACACTCTAATCTTAGCAAGCAAGCTTTTTAAATTGATTTAGTATGTAAGCTAGGGCCTTCATGCACAACATGAAATTTTTTGTGCACATTAAACAGACTTAGGTGGTCATTTTAAAAGCATCTCCACATGTAGACAGTGGCATTTACATAGGCAGATAGGCTACCCGTTTCAGAAGCTACTATTTACACGTGGAGATCACAAAGATGCAGAGATTTCAAGAGTGTGCATAGAGTTGACCGAAGATGTATACAAGTATTTCCTATTTTAAAATGAGAATACAGGTATGTTTTATACAATTTCCCTGTCAATTTTGGTATTAGGTCTGAAGCACATATATGTTTTTGGATAGCATAGGTGCATTCATTTGAGATAACATAGGAAATGTCTACATGGTGCATTTCATGGTCATTTCATGCTGTTTCTGATCTGAAATAGAAGTAAAAAAGCTGAATTCCATCTCTTTCTCTTTGTCATAATAAAGTACACATGATTGACAAATAGTATATGCTATCACTCAGCAGTACATGCTATGGCTGCTTCTTAAAACACACTTTAACTAGATGTCCCCTTATAAAACTTCCCTCCTCACTCAAAGTTTGACAGAAACTGTGTTGCTTTTGCATGGGATATAATAGTGTAACATTTGTTATTGTAGACTGAAAGGCACACCAGTTAAATGGAGTCCTTCTCATAGGCTTGATTGTGTCTATATTAGGTCATTAGATTGAGTAAGAAACGTGTTTACATCCTTTAGGTTTATTCCTGTAACAGGATCTCAAGAGTAGCAATAACTCATAAGAAAACATACAGTCACAAGTGTTTTAGGGATCTTGTATGATTACATTTGCAGATGTAAAATGTCAGTTCTTTGCATTTTGACACATCCTTTGTTTCACATCCTATTCCCATTACTTTCTTAGCAGAGGTAGTTAATACATTTGTGGAATGGGACTTGATCCATTGCAATAGAGAGAGAGAGAGAGAGAGAGAGAGAGAGAGAGAGAGAGAGAGAGAGAGAGAAAGAGAGAATATGTGGAGATGTGGAGATATATGCATGTGGAGGGGAGGTGGGAGATTAAAGGTACATATGCAGATGCATATATATGAGTTCTGAATATATGTTCACCTTCTTCAGGCTATCCTGGCATGAGCGCGTAGCTCCCTTTACTCATTAAGGGAACCATTTTTCCTTGTTTTCTTCCTCTGCTGCATTGGCTCTCTCTTTTCTTTCCTCTGCCTTCAGTTATGTAAATCACCTTAATTCTCATGTAGTTGGAATAGCTAATCTCCAAACAAAACTATTAGGGCCCATTTAATCAGGTTTTTTTTTTTAACTTTATGATAAAATAGAACTTTATGATAAAATAGAACAACCCTGTTTTGTTATCATAGCAGATACAACCCTCATATTTAGTCACTTTCTCCAATTTTTAAGGACCTGATATTCAGCTGTGGCTGATAGCCATTGTCTCTGAAATCTAGATCTGGATATTCAATGCCAATATCAGGCCAATTCTGTAGGTGCATATCTGGGACATCCAGATATCCAGAAATCTGGATAGCCCAGAGATGTACCTGATTCTGCTCCTGCAAGGGCTAGACATCTCAGTGGGATCAGAATCAAAGCATAGGGCCTGGATGTCCAGAACGTGCCTCAATTCAGGCACCCCAGACTTCCAGGCACTTCCCCGGCTAGCTCAACCAAGCTTCTGTATGGAGCTGCGGAGCCATGACATCATTTTGCCATGGCACCACGGCTCCATGCAGGAGCCACAATCCCGGCAGACCCCGAAAATGTGCTTTTCCTGCAGCCTGACCCCTAATTGGGCCTGCCATGGCCTGGGTCAGGCTGCGTGGAACTACCTGGGCCCTCTTACCTCACTTTGTGGTCCTGGCTGCTGCCTGTGCTGTTGTTCCAATGGGGAATAAGTCCCCCGTGCAAATGGCTAACACCAGACATACAGATCCAACCTTGGAATCGGCCCTGTACATCCGGGAACGGGTTCACACCAACTTCCCGCCCTCTCTCCACCTCTGGCCCACCCCTCCCGCCCATGAACAGAGCTCCCCACACATCTTGCCTGTACATGCAGGGAGTTCTGTTGGCTGCAGTGGCACCCTGGCGTTTAGCGGGGATGGATATCTGAACCAGACATCCATCCCTGTTAAACGCTAACTGGAATCTACCCCTATATAAGTTACAACTGCGCTTAGTCTCAGCAGCAAAAAGTTAGGACAGCCTGTAATCACTGTTCCCTCTAAGCTGTGCGCGTGTGTGCGCACACACCTCGCCGAGCGAGCGCATATACTTTACAACAGGGCGCACAAAAATTACGGCTCTGATTCTGATAGAAAACAACACAGACGTCTTAAGATGTTGTAATTACTAGAAATTTCCCGCTTCATTTAGTAATCGTCTATTTTCATTTAATTTGATTAAAATCAATGTGGTGTACATACTGTATTCTGACGTGTAGTCAAATTTTAAAGTATATAACTCCGAGTGTCGTTATGTGGTGCACAAAAATTTAACCTTCCTTCAAAAGTTGCACACAGCTGATATTTTATGTGCACACAGCCTACAGAAAATTAGAGGGAACATTGCCTGTAATGCATCTAATTTTCACCATTTAGGGATAACCTGACAGTGGTTGATTACCGCTGCCTATCCCTGGGTGCTGCCTCCACTTTACCCTGTAACACCCTCATGCTAGGATGCTAACAGGGGGGCACTTAGAGGCGGCCATGTTAGTGCTGCTGAATATCCCAGTCAGTGTGATTAACACAGTTAGCAAGTCTGCTAACTGCCTTAACCACTTTGAGTATCGGGCCATAAGTGTTTAAAATATTATATCGTAAACAAGCTGGTTGGGCCAAGCATGGGGAAGTGTTTATAAGCTCAGATTTATGGATATTTCCACTGTTTGAGTCACTTAGCACTGTGGAGTTTGATTCACTATGGCAATCTGTAGACCTGCTGTCTTTCCCAGGCGTATGCACAAGGGAAGAACCCTCTACTACTTCTACTACTATTAATCATTTATATAGTGCTACAAGGCATATGCAGTACAGTACAAACACATAGAATAAGATGGCTCCTGCTCATCAGAGCTTACGATCTAATCAAGACAGACAGTACAATAGATGAGAACGAGGATACAATAGGGAAGGGTAAGGAGATAGGAGAACAAAGGATTACGATCCAAAAGCGGCCAGAAAGAGGTGAGTATTTAGCATGGATTTGAAAAGTGGGAGAGATGAAACCTAACATAAAGATACAGGTAGTTTGTTCCAGGCATAAGGAGCAGCAAGGTGAAAGGACTGAAGTCTGGAGTTGGCAGTGGAAGAGAAGGGCATAGAGAGATAAAAGCCAGAAGAAGAGCGGAGTTCATGAAGACGGGTGTAGGGAGAGAGGAAAGGAAGTGAGCAACAAAAGAATGAATACCTTAATAGGCCAGAAGGAGACGTTTGTATCGGATACAGAAATGGAAGGGAAATCAAAGAAGTGATTTAAGAAGAGGAGTTATACAAGTATAATAGGACTGGTGGAAGATTAGCTGTGCAGCAGAGTTTTGAACAGACCAAAGGGGAGAAAGATGACTCAGAGGGAGACCAACAAGGAGGAGGTTGCAATAATCTAAGTGAGAGATGATTAAAGAGTGGATAAGGGTTTTAGTAGTGTGTTCAGAAATGAAAGGGCAAATTTTGTTAATGTTATAATGTTGTTGTTGTTGTTGTTAAGTGCCGTTGAGTCGGAGTCGACTCATGGTGACCCTCTGGATAGCTATCCTAAATTGTGTTCGGTCTTCAGACAGGCGGCTCATTATTGACAGACTGGTACCGTAGCTACTGTTATTGTATCGATCCATCTCATTGCTGGCCTTCCTCTTTTGGGTTGACCTTCTATCTTGCCAAGCATAATGTCTTTCTCTAATGATCTCTCTCTTCGCATGATGTGTCCAAAGTATGAAAGTCGAAGTCTTGTCATCTGAGCTTCTAAAGAAAGCTTAGGTTTGATCTCCTCTAGTACTGACTGGTTTGTTCTTCGGGCAGTACATGGTATACACAGTATGAGCCGCCAGCACCATAATTCAAAGGCATCAATTTTCTTCCTGTCTATCTTTTTCACTGTCCAGCTTTCACATGCTATGGCTTGCACAAGTCAAATCTTTGTATGGAGAGAGACAGCTCTGCTCTTGATAATCTTTTCTAGGTCTTTCATAGCTATTCTGCCAAGAGCAATGCGTCGTCTGCTTTCTTGACTGCTTGTTGCTTCTTTATTGATAGTTGATCCAAGTAGGTTAAAGTTGTTCACAATTTCAGTTTCTTATCCTTCAACGATGAACCTGTTGATTATGCCAGTTGTCATGATCTTTGTCTTCTTTACATTAAGGTGCAGGCCCATTTTGAGACTATGTTCTTTGATTGTGAGAAGCAAATGTTTCAGATCATCTTCACTTTCAGCCAGTAATGTGGTATCATCAGCATAGCAAAGGTTGTTGATGAGTCTTCCACCAATCTTCACACCTCTGTTGTCTTCATACAATCCTGCTTCTCTGATGATTTGTTCTGCATATAAATTAAACAGGTAGGGGAAAGTATGCAGCCTTGTCTTACACCTTTGATTATTTTAAACCATTCTGTTTCTCCTTGTTCCATTCGAACTGTTGCTTCTTGAACAAAGTACAGATTGTGCAAGAGTATGATCAGGTGTTCTGGTATACCCATGCTTCTTAATGTGGCCCAGAGTTTCTCATGGTTTACACAATCAAAACCCTTGTTATAGTCGATAAAGCACAAATAGATATCCTCTTGGTATTCTTTAGTCTTTTCAAGGATCCATCTCACATCCACAATGATGTCTCTCAATCCTCGCTCTTTCCTGAACCCTGCTTGCACTTCAGGTAGTTCTTGTTCCATGTATGGTTGTAGTCTCTTTTGAATAATCTTCAGTAGAATCTTGCTGGCATGTGGGATCAGAGTGATTGTGTGATAATTTCCACAGTCAGTTGGATCACCTTTCTTTGGTGCGACCTCATTTGGATTATAGTGTGCAATTCTGGAGACCACACCTTCAAAAGGATGTGAACAGGGTGGAGTTGGTGCAGAGGGTGGCTACTAAAATGATTAGTGGGCTTCATTATAAAGCATATGAGGACAGACTTAAGGATCTTAATATGTACACCTTAGAGGAAAGGCGGGATAGAGGTGATATGATTGAGATGTTTAAATACCTCCATGGCATAAAGGTTCAGGGAGAGAGCCTCTTTCAATTGAAAGCAAGTTCTGCTATGAGGGGACATGGGATGAGGGTGAAGGAAGATAGATTCAGGAGTGATATGCGGAAATATTTCTTTACGGAAAGAGTAGTGGATCTATGGAATAGTCTCCCAGTGGAGGTGGTAGAGATGAGGACAGTAACTGAATTCAAAAAAGCATGGGAACAACACAGAGGATATCTAAAGGTAAAAAGTGGACTGTTGTAGTTGTTGATATGGAAGGACAGACTAGGTAGTCCATGTGGTCTTTTTCTGTCATCATGTTTCTATGTTTCTATGTTTCTTTAGTACTGGTATAAACACAGATCTTTTCCAGTCAGTTGGCCATGATGTTGTCTTCCATATTTCTTGGAAGGGCCTTTTATGTACGGCAACAGCTGCATCAGATTGCTGTAATACTTCTATGGGAATGCTATCAATGTCTGGTGCTTTGTTCTTTGATAAGGCTTTCAATGCTTCAACTTCTACTTTCATCACCAATGGTTCCCGATCATAAGGTACAGGTTGAAACGGCTGTTGGTCCACTTAATCTTTATCATATAAAAACTCTGTATATTCCTTTCATCTTTTCTTGATCTTCTCAGCATCATTCAACATAGAACCTTGAGCATCTTGTAATATTCCTATTCGAGGCTGGAACTTTTTCTTTAACTCTCGTAGCTTTAGGAAAGCCAATCTTGTTCTTCCTCTAATAGTTTCTGCTTCTATTTCCTTGCATGTGTCATTGTAGTACTTTTCCTTGTCCTGTCCTGCTGCAAGTTGGAAATCTCTGTTGAGTTCTGTGATTGTCTTTCTTTCTCCTCTGGCTTTAGCTTCTCTGTATTTCTGGGCAATTTTCTTTTTTTTTAAATTCTTTATTTTCGTTTTATAACAACAAAGGAAAGGAAGACATACAGCTAAAAGACAAATACATAACGTGTAATACATACACCAAAGTAAACCCCTACCACCCCCCTCCCCCCTGCTTCTTCTCTAGAAACTAAGCATTCCCGAAGCGGGCGTGTACTTACATTATTGTATTACAAAACCTAACGGTGATCTAAAACATGATGAGTGCACATTATACAGGCATGTTGGAACAATGAGCAGATTGTACATAATCATTAAGCATCTGCCATTTAGACAAGCAAGAGTGAGTTTGGACATGGGGAATAGCTCTCCGAGGTGTCTGCTCATATTTACTATATAAGCAGACGAGGTTCCACCATTCATTGACAGTAAGTCGAGAGCTATCCTTCCAATTCCTCGTGATTAAGCATATGGCTATACCTAGCATGAAATCAAGGAGAAAGCGACCCTTCTTAGGAAGAGAGGGGACCTCCGCCGCAGAGCGGAGTCCCACGACCTTCCAAGAAAGAGGTTCATGAAAGTGTAAGATAGATTGAATACGACCCCAGACCCGCCCCCAATAGACCTGCAGTTGAGGACATTCATAAATAACATGAGCGAAGGATCCCACCGCAGTATGGCAAGACCAACACAGGTCCCTGGCATTTGGGTTCCATTTGGCTATTTTTTCTGGGGTATAAAAGCATCTGTGTGCAAAGAAGAAGAGAGTTTGGGTAACAGAGGCAGACCGGGAAACCCGCACTACTTTACTCCAAAAAACGCTCCATTGCACAGGGGTTATAGTGGTTTGCAGTTCGCGCTCCCAGGCTTGTTGGGCTCTGAAAGTGTCCGTGTCTGTACCCTGACAAAGTATTTTATAGAAATTAGAGGCTACCCCATGTGTACTACTAATGGAGTGAACTATCTCTAATAGCCCATCCTCAGTAGGGGCAGAGGGCGGCATGATTCGCGCACTTTTGAGGCAGTGTTGAAGCTGCATCAATTGAAAGTAGTGTTTCGCTGGTAACGCAAATTCCTTTTGTAAATCCGAAAAGGTTTTCCAACGAGCTGCAGAGAAAAGCTGTTGGGGTGTCCAGATCCCCCTGGAGTACCAGGGTTTCCAGGCTATTGGTCTCTTTAGGACTTGAATTCTGGGGTTATTCCATAGCGGGAGTCCGTCCTGAGGACATACATTCGGGCCCAATGATAGAATGAGAGTGTTAAAGGCCGCAAGAGTATCGACAATCATTGGTGGATGGCGGGTGTCTACTTGGTAAGACATACCGGGGAGATGGGTCAACGGAATTGGGCTACTAAGCTCCTCTTCTATGTCAAGCCAAACTGGTCGGCGGTCTGTTGAGGTATCTAGCCATCGGGCACCTTGCTTAAGTAGAAAGGCTTGATGATATCTAAGAAAATCAGGAAATCTGGTACCCCCTCGTTCCTTTGCAGACTGCAGTTTATGTTTAGCTATCCTTGGTGGCTTGCCCTGCCAGAGATAACGGACGAGAAGGCCCTCAATATCTTTATAAGTATGTAGCGGGAGTAAGCATGGCAGCATTTCCAAAATGTAGTTCACTTTGGGGACTATCATCATTTTCACAGTGTCTAAGCGGCCCCACCATGTGAGAGATAAGGGAGACCAACGATTTGTGAGTTCACGGACTTTGGAGACTACCTCTTTGGCATTAAAACTGATAGTGTCTTCTAAAGGAGAGCAGTAATGGACCCCGAGATACTTCACCATACGGGATTGCCAGAGGAAGGGAAAGGCCTGCATGTCAGCCTCATGTACCCAGCGGTTCAGTGGGAATGCTACAGATTTGGTCCAGTTAATTTTATAGCCCAATAATTGTGAGTATCCGTCAATCAGATCCAAGACAGCTGGAACCGAATCGAGGGAAACGAAGAGCATAAGGTCATCTGCATATGCAGAGAGTTTAATCTCCCTATGGCTAAAGGGGATACCTCGAATACGTGCAGACTGTCTAATAAGGAGGGCTAGGGGTTCAAGAGCGAGATCAAAAAGCATTGGTGATAGGGGGCAACCTTGACGCGTGCCTCTTTGGAGGTTAAATGGCTGAGATTTGATGGCGTTTACACAAATACTGGCGACGGGTTGGGTGTACATAACTTGGAGATATCGGAGGAAGCCCTCTCCAAAGCCATACCATCGGAGAACTGCAAATAAGAAGGGCCATTCTAGACGATCAAAGGCTTTTTTCGGCATCCAGGGAAAGACCCACCCATGGATGGTCGAGATTGGCAGCACTAGATAACACATGGCACAAGGTCCGAGCATTGTCAGCAGTTGATCTGCCGGGTATAAAACCGCATTGGTCAGGGTGAATTAGGGTAGCCATCATGTCAGATAGCCGGGTGGCCAAGATCGTTGCGAAGATCTTATAGTCGGCATTAAGTAGGGAGATTGGACGGTAGTTGGCGGTCAGTAGCGGGTCTCTGCCTTCTTTCTCAAATACAACCACATTAGCTGCAGAAAAGGATCCCAAAGAGGATGTATCTACCGCAAGGGCAGTAAAATAGAGTTTTAAATAGGGAACTAAATCTGCACTGAACGTTCTGTAGAATTCGGCCGGGAGACCATCGGGCCCGGCGGCACGGCCCGAGGCTGTTCGTTTTAGGGCAGATTGGATCTCTGAAGTAGAGAAGGGTTCATCCATCGCATCTCTATCATCTTCAGAGAGGGTCGGCCGCTGAATGCCAGAGAGCAATCGCTCGAATGTCTCTGACGAGAACTCACATTCAGATTGATATAGGCGGGTATAGAAATCCCGAAAGAGCTCTACAATATCGGAGTCTGTGGTCACTATGCCCCCTCCCTGTGGAGCTCGAAGGGCCGCAACGCGTTTGGCTTCTTTTTGACCTTTCAAGGCATTGGCTAAGAGTCGACCGGCTCGGTTATTTTCACGATAATATGTCCCTCGCTGAAGCTCAATACTCTTAGAAGCTGCGGTTGAGAGGATTGAATTATATTGAAAACGGAGACGCTGTAATCGAATTAATACACATGGGTCAGTGCGTGAAGTTAGAACTCGTTCGCCTGCTTTTATTTGTTGGTCTAGTATGAGCAGCTGCTGTTTACGTTGTTTCCGCAGGCGGATTTGATAGCTAGTGATCGTTGCCCGAATGGCCGCTTTGAAGCCCTCCCACCAAGCCCAATTCGCAGTATCTTGGGGTAGATTAAAATGGAAGTAATCCTGTATGGCTACTCGAATTTCTGACTGGAACTCTGGCTGAGTTAACAGGGCTCTATCAAAGAACCAAGCTCCCGGGTTTCCCTGGGGTGCAGTAGTGTGTAATTGAAAGGAAATGGCAGCATGATCTGAAATATGTTGGGAGTGAATCTTAGCAGTGTCCACCTGAGGAACTAACAGTTTTGAGATTAGAAAGAAGTCTATGCGAGACTGAGATTTATGAGGGGAGGAGAAGAAGGTGAAGTCAAGCTCATTGGGGTGTAATAATCTCCATAGATCAACTAAGGCAAGATCCTTGATCAGGGAGGTAAGCGTAGCGTGACTCTTGGGGGGACCACTCGTCCTAGGCGGCTGTTTGTCAATCAGGGGATCAAGGACTAAATTGAAATCCCCCCCAATGATCAATGAAGTATTAGCAGAAGCCTGCGCAACCTGAGCAATGGTAGCAAAAAAGGCAGGGTCATCAACATTAGGAGCGTAAAGGCATATACATGTAACTTCCAGGCTACCTATCTTGAGGTGAACTCTAGCCCATCTACCTCCTGTATCTGAGCTAGTCGTAATAACAGTAGCATGCAAGGATTTCCTAACCAGTATGGCAACCCCACATTTCTTAGAAACGGCTGGGGAATAAGCGGCCACCATGTAAGGTTTAATATTGAGTTTAAGAGTTTCCTTCGAATTTAAATGCGTTTCTTGGAGAAAAATCAGATCCGCTGCTTCCTGACTGAGGTAGCTTAGGATTTTCTTCCGTTTTATCGGATTATTGATGCCTTTTACGTTCAATGAAAAAATCTTACATGGTGCCATCAATCGGTAGTAGACATTTTAGGTAAGGGCGCTTGATAACATGGAACATAAACAAAATCTGTACAACAATGTCATAATCACCGAGTATTCTAGCTAATACACCCCATATTGAAAAGTATGTACCAACGTATCTTAGAGAAGAAGCAAAACCCCCAAAGAATATGGCGACCATATGTCTGCGGGAGGAGGCCCTAGAGAGGAAATAGAAGACATGTAAAAAAAAGAAAAGAAACACCAGAGTCCATAATAACACTGTCTCTGATACTCATCGAGGCTACTGTGGGTAGATGGAGTCGGGTCACAGATACCATCAAGAGTAAGGCAACAGACTGCCAACGCCAGACTCTTTGCTAGGCTGCGGCAGATCCAATATGGCAGGTACAGCGGATAGAAGGAGACTTGCAGGAATATTCTGGAAGTCAGCGCATCAAGTCGGCTTCTTTGGAATCCAAAAACTCCGCTAGTAGATCAGGGTCCTCGAATGTTCTTGTCTGATTGTGAAGCGTGACTCGGAGCTTGGCCGGGTACATCAGGCCATAGCGTGCTTGTAGTTGTTGAAGCCTCGGCCGGAATTCCAGAAAGCGCTTTCGGCGGTCGACTGTGGGTTTAGACAAGTCGGGATAGAAGGAGATCTTGTGGCTCTCAAACTCCATATGGCCCTTTGCCCGAGAGGCACTTAGAATTTGCTCCACGTGTTGATATCTCAGTAGTCGAAAAATGATAGGCCGCGGGGTCTTCCTGTTGAGCGTTATGCTTGTGGGTACACGATGGGCGCAATCAATCTCCAAATCTTTGGTAAAGGTGATTTGGAGCAAGGAAGGGAGGATTTTGCATAAAAACTCTTTCATGTCTCCCGATTCCGCTCCCTCCGGTATGCCCACGAGTCGTATGTTGTTGCGGCGCGCTCTATTATTGCCATCTTCCACCTCTTTCTGCAAGGCCCGCACCTGTCGTTCAACTTTGTCGAGTTTGGACAACCGGGCCGCATGGGAGTCCAATATGCCCTCCATTTTGTCCTGACGCGAAGAAAGCCCTTCTAGCTTACTTTGCAGCACACCAAAATCGTCCCGCAGCGCTCGGAGTGCTTCACCGTTTGCCTGCACAAGGTTTTTGACCCCTCTAATCTCTATGAGGATTTCCTGCTGCATTTCGGGGCCCTCGCACAAGGCCGGCCCCTTCTGCGGGGACGGAGGTTCGGTTTTGGAACGTTTGCCGTGAGAAGCCACTGAGGACCCAAATTCCAGGCGCGTTGGTTTGGTCCCCGCCATCTCACCAATGTGCCCCGGCAAGATCAGAGTAGAAGTTCCAAAAATGTGAGGTGTTAATTCAGGATTCTGCGTAGGCCTCTCGGGAGCCTCAGCGTTATGCGACCATCCCGCTGGACATCAGGCTCCGCCCCCCTTCTGGGCAATTTTCAGAGTTTCTTCCGTCATCCATTTTGGATGGGGTTTTTTTTTTCACCTTTTGTAGAGACTTCTCGCTTTCCTCCAACACAACCTTCTTGATGTCATTCCATAACTCTTCTGGAGCTCTGTCATTTTTATATAAAGCAGCAAATCAATTTTGCAGGCAGTTTTTAAATTCCAGTGGTATATTCTCAAGGTCATATTTTACAGCATTCATGAGTGGTTTGCTCTTTTTCAACTTTAGCTTGAGTTTGCATACTAGTAGTTGATGATCTGTACCACAGTCAGCTCCAGGTTTTGTCTTTGTTGATGTTATAGAGCTTTTCCATCGTTGACTTCCACAGATGTAGTCAATTTGATTTTTATACAATCCATTGGGTGAAGTCCATGAGTACAGTCACCGCTTGTGTTGCTGGAAGTTGTTTGAGATGAATAGATCATTGGTCTTGCAGAATGCTATCGGTCTTTCTCCAGCTTCATTTCTGTTGCCAAGTCCATATTTTCCAACTACTTGAAAGAAAACAAAATTAAGGCAATGGCCGTGCTAATGAGTGTGGGGGGGGGGGGCAGAAGAGCAAAGCTGGAGGTTAAAAAAGGAAGAAACAGAAAGGATTTCAGAAGCATAGGGGTCAGAAGGGTTATCAGCATAAATATTAATAAGACAGGTGGAGTGGACTTCGAAGGAGGAAAATGAGTAAGACTGAGGTAGAGGGAGGGGTTGAAATTGGCAGGAAAGAGAAAGCAGAAACCCCATACCACCACTAAGACCAGTGACACGAGGAGTGTGTGAGAACTGGTAGCCACCGTGAGAGAGGGAAGCAACCAAAGCAGTGTTATCAGGGATGAGCTAGGTTTCAGTAAGAGCTAGAAGTTGAAAAGAGTTAGAAATGAAGGGATCATGAGTAAAAGGGGGTTTATTAACAGTGGAATGAGCATTCCATAGGGCAGAAGAGACAGGGAGAGGAGGGGGGGGGGGAGGAGAGGCATATGAATGAGATTAGCTTGGTTGAAAGAGGAGCAAGAGTGAGAGAAAAGTCTAGGTGGAGGGGGGCCAGGGTTATGATTAATGTCACCAGAAGAAAGAAGGAAGAGGAGAAGAGTGTGAGGCAAAAAGGAGATGGAATGGTGATAACGAGGATGAGGTTGTTTAAGAGAGAAGGGTGAGGAAAAAGAAGGTGAAGTTCAAGAGTAGAGGAAAGAGAGGAAGACAAGATGGGAGGAGAAATGGAAATGGTAGAGAAAGGGCGATAAGGGAGGGGATTTGAGCTAAAAGTGAAGGGGAGAAGGTTAGGGAAGAAAGAAGAAATGTTAAGGAGCCATAGGAAATGGAGGTGTAAATCAAGTCTAAGATAGGAATAATGATGGGGAATGGAAAAGAGGAGAAGGATGATGGTAAAAATTAGCTAAAATATAAAAGCAATCAAAACAGTTGAAAATACTTAGTTTAAAAGATAGTAAGTTTAAGTAAATAAATAAATAAATTTCTGTACTATTTCTGAGCAGTCTATTCTGCTCCTGAGTCAGAAAGTTGCCAGGTACGTACAAATAATTGGTGACCAAGGTCATTTAAAATACAACCTGGCCTCGGGGCAAGAGGAAAAAAAGGCCAGAGCTGTCTTTGAAGAGAAGGCCAAACTGCTTTCATAGACTTTAGGATCTGCTGCAGGTTATAAGGCTGGCGTTGATCTACAACAGAGCAGCAGATGAAGAGGTAGGCAAGTAGTTGAGGCCTACCACATGGTGATGGCCCAGCATAGCATGGAGATGACAGCCTCAAACAGGGTATTCCAGGGCTGGTACTTCACTGCTTGAGTCCCTAAAGACAATTTCAACCAAAGCATCATTTATATATCTTCTCAATCAACACTCCATGCAGTGCGATACATAGGGTTGCCAACTGGCTCCAGATGCGCCCGACAGTGTCAATCCAGTCCTGGGTTTACCCCATTGCATGCAGGGATATGTAGTTCTGATTTCTCCATTGCACTCCATAAGAAATGAAAAACTACAAGTAACTGCATGCAATGGGGTAAACCCAGGACTGGATCAAGTCTGTTGGGCGCATCTGGAGCCAGTTGGCAACCCTAGCGATACACACATCAGTAATATGCCATTTCAGATCATTCACAGTATGGTTCTTCTCAATTCATTGCTCAGCAAGTGGGGCTGCTTTATTCTTCATAGAAATCCAACTATGGTGTTCATTCAGTCATAGTCTAATCTTTGTTTTTGTCCAGCCCACATACACTGCATTGCTGATTTGAAAGACAATCCCGACAAGTAATCATCCACTTAACTAATTCACAAAGGAGGGTCATGTGGCTGTAGGGTTGCCAACTGGCTCCAGATGCGCCCGACAGGCTTGCTCCAGTCCTGGGTTTACCCCATTGCCTGCAGTTACTTGTAGTTTTCCTTTTCTTATGGAGTGCAATGAAGAAATCAGAACTACATATCCCTGCATGCAATGAGATAAACTCAGGACTGGATCGAGCCTGTCGGGCGCATCTGGAGCCAGTTGGCAACCCTATGTGGCTGAAGTGAGTTGTGTGTTTGCTCTAGGTAGGCCCCTCTGCTGCACAAGTGGCTCCTGCTCTTCCGGTGTCAGACTGCCATGTTGACAGGCTCCCATCCATAGCCCCAGTCAGACAGAGATCGCCACCGATCAAAGGGAAAGCAATCTTCTGATGTGGTAAGATGGCTTGTTTTACAGGGACAAAGCACAGACAGCTCTTCCATAGCCCTGCAGTCCTACTACTTTTTATTAAAAAATAGGCAAACCAACACACTCTGGTGATCCTGGAGGCTGATAGACTAGAAAATAAGAACAAAGTTATATTTTTCTAAGTAGTTTGGAGCATACTTGATTGAACCATCTATCTGTCCAAAGACCAGATAAGTCTCACAGTATCCACCTGCAGAAGCCTCACTGTTATCTGAAAGGAAGAGATTACTGATTAGAGCTAGGGTTGCCAACTGGCCAGTTTTCAGCCAGCCTGGCTGGTTTTTATATGGCCAGGTGGACCGCCAGCAGGGAGTTACAACCGGCAGTGGAGAAGCCTTTTTTTTTTTTACCCAATCTCTCTTTCTCTCAAATGATAAAGCATGGCTGCACTATCTGCGGGGCCTCCCAGACCGTGTAGAGTTGCCAACTGGCTCCAGATGCGCCCGACAAGTTCAATCCAGTCCTGGGTTTATCTCATTGCATGCAGGGATATGTAGTTCTGATTTCTCCATTGCACTCTATACGAAAAGAAAAACTACAAGTAACTGCATGCAATGGGGTAAACCCAGGACTGGAGCAAGCCTGTTGGGCGCATCTGGAGCCAGTTGGCAACCCTAAGACCGTGTGATCTTAAAACCTCTTCTGCATCCTGCCCCCTTGGCAGCAGGAAGTGTATGTCAGAGGGGGCGCAATGTGGAAAAGGTTTTAAGATCTTATGAGCTGGGAGGCTTTGCAGATGCTGCAGCCATGCTTTATAGTTCGTGGGGTTTGGGGGGGGGGGGGGGTTGTAATTGTCATCTCTGCCATGGAAGAAATAAGGTTTGAGGAGAGAAGAGATCCTGGCAATGGAGAAATAGGGAGGGAGATGCTAGATGAGGGTTGGGAAAAAAAGAAAGAAGAGGGATGCATTGTGCTGGATGGGGGAGGTGAAAGGTATGCTGGACATGGGACTGGGAGAACAGGGTAGATGCTAAGGGAGATTGATGCTTCAAGACTGGGGATCAAGGACCAGAAATAGTGCTGATGCTGGGGCTGGGGCTTGGAGATGATGCAGGAGCTGGGAATAAGGGGCTGGGGGCTAATACATGGACTGGGAGGTGGGGAGTCAGAGCTAATGCTGGGAGAAAAGGTCTCAGGTATAATATAGGTTCTGCAACTGGAGAACGGGACTGATGGCTGACATGGTGGCTGGAGATGGGAGAAAAGGAAAGATGTTAAGGGATTGGGATAGGAGAAGGAGTCTGATGCTAGGACTGAGATAAGTGAGCTAGGGGTAAAGTCAGATGTTGGGGCTGAGGTCTAACACAAGGGCTGAGGCTGGGAAAAAAAAGCTGGGAGCTGATGTAGGGACTGGAGAAGGCAGAAGGGGGATGCTGGGGAAGTGAGGACATCTACTGTACTGTAGGAGAGGGGGTGGGAGCAAGAGCATATGCAGGGAAAGGTGTGAATGGAAGGGCAGAGAAAGGTCTGGGTAAATGAATACTAGAGGATGAGGTAGATGGACGAATACTGGCGAGGGGAGAAGGAAGTATGGGAGATGAATCAGAAGAATGAGTGCTGTAGAAGAGTGAGGCTGGGAAAGGAATAAGATGGGAATGGGAGGGCTATAGGGGTAAGTGTAAGAAGTAGAAATCTTGTAAATAGACAAAAGGTGGAAAGAGGAAGACTGAGGGTGAGAGAGGTGGATGAAGAAGGAAATATAGCTACAGGTAGATTAAAAGCAGAAGAGAGAGAAATGAACAACAATATGAAACAGAAGAATCAAAGACAGAGACAGATATAAGGGGGGAATGTGAGAAGACAGGAAGAGTGAAGAAACAGAAAATAGAAATGAGATACTGGAAAAAAAAAGACTTTGGAGAAAACCAACAAGAGGAAGTATTAATGACCAAGATGAAACCGAACAACAAAGGCACAAACTAATTCTATTGTCAGTTTTTAGAGAATGAAATATGTCAGCATTGAGAATTTGGATTTTTTGCTCTCTACAGGCATTTCTTTTTCTCTTTCTTCCCTTTTTGGCTGCTCATTTCATTTCATTTTTTGTTCAGATGTTTCTAATCTGTTGTCTCTTAGTTTTTACTATGCAATGGTCTATGTGTTCCTTGGGTAATCACAGGTATTTTTTAACATGTTAAGTTCTGCGTAGGCATCCAAATCAGTCTGCTTGTTCTCTTTTCTCAACTGGAGGTCTAATGATGTCACAGCATATTTTCAGTCCTGACTTTTTACAGTTATAACTGGTGCAATTTGAGTCCTTGGACCTTGTGCTGGTATGGTAAGCACATTGCTTTGGAGTGGAGGAGTAGCCTAATGGTTAGAGCACTGGCATGGGAACCAAGAGACCAGCACTCAATTCCCACTAGACTAGCTGTGGCCTTGTTATCAATCCAAGTTATCAATGTCCTTGCTTAATGTACATTACTATGTTTAAGTTACAATATAAACTGCTTTGACAGAAATGATAAAGTGGTATTAAAAAAAAAGAATAAGCTGTTTTGCTACCAGAACTTTTTTTTCACATTTTATATCTTCCCTCTGTATCAGTAATTTGGATATAACATTGACCAAATAAATGTGGTATGTAAATATTTATGCAAATGAGCCCCAACAATGAGTCTTTGCACATGGCCCCCATCCCCTTGCAAGCGCGTTGGGATAGCGAAGACCCTACACATTTTTAAGGCTGCCACAGATGCCATAGGTAGGAAAAGAGGAAGAGAGAGGCTGTGCTGGATAGTATTGAGAGCTGTAGACATGGACAGCAGATGCTGGTCATGGGGACAGGGAGGATAGAGGTTGGGAGCCAATTCTGGACATAGGGAGAGGGAGCAAGGGTTAGATGGTAGCTACGGTGAGGCAGAGGTAGATGTTGGAAAAGGGGAAGGATAGGGGAAAGATGGTGGCTATAGGGAAGGGGAGTGAAGATGCTGGCCATAGGATGAGGGCAGATGGTAGCCACAAGGGGGATAGAAGTCAGATGATGGGCATGGAGGGAGAGATAGGGAAGAAACTGGACATGGGAAAGGAGAGAGAGTGGAGATATGCTGGATATTGGGGGAGGGAGAAAAGAGAGATGCAGGATATAGAGGGAGGGAGAGCGAAAAGAGAAATGGTGAACATGAGGAGGGGGAGAGATACTGAGAGGAGAGGTGGTGGACACAAGGAGAGAGACAGAGGAGATCACGTGTGCACTGACACAGCTCTGTAACCTCCTGTCCCATCCAATGTCTGACATTAGAGTGAGATGGGAGGTTGCGGAGCCATCTCACCGCATGAACAGTCTAAATGCAGGTCCCACACTGCGCTCTTGCTTATTCTTTCGCTGAACATTGTGTGTGGGGAGGGGGAGATTAGGGATACACTGTGGGCATGGGTGGTAGGGATGCAGAGGAGTGATGTCGGATATGATGGGGGCAGAGTTACATAGGAGGAGATGCTGAACAAAGGGGATAGGGACATGGGGGGATGTTGGGCATGGAGGATGATAGGGCTAGAGACAAGAGGAGAGATGTACATAGGGAACAGAGACACAGAGGGAATATAGTGGGCATGGAGAAAGGGATAGGAAAATACTGGATGGAGAATGGAAAATGACGTGGAGAGGGGAAGATACTGTCCATTGGGGAAGAGGGGGAGAATTAGTGAAAGACTAGGAAACAAGAGGCTGGGAAAGGAAAGAGAGCTAGGAAATGGGAGGGTCAGGATGAGGTAAAGAGTAAAAGTGAGGAGTGGTTGGTAAGGAGAAGGAGTGAAATCTGGATAGAGAAGCAGAAAAATAAACAGAAGAAAACTGAATAGAAGAGATCAGTGTTAAAAACTGATATAAGGGAGGAAGTGAAGACAGGAGGAGAGAGAAGAAATGGCAAATGGAGATGATACCATGAAAAGAAAATTAAGAGAAGACAGAGGAAAACAAAAACCAGAGACTGAGACCAACACAGTTAGAAACATAAAATGACCGACAATGAAGGTAAAAAAAAATTGTTTATTTTTTATTTTATGATGGAAAATGTTGATGTTTGTAAAGTTCATCTGCCAGGAGTTAGAGTGGTGTTGGGCATGCCTGAGCCTATCCCAGAGCAAAAATTTGAGAGGGGGCCCTAAAGTCCACTAGCAAGCTGTGCCCTTTTCAGTATCAGACAGATATGAAGCCCTCTCTGGCTTGGGGGACCAGGGCAATTGGCAGGTTGCATCCTTCCTAATGCCAATCCTGTCATCTGCTGTCTTTAATTTGTACAGTAAGGGGGAAATACATTTCTATTTCTTTCGTGTTACGCTGTATGCAGCATCTGGCTTTTTAGTTTAATTTTTTTCTACATATTTCTCTTTTCATTTTGTAGTCAATTAGTGGAGAAGGCCTATCTGTATTGTGTGTGTGTACAACCAATTCTGGGTATTCTGTTAGTATGGAATTTCTGTTTAAGAATGTGTGGTAAGCTGGCTTGTTCAGCTTGCACATTGCCCTCTCTGCAGTTATTTTTGGGGGGTGGGACAGGGGTAGGGCAAGGGTGGAGTAGGGGGTGAGCATGGTAAAGCATGGCTAGCCAAGGTGGTGGGTTTTTCTTTTTCAAAAAGTTGGCAACCCTAGTTAGAGCAGCAGATTGATCTCTGCAAAAGTTTCAAATCCCACTGATGCTCCTTCTGATCTAGGGTATGTTACAACACTCTCCATAACCTTAGGCACAAATTTATAGCCTCATTTACTAACCTCTATTAACGTGCAAGTCCGTTATTCTCAAAGGGGCCTATTTACTAAAGTGCATCATTCACAGTGACACACATTAATGTGCATTAACATGTTAAAATGTTAACACAAGCTATTGAGTGATGCCCTTAGGTTGCAAGTTCTGTGGTGACAGAGAAATACCTATTGTACCAAAAATGTAAATTTCTTTGAGCTTGTCAATGAAAAGACATGATCTAAATCATGATAAACAAATACTTTTATTTAACTTTCCTGCTGAATGTTAAAAGACATTCCAATACAAGAAATGGATTTTTATTCAAGAAACATGTAAGATAAGGCAAATTAGACATAATTAAACATGAACATAGATTAGAAACATATGCTATTTTCTTCTTTTCTTTCTCCTTTTAAATTTCACCTTGTTTTACAACAAAAAGTTTCTTTTACAAAGTCTGTTATTGAACTGAGGAGGGATGTGTTGAGGGGATTGGATTCAGGTGTGCATAAAACTGTGTCTAAACATAAAATTCATTTTATGCACATAAAATATACTACATTCACAGAGAAAATGAAAAATGGAAACAGATGTGTATGTCCAAAAATTGATACCTGCACCCTTTGCAACTATGGGAGAATGAAAGTTATCTTTATAATATGCACACTAGCCTTTAATGCAGAAGCCCATATACCTCTTCTCTCTCCTGACGCCCATCATCTCTTTTCTTCACCAACTGAATCTCTGAGTGTTTTAAGGTACTTATTGTTAATCTTATATTAAAAAGACAAGTAGGTTCCAATTGTCTATATAAAATACTAGCATAAGTGACCTAGTGCATGTCTACACTACAAGTGTGGACCTTATACCAACCCCGAGAGATGGTGTCTGCGACTATATTTTTCAAATATAGTCGTACATACAGCATTTTATAATCTACATGTGTGTGCTCTGCCCAAACTCCACCCATTTGCAGTTGTTGTTGTTGATAAGTGCCGTCGAGTCGGAGTCGACTCATGGAGACCCTCTGGATAGCTATCCTAAAATTGTGTTCGGTCTTCAGTCAGGCGGCTCATTGTTCACAGACTGGTACCGTAGCTACTGTTATTGTATTGATCCATCTCATTGCTGGCCTTCCTCTTTTGCGTTGACCTTCAATCTTGCCAAGCATGATGTCTTTCTCTAATGATCTCTCTCTTCGCATGAAGTGTCCAAAGTATGAAAGTCAAAGTCTTGTCATCTGAGCTTCTAAAGAAAGCTTAGGTTTGATCTCCTCTAGTACCGACTGGTTTGTTCTTCGGGCAGTCCATGGTATACACAGTATTAGCCGCCAGCACCATAATTCAAAGGCATCAGTTTTCTTCCTGTCTATCTTTTTCACTGTCCAGCTTTCACATCCATATGATGTTATTGAAAATACCATGGCTTGAACAAGTCAAATCTTTGTATGAAGAGAGACATCTCTGCTCTTGAGAATCTTATCTAGGTCTTTCATAGCCATTCTGCCAAGAGCAATGCGTCGTCTGATTTCTTGACTGCTTGTTGCTTCTTTATTGATAGTTGATCCAAGTAGGTTAAAGTTGTTCATGATTTCAATTTCTTCTCCTTCAACAATGAACCTGTTGATTATGCCAGTTGTCATGATCTTTGTCTTCTTTACATTAAGGTGCAAGCCCATTTTGAGACTATGTTCTTTGATTGTGAGAAGCAAATGTTTCAGATCATCTTCACTTTCAGCCACTTTTCAGTAATGTGGTATCATCAGCATAGCGAAGGTTGTTGATGAGTCTTCCACCAATCTTCACACCTCTGTTGTCTTCTTACAATCCTGCTTCTCTGATGATTTGTTCTGCATATAAATTAAACAGGTAGGGGGAAAGTATGCAGTCTTGTCCTACACCTTTGCTTATTTTAAACCATTCTGTTTCTCCTTGTTCCGTTCGAACTGTTGCTTCTTGATCAATGTACAGATTGTGCAAGAGTACGATCAGGTTTTCTGGTATACCCATGCTTCTTAATGTGGCCCAGAGTTTCTCATGGTTTACACAGTCAAAACCTTTGCTATAGTCGATAAAGCACAAATAGATATCCTTTTGGTATTCTTTAGTCTTTTCAAGGATCCATCTCACATCCGCAATGATGTCTCTTGTTCCTCACCCTTTCCTGAACCCTGCTTGCACTTCAGGTAGTTCTTGTTCCAGGTGTGGTTGTAGTCTCTTTTGAATAATCTTCAGTAGAATCTTGCTGGCATGTGGGATCAGAGTGATTGTGTGATAATTTCCACAGTCAGTTGGATCACCTTTCTTTAGTATTGGTATAAACACAGATCTTTTCCAGTCAGTTGGCCATGATGTTGTCTTCCATATTTCTTGGCAGAGCCTTGTAAGTACGATAACAGCTGCATCAGATTGCTGTAATACTTCTATGGGAATGCTATCAATGCCTGGTGCTTTGTTCTTTGTTAAGGCTTTCAATGCTGCTTCAACTTCTTCTTTCATCACAAATGGTTCCCGATCATAAGATACAGGTTGAAATGGCTATTGGTCCACTTGATATTTATCATATAAAAACTCTGTATATTCCTTCCATCTTTTCTTGAACTTCTCAGCATCATTCAGCATAGAACCTTGAGCATCTTGTAACATTCCAATTCGAGGCTGGAACTTTTTCTTTAACTCTTGTAGCTTTAGGAAAGCCAATCTTGTTCTTCCTCTAATAGTTTCTGCTTCTATTTCCTTGCATGCGTCATTGTAGTACTTTTCCTTGTCCTGTCTTGCTGCACATTGGAAATCTCTGTTGAGTTCTGTTATTGTCTTTCTTTCTCCTCTGGCTTTAGCTTCTCTGCATTTCTGGGCAACTTTCAGAGTTTCTTCCGTCATCCATTTTGGCCGTTTTTGTTTTTTCACCTTTTGTAGAGACTTCTCGCTTTCTTCCATCACAACCTTCTTGATGTCATTCCATAACTCTTCTAGAGCTCTCTGTCATTTGTATCTTAAGCAGCAAATCAATTTTGCAGGCAGTCTTTAAATTCCAGTGGTATATTCTCAAGGTCATATTTTGCTGCATTCATGAGTGGTTTGCTCTTTTTCAACTTTAGCTTGAGTTTGCATACTAGTAGTTGATGATCTGTACTACAGTCAGCTCCAGGTTTTGTCTTTGTTGATGTTATAGAGCTTTTCCATCGTTGACTTCCACAGATGTAGTCAATTTGATTTTTATACAATCCATTGGGTGAAGTCCATGTGTACAGTCACTGCTTGTGTTGCTGGAAGAAGGTGTTTGAGATGAATAGATTGTTGGTCTTGCAGAATTCTATCAGTCTTTCTCCAGTTTCATTTCTGTTGCCAAATGCATATTTTCCAACTACTTTGTCTTCTTCTTTGTTGCCAACTTTTGCGTTCCAGTCACCCATGACTATCAGGATATCCTGTTTGCATGTTCTGTCAATTTTGCATATACTTGAATTAAAGTTGTGTTGATAGGCATTCCTCGTAGACGAATAGAGATTAAGTGTTCGCTGACTGCATTGTATTTCATTGCAGTTCTTGCAAGTTTCTTCTTTATTATAAATGCAACACCATTTCTTCTTTGTCTTTCATTTCCAGCATAGTAGTCCATGTGATCAAAGTGCCCGATCCAGTCCATTTCAGTTTGCTGACCCCCAAAAGATCAAGTTGTACACATTCCATTTCATTCTTGACCACTTCAAACTTCCCTTGGTTCATGCTTCATACATTCCATGTTCCAATTTATAAGCCATCTTTACAGCTTCTGACTGTCATTTCATGCGCAGTACCCACCAGCAAATTACAAACCTTGATACCAAAGCTATAACTTTTATACTGATTAGTATTTTATAGGACGTCATTTACAGCCATATGTGGCCATATACATGCACCTTCTATCTATACTACCTACTGTTGCTGATCCCTCTTACCACTATCATAAGAACTTTACAGATCAATCATTGCCTCTGTACTGCTCTGTTTATGAATTAAGAACGTATTAATGTCTAAAATGTGATATTGTATATGGAAATTGTCTTTACTGTATGTCAGGAAATTTGACTTACTAAACAGTACTGGGTGAATAGACTGCAGCAGTGAATGGAGGAATAGGCAGTAATGGTGATATAGACTGAGTGGACAGAGGATGACAGAAGTTGCAAGAAGAGAGAGGCTGGCAGAGGCCACAGATGGATTGTAGTAAGGAGTGATAGCAATGATGGCTAGAGGATAAAGTTGAACAGCAGCAACAATGATCAATGTAGAAGCTGTGGCATAGCCAGACCTGAGGGGTTTTTTTTAGGGGGGGAGGGGGCACAGAGTTAATATAGGCACTAGTCCTGCACAGGCCTGAGTCCTAGGGGTATGTTTACTAAACAGCGCTAACATTGCAGCGGCGACGTTATCGCACGATAAGTGATGTTATCGCGCGATAATATTAAATTACCATGCGATAACGTCTCCGGCAGTGTCAAGGCACACAGAGGGTGGAGCAAGTCGTTCCAGAGAGCGGAGAGAAGGGGTCAATAGGCGGAGAGTGGGCAGGGAGAGGCTCCAGGCACACTAAAGCCGTGAAATCAGGGTCTGAAAATTAACCCCAGTGAAAACTTTGCGTTAGTGGCACTTTTGCAGGAGAGAGAAAGCATTTCAGTCAGCAATGCACAGCAAAGGCAGGGAAACCAAGAAAAGTGATAGTAGTGATAAATCTGCAGGAACAGCATAGTGCCCACGTACGAAAGGGCACAACGGTGAGGCTGAAAATAGGGTACAAGGGGCTGCAGGCGGGACTTGCAGTGGGGCAGCTTGGGCACAGGGTGGACTAGGCAGATGCCTAGATGGCACATAGGAACCCAGAAACTGCAAATCAGCAAGCCAGCAACTGACTAAAGTCAAACATGCCCACGAGTGTGTGTTCCACAGTGTCCCAGGGGACAGTACCCAGCAAGTACCCCAAAAGGCACATAACATTGGCGGGTGATTCTGGGGGGAAGCATGTATGTCTATGCAGGCACCCCTACCCCATATCATGAACCAAAGGCAGCCGCCTACCGGCACACTGGATGGCATGGGACTTTGTACCACCAGCACCACTGGCACAAGGGCATGTCAGCATGGTGTCAGAGGGGTGCTGGTGGTGGAGGGGGCAGTGGCATCTGCCCACAACAGACCAAGGCCAAGCCCTGTTTAGGTGGGTGCCGTGCACTGCAACAGACAAGGTCTGTCTGATGAACAGTCATAGTATCCCCAGGGAATGATCTGCCTCTGTGACAACAGTTTGGTGCAGTACACACAGCCAGTATATTCAGAAGCAGAAGGTCACAGGTTCAAGTCCCAGCTGTGGCTCCTGCAGACCATGTCCCTATATTTTACCCAGTACTAAACCGTGGTAATAAAGATGGAACCTTTATTGCAGATAAAATAAACATGCCATAAATGCCTATATTTTACCCTACAGAGCACATACACCATAAACATGTGCAATCCCTAGAGCAGAGTTTCCCAACTGCAGTCCTGGAGGGCCAGACACCATTCAGGTTTCATTCTGTCCCTTATAAATATGCATGTGCTGCATTTGTATGCACTTCCCCCATTGTATGCAAATGTACCCATGCATATTCATTAGGGACAGCATGAAAACCTGAACTGTGTTTGGCTCACCAGGACCAGAGTTGGGAACCTCTGCTCTAGAACAGCAGCCAACAGAGGCACAAACACTTACACCCACAGGCTCCACTATCCAACAACTCATGGAGAGTCAGGCTGTTGGGCCCTGCGCGGAGCAGCATCTACCAATACTAGCACCTGCATATCTTAGCAATGCCGTCTTAAACTTGAAAACACGTTCCACATATATCAAAAGGTTGCTATGACTAATGTCAGATAACAAAACCTATGTTAAACACAATTTGTTGACAGAGATTCATCATAGCAACCTTTTTGATATCTGTGGAGTGTGTTTCAGTTTTTGTTTCTGACAGTGTTTACCACCCCGGGGAGTGACCTTAACAGTATTGAGTATCATGTGTGTGTTCACATCCCATTTTTGGATGCACACAGTTTCTCCAGGAACATGCACTATGTACTAGCTAGCAGGTTGTCTGCAGTTAGCATGTGTATGGCTGGAACACCTTGCAGGGTGCAGCGGGTGAAGACTGACTGTGCCCTCTGTTGGTGAATGTCAGATAGTGGTGGGGGGCAGCTGAGCCTTTCCAGGCCTACTGCCTGTCTGCCAGTGCTCTTTGTGATGTGTACAGATCTGCATTGACTGCCCTGTAGGGTGCCTATTCCCCAGGAGGACTGGGGTTGATGATCCCCTCTACTGGCACCATTGCAAAGATGTAGAATGTGGATCTGTTAGTGGCAGATCCTGTCCCCCACCCTGACCCACAGAGAGCAGGTTTGGTGGTGTTGCATAATCTGCTTTCGGGTCCAAACACCACCCTTCTCTTATAACATGTGACCATCGCAACCACACAGAATAGGCACTATTCTGGGTGCATCATAGTCCAAAAGGGCTAAACGTGACTGAGAGATACAAATAGACACAGGTGTGTCTGCAAGGACTACCTATCACACACTGGCACTGATGTGGACCTACAGCACAGCCTATCTCAAACAAGCCAGGTGCTGCGGACCTGGTGCTGGGCGCCCCACCTCACCCTCAGGGTGAGCACAGGAACCGAAGAATGTCATGGTCTGTAGCTACTCTGTGCCAGAAACACACATGGTCAGTTCCCCCCTACCAGGCCAGGGTGCTATAGAGGCACATACCCCATCTTGTGATCAGATATAGGCTGCTGATCTGCATGTGCAGTGCATCATGGGTACAGGTGGGTTTGTGTGGTGACATGCAGTCTTTCTGTAGCCAGCCAGCCGTGTGTTAGATGCTATGGAGATGTAAAGGCAGAAGTCATGGGTTTGATCCCACAGTGGTGTTATGTAATACAGCTGTCTGAGGCTTTTCCTTTTAATTTAAATCAGTGCTGCCAGCAGAAACACCCTCACAGTGCCGTAGCCTAAGTTGCCTCATAAGGCACCCTATAGGGTGCCCTATAAAGCACCCTATAAGGCGCCCTATAAAGCACCCTATAGGGCGCCCTATAAAGTACCCTATAGGGCACATTATAGGGTACCTTGGCGGACAGGACACTGTGCCCTATGGAGTGCCTTATAGGGTGCCTTATGCGGCACCTTAGGTTACAGCACTGTGAGGGTGTTTTTGCTGGCAGCACTGATTTAAATTAAAAAGGAAATGCCTCAGACAGCAGTGATTTAAATTAAAAAAAGGAAATGCCTCAGACAGCCTTCTTACATAACACCACTGCAGGAACAAACCCATGACCTCTGCCTCCACAGTCCCTGCAGTAACCATTAGGTTACAGCTCTATAGCTTCTAACACTGCGCTGGCATGAACTTAGGGTTAACGCATGTTAACGTGCCACGGCGCCCACTATCTCACGATACCGATTCTTTGCAACCTTCCCTATGGACCGCCCACTACCTTATATGGAATTCTGCACATTACTGCTGCAACTAGCACCAGTAACATTAAGACGGTTTAGTAAACATACCCCCCTAGTTATACTCTTAACAAATACAGGGCATGTGCTGGAGTACTGAGTGTCCTATGCAAACCTTTAGCCTTGTGCTCTTCCCCCTCCCCTCAGCCCAATGAACAAGGTAACTTTCAAAAATTAAACCATGCATAAGTATAATTACAAATATAAGGATATATTAAAAGTCCAGTCTTAAGAAGCATAAATATTACTTATTGTGACATGTATACGATATTTATAGGAAGTGCCAATGAAAGAAATTGCTGAAAACCCTATAAAAACATTCAGAATCTATGGCAAGTTTGCTACATATCAAAACAACTTAATCCAATGACCGAAATTATAGGAAAAAGACTTTCAGCCAGTGCGTTCCCAAATTCCTAAATATTACTCAACCAGAAGCATAGAAAACTGTCAGACCAAAAAATGAAGTAGCTACAAAAAGCACCCTCCTGTATGTCTTTTTATTCTTTTTATAATTTTTTTGTGATTTGATAGTGCTCAAAATAAAATGTGACTATAAAAAACAATGCGCTTCAAACTGTATAAATTAGTTCTGCATCAGGGTTTCAAAATTACTCAAGCAGCTACAGATTTAAACATCACTTATCTGAATACTGAACTTTGAAAATGTCTGCTTTGCTATCAAGTCATCTCGGAGCTCTGTAGACTATCCAAACATAGCCGCCACTTTTTTTTATAACAAAAGGAATTCCACTTCCACTTTCTTTTAAAGAGATGTATCTTAAAGCAAAGTGTTACAGTCAATTTGCATATCCAGTCCTATAGGAGAAAAGGTGTTCAGATAAAAAAATCCCAAACTGTTCCTGATAGTTAAGTTGAGCTACACGATCTCCACCTTGAGCAGATAAAGGGGCATATTGCGGTATTCTCCATTGTATTTCCTCAAAAGTATGTTTAGCTTCTAGGCAATGTTCTATTATTGGAGCCGACTTAGTCTCTGTCTTTAGCTGAGATTTATGTTCTCTTAACCGCTGCTTTAATGAATGATGAATACGACCCACATAACATTTTTTGCAGGGACAATAAATAAACAAACTGCAAATTGAGAATCATGCATATTTAAATCTTTAGATTTAAGGGCCTTTGAGAAAGTGGATCCTGACAAGGTTCACTTATAATACAACTAGAGTAAAATTCACATGATCCACAGGGAAAATGCCCTGATGGTTTTTGATCCTGATCAGTAGTTCCCCATGTCATAGAGGGCCTCACCACATTAGCTATAAGAGAAGAAAACTACAGGTTAGTACAGTGTTTCTCTATCCACATCCTGAATTTCCACTTCAAGGGATACTTGTAGCTGTCCCAGGGATTCCAATTGATATCTAAGGTGTCTTTCAAGTTCACAGACATAAATTCTGGCATTCACCTCACCTAACGATGTATGAGTGCAGTATAGATCATTAAGGAATTGTGCATACAATGCTTACACATCTCACAGGTCTTCCAATAAATGATTTTTATGTATGTGGGGCTCCTGCAGTATAGCAGTTGACTGCTGCATCAACCATAATAAATCAATACACAGAACTGTCCCAAACTAAAGAAATTCAGCTAGAGCTGCACATCCCATTGGATGAGAGTTCTAAGATATAAGACATGGCTCATTCAGAACTTACTCATCCTGGAGGATGAGCACCCAATACTGTCTAGATTATTAGTAGTAAAACAAATAATATATTTACTCAATTGGTCTATGGGAAGCTTGCAACTTCCCTTTGCCCTGGGTCCCTGGGTCCTAGGAGACTATCTGACAAATGAACCATGAAGAAGAGCCAAGTCTGTGAATATATATATATATATATATATATACAAGGCTGTACTGAGCCATAATTGTCATAATTGTGCCCTGTGTGACTTGCACATCTGGCGTGCGCTCTCCCCCCCCCCCATCATCATCTCACTGCTTCATGTCCAGCCAGCTGCCCACCCTTGCCCCGCTGCCACCACATTTTGTCTTCTCAGAAGCGACAGCTATGAAACAGATCTGACTTCCAGTAAAAAAAACAACAACATCTGGGTCCTTCAATGCCACACATATGTATTTAGTTCTGGTCCTTCCTGCCCTTCTCTGCTGTCAGTCATGTCAAAGGTGGGAAGGACCAGGCCAGCCATTCAAACGCAGAGTTGCAAAGACCAGCGTTTGAATGACTGGACTAGTCCCTCCCTCTTCTGACATGACCTATATCAGAGAAGGGAGTAAGAGACCAGAACTGCACACAAGCATGGCATTGAAGGACTCACATGTTTTGTTTTTTTTTAATTGGAAGTCAGGTCTGTTTTGCTGCTGCTGGTGGCTGGCAGCCCTTAAGTCTTTGCACCCTGTGCGGCTGCACCACTCGCATAGGGCTAGGTATGGCACTGTATATATATATTTATATTAGATTTTATTATGGATAGAAAAATAAAGGAAATATATATTATAAATTAGAAATATGAGGTAGTAAGTTGTGTAGCCCTATGATTACATTTATGCAAAAGTCATAAATCATTGATTAGCAACCAAGGTCACAGGCTAACACTGCACTTGTGAAAGTACAGAAAAATAGCTGTCTGTCTAACCCAGTGGTTCTCAGCCCAGTCCTCTGCCCCCCCCCCCACCCAGGCCAGTCAGATTTTCAGAATATCCACAATGAATATACATGAATATATTCATTGTGAATAGCCTGAAAACCTGACTGGCCTGGGGGTCCCAGAGGACTCGATTGAGAACCACTGGTCTAACCAAACCCTCAAGGAAATGCAAGACCTGTAAACATACATTTAGCTTTGATAGAGAAAGCTTGGCTGGGTCTGAGGCAGTCTCTGAAATAGCACAAGGTCCAAAAGAGGCTGCTGGGTTAGGTAACACTGGCTACAGCCATCTAGTAAGCCTCATGATGACACAGAGTCTTAGATCTGTGGGAGTCTTATTATTCTGTACTGAGGTTAGTCTTTGGCCTTGAATACACATAGGGGTATGTTTACTAAAGTGCGGTAATGTCATTCGCATTAGGTTCCGCGGTAAAGGTACAGATACCCATATAAAGGCATGGGCATTGCATCATTACAGCAAGCTGTAGCAGCTAACGTGCATTACAAGGCGCCTTAGACTAACGAGCGTTACAAGGCGCCTTGGAAGGCACCTTGGAGGGCACCTTGGAAGGCGCCTTGTAAGGTGCCCAGTAAGGTGCCATATAAGGTACCATGTAAGGTGCCTAGTAAGGTGCCCTGTTAGGTGTCTCATAAGGCGCCCTATAGGGCCTCCTAGGCTAAGCAGCATATTAGGCACCCTTGGACAAGGCACCGCAGAAGGCACCCTGGGCTATGGAACCAAAGGTTAAGGTGGCCTAACAAGGTTATGGTGTCCTAGGTTAGTGTGCCCTAGGGACTGCAAGGTGCCTCAGGATGACATGCATGACCTGTGCGGAACAGAGACAGATGTAGCCCTAACACTAGATAGAGCATTCAGGAAAGGCAATGAACAGGTGAGTAAAGGAGGGAGAAGTGAGAGCCGCTGGACCTGCCATATCTGCGGGCATCCCATGTGCCTGCCAGTGCTGATGACAAACATGGTGGGGCAGCTGTTCCACAGCACAGGGTGTTGGCAATGTAAAGTAACGGAAAAACAGTTGGTGGCAGTCGATGGGAATACGTGTCCCCCAGTGGAGGCGGAGGTGGCAGGATAGTTACAATGATGGGTGGACAGAGGAGTGGTGGTGCCATGCAGATCAGGCACAGGCGAGGCAAGCATGAAGAGGCGCAATGCAGGAAAGGGTAGCAGTGCATGATATGGGGTGGCAGCCGGCACTGGCAGACAGGACTCTACACAGCTGACAGACGGACCGAGGGAATGTTGGCAATTGTGGTGAGGGTATTATGGGCTGGAAGCACAGATCTGCAAAAATATGACCTCTACAGGCATGCACACTATTTGAGTAGGACAGGCAAGAGAAGAGGAAACAATGAGGAACTGAACCCATGAACACTGCCAAGAATGGCATTGCATTAACCAGTAGGCTATACCTCCATGGTATATGTCACAGCAATGTCTGGGTACAGAAGGACTGCAGGTCACCACACAAACTGTCTGCTCTGAGTGCCAGGATAGGGTAACCCCACCAGTATCCATGATGCAATGCACATGCTGAATAGCTGTCTACAGCTGATCACCAAATGGGGTCTGCACCTCTCCGGTGCCTCAGCTTGGAAAGACGAACTGACAGTGTGTGATACTGGCACAGGGTAGCTACAGACCATGCCATTGTGCAGGTTCTGTGTTCACCCTGAAGGGTAGGATGGGTGCCCAGCACTAGATCTGCAGTACTTGTGGTGCTAGAGATAGGTCCTGCTGTACATCCCCATCACTACTAGTGTGTGACAGGTGTTCCTTGCAGTGCAGCTGAAGGTAATTTGGTGTCCATCTGTATCCTGCAATCACATATTGCCCTGTGGGAGCAGACACCAGCCAGATTGGTGTGTACCACGTATTAGGGTCTGGCTGACATGGGCAGCTGTTACCAGGGCAGAGGGGTTCCTAGAATTGCATGAGGTGTGTGCAGCAGTGCCTTTATAAGTCGCAGTGGTATACACTACATACCCCAAAGGGACAACATCACCCTTTTTGTAGGTAAAGAACAGGTGCCCCCCCACCCCGGGGAAGCAATCTCCATCTTGTTTGTATGAGACAGCCCTCCAGGGTTGGTGGGCCAGAGCCATACCTATGACTGGGGCAGTGACAGACCAGCAGAAATGCTAGGGTTAGGTCTGGAAAATCCCAACTGCCTCCCAGTCACCATCAGACAGCACAGTCAGACTGTACCTTACAGGTGTTCTGACCATGCACAGTCTAACTGAAGAGAGTCCACCAGCTAGTCCATAGTGCATACTGCATGCTCACAGAGGAGCTATATGCAGCAAGCAGGTATCTCAGTGATTGGGACCCCAGCACTGGGGAACACAAATATATCACTGGAGACAGAGAGTGTAGAGCGCTATGTGGGAACCTAGACCTGCCATGGTCACTGCTCGGTCAGAGTGAGTGCCCTCCCAGCATGTATGCTGTGGTCACCCTGTCCATGCAGGTGGTGGTCAGGCACTACAGTGTCCCAGCCATTGCCCCACATCCTGTGAAGATGCATCCTGGCCAATCTGCCCTGTCCGGGCCATACCCAGAATACCTTGCTTCTCATTATGCACCTACTCAGGCTAATGCTGGTAACAGTGGGACATTTTGGGCCCAATGAAGGGTGGGCAGCCACAGAACAATGGATAGACATACACATACTCTCACTCCTATTGCAGCAATGTACAAAGATAGGGGTGGTTGGCAACCCTGCCTGCCACACTGGTCCTGATCACAGTGCCGACATTGCTAAACTGTGCAGGGAGTAGTACTAGTGCTCTGGCGATAACTTCAGCTCAATGCTGGGACCAACAGCCTGATTCAATGCTGGAACCAACAGCCTGACTCTCCATGCATCTTTGGATTGTGGAGCCTGTGTAGCTGGGTGTTTGTACCCTTGTTCACTGCTGCTTTGGGCTTTACACATGTTGCTGTTGTATCTGCATTGTAGGGTAAAACATAGAGACATGCTCTGCAGGAACCACAGCTGGTGCTTGAACCTGTGACCCTCTGCTTCTGGACACACTGGCTGGGTATACTGCACCACACTGTTGCCACAGATGCACAATAGTCCCTGGGGCTACCTGTACTTTTCCTCAGCCAGACTTTGTATGTTGCACTGCACACCACATACTGATGCAGGGCATGGCCTAGGTCCACTGCAGGGAGGTGGCACTGCACCCTCCAGCACAGACACACACACCCCTGCCAAGCTGACATGGCCATTTGCTGTCGGTGCTGGTAGTGCGCAGTCCCAGGCCATCCACTGTTTAGGTAGGCGCCCGCCTAGGGAGCGGATCCCGGGGTGGGGGGGGCATACATGGACATCCTCACATTCCCCCCCATCACTGCCTGCCAATATTATGTCCCTTCCACATGGGTGCGGGATGGCTGGGGGGATACCCTAGCAACTATTGGCTAGGGTGAACCAGGTAGATATAGCTGGATTGTGTCTGGCCTTGGTCAGCTGCTGTCTTGCTGATTTCCGGTTTCTATGTTCCTATGTGCCAACTAGGCGCCCGCCTGGTCCACCCTGTGCCCTAGCTGCCCATGTTACATGTCCCGCCTGCGGCCCCCTATGCCCCATTTGCACTCATTTTTCATGACATGTTGTATATTTACATTTCATATTTTATCTCCAGATCCTCCTGAGGAAACTCTTTGCGAGTGAAACGCTAAGAGAGGCGCCGAAGTGAGGCGTAGAGGAACTTTCATTCAGATAAGAAAGACTTTTTCATGAGGAACTTTCATTCAGATAAGAAAGACTTTTACATGTCTCCAATAATTTTTTAACACCTTGGTGATGGAGAATGGGTGTGTTTATAAAATATTCCCTGAATAGTCATTGATGTCAGTAAGCGTTTGAGCTATGAATTTGCAATGAGTTCTTCTGCTCTAATACGCGGTTTTGTCTGAGACATTCTGGGAAGCACATAAGTATTTCGAAGACCTCTTTGATAGTACTGTTAATGATGCTGGTAGCTTTATAAAACATTTTGTAGTGAAATAATAGTTCTCCATACCTCAGGATTTTCTTAATGGTATTGTTAGTTTGGAGCTATCCCTTATAGAAGTGCCATTTGCACCATCACCATAGTGGCCATTCATACTTTGGCACTATGGTGCTGCTGAAAATGGAGCACTACTATCACATTTCTTGGGCTCCCTGCCTAGGCTGGACATTGCTGACACTGAAATGGTTTCTCTCTCCTGCAAATGTGCATCTAACGGCAAGTTTTCATTCGCAGTAGGATTCAGCCCTTCAGTTCAGCGCGTTATTGTGAAAGGGGCCTCTCCCCACCAACTCTCCACCCATTGACCCCTTCTCTCCGCCCTCTCTCCAACTTCTGCGGTGTTTACCGCGGTCGGGGACATTAACGATCGTTAAGTAATGTTAACGCACATTAAGGTTACATACCACGCGTTAACGTTACCTAACAATCGTTAACGTTACATAATGCGCGGTATGTAAAGTTACCGCAGTTTAGTAAACATACCCCATAGTGTGTGTCTGTCTTTTCAGGAGGAAACAGGAAGATCAAAAGCACAAAATGGCCTCAAAGTACCTCTGTGTATAGTGTATAATTCCTTTTGATGAAACCTTGTCACAGTATGGTGATTATTTGGCATGAGATACTGTGAGACATCTTCAGTGAATCAGGTATTCAATGCCAGGTTGCAAATGTGCAGGCAGGGGCGGCCCAAGGGGGGTGTGGGGCCATGTGCGTAGATTCGGTGCGGGGACTCATTTGCATAAGGGGCCTCATTTTCATAAATATTTGCATAATGTTACCATACACTAACTTTTAGTAAACATACCTCTTTTTTTTAAATATCTTTATTTAATTTTCCAAACCAAACACACATACATACATAATAAAACATGTCACAACCCGAACAAAACCTCCCCAGCCCCTCCTCCCCCCCCCCAACCCTCCAAGGCTCACCAGGATATCACCAGAAAGACAAAAAAGGGAAACTACAGCCCTCAGCCCCTCCACAGCAACCGAGGGCGTGATGATAGGGATGCACCCTTTGTATCTCAAAAAGGGGAGCAGTAGCTTATCCATCGCCAGACCCCTTTACATAAGCATCCAAAGCCTCCCACTTAAAGGCATTACAACCACCAGGAAAATATACCTTTCTAGGCAGCCGCTTGTACTTACTATATAAACAGACCTGATTCCACCAGGCCTGCGGATGAACATCATATGTATGCTTCCAATTGACTACAATTAAATATATTGCAATGCTTAACACAAAATCTAACAGAAAATGACATTCTTTATGCAAGGACGGGATTCCCGCCATTGATCGGAGGCTAAGTATCTTCCAAGTAAGAGGAGTCCTAATCCCCAGGATGCTTTGTATCTGCTCCCACACCTCCACCCAGGGGCGGCCCAAGGGGGGTGCGGGGCCATGTGCGGAGACTCGGTGCGGGGCCTCATTTGCATAAGTGGCCTTATTTGCATAAATATTTGCATAATGTTACCATACACTAACATTTAGTAAACATGTCTCTTAATGAGTGTATGGATAAAGAAAGACTAAAAGATTTCTACATTACTATAATCCAGTGCCAACCGCCAGGCACATTAGGAACTACTACAAACGCTGCCCATTTAGAACCCATAGCAAACCCGCCGTATCCTGACAGCATTACCAGGACTCACAAAGCACCATACCCTACCTATCAAAAGGCAACACTGCAAATATTAAACCAATACATTTCAGAGAATACTGGGGAAAGAGAACAAGTGGCAATGTCAAATAGGAATTACATAAATAGAATACCTCAGCTCAGTTACACATGCAGAACATAGACCATCACCAAACAAGGAATCACAATTTAGAAACAGGAAGGCAATAATTAAACTGGGAACCCCAAAAGCCAAACTTGGAATGTACAACAACACTGTAGAAATAAAACTATAAATTAATTTCCTCTTGTACCAAACAAAGCGCAGACGTTAATGATGCACATTTCCCAGAGCTTTCATATTCCAGCTAATAAATTCAAAATAAAGAGATATCTTTCTACCTTTTGTGCATTTTTTTCAGTTGCAATTGCTCCAGGCACTTTCTTCTGGTTTCTTCATGTTTTCTGCTGTCCATCGTCTGCTGTCCATTTGTTCTTTCTTCTCTCTTCTAGTTTTTTTTTTCCATTCTCTCTCTCTACATTTGCTATGACATACTAATCTTTCTCCATTTGCTCTTTTCTCATTCCTATTTCATCCACACAAATTATACCCCTCCATCCTCAATCCCCACTTACTCTCCCAATACCCGGCCAATTGTAGATTTTTCATCCCTCCCACACAAAATATTTTTCCCCTCTCCATTTTACTCTCCCAGCCCCATCCCATTCTAATCCTCCCCAACATCAGCTCCCTTCTAGTTCCAGTCTCACCCAGCATCCATTCCCTTCTAGTCCCTGCATCAGCCCATTTCCAGTCCTAGCCCCCCATCCATTTTCAGTCTGAGTCCCTTCATCAGCTCATTTCCAATCCTAGCCCCCATCAGCCCATTTCTAGTCATTTCCTAGCCCCACCATCAGCCCATGTCAAATCCTAGCTCCCCTCCACTCAGCCCAATTCCAGTCCAAGCCCCCCATGAGCCTACTTCCAGTTCTAGCCCCTCCATGAGTCCATTTCAATTCAAGCCCCCACCACAGCCCATTTCCAATCTTAGCTCCCCCCAACAGCCCATTTCCAGTCCTATCCTAGCTGCTCCATCAGCCCATTTTCAGTCCTAGCTCCCTTCCCTCACAGCCCATTTCCATTCCAAGCTCCCTCCCCATCAGCTATTTGCAGTTCAAGCCTCCCCTTCCACTCAGCCCATTTCCAGTCATAGCAACTCCCCAACCCATTTCCAGTCCTAGCCCCCCATCAACCCACTTCCAGTCCTAACCCCCCATCACCCCATTTTCAGTTTAAGCCCCCCCTATAACCCATTACCAGTCCTAACCCCCCATCAGCCCACTTCCAGTCTTAATCCCATCAGCCCATTTCCAGTCAGCCCCCCATAGCTCATTGCAAGTCCTAACCCCCCCATCAGCCCACTTCCAGTCTTAACCCCATCAGCCCATTTCCAGTCAGCCCCCCATAGCTCATTGCTAGTCCTAATCCCCCCCATCAGCCCACAGCCCATTACCAGTCCTAACCACCTCCGCCCTCCTCAAGTCCTAACCCCTCCCCATCAGCCCCTTTCCGGTCCTAGCCCCCCATAGCCCATTATCAGTCCTAAGCCCACAGAGGCGTTTAGCTGTCCTAACCCCCCATCACCTCATTTCCAGACAGCCCCCATCAGCCCACAGCCCATTACCAGTCTTAGCCCACCATCGCCCCTTACCAGTCCTAACCCCCCCACAGCCCACAGCCCATTACCAGTCCCAACCCCTCCCCAGCAGCCCATTTCCGGTCCTAGCCCCCCCCCCCATATCCCATTACCAGTCCTAACCCCCCCCAACAGCCCACAGCCCATTACCAGTCCTAACCCCTCCCCATCAGCCCATTTCCGGTCCTAGCCCCCCCATAGCCCATTATCAGTCCTAACCCCCCATAGCCCACCAGTCCTAACCCCCCCATAGCCCATTACCAGTCCTAACCCCCCATCACCCCATTTCCAGACAGCCCCCATCAGCCCACAGCCCATTACCAGTCTTAACACCCCCCCTATAGCCCATTACCAGTCCTAACCCCCCTAACAGCCCACAGCCCATTACCAGTCCTAACCCCTCCCCATCAGCCCATTTCCTGTCCTAGCCCCCCCATAGCCCATTACCAGTCCTAACCCCCCCATAGCCCATTACCAGTCCTAACCCCCCATCACCCCATTTCCAGACAGCCCCCATCAGCCCACAGCCCATTACCAGTCTTAACACCCCCCCTATAGCCCATTACCAGTCCTAACCCCCCAACAGCCCACAGCCCATTACCAGTCCTAACCTCTCCCCATCAGCCCATTTCCTGTCCTAGCCCCCCCAGAGCCCATTGCCCGTCCTAACCCCTCCCATAGCCCATTACCAGTCCTAACCCCCCATCACCCCATTTCCAGACAGCCCCCATCAGCCCACAGCCCATTACCAGTCTTAACACCCCCCCATAGCCCATTACCAGTCCTACCCCCCCCACAAAAGCCCACAGCCCATTACCAGTCCTAACCCCTCCCCATCAGCCCATTTCCTGTCCTATGGCCCCCAGCCCATTTCCAGTCCTAAACCCCCCCCATAGCCCATTACCAGTCCTAACCCCCCATCACCCCATTTCCAGACAGCCCCCATCAGCCCACAGCCCATTACCAGTCTTAACACCCCCCTATAGCCCATTGCCAGTCCTAACCCCCCCCAACAGCCCACAGCCCATTGCCAGTCTTAGCCCCCCACCCATTACCAGTCCTACCCCCCCATAGCCCATTACCAGTCCTAGCCCCCCATTTCCAGACAGCCCCCATCAGCCCACAGCCCATTACCAGTCTTAACACCCCCCCTATAGCCCATTACCAGTCCTAACCCCCCCCAACAGCCCACAGCCCATTACCAGTCCTAACCCCTCCCCATCAGCCCATTTCTTGTCCCAGCCCCCCCATAGCCCATTACCAGTCCTAACCCCCATCACCCCATTTCCAGACAGCCCCCATCAGCCCACAGCCCATTACCAGTCTTAACCCCCCCAATAGCCCATTACCAGTCCTAACCCCCCCACCAACAGCCCACAGCCCATTACCAGTCCTAACCACATCAGCCCTCCTCAAGTCCTAACCCCTCCCCATCAGCCCATTTCCTGTCCTAGCCCCCCATAGCCCATTATCAGTCCTAACCCCCCCCCATAGCCCATTAGCAGTCCTAACCCCCCATCACCTCATTTCCAGACAGCCCCCATCAGCCCACAGCCCATTACCAGTCTTAACCCCCCCTATAGCCCATTACCAGTCCTAACCCCCCCCCCAACAGCCCACAGCCCATTACCAGTCCTATCCCCTCCCCATCATCCCTTTTCCTGTTCTTAACCCCCCATAGCCCATTACCAGTCCTAACACCCCCCCCAACAGCCCACAGCCCATTACCAGTCCTAACCCCTCCCCATCAGCCCATTTCCTGTCCTAGCCCCCCCATAGCCCATTATCAGTCCTAACCCCCCATAGCCCAGCAGTCCTAACCCCCCCATAGCCCATTACCAGTCCTAACCCCCCATCAACCCATTTCCAGACAGCCCCCATCAGCCCACAGCCCATTACCAGTCTTAACACCCCCCCTATAGCCCATTACCAGTCCTAACCCCCCCAACAGCCCACAGCCCATTACCAGTCCTATCCCCGCCCCATCAGCCCATTTCCTGTCCTAGCCCCCCATAGCCCATTACCAGTCCTAACCCCCCCATAGCCCAATACCAGTCCTAACCCACCATCACCCCATTTCCAGACAGCCCCCATCAGCCCACAGCCCATTACCAGTCTTAACACCCCCCCTATAGCCCGTTACCAGTCCTAACCACCCCAACAGCCCACAGCCCATTACCAGTCCTAACCCCTCCCCATCAGCCCATTTCCTGTCCTAGCCCCCCATAGCACATTATCAGTCCTAACCCCCCCCCATAGCCCATTACCAGTCCTAACCCCCCATCACCCCATTTACAGACAGCCCCCATCAGCCCACAGCCCATTACCAGTCTTAACACCCCCCCATAGCCCATTACCAGTCCTAACCCCCCCCCAACAGCCCACAGCCATTTACCAGTCCTAACCCATCCCCATCAGCTCTTGTCGTGTGCTAGCCCCCCCATAGCCCATTACCAGTCCTAACCCCCCCCCAACAGCCCACAGCCCATTGCCAGTCTTAACCCCCCCCCGCCCATTACCAGTCCTAACCCCCCCCCCATAGCCCATTAGCAGTCCTAACCCCCCATTTCCAGACAGCCCCCATCAGCCCACAGCCCATTACCAGTCTTAACACCCCCCCTATAGCCCATTACCAGTCCTAACCCCTCCCCATCAGCCCATTTCCTGTCCTAGCCCCCCCCCCATAGCCCATTACCAGTCCTAACCCCCATCACCCCATTTCCAGACAGCCCCCATCAGCCCACAGCCCATTACCAGTCTTAACCCCCCCAGCGCATTTTACCAGTCCTACCCCCCCCCTCACAGCCCACAGCCCATTACCAGTCCTAACCCCTCCCCATCAGCCCATTTCCTGTCCTAGCCCCCCCATACCCCATTACCACTCCTAACCCCCAATCACCCCATTTCCAGACAGCCCCCATCAGCCCACAGCCCATTACCAGTCTTAACACCCCCCCCATAGCCCATTACCAGTCCTAACCCCCCCCCCCATCGGCTTATGGCAAAATAAAAAAATAAAAAAAGCTGGCTCTGGCTGCTGCCGCTGCCGCTGCTACCGCAGCAGCGGCAGAATGAAGTGTCCCGCGGGGCCTCCTCTGCATGCTGAGCCCCTCTGCAAGGGCTTTCAGATTCGTGAAGGGAGAGTGTCTCCCTCGCGTCTCTGTTAAGCCCGCAGGGGCTAATGGGAAATTTTCCCCATCTGCCCCTTTAGACGCGAGGGGCTGATGGGAAATTTCCCATTAGCCCCTGCGGGCTTAACAGAGACGCGAGGGAGACACTCTCCCTTCGCAAATCTGAAAGCCCTTGCAGAGGGGCTCAGCGTGCAGAGGGGGCCCTGCGGGACACTTCATTCTGCTGCTGCCGCGGTGGCAGCGGCAGTGGCAGCAGCCAGAGCCAGCTTTTTTTTTTTAATGTAATTTTAAAAAAAGCAGAATGTTCTTTGCGCGGGGCCCCCTGAAACGCGGGGCCCTGTGCAAAAAACATTCTTGCTCAATGGACGGGCCGGCCCTGCCTCCACCCAAAAGGTTCCTATGCATGAACACTCCAATACTATGTGAGCGAAAGTCCCCACTTCTCTTTGGCAAGACCAACATTGATTACTCAGAGCTGTGTCCCACCTATTAAGCTGTGCTGGGGTATAGTAGGCCCTGTGAGCAAAAAAGTATAGAGTTTGCGTGATCGATGCAGCTTTGGCAACCCACACTTGCCTAGTCCAGAATTTATTCCACTTTAGAGGAGGGAAAGCCGCCCCAATTTCAAACTCCCAAATCTGACATACACCCACCCTCTGAGAATTCGGGCCCTGGCCCAATAAACTGTAGAAATAAGAGGCCCCCGCCACCCTTTTCTTGGCCTCCTGCACAATACCAAAAATCCCTCCATCCTTTGACAGTGACCTGATATTTATCTTAGTCTTTTTAATACAATGCGTAAGCTGCAACCATTGAAAATACGTTGCCGGGAGACCATATTCCTGCTGCAACCTATTAAACGGCTTCCAGTTGCTCTTGTCTACCAATTACCCAATCGACCAGAGTCCTCTAGAATACCACTGCCTCCATGCAAACACTTTTTTTTGTATCTTAAAGAGAGGATTAAACCACAAGGGTAGAAGCTCCGATACTGCCATCCCCTCCTGTCCCCTCCCCAGTATCAGAGCACCAAAGGCCTTTTGCGTGTCAGTTATTATTTTAGAGTATCTCCCACCTTCCGGAAACAACGTACTCATTAACAGTCGCAATGGGAATGGTTCCAACAAGGCCTCTTCTATCTCCAGCCAAACCGGTCTCTGTTCTACATCACTCCCAACCCAATGCAACCCCTGCTTAAGAAGAAACGCTGTATGATATAGGTAAAAATCTGGAAACTTCCCCCTCCCTGCTCCTTACCCAATTTCAGTTTTCTAAGGGCTATTCTAGGCACTTTGTTATTCCACAAGAACTGCACAAGTAACCTCTCAATCTGCCGGTAAACATGCCTCGGCAAATAGCAAGGCAACATTTCTAAAATATAATTAACCCATGGAGCTATCGTCATTTTAATTGTCTATAAGCGACCCCACCATGACAGTACTAAGGGGGACCACCCATCAATCATATTACAAACCTTTGCTAACAACACATTCGCATTGTACTCAATTGTGGCCTCCAGCGGGTAACGATTCTCCACCCCCAGATACTTGACCATCTGCGTCTCCCACATAAAAGGGAACTCCTTCATATCTTCCCTATTCACACACGAATTAAGCGGAAAAGCCACCGATTTTGCCCAATTGATCTTGTATCCAGACAGTTTCGAATATTGATCTACTAGCGTCAATATCTGAGGCACAAACTCCGGAACAGAAAATAACAAGAGGTCATCGGCATACGCCGAAAGTTTAACTTCCTTAGTAGCCAACCGCACACCTTGGATCTTTGAACATTGTCGCATTAACAACGCCAGTGGCTCCAAAGCCAAGTTAAATAGTAATGTGGAGAGAGGGCATCCCTGACGGGTGCCTCTACCCAACAAAATTTCACGAGACTGAGTAGCATTAACACATATATTAGCCACCAGTCTCGAGTACAATACCCGAATCAACTTAAGGAATCCCTCCCCAATCCCAAACCATTTAAGGGCCGAGAACAAAAAGGACCACTCTAGACGATCAAACGCTTTCTCAGCGTCCAAGGACAGGCCCACCAAAGGACCATCGACATTTCCCGCTTCTGCCAATACATGACAGAATAGCCTTGCATTATCCACCATTGACCGACCTTCCACAAAGCCACACTGGTCAGGGTGAATCACTGTAGGGATCACCCTGGACAAACGCCGAGCCAAGACTGTGGCATAGATCTTGTAATCTGCATTTAATAAGGAAATCGGATGATAATTCCCAACCAATTGAGGATCCCTATCCACTTCCTCCAGTACTATCACATTCGCTGCGGCAAAAGCCCCTACAGCGGGAGCATCCTCCACTAGTAATTGAAAGTAATGTTGCATAAAGGGGACAAGATCTTTAGAAAGGGTCTTAAAGAATTCAGCCGGCAGCCCATCCGGACCCGCTGCTTTCCCCGCCGACAGCGCATCAATGGCTTGATAAATCTCATCCAAACCAATCGTCCTATCCAACAACATCACCTTTTCCCCACTCAAAGTAGGTCTCTGAACCCCCATCAACCAGCCTATCAAACTCTTCCTGATGAAATTTAGTCTCTGAAGTGTAGAGTTGGGCATAAAAATCTCGGAAGGCCTCTGCTATTTCTACGTCCGACACCACAATCACGTGCCCAACCGGGTCCCGTATCGCCGCAACCCGGCCAGCCTCTCTCCGAGCTTTAAGTGCGTTGGCCAGCATCCGCCCAGCCTTATTACTTTCCCAGTAATAAGTACCTTTCTGCAATTTAATATTGCGCTCTGCCTCATCCGACAGAAGCTCATTATACTTAAACCGGAGCCTCCGCAACCGCAACAAGATACATGGATCTGACCGACAAACTTAAATCCACTCCCCTGCTTTGATCTGCTCATCAAGGACTCGAGCTTGCTCCTTGCGCTGCCTGGCTTGTGCAATCCCAAAACTTGTAATTTTAGCTTTTATAGTGGCTTTGAACCCCTCCCACCAGGCCCACACTGAAGTATCATGAATGGAGTTAAAACCAAAGTACTCCGGGGGGCGGAGCCTAGCGGTGAAGCAAGATGGACGCATAGGTGCTCAGCTCCTGCGGACCCGTTGAACTATCCCTGATCTAATCGCTTATCGCCTATATATTTTGGGGTGATTTCCCTTCTGGTTAGTAGTCTTAAGGGATGGCGTCAGGGAAACAATCCAAGTTAGACTTTGCCTCGAGTGGGAGCGCGGGCTCTAAACGGGCCAAGCAAGATCCTCCTTCCCCCATCAAGATGGCGGCAGGGCGAGATGCTGACGACGGGAGGAGCGAAATATTGACCGAGCTACGAGCGGTGAGAGCAATGATATCGGCAAACGGGGATACCTTGATGCAGATGCAGGCAGACATGCAGGAATTTAAGGAGAGAATGCAGGGGCTTGCAACGCGAGTAGAAAAGATTGATGGTACGGTGTCCGCGCACGAGGACCGCCTGCAAAAGCTATCCAAGGCCTTGAAAAAGGTGAATCTGCTGGAGGCGAACTTAGAGGACTTATCGAACAGATCCCGCAGGAATAATATCAGACTTATTGGGGTCCCTGAGGGAGCGGAGGGATCGGATACAATTGGCTTCCTAGAAAAAGTTCTGCCTAATATTCTTAAAATAAGTTTCAGCAAACCGTTGGAGGTGGAGCGGGCGCACCGAATACCCATGCATACGGGCGGTCGCAGCCCGAGACCAAGACCCTTAATTTTTTGTCTACTTAGACACCAGCAAGCAATACGAATCATGTCTGCGGCAAGGGCGTTGTCATCGGTGTCATTTGAAGGGCATAGAGTTTCTTTCTTTCCAGACTTGTGCAAGGCGACGATGGATAAAAGAAAGAAGTTTTTGGATCTGCGACCCCGCCTTCAACAGCTGCAGGCGAAGTATGGCCTTTTCTATCCAGCGCGATTCAAAGTGACTTTGGACAACCAAACGAAATCATTTGAGGATCCCGAGGTGCTTTTGCAGTTTATAGAAGAGCAGAAAGCGCTGAAAATGCATATGGAAAGCGGATCCTAACCCCTGATGTGGAAGGACTTCTTCTCTATCTCTTACTCTGTGCAAGTAACATGTTTCAATTCAAACTGATGTAATGTGTGTCTCGATTGCACTGCGAAAAGGTATTCATGTTTTGTTGTAAGCATTGGCATCTGAGGTCTCTGGGGGGAGGGGGGGGGTGTAATAGCTATATCACTGTACAGTTTTCTATGCCATACCATACTAGATTTTTGCTGGTATTTTGTCATTGCTGGTAGAATAACATGTAGGTTGTGTTTATTTCTCCCATTCGAGTTAACAGGGCGGTTTTAGTTTTGGGTCTTGCAGTTGCTGCTGTGTTTTCTTTCTTGTATTCACGCTGTCTCACCCATTGTTGTTGTTCCTCATTGTGGGATATAGGTCGAGGCGCTGCAGACAAGTGGGTTTTTTCTTTCACCATGGGGTAACGTGCGGTTTCATAAGTTGATCACGGCCACGGAGAGGTTGGCATACTATATTAAGTATCTTGATGTTAACACCTTCCCTTAAAGTCTTGTCTCTGAATGTGAAGGGTATTCAGCATCCTGCAAAAAGAAGGAAGATTTTGGTCTATGCTCAGAAGCAAAAAGCAGACCTAGTCCTCCTTCAAGAAACTTATCTGTCGTCTAAGGAATCTCTGAAACTGTGCTCCAACCATTTCAAGCTGATTGCTCATTCTCCTGCTTTAGGAAAGAAAAATGAGGTCGCAGTGCTAGCCAGAGAAAGGATTCCGTTTCAGGTTCTGTCCACAAGGGCAGACAAGGAGGGGTGGTGGGTTAAAGTGCATGTATCTATGGGAGCCAAGCATCTGGTCATCGTTAATGTATATGCCCTCAATGGCGATCATCCTACTTTTTTCCTTTCCCTCGCAGAAGTGATACAGGAAGATGCTTCTCATCCGTTAATCCTTGGGGGAGATTTCAATTTGGTACTGGACCCCTTGTTAGACTGTAATCCAAGTTGGGCAAGAAGTGGTAGAGCACAGATAGTGCTCCGGTCACTTATGCAGGAGCTCGGGCTTGTGAACGTCTGGAGAATCCTATTTCCGAGAGAGAGGGACTACACGTTCTTTTCCTGTTCACACGGCTCGTATTCCAGGATAGACTTTTTCTTGATCTCCAGACCGCTGGTTCCAGAAGTTCGCGGAGCTAGTATTCTCAGTACTCATATATCTGACCACGCGGCAATAGTATTAGAGTTAAGTCCTGAGGAAGACCCGTCTAGGCAGAAACTTTCAACAGAACCCTGCTTGGGGATGTGGAATTCCAGGCTACCATAAGGCAAGTTATAGAGGAGTATTTTGCTTATAACAGGCAGGAGGATTCTTCAAACTGGGCCTGGTGGGAAGCTTTTAAAGCATCTATTAGAGCACATGTAACCAGCTTCAGTATAACTAAAGCCAAGATGGCGCGAACTAAGCTCCAAGATCTCGACCAACAGATTAGGGCAAGTGAAAGACTGCTACAGAGACGTCCCGATGCTAATGTTCTGAACTGTGTACAGAAGCTGAGATATCAATACAATATGATATTAAGCGCAGAAATGGAGCAGAGTATGTTTGAGAGCCAAGCTCGGTATCACACAGATAAAAATAAAGCGGGCAAGCTGCTGGCTGCTAGTCTGAAGGCCCATCGCAGTAGGGCACATATAACTCATATTGTGGATGCGCAGAGGAACCCTCTGGCCACTAGCGGTGAGATCGCAGCAGCATTTCGGACATTTTATGAGCAACTGTATACCTCAGAAGTGTTGTTTGATGTTAAGGCCTGTGAAGATCTCCTAGCTAAGGTCGAAAGGCCTACTCTTCAGGCGCATCAGGAGTCTGCTTTGGGGGAGCCCTTGTCTATCAGTGAACTGTGGGAGGCTCTGGCTGTTATGAAGATCGGCAAGGCCGCTGGTCCGGATGGGATACCGGTTGAATTCTACAGAACATTCGCGAATGAACTGCTTCCGCAGTTATTAAAATATTACTGTAAATTTCTTTCTTCTGACCAGAGGACCGGGGCCTTCGCAGAAGCAACTATTGTAGTGCTTGAAAAACCAGGGAAGGATCCAACTGTGGTTGAGAATTACAGGCTCATCTCCCTTCTCAATGCTGACTACAAGTTGTTTTCCTGCACACTGGCTAGGCGATTAAATAGTGTGCTGCATCTGTTAATCCATCCCGACCAATGCAGTTTTGTTTCAGGGCGATCTACAGCTGATAACGGCCGCCTACTTTGTGATGTGCTGGAAAGGACCCATAATATCGATGATCCCGTAGTGGGCCTCTCCATAGATGCGGAAAAGGCCTTCGACAGGCTTGAGTGGCCTTTTTTGTATCATGTGCTGGAGTGGTTTGGACTGCCCAAAGAGTTTGTAGCCATGGTGTGGATCCTTTATGATAATCCCACTGCATGAATTTTGGTTAATGGTACCCTTTCTCAGCCCTTTCCTCTGTGACGTGGTATGAGACAGGGATGTGCTCGTTCTCCACTGCTGTTCAAACTCGCCCTGGAGCCGCTGGCCTTGTTAATTCGTCAATCTGAAGAGATTCATGGTGTTGCGATCGCTGATCTTCATATTAAACTGTCAGCTTACGCAGACGACCTACTGGTCTTCCTCCGGCCAGAATCAATACCGCCACGTTTGCATTTGATCTCCCTATACTCTCAGCTATCAGGTTACAAAGTGAACTGGGCAAAAACCTTGGCTTTCCCGATAAACAGGTGGGTGAGTCCTTCTCTGGTTGGCAGTTTCCCCTTTCGTTGGGAACCTGGTGTTGTAAAATACCTGGGAGTGTTATACTCTGCTTCCATGGAAGAAACTGTACGGTTGAATGCTGAAAAGCTGCTGGATATAGCCCGTTCTTACACCCTGTCATGGTCCCCACTTCACCTTACGTGGTGGGGGCGGATGGAATCTATTAAAATGTCTCTGGTGCCTAAGATAAATTATATTCTGAGTATGCTCCCCTTTCTGCTCCCTCTTGCAGTATACAAGAATATGGAATGCATCATGAGTGTCTTCCTCTGGGCTGGGAAAACTCCTAGAATCGCATTAAAGAAGTTAAAAGCTGCCAAGGCAGCTGCTGGAATATATTTTCCTGATTTCTTATGGTATCATAAAGCCTTTCTGCTGAAGCAGGGATCAATATGGGCTCTGAGCGAAACTTTGGAATGTAAGCCCACATGGCTCAAGCTGGAGGAGCGACTGGTTGCCCCCTGCCCAATTAAACTACTTATGGGAATGACTCATCCAGAGACCTCTGGCGTTGGGAGAGTGATAGCCTCAACCCAATCGGTGTTTCGATCTTTTCTCCCCATTATTGCACAACGCAACCCTCCCTCAAGGTCAGTGCCCATCTGGTTTAACCCGGATTTGAAGATCAATAGAAGGATATGCAGTTGGGTGAACTGGCAAAGACTAGGGGTGTGGACTGTCGGGCAGCTAATGGAGAGATCAGCATGGAAGTCCTTCAGCACTCTTCAGCAGGAATTTGACTTGCCGTCTACTTGTTATTTTCAATGGCTGCAGTTACGGCACTGTATCGGCAAGGCGTTCCCATCCCTGGTGGGCCTGACCTGCTCCTGGGGACTGCAGAGTGTTGTGGAAGAAATTAACGCCACGAAAGGTGCAGTCTCGCGCTTCTATGCTATGTTTGTGGACCACTTTGCCCAAGTCAACGCCGGGCTGTGCCGTATCTTGGAAGAAGAGGCACAGATCACTTTATCGCCGTTGGAATGGAAGAAATTCTGGGGCTCCTCGATTCGAGCATCGAAATCTGCGGCCCTTGCTCAGTCTATGTTTTTTATGGCACACAGGGCTTACATTACCCCCAACTCCCTGAGTAAATGGAATAAGAATGAGAATAAGATGTGCTGGGCCTGTCATGGCGAGGTGGGCACGTTAAGACATATGCTGATGGAATGCCCTCACATTCAGAGGTTCTGGTCGAAGGTATGGGACCAGATTCAACGAGTATTGAAATTCAAGGCTGACTTGTCCTGGCGAATTATTGCTTTTCGCAACATAATGTGGATCCAGGAGTTGGATAAAAGCAATTACTTTCTTCTCAACTTTATGATAATGGTGGCAATAAAACTTATTCTAACCCGCTGGAAGAACCCCTGTAAGCCTACTTACCAAGAATGGTGGAATCAGCTGTGTATGTTTGCCAAGTACGAGAAAGCCTCTGATAGAATCCTGTGCATAAGAGGTAGGGTGCCAAACCTCTCCAAATGGTCGGCGTTAGATCAATTCACCTGTGCAATTTGTTAAAACTATACATCTGTTGCTTGCCGTGTGGTATCTGTTGTATTTTAGTTATTTAAGCTTCAGACCCCGGGTTGTTTCTTTGTTCTTCTTTTTTTTTCTCTTCCCTTTTTGTTGTCTGCAGCACTTCGGGGGTAGGGGGTTGGGAGTTGCCTCGATTACCTCGATTACGATGCATGATTTTCTTTCAGATGTGGGCATGTTGTTATTGTTTTGTTCTTATGGGTGTGAAGAATAATGGGTATGGGATTGGGGCATATCGTGTTGCTTGTGTATCAACTGAGCTTTATTATGTTTTTGCCTGTAACATTGTATGCTTACTATATGCTCCTTTTGTGGTGTGTTTTGGAATACTCAATAAAAACATTATTTAAAAAAAAACAAAAACAAAGTACTCCGCTATTGTGGCCTGCATTTCCGCTCGAAAATCTGCTCTCTCTAAGAGGGATCTATCAAAGGTCCAACTGAACGAGTTGGGAGCTACCCCTTTATCCTCCAACACAACTGAGACTGCAGCATGATCCGAGACATGCGCCGTATGGATACTGGAGGAAACTATGCTAAGCATCAATTTCTTAGAAACTAACAGAAAATCTATTCGCGACAATGACTGGTGCAGGGGTGAGAAAAACATAAACTCCATGTCTGAGGGGTGATGCAGCCGCCACACATCCACCAAGCCCATCTCTTGAATCAGAGAGTTAAGTATTCTATGCGCCCTAGAAGGCCTAGCGGATCTGGGCGGCTTCCTGTCAATAAGTGGATCCATAATTTGGTTAAAATCCCCCCTAAGACTAACCGATCACCCATAACCACATTGACCTCCCTCGCCAAAACGTTGAAAAATTCTGGACAATCCCCATTGGGGGCATATACATTGAAAATGACCAATTCCATAACTCCCAGCTTAACTACTGCCTTAACCCACCTCCCCTCACTATCAGCACAAACATGCAAAACACTTGGGTTCCAAGCCTTTTTGACTAATATAGCAACACCATTATGCTTATTGGTTGCCGCCGAAAAGGCCACCACTACAAATGGCTTGATGTTAAGCTTTAACGATTCCTTTGTGCTCAAGTGAGTCTCCTGTAACAACATAATGTCTACCCCTTCTTGCTTCCCATACAAAACTATCTTCTTTCTCTTTATGGGGTTCTTTATCCCCTTCACATTTAAGGAGAAAACCTTTACAGGGGCCATATTGTCTGTTTAACACTCATCTTAATTCCAGCCTGTTGGTATTGCCTTTTAGAAGGACTAACTCTCACACATACCTGTCTAGTCACATTTCCCCATCTTATATAATCCCTAAACATCAACCACATCCCCCAACTGAACCCCAAATCCCACCTAATCCCAGTGAGCTCTGGAGGGTAACCCAGAGTATAAAACTGAATTGGTGAGCCCGCGTCAAGCAGGGCAGTCGCAGAGGGGCTGACCCCATAGCTCACCCTCCCCTGCCAACCCCTCTACCCCATTATCCCTCTTACCAAAATGTTTTCTGAGCCCCATCTCTAGAACATGCAGCCCCCTTTCCCCCTCCCTCTAAAGCACCCCTTTTACTATTACACCTCATCCCCAGCCAAAACACTCTTTAACAAATTTTCATGTAAAATAGCAAACGCCGCCAGCCCTAATGTCAGTAAATCAGCAATTCCTCTGGGCCTCACAAAAGTTCCTTAAGCAGTTATCTCCACTCTGGACACCTCCAGCGACAAGGACAGCGACCATCTCACCAACAGTGCTTCATTGCATCTGAGATGCCTCCTTGTCCTCCAGGTATAGTCGCAAAGCTTTAGGCTCCTCAAAAGTTCTGGTCTGATTATGGAGCGTAACACGCATTCTGGCCGGATACAGCAGTTCAAACCTTGCCTGTAGATGCTGAAGCCGCGGTTTTAATGCCAGGAAGCTCCTTCTGCGATCGACCGTACATTTGGCCAGGTCAGGAAAGAAGAACAACCTATGGCCCTCAAACTCCACCGGGGCCCGGGAGCGAACCGCATCCATGATTGCCGCAACCTGCTGGTACCGAAAAATCCGCAGGATAATCGGCCTTGGCCTCTTATTATTGGGTTGTATCTGCGAGGGTACTCTGTGCGCCCTATCAATCTCAAAGGGCAGTTCAAAGTAGAGATGAAGAGCTGTTGGAATCATCTTGTGCAAGAAAGCAGTCATCTCTTTCCCCTCTGCTTCCTCCAGAACCCCCACAATTCTGACGTTGTTCTTACGGGCCCGATTATTTCCATCTTCTAACTCTTTCTGCAACATACGAATTTGTCTGGGCTGCTTATCCACGTCGCGCAGTCGCTCATCATGCACCTTCAAGGTTTGCTCCAGCTGCTCTTGCCGCACAGAAAGCCTTTCCACAGACCCCCTCAACGCCACCAGCTCATCATGCATCGAGGTCAGGGACTCACCGTTCGCTCTCACCATCTCCTTCATCCCCTTAATCTCAGCTAAAATTTCTTGTAAGGCCTCCGGCTGGTCTCGCATGGCCGCCATTTTGTGCGGGGAAGGGGGCTCGGTCTTAGAGCATTTAGCGCTGTTATTTGGTGCCACAGCAAATTCTAAACGCGTAGGTTTAGGGCCAGACATTTCCTCCCCTCACTCCGCCAGGATTTGCCAACCTTAAAGGGAGCTGGCAGCAGGAATCTCTCAGGAATTAACTCAGCCCCTCCGGAGCACCGCTCTACCTGTCTGTCCCGCTTTGCATCAGGCTCTGCCCCCCTGTAAACATGCCTCTTAATGAATGTATGGATAAAGAAAGACTAAAAGATTTCTATATTACTATAATCCAGTGTCAACTGGCAGGCACATTAGGAACTACTACAAACACTGCCCGTTTAGAACCCATAGCAAACCCGCCGTATCCTAACAGCACTACCAGGACTCACAAAGCACCATACTCTACCTATCAAAAGGCAACACTGCAAATATTAAACCAATACATTTCAGAGAATAACAATGCATGACCTACTGGGGAAAGAGAACAAGTGGCAATGTCAAATAGGAATTACATAAACAGAATACCTCAGCTCAGTCACACATGCAGAACACAGACCATCACCAAACAAGCAATCACAATTTAGAAACAGGAAGACAATAATTAAACTGGGAACCCTAAAAGCCAAACTTGGAATGTACAACAACACTGTAGAAATAAAACTGTAAATTAATTTCCTCTAGTACTAAACAAAGCGCAGACGTTAATGATGCACATTTCCCAGAGCTGACATATTTCAGTTAATAAATTCAAAATAAAGAGATATTTTTCTATCTTTTGTGCATTTTTTTCAGTTGCAATTGCTCCAGCCACTTTTGTCTGGTTTCTTCGTGTCTTCTGCTAACTCTCCATCGTCTGCTGTCCATTTGTCCTTTCTTCTCTCTTCTAGATTTTTTCCATTCTCTCTCTACATCTGCTTTAACATACTAATCTTTCTCCTTTTGCTTTTTCCTCATTCCTATTTCATCCACTCAAATTTTACCCCTCCATCCTCAATCCCCACTTACTCTCCCAGTATCCGGCCAATTGTAGATTTGTCTTCCCTCCCACACAAAATATTTTTTCCCCTCTCCATTTCACTCTCCCAGCTCCATCCCATTCTAATCCTCCCCCAACATCAGCTCCCTTCTAGTTCCAGCCCCACCCAGCATCCGCTCCCTTCTAGTCCCCACATCAGCCCATTTCCAGTCCTAGCCCCCCATCCATTTCCAGTCCTATCCGAGTCCCTCCATCAGCTCATTTCCAATCCCAGCCCCCCATCAGCCAATTTCTAGTCCTTTCCTAGCCCCACCATCAGCCCATGTCAAATCCTAGCTCCCCTCCACTCAGCCCATTTCCAATCCAAGCCCCCCATGAGCCTACTTCCAGTTCTAGCCCCTCCATGAGTCTTTTTCAATCCAAGCCCCCACCACAGCCTATTTCCACAGCACACCCCAAAAGCCCATTTCCAGTCCTATCCTAGCCCCTACATCAGCCCATTTCCTGTCCTACCCCCCACTCAGCCCTTTTCCAATCCTAGCTCCCTCCACTCACCATGCATTTCCATTCCAAGCCCCTCTCACCATCAGTTATTTGCAGTTCAAGCCCCCCTTCAACTCAGCCCATTTCCATTTCAAGCCCCCGTCCCCATCAGCTATTTGCAGTTCAAGCCCTCCTTCCACTCAGCCCATTTCCAGTCCTATCAACCCCCCCAGCCTATTACCAGTCCTAGCCCTCCATATCCCATTACCAGTCCTAAGCCCCCATCAGCCCATTTTTAGTCTTAGCCTCCCCGTAGCCCATTACTAGTCCTAACCCCTCCATCAGCCCATTTCCATTCCTAGCCCCCCCATCAGCCCACTTCCAGTCCTAACCCCCCATCAGCCCATTTTTAGTCTTAGCCCCCCCATAGCCCATTACCAATCCTAACCCCCCATCAGCCCAATTCCAGTCCTAGCCCCCGCCATAGCCCAGTACGAGTCCTAACCCCCCCATCAGCCCACTTCCAGTCTTACCCCCCCATAGCCCATTACTAGTCCTAACCCCCCCATCAGCCCACTTCCAGTCTTAGCCCCCCCATAGCCCATTACCAGTCCTAACCCCCCTTCCCACATCAGTCCAAATAGATAAAAAAAGCGAACCGGCTGCTGCTTCCGCTGCTGCCGCTGCCGCCATGGCAGCGTCAGAATCAAGCGTCCCGCTGCGAGGCCTCCCCTGCCCGGCAAAGCCTCCCTGCAGCATCAGCTCCGGATGGAGTCCCAAAGTACAGGCTTTCAGAGCCATGAGAGTTTCCCTTTCTCGCGTGGCTCTGTTAATCCTGCCGGGCTTAACGGAGCCGCGAGAGGTCAGAGAAGCTCTCCCTTTGCGGCTCTTGAAGCCCGCGCTTTGGGACTCCAGAGCTGATGCTGCAGGGAGGCTTTGCCGGGCAGGGGGGGGCCCCGCGGCGGGATGCTTGATTCTGCTGCTGCCACGGCGGCAGTGGCAGCAGCAGCCGGTTTGCTTTTTTTATCTATTTGGGCTGATGTAGAATGTTTTTTGTGCGGGGCCCCCTGAAACGCCTGTGCAAAAAACATTCTTGCTCAATGGACGGGCCGGCCCTGTGTGCAGGACCAATAGCACAGTCTGTGGATGGGAATGGCCCCAGAAGCAAGTTTTCTTGCATGTAGTCATGGCTAGCAATTGTTTGAATTCAGCAGGCTCAAAGACTGGACACAGCAAAAGTTTCTTGTAGCAGGGATCCTTTTATGACTCAGACTTTTGTTCAGGCTTTGTTATCTGAGCAGGCCACAGGGTACCAGTCCTACACAGCAGGGGTTGTCTAATAGTCACTCTCTCTGATACTGTGTAGTGTACCCATTGCATAAGCAGGGTTTAGCCATGCTTATACAGCAATGAGCCCTTTTACTAAGGTACAGTAATATTTTGCACTTACCACTCATTTTGAGTAAACTTTAGTTTTAATAAGTACAACGTCATGTGCTAACTGCTGAGTGGTATGACTAGTGTTTCCAGGAACTGAAAAGAACCCTAATGTACAACAGCATAATTTTCAATTAACACAAGTGCACTTAACGCCACCCAATGCAACATCAACATTAGCATGAAGTATGTATCCCCACGCTTGCCATACACACCAACTCTCAACCCCTGACCCACCAATTACCTCCCAGTTGTGTGATTTGTAGTTAATGCACAAATTAGTGCGTAGTAACTGTCATGTCAGTATGGTAACAACATGTGTCCATGCTAATAGAAACATAGAAAAATGACGACAGAAAAAGACCACCTGGCCAATTTAGTCTGTCCTTCCATATCAACAACTATAACAGTCCTCTTTTTTTTCTTTTAGAGATCCTCTGTGTTTGTCCCATGCTTTTTTGAATTCAGATACCGTCCTCATCTCTACCACCTCCACTGGGAGACTATTCCATGGATCTACCACTCTTTCCATAAAGAAATATTTCTGCATATCACTCCTGAATCTATCCCCTTTCACCCTCATCCCATGTCCCCTTATAGCCAAACTTGTTTTCAATCGAAAGAGGCTCTCCCCCTGTGCATTTATGCCAAGGAGGTATTTGAACATCTCAATCATATCACCTCTATTCTGCCTTTCCTCTAAGGCAGTGGTTCTTAACCTTGTTGGAGGTACTGAACCCCACCAGTTTCATATGCACATTCACCGAACCCTTCTTTATTGAAAAATAAAATATGATTTTTTTTCAAATTCAAGACATAGGCATATGTTTTACTGGTTCACAAGATGAATTGTGCATTAACATCACTGTGTTCAAAGAACAACACCAACACAATGCATGAACACACAAAAAATTACATACATAACATTTCACAGACATGACCTTTTTTAATACTACCACACTGAAATGGTTTTAATTTTTAACCTTATGTATTCCAATAATGAACTTATTGTATTTATGCTATTTATTATTTTTTTACATTTTAACACACACCCATCACCTAATTTCCATCAGGCTACACCGCTACAATAATAATGAATATTTACTGCAAATCAGTGTGACTTCTGCTGTTGCCTTTGAGAGACCAGTTCAGAAATGCGTGGCTTCATCTTGGCAAGTGCCACTCTCATGTCATTTTCACAGCAAAGTCTGTTCCTTTTCTTCGTTTTTATGTCCAGCATCCTCAAAAAGGATTGCTCGCAAAGATATGTTGTAACAAATGGTATAAAAATTTCCAGGGCTTTCCTAGCAAATAACAGGATACGTTACCATTTGTCGACACCAAAATGTTGAGAGCATTATTGTTCTGAAGAGTTGCTGTTGAACCTGGCTCTGCTGAATTTCAATTATTTCGTCGAGGTATTCATCATTGACATCTGCTGTCTCAACACCAAACGTGAATGGCTGTCTCACCCATGCTGGATATGACTCTCTTGTAGGGAAGTATCCGTCGAGAGACTTTGCAAGCTCATCTAAGTGCGTGGCAATTGCTTGCTTCAGTTCCGTGGGTACATAAATGTCTACGATTCCAGACACATCTTCGATCTTACTTACACAGTCGTCCAGCAGGGGAAAGTTTGCAAAGTTATTGTTCTCTGTTCGTCGTTTCCATAACGGTAGCTTTTTTTGAAAAGCCTTCAGGTTTTCTTCTGCTTCGATGATGTTGACTCCATCACCCTGCATCAGCTGATTGAGATGATTGAGAGCTGCGAATATATCAGCCATGTACGCTAAAATGAGAATGAACTTAGAATTTTTGAAGCAATCTGCATGACGATGTTGGTGCTCTTGCAAAAACAGGGCTAATTCCACACGCATGGCAAAAACACGATTCAGCACCTGTCCCCGGGATAACCACCGAACATTAGAATGGTACAGAAGTACCTCGAATTCAGAGCCCATTTCTTTACACAGCTCACTGAAGATGCGGTGCCTCAGTGCACTATTTCGCACATAGTTCACACATTCCACTACAATTTTTAATACTTCTGTCATTTCTGGAGGCAAGTTATTTGTTGCCAACGCATGCCTGTGCAGAATACAATGCGTAACAATGATGTGTGGTGCATCGGCTTTCACTAGCACACCAAAACCAGACTTTCTTCCCAACATGACTGGAGCTCCGTCCATACAAACTGCAGAAACCATATCCTATGAAAGATTGTTGTCTCTGAAGAAGTCATCCACAAGTTTCTTCACATCGGCTGCTTTAGTTGTTGTCGTAAGAGGCTTACAAAATAAAAAATCTTCCTTTCTCATGTCGTCTTTCACATAGCGCACAAATACAGCAAGCTGACTTAGATTAGAAATGTCTGTGGTCTCGTCGAGTTGGAGGCTGAATTTTGCCGGGCTTGAAATCAGATCTGCAACTACTTGAGCCAAGATGTCTTTGCTCATGCCTCTATTCAGTCGCTGATGGTGTCATTTGAAAGAGGAATTTGGGATAATTTAACTTCTGCCACTTTTCCCAGCATCAGATTCTCCATCTTCAACACAGCTGGTTTTATGAGTGTTTCACCAATGGTGTGTGATTTGCCCTGCTTTGCGATCAGGTAAGTAATGTTGTACGATGCTGTGAGGATCGGTTTGTTGATGGGTACAAAGCCGAGAGCAGGCAGAGTAGCCTTTTCATCGAATCTGTCTCTCTTCACCTTGAATTCAGCAAGCGTTGTGTTCTTGTATTCCCCATCTCCATGCAGGTTAAGGAAGTGTTCCTTTAGTTTTGCCGGAACTAGACTAGAATTGCTTAACTTGGCATTGCAAATCATGCAGATAGGACGCTGACTCCCATTACGTTCTGTTATATATGCGAATCCATGTTGTACATATTCATCCGACCACTTTCTTTTTTTGCTCGACATAGTTAGTATGGATTAAAATATTAAGAAAGAAATCACACGACATACCATCATGACAGTCACAAGTCGACTACTGAGTGCACCAAATTCCCTGCAGCACAGATTGGCCAAGCAATGTAGCGTGATCACCTGCAGCCAATGATAGCCAAGCAGGAGTGGAGTGGAGGAGTGGCCTAGTGGTTGGGGCAAGGTACTTCAGGCCGGAAGGTCAGGGGTTCAAATCCCACTGGAGGACAGCAACCTTGGGCCAGAAGGACTGGGGCTTCTAGTCCCACAGGTGCTCCTTGTGGTCTTGGGCAAGCCACTTAACCCTCCATGTTCCCTGTAAAATAGTTCTCTGTGTGCTGTGCTTTCCTGTCTAATCAATGTGTTTATACCTCAAAAAATTTCCTGGCATGATTTGACAATTTCCAATCTGTAATCAAAACTGCTGCTGATTGCTGGAAGTAGCAGTATACAAATGTATACTAAATAAATAAATAAAATCACAAATCATCTGAGTCGGGTGTGTGTCTTGTGTCTTGACCTCCGCCGAACCACTGAGACTGATTCACCAAACCTCTAGGGTTCAATCAAACCCAGGTTAAGAACCACTGCTCGAAGGTGTACATTTGAAGATCCTTAACTCTGTCCTCATATGCTTTATAATGAAGACCACTAACAATTTTAGTAGCCACCCTCTATACTGACTCCAGCCTGTTTATATCCTTTTGAAGGTGCGGTCTCCAGAATTGCATACGATACTCCAAATGAGGTTGCACCAAAGACTTATACAGAGGGAATATCACCTCCTTTTTTCTGCTAGCCATTCCTCTCCGTATGCACTCAAGCATCCCTCTAGCTTTTGCTGTCGTCTTTTCTACCTGTTCAGCTACTTTAAGATCATCAGACACAACCACGCCTAGGTCCCGCTCTTCTTTAGTGGACAAACATACTTCACCCCCTATACTATATTGCTCCCTTGGATTGCTGCAGCCCAAATGCATGACCTTGCATTTTTTAACATTAAAACCCAGCTGCCAAATTCTAGACTATTCTTCAAGCTTAGCTAGATCTCTCCTCATGTTATCTACACCTTCCTGGGTGTCTATTCTTTTGCAGATTTTGGTATCATCCACAAAGAGTCAAACCTTACCCAACAGCCCTTCCGCTATATCACTAACAAAGATGTTAAAAAAAATTGGACCAAGGACAGATCCCTGGAGCACACCACAGGTAACTTCCTTCTCCTCAGATTGAGCTCCATTTACCTGTACCCTTTGTCGCCTCCCACTCAACCAATTTCTAACCCAAACAGTAACTTTAGGGTCCATCCTTAGGGTGCTCAGTTTGTTTATAAGTCGACTGTGAGGAACAGTGTCAAAGGCTTTACTGAAATCTAAATACACCACATCTAGAGCTCTCCCTCGGTCCAACTCCCTGGTCTCCCAGTCAAAGAAATCAATCAGATTTGCTTGACAAGACCTGCCTCTGGTGAATCCATGTTGCCTTGGATCCTGTAATCCGCTGGACTCCAGAAACCTCACTATTTTCTCTTTCAGCAGCTTTTCCAATAATTTACTCACCACCGAAGTTAAACTAACTGGCCTGTAGTTCTCAACTACATCCTTACTTCCGCTTTTGTGTAAAGTGACCACATGAGCCTCTCTCCAGTCCTTTGGCACCACTCCCAACTCCAATGAGGCATTAAAAAGTAATCACTTAGTGCACTTTAGTTAAAGGGCCCCTGAGTTATATAAATGGCTGGCCATGAGGCTGAATGGACCAAAGGATGGAGGGAGGGAGGGTTGTACATGCCATGAGTTCCTTCCTGTGTCTGCAAACTTATGTGGCTTTCTCAAGTTCGCTACTAGCATGCGTCTGTGCTTGCTGCCTAAGAGAAGAGCAGCAGGCATCTGAATGGTCAGGCAAACCTGCACTCGGGGGGGGGGGGGGGTGTTGCAGCCATAAATAGAGGTGCCTAGGCCCTGCCAGTCCCACCTATAGCAACACCCCTGTGTAGAAAGGCGCTAATGGGGGGGGGGGGGAAGGAGGACTATTTGTTGCTATTCCACATCCAATAGCAAACCATGCAATGGTTGTGACTGAGGGCACTGAATATGGGTTACATAAACCATTTATTTAACATTGCTCATTTTATTTTATTTTCTATACATGCTAATGTGTTTGTTTTACCTTGAGTTCCTGAGAAGAGTCAGCATGAGTGAAAAATCTTTTAACAGCAGACAATAAAATGTTTTGTAAGTTCTTTCATTTCTGGTCTAAAAGTATTACCTGAAATGGACCATTAGATTGACAGTTCTGACTCCTTTAGCTGTCACTGCAGTGAGATCTGAGAAAATCATTTGCCGGAAGCTACAAATGTCCTAGCTACCTTTAATTTCTAAATACAGAAAAAAGATACAGGGCAGCTTTCTGGAAGATAGCTTGTCCTTTATTTTATAGCATGATAAGATCAAAATTGTATCTTCTTAAGTATTTTCCTGTCAATCCTACCTTCTTCCTCAATATATCCACCCCACTAAGTCAATTTAATCCCTCCCCTCCGCATCCCCCTACAAGTTAATGTTAGGTTAAAGTTATTTATTGTTCTATGTAAACCACTCTGTGTGACTTTGGGCAAGTCACTTTACCCTCCATTGCCTCGGAAGAAAAGGCTGGAAATCAACTTCCGGTGGTACATTGCCAAGAAAATACAGAGGTAGCTGGGTCAACATTGACTTGTTGGCACTAAAAAAGAAAAAAAATTGTAAACCACATTCTCTGTAATGCTGAGTTCCATTCAATGCAAACCGCCTTGACCTTTGGAAATGTGGTATATAAAATCTGTTAAATAAAATAAATAAATAAATGATAAATAACTATAATGGATATTTTTGCTGTTTGTGGAATTTTTTCTGTTCAATCATCTCAAAGGTAGGTTCATCAGCTGTCACTTTGCTTTCCCTCCAGGTGAAATATTGCTGGTTTTATTGTTGTTGTCATAAAAGGGTCTATTTAGGTGATTTGCAAAGGGCGCAATTCTGACATCGATGTCCTCGCCCTCTGTTCATCCAGTTGGAACTGGACGCATAGTTAGCCGTGATTCTGATCCCGCGGGGCACCTCTAGCCCCGTGGGATCAGAATTGTGACCAGGCCTGTACGTGTAGGTTGGGACGCCGATTCAGTATGGCCTGCACGTACAGACCTTGCCCAGATAGCTCAGTCAGGGCTTTTCAATGGAGCTGCGGTGCCATGGTGTCCGGTTGCCATGGCACTGCAGCTCCATTGAAAAGCCACGATCACTGGCTGCCGGCCAAGGAAGTGCATTCCCCACAGCCTGACCCCTGACCTGGCCTTCCAAGGTGAGGGTCGGGCCATGGGGAATGACCTTTGCCCCCTCCTGCCCTATCTGAGCTCCAGGTCTGCTGTCTCCCGCTGACTAGGGGAATTTATTCCACCTTCGAGGTGGAATAAGATCCCCGTTCAAGCCACTGGCCCCGGCTGTACTGAGACGACATATGTCCAGGGCCAATGACCACCCACTGCCTGCCCTAATGCAGCCCCCGATCCTCCCCTTTCCCACCCAATCCCCGCTATCCATGCCTCGGAATGACCCCAAAAGTGAACTAACACTTTTTCAGAACTTCTTAAAATCAAACTTTGTGCATAAGAGGGACAAAGACAGCATGACACTTCATTAATGCATTTCACTCTAGTCATCAAAATCAGCGTACAAGAAATTGTGGATTGCAGTAGTAGCACTGATTGCCTTATGTGGCATCTTTACTAAAATGTGCTAAGGTTTAAGTGCTGACAATTAGTGCAGGAGAATGAATGCACATTCATTTTTCAGGAATGCCCAGCATGACCCCCCTTTAGAAGCACCTCACGGGGGGCGGAGCCTGTTGTCCAGCGGGATGGTCGCATAATGCTGAGGCTCCCGAGAGGCCTACTCAGAATCCTGAATTAACACCGGACATTCTTGAATTTCTGCTCTGATCTTACCGGGGCACATTGGTGAGATGGCGGGGACCAAACCTACGCGCCTGGAATTTGGATCTCCAGCGGCTTCTCACGGCAAACGCTCCAAAACCGAACCCCCGTCCCCGCAGAAGGGGCTGGCTCTACGCGAGGGCCCCGAAATGCAGCAGGAGATCCTCGCAGAGATCAGAGAGGTTAAAGACCTCGTGCAGTCAAACGGGGAAGCACTTCGAGCGCTGCGGGAAGACCTTGGTGTGTTGCAAGGCAGACTAGAGGGGCTCTCCTCGCGTCAGGACACAATGGAGAGCATATTGGATTCTCATGTGGTCCGGCTATCCAAACTCGACAAAGTTGAACGTCAGGTGCGGGCCTTGCAGAAAGAAGTGGAAGATGGCAATAATAGAGCGCGCCGCAACAACCTGCGACTAGTGGGCATACCGGAGGGAGCGGAATCGGGAGATATGAAGGAGTTTCTATATAAAATCCTCCCTTCTCTGCTCCAAATCACCTTTACCAAAGAATTGGAGATCGATCGCGCTCATCGTATACCCACAAACATAACGCTCAACAGGAAGACCCCGCGGCCTATCATCTTTCGACTTTTGAGATATCAACATGTGGAGCAAATTCTCAGCGCCTCTCGGGCAAAGGGCCATATGGAGTTTGAGAGCCACAAGATCTCCTTCTATCCTGACTTGGCTAAACCCACGGTTGATCGCCGAAAGCGCTTTCTGGAATTCCGGCCGAGGCTTCAACAATTGCAAGCACGCTATGGCCTGATGTACCCGGCCAAGCTTCGAGTCACGCTGCACAATCAGACAAGAACATTTGAGGACCCTGATCTACTAGCGGAGTTTTTGGATGCTAAAGAAGCCGACTTGATGCGCTGACTTCCAGAGTGTTCCTACTAGTTTCTCCGACCCGCTGTACTCGCCATCTTGGATTTGCCACGGTCCAGCGAGGAGTCTATCGAGGGCGGTTTGTTGCCTTCTTTTGATGATGTTTGTGACCCGACTCCATCTACCCAGAGTAGCCTCGATGAATATCAGAGACAGTGTTAATTATGGACTCTGGTGTTTCTTCTCTTTTTCTTTTCATGTCTTCATCCTCCTCTCTAGGGCCTCCTCCCGCAGACATATGGTCGCCATATTCTTTGGGGGTTTTGCTTCTTCTCTAAGTTACTTTGGTACATGCTTTTCAATATGGGGTGTATTAGCCAGCATGCTCGGTGATTATGTCATTGCCGTACAGATTCTGCTTATGTTGTATGTTTTCAAGCGCCCTTACCTAAAATGTCTATTACCGATTGATGGCACCATGTAAGATTTTATCATTGAACGTAAAAGGTATCAATAATCCGATAAAACGGAAGAAAATCCTGAGCTACCTAAGTCATGAAGCTGCGGACCTGATTTTCCTCCAAGAAACGCATTTAAATTCGAAGGAAACTCTTAAACTCAATGTTAAACCTTACATGGTGGCCGCCTATTCCCCAGCTGTCTCCAAGAAATGTGGGGTTGCCATACTGGTTAGGAAATCTCTGCATGCTACTATTATTGCGACTAGCTCAGATACAGCAGGCAGATGGTCCAGGGCTCACCTTAAGATTGGTAACCTCGAAGCTACATGTATATGCCTTTATGCTCCTAATGTAGATGACCCTGCCTTTTTTGCTACCATTGCTCAGGTTGCGCAGGCCTCTGCTAATACTTCATTGATAATTGGGGGGGATTTCAATTTAGTTCTTGATCCCCTGATTGACAAACAGCCGCCTAGGACGAGTGGTCCCCCCAAGAGTCACACTACGCTTACCTCTATGATTAAAGATCTTGCTTTAGTCGATCTATGGAGGTTACTACACCCCAATGAGCTTGACTTTACCTTCTTCTCTTCCCCTCATAAATCCCAGTCTCGCATAGATTTCTTTCTAATATCAAAACTGTTAGTTCCTCAGGTAGACACTGCAAAAATTCACTCCCAACATATCTCAGATCATGCTGCCATTTCTTTTCAATTACACACCACTGCGCCCCAAGGAAATTCGGGGGCCTGGTTCTTTGATAGAGCCCTATTAACTCAACCAGAGTTCCAGTTAGAAATTCGTGCAGCCATACAGGACTACTTTCACTTTAATCTACCCCAGGACACTGCAAATTGGGCTTGGTGGGAGGGTTTTAAAGCGGCCATTCGTGCAACGATCACTAGTTATCAAATTCGCCTGCGGAAACAACGCAAACAGCAGCTCCTTATACTAGACCAACAAATCAAAGCAGGCGAACGAGTTCTAACTTCACGTACTGATCCATGTGTCTTAGTTCGCTTACAGCGTCTCCGTTTTCAATATAATGCAATCCTCTCAAATGCAGCTTCTCAGAGTATTGCACTTCAGCAAGGGACATATTACCGTGAAAGCAACCGAGCCGGTCGACTTTTAGCCAACGCCTTGAAAGGTCAAAAAGAAGCCAAACGCGTAGCGGCCCTTCGTGCCCCACAGGGAGGGGGCATACTGACCACAGACTCCGATATCGTAGAACTTTTTCGGGATTTCTATACCCACTTATATCAATCTGAATGTGAATTCTCATCCGAGACCTTCGAGCGCTTGTTTTCTGGTATTCAGCGGCCGACCCTTTCTGAAGCTGATAGGGAGGCGCTGGATGAACCCTTCTCTACTTCAGAGATCCATTCTGCCCTAAAACGAACAGCCTCGGGTCGAGCCGCTGGGCCTGATGGTCTCCCGTCAGAATTCTACAGAACGTTCAGTGCAGATTTAGTTCCCTACTTAAAACTTTACTTTACTGCCCTTGCGGTAGATACATCCTCTTTGGGATCCTTTTCTGCAGCTAATGTGGTAGTTTTTGAGAAAGAAGGCAGAGACCCGCTGCTAACCGCCAACTACCGTCCAATCTCCCTACTTAATGCCGATTATAAGATCTTCGCTACGATCTTGGCCACCCGGCTATCTGACAAGATGGCCACCTTAGTCCATCCCGACCAATGTGGTTTTATACCCGGCCGCTCCACCGCTGACAATGCTCGGACCTTGTGCCATGTGCTATCCAGTGCTGCCAATTTAGACCACCCATGGGTGGGTCTTTCCCTAGATGCTGAAAAAGCCTTTGATCGCCTGGAATGGCCCTTCTTATTTGCAGTTCTCCGCTGGTATGGCTTTGGGGAGGGCTTCCTCCGATACCTCCAAGTCATGTATTCTCAACCCGTTGCCAGTATTTGTGTAAATGCCATTAAGTCTCGGCCTTTTAATCTTCAAAGAGGCACGCGTCAAGGTTGCCCCCTATCACCCATGCTCTTTGATCTAGCTCTTGAACCCCTCGCCCTCCTTATTAGACAGTCCGCACGTATTCGAGGTGTCCCCTTCAGTCACAGAGAGATTAAACTCTCTGCATATGCAGATGACCTTATGCTCTTTGTATCCCTGGACTCGGTCCCGGCTGTCTTGGACCTGATTGATGGATACTCGCAATTATCGGGCTATAAAATAAACTGGACCAAATCCGTAGCATTCCCACTGAACCGTTGGGTACATGAAGCTGACATGCAGGCCTTTCCTTTCCTTTGGCAATCCCGCATGGTGAAATATCTTGGCGTCCACTACTGTTTTCCTTTAGAAGACACTATCAGTTTTAATGCCAAGGAGGTAGTCTCCAAAGTCCGGGAGCTCACAAATCGGTGGTCTCCCTTATCCCTAACATGGTGGGGCCGCCTAGAAACCGTCAAAATGATGATAGTCCCCAAAGTGAACTATATTTTAGAAATGCTGCCCTGCTTCCTCCCGCTACACACCTACAAAGACATAGAGGGCCTTCTCGTCCGTTATCTCTGGCAGGGAAAACCACCAAGAGTAGCTAAACAAAAACTACAGTCTGCGAAGGAACTAGGGGGTACCCGTTTTCCTGATTTTCTTAGATACCATCAAGCCTTCCTACTTAAGCAAGGTGCCCGATGGCTAGCTGCCTCAACAGACAACAGACCAGTTTGGCTTGACATTGAAGAGGAGCTAAGTAGCCCAATTCCGTTGATCCATCTCCCCGGCATGTCCCATCAAGTAGATACACGCCATCCCCCAATGATTGTCGATACTCTTGCGGCCTTTAACACTCTCATTCTGTCACTGGGCCCAAACGTGTGCCCTCCTGACGGACTCCCGCTGTGGAATAACCCCAGAATTCAAGTCCTAAATAAATCGATTGCATGGAAACCCTGGTACTCTAGGGGGATCTGGACACCCCAACAACTCTTCTCTGCAGCTCGTTGGAAGACCTTTTCTGATCTACAAAAGGAATTTGCGTTACCAGCGAAATATTACTTTCAATTGATGCAGCTTCAACACTGCCTCAAAAGTGCTCAAATCCTGCCGCCCTCTGCCCCTACGGAGGATGGGCTATTAGAACTAATTCACTCTATTAGTAGTACACATGGGGTAGCCTCTAACTTTTATAAATTATTATGTCAGGGTACCGATACTGCTACTTGTAGAGCTCAACAAGCCTGGGAACGCGAACTGCAAACCACTTTAACCCCTGTGCAATGGAGCGTTTTCTGGAGCAAAGTAGTGCGGGTTTCCCGATCTGCCTCTGTAACCCAAACTCTATTCTTTTTTGCACATAGATGCTTTTATACTCCAGAAAGAATAGCCAAATGGAACACAACTGCTAGGGATCAGTGTTGGTCTTGCCATACTGCTGTGGGAACCCTTGCTCATGTTCTTTATGAATGTCCTCAACTGCAGATTTACTGGGGGCGGGTCTGGGGTCGTATTCAATCTATCTTACACCTCCACGAGCCTCTTTCTTGGAAGATTGTGGGACTCCGCTCAGTGGCGGAGGTCCCCTCTCTTCCTAAGAAGGGTCGCTTTCTCCTTGATTTCATGCTGGGTATAGCCATCTGTTTAATCACGAGGAATTGGAAGGATAGCTCTCGGATTACTGCCAATGAATGGTGGAACCTCGTCTGCTTATATAATAAATATGAGCAGATATCTCGGAGAGCTATTCCCCATATCCAAACTCACTCTCGCTTGTCTAAATGGCAGATGCTTAATGATTATGTACACTCTGCTCATTGCTCCGGCATGTCTGTTTAATGTATACTCATCATGTTTCAGATCACCGTTAGGTCTTGTACCACAATAATGTCAGTACACGCCCGTTTTCGGGAATGATTAGTTTCTAGAGAAGAAGCAGGGGGGAGGGGGGTGGCAGGGGTTTACTTTGGTGTATGTATCACATTCTATGTATGTATTTGTCTTTAGCGGTATGTCTTCCTTTCCTTTGTTGTTATAAAACGAAAATAAAGCATTAAAAAAAAAAGAAGCACCTCACACCCTTAAACTGCAATTTCAATTAACAAGGGTACACACATCACTCACTGAGGTGGTGTTAAGTGCACCTGAACTTACTTGATGAGTAGAATGCACTAATGACCCCTGCACTAATCACAATGCAAAGTCAATGCCCACTCTCCACCCCTAACTCTCCCAGTCCCCGCCCCACCACAATTAATATGAGGTTTTTACTACTCTGTTTTAGCGTGTGGTAAAACACCTTGGTACCATGCAAAGTGCACTGTAAACATTAGCATACTTTAGTAGACATGACCCTAAACATATTGTCTGGCATGCACTCTCTGGGAAGGGAAGGTGTCCCGGGTGCAGTACTTGCTTTGAAGTTCTGTGTGCTCTGCTAGGAAGGAGAGTTCACCCTGCTGTCAGTGACTGGCCTGTCTATCCCTCATGGCTGGCTTAGCACAGTCCCTTGTGAGACTAGGGCGCAGCCCACCCCAATACCACTCCAGCAGGGCTATATGAAGCCATAAATGCACCCTGTGTGACTTGCAAATCTGGCATGCCCCCACATCACACATTTATCATTTCCCTATACCCAGCATCTCCCCATCTTACCCCACATCTCTATGTCACCGGCTCCCTCCCCCGTGCTACGTGCCTAGCCTGCCCTTGCCCTACCCTGCCACTTTTCGTGTTCCCATGGCAACAGCAGCAGCAGCAATGGAGCGGACCTCCAATTCAAAAACAAACATGTGGGTCTTTGCAGCTCCACGTTTGCATGCTGCTCTGATCCCACCCTACTCTGACGTAGGCTCGCATCAGAGGAGAGAGGGACCAGACCAGCCATTCAAGTGTGTAGTTGCAAAGGCTCCTCCGACACAAGAGCAGAGTCGGAAAGACTGCCATTTTTTTTCACTTGGAGGTCCGCTCAGCCGCTGCCAAGGGAACATGAAAAGCGGCAGCGGAGCAAGGGCAGGCAACATGAGGGGGGGGGGGGGTGAGTCGAGGCCGTCAACCCCAAGTGCTCCATTATTTTTTGCACCCTATACGGTTGCACCATTGCACAGGGCTAGGTATGCTGCTGTGCTCCAATAGTTTTTAGCCCGAAGTAAAACAGTCCAATAACAAGAGGAAAAACAAATCAAAACTCTGATGCTGTATGAGCAGTCTCTGTAAAACCAGGTAAAGCTTCAACGTGAGCCGGTCCGGAATTTCCTCCCAGTTCATTGCCCGGAATTAGCTGGCCATTCCCTCCTGGATACCACACAGGGTAGCAAGGCCCTCACTGGCTCAGCCCCATCAAGAGGACTTCTCACTGATATCCATTCAGCTACTAACAGTTCATCACAGTAAAGGCAATTCAGTCCATTCCATCGGGGGAGGGGATCTATCATTAGGCAGGGTGAAGTGGCTGCCTCAAGTGGCAGATTTTTGGGGGCAGCAAAAAAATGCCCCCAAATCATGCCACCGGTGGCCACCTCATGGATTCAATGGCTTCTCCTGCATGCTGTTGCCACTGTCACTTTTCCTGTTTCAGTGGCAGCAACAGGCCATGAAGTTAAGACTGAAAAACAAAATCTTAGGTCAGTGCTTCATTATACTTCTGTGCACCACCCAGTCATTCCTTCCCCCTCTGTCAGCCCATGCATAAGAACAGAATGACGCACAAGCAGCGGGGGGGGGGGGGGGGGGGGGGGGGCCATTGACGGAGGCCTGCTGCTGCCATTGCCCAGGGTCGTCTCTAGCCATATTTGGCTATGTTTTTTTCCACAAGGCTCCACTCCTCCAAGCATCAGCTAGAGCTTCACTTTGAGTCACAGTCAGTATCCCACCCTTTTTCTCTTTTCCCCTCTCAGCAGATCCAGCATCTTCTTCCCCCTATGGCTCCCCAAAATCTTTTGCCACCGTGGCATCACCAAAGACACCCCCAACAATACGGTGCTGAGCCTCTCTCCCAACATCCCCACAAACCTCTTGCTTCCTTCATGGAATCGCTAAATAAAAAGGCACTGCAGCACTGAGCCTTGTGCTGAAGCGCTGGGCAAGGCTCTGTAGGCCCCCTCTCTTCAACAGCTGGAAGTTTTTCAGTAGGGGTGGGACCTGTAGAGCCTTCAGTGAGAGGCTCAGTGATCCATTGCCTTTTTTTTAGTGATTCCCTGAAGGAAGCAAGAAGTTTGGGGGGATTTTGAAAGAGAGGCTCATCACTGCATTGTCTTTTTTTTTGGGGGGGGGGATATCGAGGTGGCAAGAGAGTTTGGGGGGCCATAGACGGAGGACGATTTGGAGACTCATAGGAGGAACGTAAATGAGAGAGAGTGTTATGTTCAGGTGAATGGGAAGGTGAGAGACAGATGGAACTGGAAGAGATATGAGGGATCTGTGAAGAGGGGGATGGAAAGAGATGGGGCAGAGAAATAAAGGCGTGAGAGAAGGTGGAGGGAAGAGATGGAAAAAGCAAGAGGATAAGGAGGTTGAGGAAGGGGAAGAAGAGCTGAGAGAAGGGTGGGAAGCCGAGATGAGTGGGAAAGTGCGGAAGTGGAAAGAAAGTGGTGAAGGAAGAGATGTTGGACACAAGTGGGGGGGTGTAAGGCTGATATTGGACATGGAATGAGGGGCATAAAGGGATGAAAAGCAGTTGGTGGATAAAGGGTAGGGGAGTGGGGGGATAGATGCTGCACAGGGGGGATACTGGACATTTATTTATTTATTTATTTACATTCTCTTATATACCGCACAATTCGGCATCAGCGCGGTTTACATGGAACAAAATGCGCAGTACAAATAACATGTATGAGTTTACAGATAACAGGGAACAAAAAACTTGGATAACAGGGGTAACTATTTACAAAACTTACTACATGGAAACAAAATCAAAGAGGATGTATAGAAAACACAATCCACGTCATGAGTTTGAGTTTCAACTTGGTGTGTTGTTGGTATGATATAAGTTTGTCTGGGAATGTGGATGGTATGGGGGGTGTCTTGGAGCTCTAAGGGATGCAGTTGGGCTCAATAAGGTACTTGTTGAAGAGGTGACCTTTGAGGGCTTTCCTGAACTGTGGTAGATTCTTAATAGCCCGGATATCATGGGGTAATGAATTCCATAGGGTATGAGTCACGGGGGGTTGCAGGCACATGCTGGACATGGGGTGGGGAATAGGGGGATGAAGGGCAGATGGTTGGACAAGAACAAGCATAGGGGATGGAGGGCAGAGGATGGACACAGGGTGGGTTGGAGGGCAGATGCTGGACATAAAGTGTGGAGGGGCAGAGAGCAGATGCTGGACATGGGGTGAGAGAGAGGAGATGCTGAACACGGGATGGGGAGAGAGAGAATATACTGGACATGGAGTGGGAGAAGATGAGGGGATGCTGGACATAGGGTGAGGGAGACAGAAAGTGGGGGATGTTGGACAAAGTGGGGGGATAGGCTGAGAAAATGAGGGGGAGCGCTGAAGGTGCAAGAGAGAGGGACAGACAGGATAGGGTAGCAGAGAACGGGACAGATGCTGGACATGGGGAGGATGAAAGAGAGAAAGAGAAAGGGAAGATTTAAAGACTGGGTAATAAGTAGCAGGGGAAGGATAGAAAAATGGGGAGTAAGAGGACTGTGTTAAAGGTTGAAAAATAGTAGGTAGACACAGTAAAAAGAGAGAGATTGAGGACTGGATAGTAAGAAGGGGATGTGAAATCTGAAATGATAAAGAAAAATAAATGGAAGAAAGCTGAAAGGAAAAGATCAGTGTCGTAGCTAGAAGGAAGCCAAGAAGACAGGAGAGGAGAGAAGTGACAGATGGTGCGTTAAGAGAAAATCAAGGAAAACAGACCAGATCAACAGGATTAGAGCATAAAATGATCAGACAGACAGCAAAGTTAAAAAAAAATATATATATTTTTTAATTTAGTGATTGAAATATGTCTGTCTTTGGATTTTATAGGTCCGATCAGCATTTTTTAAGTGCCTGACCACTATGGGCAGAAGTGAAACTGGATATTCAATGCTGCAATCCGGTTATCCTTCGTCACTAAATACCCCGTGTCAGAGCTGACCAGCACAACTAGCCAGACAGTGGCAATACTCAGCTGCTGTGCGGATAGCTGAATTGCATAAACTTCGGACAGTTATTGAAATGTCTTGACTTTATACGGGCACTTAGCCAGTTAGTGGATTGAAAATCACTGATAACCAGCTAAGTGCTGGGACTACCCTTACCTGGTCTATGGACCTCCCTGGCACCGTCTAGACAGTGGCTTGGCGTTTAGAGGAGATATTCCGAAGCTCTGACCAGTAAGTGCCCTCTGAATCTCTCTTAGTGGTTGGACTGGCCCTGCTGCTAACCAGATACATTTCTTTCACTATTGGGTCATACATGTTTTATCTTTATACTTTGCCCAGGGGCATCTGCAGATCTCTTTTTCTCTGGTGTTGTATCGAATACAGTCTGGTATATTTTTCAGATTTCAATTAGTATTTGTCTACATTATTTTAATTTTAGTTTGTGGTAAAGTGATCTATACTTGGTGAGGATCTATCTGTATTCTGAGTGTGTGACCAATGCCAGGTATTCAGTTAGAATGGAGTTTCTATGCAGGGATCGGTAATCCGGTTTGTCCAGTTTTGGGGTCATTCCGAGGCACTAATAGAGTGGATGGACATCCCATTGGGACGTCCATCTATGCTATTCAGCCCCTGTGCCGACCCTGACTAACTTCCCCTTACATTGTATAGGGAGGATAGACGGGGGTGGGAAAGGGGCATTGAGGGGATGAAGTTAGGGCACGCAATGGACAGTCCATGGCCCTGGACGTACAGGGCTGATTCCACTGAGGTGGAATAAGTTCCTCTAGATGGGTGGTCTGGCAGGGCCGGAGCGCAGCAAAGGCGGGAGGGAGTAGAGGAGATTCTCTGCAGCCCTACCCTGGCCTTGAGAGACCAGATTGGGGGTCTGGCTGAGAGGAATGAAAATTATTTTCGGCAGCCGGGGATCACGGTTCCTGAGTGGAGCCGCAGTGCCATGGAACCCGGACACAATGGCACCGTGGCTCCATTCAGGAGCCTTGACTAAGTTAGCTGGTCTGGGCCTATATGTGCAGGCTGACCAGAATCGGGGTCTCGGCCTGGATGTGATTCTGATTCTGCAGGGCTAGACGTGCCCCGAGGGATCGGAATCCCATCTACCTCTGTGTGTCCTGTTCCGACCGGGCACAGAGAGGGCCCGGACATCCAGGACGGAATCAAACCCTTTCCAAATAAGTTTAGCTTTGTTTTAGGGCCCACTGCAATATGTATAGTGCTGCTATTTTCTGGGTAGGCTTCTTGTGTGAGTTTTAGAAGTTGATGCTGTTAAACTATGATAGATTTTCTCTATAGGTCCTGAGTGATTGTTACAGAGTTTTGTATAACTCCACAATATGTCCAATACTGGTGAGGGTTTATATTGCTGTTACTGATATGACATGTGAATCAAAAATTATTTTTTGAATGTTGAGTTCAATGGGGAAATGTCCTCTGCATCTATTGTGGGAGATGGGTTTCTTTGGATGTAGAATATGGGGATTATTTTAGAAGCCTTTTTCATATTTTGGACATCTGAAAATGGGTGTGGAGATGTCCCCAGAGAAAATTTAGAAGCTGGCTCTGTGGATGTCTCTGGGGCGAGGATGTCCAAGTCTGAATGGAGGCATAGAGTAGTCATAAGAACATAACATAAGAACATAAGATATGCCATACTGGGTCAGACCAAGGTCCATCAAGGCCAGTATTCTGTTTCCAACAGTGGCCAATCTAGGTCATATGTACCTAGCAGTTTCCCCAAGGGACACAGGTTCCACAATGCTTGTATTGGTTCAAGCATTGATATCCTGGGTCCCTTCTTAATAATGGTTTATGGACCTTTCCTCCAGGAACTTGTCCAAACCTTTTTTAAGCCCAGCTACACTAACAGCCTTTACTACATCCTCCGGTAACAAATTCCAGAGTTTGATTACATGTTGAGTGAAAAAATATTTTATTTTATTAGTCTTAAATAGCTTATCCTGTAGTTTCATTGCATGTCCCCTAGTCTTTCTATATTCTGATAACGTAAACAATCGATCTATGTTTACCCGTTCCACTCCGTTCATTAATTTATAGATATCTATCATATCTCCCCTCAGCCGTCTCTTATCCAGGTTAAAGAGCCCTAACCTTTTTAGCCTCTCTTCATAGGAGTATCCTTCCATCCCCATCAGGGTGTTCTCAGAACTTGGATGTGCTCACCCAATTTCAGAAATACCCTTTATGTCCTGAGCCATTTCCAAGTTTATACCTATTCCAGGCAAAAATAGGCATTGGAAAAGTGCTTGTTTTGTCAGATAGACATTTGGAGGGTGTGGAGGAGGTGGTCTGCTCATGTCTCCTTTGAGTTTCCTTGCCACTCCCCTAGATGTGTACTTGCCCTCAGCTGTGTTGTCTGTCTTGACTAGATTGTAAGCTCTGATGAGCATGGACTGTCTTTTATCTGTGTCTGTACAGCGCTGTGTATACCTTGAAGCACTATACAAATGATAAGTAGTAGTAGTTTCCTATATTTTCCATGTTGACAACGAACACTGACGGAGATTGAGGGCTCATGTATTAGTTTTGCTACAGGCTACATAATTAAACTGCTACAATTTTTGCTGCATTTGAATACTGCAATGCTGTTTTTAAAAATTATATGACCTGGTAATATATTGCTTTCTTTATTCTTGGGGCAACCACCTAATCTGTTTTATGAATGAGGGGACCCCCTGGTTCCTCTTTGGAGCTCTGAGGAAGCCCCTCAATTTTGACTGCCAGGGGGATTGGGGGAGCGCCAGCTCATCTCTCGCCTCAGCCGACAGATTGTCTTGAGCTGCCACTACATTCCACTTTTGTAAATCTGGGCAACCCTTACTCCTCAAAGGGTTGGAGTAGGGTTGCAGAAGCCATCCGCCCACACCTCCCCTGGGCATTCCCAGGCCCAGTCCAAATCCACCATAAGGTAATTCAGGAAACTCACACAAGTGAAGGTCAGCTTCATGATAACACAGGTACACTAAAAAAAAATTTTTTTAAACTGCCTCTAATGTTTCGATTGATTTTTATGTTTTTTGGTGCGCTGAATCCAAATCTGGTAACCAATTTGCTCCATCACGTACAGATTTTTTGCTACATTGGGTTAGCAGTTTGAGGTGAATGTTCCAGATTGAGTGCGATCGAGATAAAGGTTTCTTGGATGAATTCTTTATACTAATTGTTTAGTAGTTATTCAAATAAGAATAAAGAAAATTGTAACAAGGCAGCACATAAGAATAGAGTAATGTCAACAAAACACACTGTGATGGTAGCAAAATTGTCTGCACTTAAAACAGCCACATAATTGTGCACAAACATTGAGCATATAAGAGCGAGGTTAGACACAAAGCAAAGCAAAGAAATGTGCAAAAAATGTTGTACAGGTATGTATGTAAGAATAGAAAACGCAAACCGCACCATTGCAATACATGAAGACAAACACCCGATGGTGTGAAAATAAAATTCTAATAAATGAGATCCGACACTGTGGTAATAACTAGCAAATTTTTATTTCAAAGTTTAGTAAAAACACGATATTTGTCAACACAGTTTAGATTTTAAAGTCATTCTTGGGTCAATCAATCTCCTGGTGGGCCCGTTTCTTCTTCCCCCGAATGCTTCTCTTGGTGCGCTGCTTGGCGTATTTTTCATCTGGGGTTTCCCGAAGCAGCAACCAGCAGAAATCAGCCATCATAGTGGTGTTCCATCTTCCTTGGTACCTTCTCTCTGCGTCCTTGATGTCCTGGTGAAACTTTTATTATTATTATTTATTATTTATTATTATTTATTTAACTATTTCTTTTATACCGCCCCTTCCAGAGATCAAGGGCGGTTTACATATAACAAGTCAACAGTCATGTACACAGTTTGTATACATTTTACATGGAACATAGAACATAGAACAATAGAAATCAACTATTTACATTAAACAGTAAATATACCAATTATAGGTATTAAAGCAAACATATTAAACTTTTCACCTTGTTCTTCACTGTACGCCCCCAAGTTTTCGGGAAAGTAGTTCACATGGGAGTGCAAGAAATGGACTTTCAGGCTCATGTTACAGCCTTGTTCTTTGAAGGCATTGAGCATCCTGGCAACAATATCCTTATAGTTCTCATCCCGCCTGTTCCCCAAGAATTTGAGAACAACATCCTTGAAGAAATCCCAGGCTTCTTTTTCCTTCTCAGACATCGTTTCAGTGAATGCTCCATCTGAAATGAGTTTCCTTATATCAGGGCCAACAAACACTCCTTCCTTTAGCTTTGCTTCAGAAAGTCGGGGGAACTTTGAGCAAAGGTACCGAAAGCACTCACCATCTTTTGGAAGGGACTTGATGAATTGCTTAATGAGACCCAACTTAATGTGGAGAGGTGGTAATAGAATTTTATCACGAGGTACCAAGCTCTCATGAAGAACATTTTTCTCACCGGGTCTCAAATACTCCCGAATTGGCCAGTCTTTTTTCCCCCAGTGTAGGTCGTGGGCCCGGTTATCCCACAAGCAAAGGAAGCAGGGATATTTGGTGAAACCGGATTGCTGCCCTAATAGCATGGATAGAATTTTAAAGTCTCCACAAATCATCCACTTATGCTCATCATAACGAATCTTCTGAAGAATCAGGACCAAATTCTCATATTTTTCTTGGAGAATAACAGTGAGCAATAGGAACTGAAGCGAATGTGTTGCCATTATGAAGAAGAACACCTTTTATGCTGTCTTTTGACGAATCAATGAACAGCCGCCATTCAGCAGGATCATACTTGAGTTTAAACTTTTCCATCACTCCGTATATATCGTTGCAAAATACCAAATCTTCCTCTTTGCTGAAATACTTCAAAAATTGTGTCTCGCGGTTGCGGTACCAATAAAAAGTTGTTCCTGGTGATAATAGATTTTTCTGTTTAAGCCGAGAACCTAGCAGTTGGGCAGCATCTTTTGGGAGTCCTAAATCCCGGACTAAATCATTCAATTCAGCTTGAGAGAAAAGTTCAGGTTTCGGATCTGGTTCAGTTTCAAACTCGGAAGTACTGGACTCATCGGGAAAAGCCATCTGATGAGTCTCATCATGATCAGAACCGTCCACACAAATATGATCCAAAGATTTTGGTGGTTCAGGCACAGGTACTTCGTTGCTATGAGGCATAGGCCTAATTGCTGAGGGAAGGTTGGGGTAACTTATTACGTTCTTATTTTTTAAGTTGTATCCCTTCACAATGCAAGAGCAAAAATAGCAGTCACTGCTGTGGTCTCTTTGTTCACTCCACATCATAGGTATTCCGAAACGAAATGCTTGTTTTTTACCTTTCATCCATAAGCGTAGATCTTCCTCACATGTCTTGCACACTTTGTGAGGAGCCCACGGTTTGTCTTGATCGCCTAACTTCAAACCGAAATAGGCGAAATATACTTTTTTAATAAATGCAGAAATGTTCCTCTGCCGCTTTTTCATGGTATATTCCCCACAAATAAAACAAAAGCTGTCCGGAGAGTTGACGCAACCTCTGGATCTGTGAGCCATCACAAATACACAGCACTGCAAACTACAACTGTAGTGAACCACTTCGGAATAAAGCTGGATTACGACTGAGCAAACAAAAGGTAATAATGAACTTGCAAGAAACTGAAATTTGACAGGAACGTTCATGTCGCAACCACCGTGTTTGAGCGAGCGAACGAGGCGAGGCGAACAGGAAAGAACATGCGCCAGCGCGAGTACTGGATTTAGCCCCCCGCCTCCCAATTGTCCTGTTAATGTATAAAATGAATACAAAACACTCTAAAATATCATGAGGGAGTGTTTCTAGTTAGTTAACCATTACAACCTCTATTTTGGGCCAAGAAAATAAACAGCAGTCGGCTAAAAAGAAATTATGTGAACATTCCTTATATGGGTAAGAAATCTAATTTTGCAAGAAAACGTGACGTGATGGAACATTTTGGCTATTTTTCCTGGATTCAGCACCCCAAAATCTATAGGAATCAGTTGCAAAACTGGAGGCAGTTTTTTGGTAGTGTACCTGTGTAATCCATGTCCTCAAAGGTATAATCCCAGGGTTCTGCTTGTCCCAGCTCCATAGGCTCAGGCACCTGTGGTAAGCTCAAGTGGGGGCTGAATCCAGGTCGGAGTTGCTCCTTGGTGCTTTGGGAGCTGCTTTATATCCTCCTCATCCTGCAAGGGAGGAATAGCAACTCCATTCTGTTCCTCAGGTCCCTGGGAAACAATCCAGTCCCTGTCTCCACCCCTTTGACCAAATCTCTCCATAGTGCAGGGCAATCCCTAAAGTCTGAGTTTGATTCAGACCAGCTCCTTCTCCCCTGGTTTACCGGGAGCTCTTCCTCCTGCTCCCTGCAGGGGTCGGCCTGGCTAAGGGTATGCTTGGAGCTGGAGCTGGGTCCTGCAAGGTTCTCTGCCTCCCTGGTAATAGAGACAGGCTAACCCTGCCACAATATATACAGTGCTACTGACTTTATGATTAGCAACACTGAATATATGTATTAAAAGCCATCACTGGTATTTAAATTAAGAGGTGTCCGCCACTACCAAAAATTACCTCTGTTATTTTTATATTGGGAGAGTTAAGAAAGCTCATTGGCTACCTATTTGACAGACTAACCATAAGAATCACAGTCATGCCAATTTTCTGAAGACTTCTGCTTACACACTTCTGTGAAACCTCTGTTCCCTATAGATTGTGAGGTATGGAACAATGCTTGAAGAACCTTTGTGACGTGCAGCTGTTTTGTCTGAAAAGATATATTTGTGGTATGAATATGTGGTTTTTGGGTAAGAATTCCTGAAAAAGTGTAGTTTAATTGTGTTTTGCTTTGGCAAAGAGAACTGTCATCATACTGTATGCTTTTACTGTATCTTCATCTGAAACATTATATTTCAGATTATTACCTAATGCTTGTTAGATATTATATCCTTTACCTTGCTCTTTACTTTATGCATGGTGAGGCCTTATTTGCATATGTTGACCCTTAATTTACATATACAGACATGTATTACACATGATTCTTTGAATATTTCATTGCATGCCATTTATTAAAACTTGATATACCACTCTTAATGGGGACAATAGAGCGGTTTACAAAACAAAATACCATAAAACGCTAGAGAGAAAAAGAACGACAATAATATATAGGAAAGCGGGGGAGCACAAGACAGGACGACACAGGAGCTTTAAGAGAAATGGGAAAGAAGGGCAAAAAAGGAGAGAGAGAAACGCTGGTAGATGCCCTTAAATAGAATTGGGTGAAATGTCAAGAGCAGCACAGTAAAGATGGGTCTTGTGTTGAGCCTTGAATATATAATCAAAACTCAATGTGTATGTTATAAGTCCCAGATTTTGCCATAAAGGTTGGAACTTTTAGCTCATTTTACATTTTAGCCAATTTTCAAAAAGACATCATGCATAGAGCAAGGGTAAATTGTACGTGCTAGAAGTACTCGTGACTTTGCATCTTCTATTTGTGAAGTAAGGGGAGTTGGAGCTAAATAGCATGCATACTGTGTATTTGAAAATTGTATGCATTCAAACTGTTTTCTTTCCATGAACTAACATGCCCTCAGGAACCTGTTTTTTCTGTGCAGTTAAAACTATGCATATTATGGAAGCCCATGTGCACTTTAGCAGGACAGAAGAGAACATTTTCAGCCAAGCAATGCATAATTTCAAAATATTTGGTACTCTGTTTCTTTTTTCTATAGTTTCTACCCTAAACTGCTGTCACATTTGCTAATATGTATGTAACTATCTCATATATTTCTGTGCACTGTAAGTCTCTATTGCTGTAAAGGAAGCAGAAAGCAAATACCCTAAGTGATATTGTGCCTTCAAGCTGTGTGTTTGTTGGCCATAATAGGAATGTGCAATCATTTAAAATATAATCAATATCAGCAATAGTTATTATGTAGTTTCTAAATGATATATGAGAAACAAATACAATTCATTAGTTTTGTTTCAGTGTTGAGTATTTACAAATGGCATGAACTTAAACTAACATACTTTCAGCCCCATCAACTTTTATAAAAGCCCTAACCTTTACCCCCTCAAGGCCCTCCCCCATTCTCCATTGAGGTAGATTCCATATAGGCTGGTTATCTCCTGTGGACATATTTAAATCGGACATGGGTACGATTCCATGCTAATTCAGCATCCGTGGGTTTAGGTGTACCCACATTTCTGGAATCAGCTTGAAGATGTGTTTGGCGCGGCACAGGCAACACCATGCCAGATCATGCACATATCCACAATGAGAACTGAGCACGGGTGCAGGCATGGGCCATGCAGTGAAGCAGAGAAACACGTTTCCACTAATATTATGGGACACAAGGAAATGCTGAAATGGTTTTAGACCTCCCCATGCTCTCCATATACTGGAAAGTTGCCCGTTTCCCATCGTGCTCGTCTCTGAGATATACCCGTGGATGCCTCCTCAGTTAAAATGTGCATCTCCTAAGCTGCTGTTCTCATTGACAGTATTTTGCCGATGCAAACTAGGCATAAAATCTGATGATAAGTAAATGCTGATGCAAACTAGATTAATACTAGTATTTTTCATGCATTCTAATACATTACTGTAGAAGATAATGTAAATATTAACATATTTGTCATGACATACTTTGCATCAAAAATTACTTGGCAGTATAAAAAATGTTTCAGTTATTCTTACATTGGTCATCTCTAAAAACACTCTTTAAAATGCTAAGTATGGACTTTTACCAGGTTCACAACAACCTAAACTAACTTTACAAGTATACTTTTTTAATGACTATGGCTTTCTGCCTATGGCATCTGTTTCCCACATATCTGGATACTGGTATTTCTCACAGAAACTCCCTACATGTCCCATACAATGTCCACTCTCTGTCTTGGCTTATTTTGGTCTGTAAACATCTTCTATCTGTGGAGCAACTCTGCCTGCCTTCCCACAGTCTGCATTGTGGCAATGCTCCCCTGTGTGGGCATGGGAGGGGGATCCCTGTGCCATCATACCAGGTAACCAGCCTCCAGATGTTTCACCATTCTTGCAGCTTGCATAGATCCTGGATTAGGTAAGGATGTAGTCCTCATGACATCATTTTGGGAATGTTGGCACATCAGTCATGTCACCCAGTGCTTGGAACAGCTGATGTATGTCTGCCATATCACCTGGTGGAACCTGGTGACACTGTGGTCATCCATAAGGTCCAGGTATTGGCCAGGTCATCATGTCCTCCATGAATTGCAGATCAGCGCATCAGATCCTCTTGTGGAACTTTCAAACCACACACACACACTCTCACTTGTAGGGACAAATTGTAGGACACAGCAGAAAGTTTTCTAAGTCCTGGCCTTCTTCTATGTCTCCAGCAGGAATAATGGGAACATCTCTGGGAAAGGCCGTAAACATACATGGAGCATTCAAGAATACGTTGCGCACATCTCTGCCACTGGTGATGCCCCAGTTCTGCCTCCTCAGGGATGTGTGCAGACATCCCCATACAAGCGAGATAGACGTGAGTGGGTGCCATGTACTGGAATACATTCATAGACATTTTCGGCACATAAACGTCTCTGGTGCATGTCAAAATACTTATTCGACTTCTGGAATGACCCTAATTGTCACCTTACTCAGTACTGAAGAGGAAGGAAGGATCCCTACTCACTTCTGCCCTGTCAGTGTGTGTCATATTTTGAAATGGTTGCCTGCTTATGCAAAAATGTGCATTGTCCATGAAGCCCTTTCAGTAACACTAAAACAAAACTATACTTCAAAACACATTTTAAAATGGGAATGTAAATTGCTTTTTATATAGGAAATGCTATTTTGTGTCTTATCTACAATTAGCACAAAGACAAAAAGACATATTTATACTGTAGTGTAGTTTGCTGTAAGAAAGCAATGGTTCACTTAAAGCTTTATAAAAGGATTAAATATCTTCAATATCCAAGTCAAGGTATTATTTCATAGTCCCTTGATTATGAAAGTATATCCATGCTACTAGTTTAAGAGGAACTACAGTCAGCTAGACTGTACCTTTAAGATAAACGTAATCAGCTTCTCTTCATGGTTCTCAGATTCCAAAAAGTATTTAAGCATTCAAGGTCTTTTCAGTCTACATATAAACGTACTTAAAGTCACAGTATGTGTACATTTTATATTCACAATTTTGCTAATAAATGTATAAGAATGAAAAATAGATAAATGAAATAAATGATCAGAGTGAAAAACAAGAACAGAGCGATTTTCAGAACAGTCCAACAATAATGTATATAGGGCAATATTTTTTGATGTGTTTGAGCTTCTTTCCTGATTTAAGGACTTTTTTTCTGTTTTTCATACACATTCATTTTTTTTTTTTTTAAATTCTTTATTTTCGTTTTACAACAACAAAGGAAAGGAAGACATACAACTAAGAGACAAATACATACATGTAATGTGATACATACACCAAAGCAAACCCCCACCACCCCCCTCCCCCCTGCTTCTTCTCTAGAAACTAAGACATTCTCGAAGCGGACGTGTACTGACATTATTGTATTACAAAACCGTCCAGCGGTCTGAAACATTATTATGTTACAAAACTTTACAGCGATCTGAGACATGATGGGTGTACATTAAACAGACATGTCGAAGCAATAAGCAGATGATACATGATCATTGAGCATCTGCCATTTAGACAAGCAAGAATGAAATTGGGTATAGAAAATAGCCCTCCAAGATATCTGCTCATAGTTACTATATAAGCAGACAAAGTTCCACTATTCATTGACAGCAAGTCGAAAGCTATCCCTCCAAGTCCCCGTGATCAAACACATGGCTATACCCAGCATAAAATCAGGAGAAAACCACCCGTCTTAGGAAGAGAGGGGACCCCCGCCACTGAGCGGAGTCCAACAGTCGTCCGAGAAAGAGGCTCGTGAAGGTGCAAGATAAAGGAAGAACGACCCCAGACCCGCCCCTAGTGAATCTGTAGTTAAGGACATTTACAAGAACATGAACGAAGGTTCCCACATCAGTATAGCGAGACCTGCACGGGCCCCTGGCAATTGTGTTCCATTTGACTATTTCCTAGAATATGAGAACATCTTTGTGCAAAAGGACACGAGTTGAGTTTGGATAGCTGAAGCAGATCGGGAAACCCGCATTATATTGCTCCAGAAACGCTCCAATGCACAGGGGTTAAAGTGGTTTGCGGTTAGCAAGCCCAGGCTGGTTGGATTCTACAAGTGACAGTATCTGTACCCTGACATAATAGGTTATAAAAGGTAAAGGCTGCTCCATGTGTACTACTAATAGAGTGAATTAGTTCTAAGAGCCCATCCTTAGTAGGGACAGAGGGCGGCATGATTGGAGCACTTTTGAGGCAGCATGTAAGCTGCATCAATTGAAAATAATGTTTCGCTAGGAACGCAAATCCCCTGTATAGATCAGAAAAGGTTTTCCAACGAGCTGCAGAAAGAGCTGTTGGGATGTCCTGATCCCCCTGGAGGACCAGGGTCTGGAGATAGTCATACATGGCTGCTCAAATTTCAAACCGAAACTCTGGCTGAGTTAATAGGGCTCTATCAAAGAGCCAGGCCCCCGGATTCCCTAGAAGTGCAGTAGTATGGTAGTGAAAAGGAATAGCAGCATGATCTGAAATATACGAGGAGTGAATCTTTACAGCGTCCACCTGGGGAGCTAACAATGTTGATATTAGAAGGAAATCTATACGAAACTGAAATTTGTGAAGGGAAGAGAAGAAGGTAAAGTCTAGCTCATTGGGGTGTATCTAAGCAAATCACTACAATAGTAGCATGCAGAGATTTCCTATCCAATATAGCAACCCCACATTTCTTAGAAGCAGCTGGGGAGTAGGCGGCCACCATGTAAGGTTTAGTATTGAAGTGGAAAGTTTCCTTCGAATTGAAATGTATTTCTTGGAGGAAAATCAGGTCCGCAGCCTCATGATTTAGATAGCATAGGAGTTTCCTCCGTTTTATCGGATTATTGATTCCTTGTACGTTCAATGAAAAATCTTACATGGTGCCATCAGTCGATACTAGACATTTCTAGGTAAAAGCGCTTGAAAACTTACAACATAATCAGAATCTGTACACTAATGACATAAGCACCAAATATGCTGGCCAATACACCATATTGAAAAGTATGTACCAAAGTAACTTAGAGAAGAAGCAAACCCCCAATGAATATGGCGACCAGATGTCTGCGGGAGGAGGCCCCAGAGAGGAGATAAGACATAATAAAAGAAAAGAAACACCAGAGTCCATAAGAAACACTGTCTCTGATATTCATCGAGGCCACAATGGGCAGATGGAGTCGGGTCCCAGATATCTTCAAAATAAGGCGACAGACCTCCTTCGATAAACTCTTCGCTGAGCCGCGGTAAATCCAACATGGCAGGCACAGCGGATATGAGAGTACTGGCAGGAATATTCTAGAAATCAGCGCATCAAGTCGGCTTCTTTAGAGTCCAAAAACTCCGCTAGTAGCTCAGGGTCCTCAAATGTTCTTGTCTGATTGTGAAGCGTGACTCGGAGCTTGGCCGGGTACAGCAGACCATAGCGCGCTTGTAATTGTTGAAGCCTCGGCCGAAATTCCAGAAAGCGCTTTCGGCGGTCGACCGTGGGTTTAGCCAAGTCAGGATAGAAGGAGACCTTGTGGCTCTCAAACTCCATATGGCCCTTAGCCCGGGAGGCACTGAGAATTTGTTCCACATGTTGATATCTCAAAAGTCGAAAGATGATAGTCCGCGGGGTCTTCCTGTTGAGCGTTATGTTTGTGGGTACACGATGAGCACGATCGATCTCCAATTCTTTGGTGAAGGTGATTTGGAGCAAGGAAGGGAGGATTTTACTTAAAAACTCCTTCATGTCACCCAATTCCGCTCCCTCCGGTAGGCCCACGAGGCGCAGGTTGTTGCGGCGCGCTCTATTATTGCCATCTTCCACTTCTTTCTGCAAAGCCCGCACCTGACGTTCAACTTTGTCGAGTTTAGACAGCCGGACCGCATGGGAGTCTAATATATTCTCCATTTTGTCCTGACGCGAAGAGAGCCCCTCTAGCCTGCCTTGCAGTACACCAAGATCTTCCCTCAGCGCTCGAAGTGCTTCACCGTTTGACTGCACGAGGTCCTTAACCCCTCTAATTTCTGCGAGGATTTCCTGCTGCATTTCGGGGCCCTCGCGCAAAGCCAGCCCCTTCTGCGGGGACGGGGGTTCGGTTTTGGAGCGTTTACCGTGAGAAGCCGCTGAAGAGCCAAATTCCAGGCGCGTGGGTTTGGTCCCCGCCATCTCACCAATGTGCCCCGGCAAGATCAGAACAGAAAATCAAGTTTGTCCGGTGTTAATTCAGGATTCTGAGTAGGCCTCTCGGGAGCCTCAGCATTATGCGACCATCCCGCTGGACATCGGGCTCCGCCCCCCCATACACATTCATTTTAATAAAAACATTTTAAAATATGCTTGCAACCTAGTCATCTGAAAATGGATTAACATGCCTAGATTGCTCTTTATGAAAACTGTCCTCCTGTGACAGGCTAAAAGTACTTAAAGGCTTTTTCTGCTTTCATACATTCACCTTGCTTGCTAGTAGGTCTTCCCTGGATCAGTGTAGCAAATAACTTGCACATATGATATTCACAAACAAGAGCATGCTATTTTACCCCCTTAGATGCCCACACAATATAGCAGATTCACAGTGCAAAAATGAATTTGGGGCAACTATATTAAGCCCCACGTTAGTAGGGTTGTAGTACTATCATGGGAGACCACACTAAATGCAGAGGACAGGCACAGGTATCTCCCTGAATTTATCATGGCTCGCCATGTTAAAACTGCCATGAGGAGCAACTACTGCCACCCATAGTACTGGTGACTGTTGCTCCCCATCAAGAACCGGCAAGCTTTCAAGGCTCACGCTAGTGGCACTGTGTTGGGAATGCCAACACCCCACCGAGTCACGATCCATACAAGTGATACCTGGGCAGCATGGGTTGTTAGCATGGAGTACCATGCTACTTTTCAGCACGGTGCCAATAAAGCATGTTTACTCCGCACTACTCAATACTGCCCTTTCATAAACATGCCCCTTAACAAGTGTAACGTATGCTTTTCTTTTTATTTATTTATTTATTTATTTGAACAGGTTTTTCTATGCCTCCCCTTCCAATGATCAGGGTTGGTTTACATCAAACAAACATCAATTACATAGAACTTTGTTGTAAACTATTATACATTGAACTATTTACATACCAGCTGTCCACATATGTCGGAGTATGTTGGAAACTGGTTAACATTTAACTATTAACATGGTAACTAGGCAATGATTACCAGTTATGGGTGAATAATCATGTAAGATAGGTAGATGCTGATAGGGGTGCTGGTAATTTTCAAAGTGAAGTGTCTGTTTCAAAACTAGTGTAAAGCATGCACACTAAAGCACCCATGTACTCTGCAACGACAGTGCTATATGAGAGATGCCCCCACTACAGTTCATTAAAATGTGGTTAGTTCCTACACCAGGGCTTAGGACCTTGAGAAACCACAACAATCTTTTTATCAGATAGCTCAAATGCCAGAGCAGTAGATCTGAAGAAGGAAAGAAAAATGTTTACACAGAAGGATAGACCTTACATATTGTAAAACATATTGAAGTTAGATATTTAGATTATTACGTCTCCCTTCCTGCAATGGGCAGTGAAATATAACCTATTAAAGGGAAAGTGATTAAGAAAAACAACGAAGATGCAACTGCAGTAGAGTTTTTATAGACTAGTTGAATGTATAATAGAAAAATAATGTCATAAAAATAAATATTGATAAAACGCTAAACTGACAAAGTTATTCAAGATACCTTTTTATTTGTTCATGTTTGTCTTGCGGTTTGATTTATTCTTAGCAATTTAATTTGTTCTGGCTTTAATATTCAGTTCTACAAGCTACATTGTGTTAATTGGCTAATCAATCAAAGAGTTCTCATTTATTCTACATATAATGCTCAGAAGATATGTGGAGGTCATCTCTATGTTTACCATAAAGTTAAATAAAATAACCCAAGAGAGACATTAACAAAGAAGGGATACACACAATGCATTTATAGTTATTGTTTTAATATATTGCTTGTTAAATATATTTAGCTAATTTCAGTGCAGTACATAAATTTTACACGTACAGACACATGCTTTCAATAAATAGTAACCTTGAAGCTAGTGATTCAAATGCAAACCAATCTGTTAGTTATTTAGAGAGAAGTGTATGGAAAAAAATAATTTTATTTCATTTGCCCTCTTCTGTTGTTCCATTGGCTTTTTTTTCATGTTGGTTCATTTATTTTGTTCAGTTGGGGGGGGGGTTTGTTTGTTTTTCATTAAAGTCAATAGGTGATGGAAGTCTTTCTACTTTTTGACTTTAGCATTGGGGGTTTCCATCCATGTTTTATGAAACTGAAGATGCAGCAGCAGTGCAGACAACAAAATCTGACCAACAGGACAAAGTGAACATAAAATCATAAGAATTGCTATACTGGATCAGACCAAAGGTAAATAAAACCCAGTAACCGAGGTATCCCGGATGCCCGGCTCTGCACACCTAATAAGACCCCCACTAACACCGAACTTAAAATTCATTTAACCCCCCCCCCCCCCCCTTTTCACAAAAACACAACACACCAAAATTATGGAACACAGTTTTGGTCACAGCTTTATTAGCAAGATTATAACACCAGCCTGAAAACCCAGGCCAACATAACACACATGATGACAACAGATGATCCCCCCACACCACCCCATTCCGGATAATGCCCCCCCATCAGCCGTATTATTAGCAAGGTGGTGCATCATCCTCCCCACCCCCTGCCACCGCCCACCTTGCCATATTAGTGGCAAAGGTTGTCTCCCCTTGCCTTGCACCGGGCAGAGAACCCAACCGAGATCTCTCACCCCCCCACCCCCCAGGCAGCACTTTGCTCCCCTCAATAAGTCCTCCACCGTATAGGCCCTGCTGTCTCAGCGAGCGTTAGTTCAATACCCTGCAATACCCCAACCCCCCTCCCCCAACTGCGACAACCGCCCCCACAATACGCCCAGTGAAGGATGGGAGGGCGGGAACAGCATCTGCCACCAAACGAGCAGGCATGGGTGGACGACCATGCAGCAGCACTGGTCTCCCTCCTATCCTGCTAACCATGACCCCCTTCACCGCAGACCAATGAAATTATTAGCAAGGTGGTGCATCATCCTCCCCACCCCCTGCCACCGCCCACCTTGCCATATTAGAAGCAAAGGCCGGTTCCCCTTGCCTTGCACCGGGTGGAGACCCCAACCAAGATCTCTCACCCCCCCCTCCCGGGCATCACTTCGCTCTCCTCAATCCGTCCTTGGCTGTATAGGCCCTGCTGTCTCGGTGAGCATTAGCTAAATACCCCACCACCGGCCCAAGGTAGCCCGTCTATCCTTGTGCTGCCCCCCCCCCCCCCCAGGTGAAAGCTGCAACTAAGTTAGCACTTCCAATGCCTCCTGCCAGTCATTCAATATCAAATCTTTCCCTACTGGCGAAAGATGTACCCCATCCATGCGATACAAACCCACACACTTCACCTCCGCCCATGGATGTTGTACTTGAAGCCCCTCTGTCTGTTGGACCCAGCGCCTGATCTGTCTATTGACCTTAACAAGGCCTCGGGACCAATGACACTGTAACTGGCAAGAAGGGTGCGGAATGATGTCTGACCAAACAATCACGACAACTGGCAGCAATGTCCGTAACAACACAATGTCTCGTTGCACAGTCTGTATGAGCTGCCTGCAGAACCAATTGGAAAGGTCATTGCCACCCAGAAGAATCAAAAGTCCCAATGGCCATTGCCGCTGGCCGACCCGCAGCTGCATCAATGATACCAGCTGCCATCAGCGCATGCTGCACTCGCCCATCCACAGCAGCTGAATGCCTGCTGATCCGAATCCCAAGTGCAGTCCCAATGGGCATGTCGTGGCACAGCGCTCGGCCCAGTACACAAAAGAATGACCAATGATCCACCAATCTTCAGAGGACAAACCATCTGCAACAAAACAAAGCTGACTGCCAGCTATTGCAACTCTGTAAAATGAACAAAATTGTTAGAGCCCCCCTTTCCCCCCACCTCCCCCTTTACATGCCACCCACTACCCAACAAAGCCAGAGTTCAAGCCTCCTGCGGGCGAACATATCCCATATAGGCGCCAGATCGCCACCTGACAATCCGCTGAATCACTTCCCCATCTAGCCCTGCAAAAGCAGCACCGGTAGCCGCCCCAATCCTGAATGAATTAGATGCAAACTGCTTCTCATCACAGCCCAGGTGCCACAATGCAAAATGAAACACTGTGGTAAACTGGAACTGCGTTATGGGACTGGAATCCCCATGCAAAAATAAGTAGCCTGACGCCCCCGGGCGCCGGTGCAAATAGAGATGCAAATTGCGCACCAGACAAGAGAGTAATGGGAAAATTGACTTTAGGATCACCCATCCTTCACTCCTGCTCTGATCAGTTTTGGATTGTGGAAGAAAAATGCTCACTTGCGCCACCTCTGCCACCACATGCTTGACATCCAAACCCCCAAACTAATCCCATTTCCGAGACCGCAGCACTAGCTCATGTACACGGAAGGCTCCAAAGAATGTAGTAACAAACAATGCCCGAAAAAGCATGGACTCAAACTCAGAGATCATAAGAACTGGCAACACCTCTCATATCCTAAGAAGCAACTCATGCGACACTGGGAGTCACCAATCCCGCAACCTGGGGCACCCTTTACCCCAATCTGCCAGCAGGCACCGCCCCAAGAACGTAACTCGAGGATTGCCCCATCCAGCAGCTTTGCTGAAAAAGAAAACACCGCTAAAGCCGACATGACTGCCACTCTGGACCAGCCCTCCGCCTTTGCCCACATGACAAACATACCCAGCAAACCCTCAGAAATACAACCATCGCGCCAATCCTTCCCAGACAAGAATGCACCCACCTTTGAATATCCACGAAGATATGCCGACTATGTCCCTTGTGCACAGATGCCTGCAATAATGCCATCACACCAGGGTCCCAATCTGCCACAGTCTTCTCAGCTGTTAAGCGGATACCAAAGTCACTAGTCATCTCCTTAAACGATGCCAACAATATGCTACAAGTCTAAGACTGACTGGGGTCCACAAACAAAAAAATCATCCAAGTAATGCACAATGGTGGAGAACCCCATCTGCTACACCAAGACCCACTGCAAGAAAGTGCTAAAGGCCTCAAAATAAGCACAACCCATTGGCATACACTTATCAAAATAAAACTGGGCACTAAACTGGGCAGGAAGGTTGATGGGTGGACCGGCAACAACCAGAAAGCGGATTCAATATCCACTTTTGCCATGAGCGCCCCCACCTGCACTGATGCACCAAAGAGATCGCAGCATCGAAAGAAGCATAGCGGACCATACACAACTCTCTAGGAATATGATCATTAACAGATTCTCCCAGCGGAAATGACAAATTATGTATTAATCTAAATCTTCCCGGTTCCTTTTTTGGGACTACTCCTAACAGGGAAACAATAAAAAGGCAAAAAGGGGGTTAGTCAAAAGGACAGGCAATTCTACCCAGAGCACATTCCGCCTCTATTTTATTGCAAACAATGTTCACCTGGCACCTTGCCGAACTGGAATTCCTGGCCACCGAGTCCGACACCATACCTTGAAACGGAATACGAAAACCCTGTTCAAAACCCACCAATAGCTCCCTTCAAGCCTTACCCTCGCTCCTCCCCCCGAAATGAAGCAATCACGGACACAGAAGCCAATACTCATCTCAAATCCTCACTTACCACTCGTCCGTGCTCCCGCCACTCCCTTCTGACTGCACTTAATGGCTGCATGCCCATCCCCACAGAGAGAGCAGGCATGTCTAAACTTACAGTCCGGGAAAGGACAGGAAGACTTGTTAAAACGCCAGCACAGATCTCCCCTTCCGGATCCACCCTTCGTTGGCATGTTGACCCCAATGAAACATGAAAGGACCGCAGCCTCAACATAACCACTTGTGATCCCGCCCAGGACCCTCTGACTCCCACACCCCCTGACCCCTTCTTGGAGGACATTTGAGTAAGCCACAAATTAATGTCCTTCATCCCCCAGAACAATTGAGCATTCTCTTCCATCATGTCCCGAAATTCCTTGTCTTAATTCAACCAAGCCCAGCCCTCATGAGCCTGGGACGCTGCCAGGATAGCGTCCGCATATGCTAGCAAAGCTCCATATTGACCTGGGACATAATGACCCCAATCAATCGCTAACCGTAAAAAGGCACGAGTCCAATTCAGGGTATTACGGGACCCTGCCCACCTTCTCATCTTCCTTATGCTTCTTTCTGCTCTAACCTGAACGTTTTCTCCCATCTAAATGGCGAAAGATATCAATATACCAACGCCTTTTAATCCTGTGTCACAACTTACGCGGTACTTCCTCCCAAAGCTCGGAACACCAGACCAATGTAGGAGCAGTCCCTTCCCCCTTTTCGAGAGCAATTGCTGCAGAGGCTACTGATGATGCTCGGACAAGGTAGACAATGATGAAGAAGACGAAACACACCGACAGCCCACCAGCCTGGAATTGGAAGGAGAACCCCCCTGACAATACTGGTATCCCCCCCTGTATACTCACCAGCGGCAGGAATGGTCGTCACTGGATCACACGCCTTCTGCAGGCTGTCCGCTGGAATTTGCTGCACTGGCATCTGTACCATCGAGGCCACTTCTCTAGCCCAAACAGGATCAGAATTACCAATCCCTGGTCCAGTAATCCCCGAAACCTGTGCAGAAAAAGAAGGACAAAGACCAGCAGCAACAGCCCCAGACACACTAGCCACACCACCCTCCCTTCCTCCCCAAATCAAGGCAGAAGAATCCATTCCCCCAGCCACCAACAGTCAAAGGCCCACCACACCCAAACCCAGAGCAGTCACCCATCCATAACAACAAGGCCCCACTCCTCCCGGAACATATTGCCCTTCCCCAGGAGACCAGTGCCCTGGGACCCCGGCGAATAGCGCATGCTGAAAACATCTGCCGGACTAACACTGAGAATAACCCCTGGAAAAGACTGCAGGCAACAAAACCCCAAATGCCCAACTCCTTCCAGACCAGCACTGTGCCTGGCCGTACCTGCAAAGGGACCCTCAAACACCCCCATACCAAAACAGCCCTTGCAATAGGAATCCCAGCTGCTCTGTTCCATGATGCCTGCATACCCCTGCCCCCCAGCTTCCATTGGAGGCGCAGACATGCCTATCACATCCTGTCTGCCCCCAAGAGAACCACCCACTCCTCCTCGCTGGGCTGTACTCCCGGCAATATGCCCCACTACCGACATTGAAGAGACCAACAGGGAAGATGAAACCTCACCCGACCCAAAACTCCCTCTGGAACCACCCTCCGACCCACCAGCCATCAGCATACTGTACCCAGAAGTATGACCATGAGACCTCCTCCCTCCCTTTCCTCGCAACACCACTTCCGCAGGGCCACCAACTTGAAAAGCCTCCGAAAGCGGTGCCTCTGCACGACCCCGAAGCACCCCCTCCCCGAGCGAGACTCCATTTCCCGCCACGCTGCCGCACGGAACCCCCACGTCCCTTACCTGCACCCTGCCCACGCGAAGGCTGCCTCATAACCACAAATCAAGCCTGCCCGTACACACACCTCACTACGCCAAAATCCATCACTCCACCTCAGAATCCTCGAGTACCACAGATAATCTTGTGCAAAACACAAAGTGTGCCCTTGGAATCCTGGCAATCCACTAACATCCAGGTTTGCTTGGCAGTGCGCCCAGCAAAGATTTGCCAGGCCTTCTTCACTTTTTTTTTTATACTTTATGCACTGGATGGTTATGTGACTTGTCCAGGCCCTGAAGTCTCTTGGCTATGAAGCCAGCACGCTACCCATGAGGCTACTCCGCTTCCCCCGAATACTTCAACCTCCCTCCCCCGAGGTAACCGCAAACCACCTCCCCTCCCCACCTCCACAAAAAATTGATCTGCTGCCACGATCCGCCCCACTGCCAAAAACAACCCCCACCACCGACCAAACCGCCGCCAGCCAACAACTCCCTCACCCCACCGCCGTCGACAACACAACCTCCCCCTACTGGACAGGATCCGCTGAGAACAGCATCTGCCGTCAAACGAGCAGGCAGCACTGGTCTCCCTCCCATTCTGCTAACCATGCCCCCCTCTAGAGCAATGAAATTGCCCCACTCGGCTGACATGGGGAGATTTTGAAAGAAATTGTCCTCCGTCCTGGTGCATCTTCCCCCTCTCTCCTCGCGCAGGATGCAGATCACAGGCCACGGCACAGGGAACCCGGTTACTGCTGGCCCTGGGACCCGGCCCTGCGGCCTGGAACATTATTCTGTTAACAAGTACCTAGCAGGATCTAAAAAAGTAACATGACTCCATGCTTCTTTCTCCATTGAAACTTTAATAATAATTTATGGACTTTTCTTCTAGGAATTTGTCCAAACCTTTTAAAAACACAGCTACACTAACTGCTTCTACCACACTCTTCGGAAATGAATTCTTAATTTTGAATTGAGTGAAAAAATAGTTTTGATTATTTTTTTTTTAAATGTGCTATTTTGTAACTTCATGGCCTGGCCCCTAGTCTTCGTAATTTCAAGAGAATAAACAATTGATTCTCATTTATCCGTTCCACTCCACTTAGGATTTTATAGACCTTTATCATGTCTCCCCTCAGCCATCTGTTTTCCAAGCTGAAGCATTTCCTCAGAAGGGATTTACTCCATCGCCTTTCTAATTTTGGCTGTCTCTCTCTATAGCTTTTCTAATTATATAATAGCTTTATAGAGATATCGTGATCAGAATTGATTTTTATATTTGAATTGTTTTTTTCATCTTGGATTATTTCTTTATTTTTGTTTTTATATTCATCTAATTATATTTTATTATGACAAGCTGTAAACCACTATGATGCCCTGTGAATGATGGCATATATAAAGACTGTAATTGTCTATGATGAAACCTAGATCAGAGATTATTAACCTTTTTTATTTATGAGGACTCGTTATTAATCTCCAGAATCTTCAGGGATTCCTAGTTCATCCCCATTAATCTTTCCAGATCCCATCCCCTCAGTGCCACTAGCTATTTTAATCTCCCTTCTCCTTCCTTCTTCACTAATCTTTCTTTCGCGCCGACCAACAGTTCCCACCAGTCTCACAGTCTCCTTCTTTATCACTCTCCCCAGTCATTTCCTTTTGGGCTGTCCTCACAGCCAAGCCCCACCAATCTCTTTTCTGTGCCCTGTGGACACTTGCAATGCTCTCAAGGACCTCCAGAGATTGCAGATCATAGGTTGGGAACCTGGGTGGTGACTTCTCATGTGAAGCCTAGCATTGTATGACTATAATTTGAATTATTCTTTCCTATGTGCAACACTTTGCACTTTTCCACATTAAATTTCATCAGCCATTTGATTACCTAGTCTTCCAGTCTCTCAAGGTTATCTGACAGCAGAAAAATATCATCATGGTCCATTTAATTTGCCCAGTAAGGCAGCTGCACTCCATGCAGGTTACCATCCTCTAAGCCTTTGTTTAGGGCTGTACCTGCCGCTTTGTACAGGTTACCTTCCTTTGTGTCTTTGCTTAGGGTTATACCTATTGCTCTGTGCAGGATACCCCTCTCTATTTTGTAGTGTACAAGTTATTTTAGCATGCTTTGACTCTGCTCTCTTGTATAGGAATCCTTTGTGTTTGTCCAATGTCTTTTAGAAGCCAGTGACTGGTTTTGCCCCCACTGACTCCATCAGGATGGCATTCCTGGCATTTACCCTCCTTTCTATGAAAAAATATTTCCCAATGTTGCTGTGTTCACCGCTTTGCAGCTTCATTTCATGTCCCCTAGTTCTACAGTTTCCCATCTTTGAAAAATGTTGAGTTGTTCACTAATACCTTCTAAGTATTTGTATCATATCTTCCCTGTCCCTCTTCTTCTCTAGGGTATATATAGTTAGGTCTTCAAGATTTCTGGTGCAGGTCTCATATCATTTTGGTTGCCTTCCTCTGAACCATTTCAAGTCTTTTTATATCCTTTGTGACATACAGTCTCCAAAAATGAACACAATACCCCAAGTGAAGCCTCATTAACAACTTGTTCAAGTGCATTAATACCTCCTTCCTTCATTCTGCTGGTTATACCTCTCTGTATGCAGCCTGGCATCCTTCCAGCTTCGCAGTCCCAAAAAAGAACAAACACATGCACCAAAACGGAACCAAACACAAGAAGTGAGATATGGTGAAAGTGGTCACAGATGCTTTCTTCAACCAAAACAACTCATAAGAGCTTACAATCTAGTCAAGACAGAACACGACAGTCAAAACAGATGCAACAAGACGGGACACATAGTAGAAAGTGAACAAGAGATTAGGGGGACCAGGATCCAAAAGCAAAGAAATGACTTTTTAGCCTGGATTGGAACAGGGCCACATATAGAGGCTGACATACTGGCACAGGTAGTTTGTTACAGGCATAAAGACCAGTAAGGTAGAAAGAAAGAAGACTGGAGTTGGCAGTGGTAGAGAAAGGCAACAGAGAGAAAGGATCTACCAGAAGAGTGGAGTTCTGGATGAGGAGTGTAGGGAAAGATAACCGAGGAAAAGTAGTGAGGAGCATCCAAATGGAGGTCATTATAAAAGTTTGAACTGGATACAGAAATGGAAAGAGAGCTACTGAAGTGACGTGAGATAAAGGGTGACATGAGCATAGTGACACTGGTGGAAGATTAGTTGTGCAGCTGAATTTTGAACAGATTGAAGTAGGGAGAGATGATTCAAAGGAAGACCAGTGAAGAGAGGTTGCAATAGACCAGACAGGAGGTGACAAGAGACTAGAAAAGGGTCTTAATAGTGTATTCAGAAAGGAAGGGATACATTTTGCTAATGTTATAGAGAAAGAAGCGACAAGTTTTAGCTATCTGTTGGATGTGTGTGGAGAGGGAGAGGGAGGAGTCAAAGATGACCCCAAGGTTACGAGCTAAGTACAGGGAGGAGTAGAGTGTTATCCACAGAAAAAGAGAAAGGAGGAAGGGGGAGGTGGGCTTAGGGGGGAAAGATAAGGAGCACAGTTTAATTTCAGATGACGGTGAGACATCCAGGCACTAATGTCAGATAAGCAGGCAGAGATCTGGACCTGGATTCCTGGGGATATTTAAGGTGAAGAGAGGTAGATCTGGGAGTCATCAACCTAGAGATGGTACTGAAAACCATAGGAGATAAGTGCACCAAGGACTGGATGTAGAGAGAGAAAAGGAGAGGTCCCAAGACAGAGCCCTGGGATACATCGACTGAAAGCAGGATAACAGTAGAAGAGGATCCACCAGAACTTACACTAAAATTGCAGTGGGAGAGATAGGAAGAAAATCAGGACAGGACAGAGCCTTTAAATCCAAGCAAGGAAATGGTATCATGGAGAAGGTGGTGATCAACAGTGTCAAAATCAGCAAAAAGGTCAAGAAGGATGAGAATCAAGTAGAGACCCTTGTTTTTGTAAGGAATACGTCATTGGAAAAATTGGCACGCGCTGTCTCAGTAGCATGTAGACTGAAAAAGTCAGATTGCAGTGGATTCAGAAGGGACTGAGAGGAGAGAAAGTCAAGACAGCAGAGGTGAAATGCACATTCAAGTAGTTTAGAAATAAAGGAGAAGGAGAGGAGAGGACAGGTAGTTTATTGAAAAGAGATATAACCACAATACGCTTGAAGGCAGCAAGAACAGTTGCACTAGAAAGCTATAGGTTGAGCATATGACAGATTGAATTGGCAAGAGTGGAGGAGCTGGAGTTTAGTATGGGTGGGAATGGGATCAGAGGTGCAGGTTGTAAGTTTGGAGGAGGAAAAAAGATGTGTGGTTTATTCCTCAGTGATTTTAGAAAAGGAGGAAAGGGCAACAGAGATTGAGGGACGGCTTAGTAGGAAGTGAAGAGGGGACAGGAAGGATGCAGATAACCCCAGGAGGGGAGTGGAGGGACTCAATATTTTTAATGTCGACTTTGTCATGGAAGTATTTAGCCAAGGTTCCTGGCAGAAAGTGAAAGAGGGGGTCAGAGGCAGAGGCACTTTGAGGCGAGAATTGAGAGTTGTAAAGAGACAGCAAGGGTCAGAGGCAAGTGATAAATACCATTTACCCGATAACAATAATCCCTTGACAAAGATCCTTCCGACTTGATCACATCTCCCTGACAGACCCCCCCCCCCCCCTTTTTTTAAGCACAACCCCCCAATACTTTAAGGTGATCATCTCAGGGATATCCATGGTCGTTTGGTGGATGAAAGAATGGTTCTCCTCTGCCCATTCCCATTGCCTCCCAGGTTCAAAAGGGAAGCTCTGACTACTAGCACTATTCTTGCATTATATCACTAGGGGTCAATCTGTCAAACACACAGGTATGCCAGTTTATGTTCAGCACTTCATGTTACAATCATTTTTTCTCATTAAAAAATTGTTGTAATTACTACCTATCATATAATTAAATTTTTAGCTGATCAAACTTTTTTCAAAAAAAGCGATAGGGTATGTTGTGAATGCTATGCCCAGCCATCCGTATGCATTAGATGATCAGTGTATAGACAGCTATCTACCTTCGCATGTGCATGATTTCCAGTAGTCAGAATCAGTTTTTTTTTAGAAGTCATTCCTCTGTTGTCCTTTCTACAACCTCATTTTGATTACACAGTAATGCTTCTTAGTGTCTGCTTTCAACACTCTCTAAACATTTCTGACAATGTCTGTATTCCCAATATAGCACAGTATGCCAAATTATGTTAATTTGTGTAACCTCTCTTATTAACATATCTCTCATTATCATACCACTTGACAACAGGACTCAATTCAGATGGAAAATAATTGTCTCAGGAGAGAAGATCTCCTTCTCTCCCCAGTACCCTAGCCATTCATAATTTAACTATCAAATGAGTTGGCACGGTGCACTTTTCGGAGAGATTTGTGTGGCATTTGGTGATGTTTTCCATTAAATAAAGCCATTCCACCTGATTTCAATAATCGCTATGTTGCTTCTAATGGATGTGACAGTTGTGTCACTTTTCTCTCTGAACCCAAATAATCATTCTCTCCTTAATGGATTCTAGGCTTTTACTTCCTGCAAAATGTTATCCAATTTTCTTTCCCTGTATTTCTTCTTGTGCACTCAGAAGTATCTTCATCTTTTCTTACTTATCTGATATTCATAAGCATGTATGATGATGCATTTTCAAAATTATAATTTTTCTTACCTTTCTTCATGCACCAACATTCTCTTCTTGTTTTTTTTTTTTTTGGGGGGGGGGATTATAATTAAATTTCATTTGATTTTCTGGATCCTCTTTGATTCTGAATTTGCAAACTATTAGAAAGTCTAATTTTGATCTTTGTAAGGACAATTTTAAAGCTCACTTAAAAATTGTCAGTGTACCACAGCATAGTTCCACATTCCTCTTTGAGATACATGATGTGTTCAGCTACTTCAGGGAAAGTCATCTAATACACTTAGGGGTATGTTTACTAAACAGCGGTAGGGTCCCGGCTCTGATATAGCACGGAAGCTGCTACTGCTGTTAATAAACATACCCCTTAGAAGGACAGGCATACAAACAGAGAATCAAGCCTTGACATTAGATACAATTGCTTTTTGCCACAAAACATCTTTAAACTCATCCTAAAAGCTCAAAACCATATTGGTAATGATTAGTACCAACTAATGAATGTTCTGTACTAACTTGAGTGTGCAGCCACTGTTTAAAATGATATATGAATTATTTTTATGAGGAAAACAGTAGAAAACAACAAAGGGACATGTTTAATAAATTTTGGTAGGGAGCTCTGGGATAGCACATGGAATTTGAGCATTAATACCACGCCAGAGTCCAGCGGCAACAATAGACGCAAGGGACATGATGACAGTATGGTGCTACCACCACACAATTCACGTCACTAGCGTTAGTAGCGAAGGGATGTCCCTACCACATGTACACAGGGTGTGCAGTCTCAACATGCATCAGAAATAGAATGCTACAGATGTGATAATGGGGCACCTATGGGGACTAAGTACAAGAAGGTAGGGAATGCAAATCAGGAAAAAAATACATGAAGAGAGTATATGCTGTATCTCAAACTTTAGTTGATAGAGTGCAAATGTGTCATCTGGAAATGCAGAGGGCCTTATATGGGATCAGGCAGGATGTCCACAATGTCCATCATAGGGGACAAAGATATGGACGCTTCATCCTGATGCCCCAAGGGTGGCTGTCCACCAAGGCTGCATAGTAAAGTCTTCTGGTGTGGGGGATGGGTTCCACAGCTCATTCTCTCACAATTATGGCTTGGAAAGTCTGACAACTAAGTATAATCAGCATATTTGTGCATGGGAACCATAGGGTCAAGCAGCACACCATGGCCCACTTTATAGAACACCCATCCTGTGGTCTAACAGCAACTAAGGAGGAAGTGTCACAGTCAGCTGCCCTTTTTTGTGGGTGGGATTAAGAGGTCAGGTATACGCCTTATTCTTTCAGGGAGGGCATTCCATACAATGGGTGCATAATGTGAGAATTTCTTTTGCAGGTGGCTTGGTTGCTCCTTGTGTGACCAGGGGGGTAACATTAGGGTGTTCTGTGTGCCAGTTCTTAAGGTTCTGCTGCTCGGTACAAGTTTGGATGAGTGATCTTAGATGATGTGAGGATAAATTGTAGAGGATTTTTATGTATTTATAATGGCCTTAAATCTGATTCTGCTTGTGATGGGGAGTTATTGGAGATGCTTTATGATAGGGGTGATGTGTTCAGTCTTGGGGTTCAATAGATGACTTGGGTGGCTATGTTTTGTGTTATTTGGAGTTTCTATAAAGAATGCTTATGTAGACCCTGGAGGATGCTGTTACAAAAATCAAAATGTGGGAAGATCATTGCTTGTAAGACTGAGCAAAAATCTTGTGGTGTGAGGAGTGGACATAGATGTTAGAGTCTTCTTATCTTGTTGTACTGTATATGAATTTGGTTGTGTTGCTGGTCCAAAGTAAACCTGAGGTAGCGTAATTACTGTTTCACATCCAATGTTGCTTTATTGACTTCTAGTGTAGGTGGAGGGGTGACCTTCTTACCTCTGCTTATGAACAGAGTCTCTGTTTTCTTGTAGTTTATGAATAGGTTATTTGTTGATAGCCAATTTGCAACTTCATAAAGCATGTTACTAATTGAGTGTAGGTTGGATTAGTTGTGTTGTATGGTAGGTACATCATAATATCGTCTGCATAAATGTGATAATGAACCCTATGTTGTTGGAAGATGCTGCAGATAGGTTGAAGGTATATGTTAAATTGCAATGCTGATAGGGCTGCGCCTTGAGGGACTCCTTGCTGCTGTTGGTATGGCTTGGACTTACTTGATCCTACTTTAATTTGTTGTTTTCGGTCAGTTAGGTATGACCTGAAAAAGCTAAGTATTGTGCCTTGAATTCCAATTTCTTTCACCTTGAAAGTAGGGTGTTATAACGGATGGAGTCAAATGCCACCACAGTCCAAGAATATCAGGATAAAGCTTTGCTTTGGCTTGTTATGCCTCTTATGAGGTTGTCTATTAGTGATTTAAGCAGTATTTCTACCCCATTAGCTGGTCTGAACTAGTGTCTGTTGTGGATCAAGTGGGGCATGTTTATAGATGCGCTCCTGAAGATGGTGTTGTACTGCCTTTTCTATTACTTTTGCTATGAGAGATAAGCTGGAGATTGGTCTGTATGAATTTATGTCCACTCTGTCTAGTGTTTTCAGCTCAGTTTTTACAGTTATTGGTATGTTGTTTAATTTTATGGTAGGTGGGGGTGAGAAGGAGGTATCTCTTGTAATGAACATAGCTTCTGTCTTCTTTAAGTCGATGGATAGGTTGTTGGTTGAGAGCCAATGCGTGACTTCTGCGAAGTTTTGAATTTGTTTGTAATCAGATTGATTGGAGAGGAGTGGGCAGTAAAGCATAATATCATCGGCGTATATGTGATAGTGGATGTTGTGCTTTTTGATAATTGTGCATAGAGGTTGAAGGTATAGGTTAAAGAGGGGTGCGGATAGGGTGGAACCTTGGGATACTCCTTGGGTTGCTGGTAGGGTTTGGAAATGTTTGTGCCAATTTTTATTTGATAGTTTCACTCTATAAAATGTGATTTAAACCATTTGAGTACTGTATGCTGGATTCCAAATAGCTGTAGTATCTGTAGTAAGATGTGGTTGACTGTGTCGAATGTGAGGACATGTCAATAAATAACAACAGGTAGGTTTGTGTATGATCTTGGATTCCCTTAGTTATGGCATTAATGAGGTAAGTCATGAGGGTTTCGACACCATAGAGTGGGTGGAACCTATGTTGTTGAGGATCAAGTAGATGGTTTTCATCAATATGGTTTTGTAGTTGGAGTTGTATGGCTTTCTCTATGATTTTAACCAGGAATCAGAAGCTGGCAAAAGGTCGGTATGATGCTGGGTCTGCTGAGTCCAGGTTTGGTTTCTTCGGTGTGGGCCAGATGGAAGAGATATTAAGATTGGAAGGCATTATTCCTTGTTGGAGTTCTTCATTCACTATCTTGGCTAGGAATGGGCTAATTTCAATGCTTGTTGATTTGATCCAATTGGGGGGACATGAGTCAAGAGATGAGGTGATAGCGTTTAGCTTTGTTTGGATGTTCTCAATATTTTTGCTATCAATTTTTTGGAATGTGAGCCAGCAGATCCCTTAGGAAGTTGTATCAGTGAGGGGAGGGATGTTGTGGATGGGGTCAGGGTATAGTTGTTTGTAGTGTGCAGCTAGTTGTTGGTGAGTGACATTGTTTGTTTGGGGTTTTGTGGGTGTTTCAGTGAGTCATTTTACTATATCAAACAGTTCTCTTGGGCATTTTATTGCGGTGTTGATGAGTTTTGAGTGATGTTCTTTCTTGGCTTGATCTGTGCTGGTGTGATATGATATCTTTGTAGGAGTATGAGGTATTTGTTCTGGTCTTCCTTTGAGGTGGTCTTCCGCCATTTTTACTTGGCTCTTCTCAGTTCTGTTTTTAGTTTTTGGAGGGTATGGGTGTACCAGGGAGTTTTGTGAGTATGATGTTTTTTATTGGGGTTTTGTTGCTTTTCTGGTAGTTTCACTGCAGATCCCATCACTTTGTTCTGATTTTCTGTTAGTATTGTGGTGTCCGTTGAGTTGGTGGCCAGATATTATAGAGTATTCTTTAGGAAGGTGTCCTTATTTGAATCTTTGTGTTGTTTGTTGGCGATCTGTTGTTGTTATTGGTGATTTTAGAGAGCAACATCTGGAAAGTGGTGTGTATAAATGCCTGTAGCATGGGAAATAAGATCACAGATGTTGAGGCTTTAAAGGAAGAAGCTGACTTGGATTTAGATGCAGTATACTGGGTTATACCTTATTCAGGAAGGGAAGGGTAGGAAGAAGGAGAGGTGGATTAGCAGGGCTTAAAAGGAAGAGAGGAGGCATTATGGGTTAAACTAGAAAGAGGAAAAAGGAAATCCATTTGCACTGGAGTTATATACAGATCCCCCTCACAGCGAATAGATGTGGGCGAAGATTTAACAGAAGATATACGCAGTATTGCCATGAAAGGAGAAGTGCTACTGATAGATGATTTCAATATGTCTGATGTGGATTGGCACATCCCTGCTGCAGTGTCATCTAGAAGTAAGGAGATCCTGTATTCTCTATAGGGAGAACTCTTCAGGCAACTGGAAACAGAACCCACACATGATGGGACCATATAGGACTTAGTGCTTATCAATGGGGAATGTTTCTGTTGTTATAGAGGGAGATCATCTTGCATCCAGTGATCACCAGAAAGTATGGTTCAACATTAGGACTAGGGCTGATAAAATCTATTTAAAAGTAAGGGTCTTAGACTTTAGGAAAACAAACATTGCCAAAATGGGCCTATTATACCTCAAAGAGTAGTTAGCAGGATGGAAACAGATGGGGGATTTAGAAAAACAGTAGGCAAAACTGAAAGGGGATATTTTAAGGGCAACAAACCTTTTTAGTAGAAAGCTAAATACATTTAAAAGCAAAAAGAGGTCACTATGGTTCTCAAAAGAAGTAGCTGAAAAGCTGAAGAAAAAGAGGGAGGCCTTCATGAAATACAAGATCACAGAGAGAGGAAGAAAAACTTAGAAAGGCTAGCAAAGTAGTCAGGAAAGCAAAGGTACAAAAAGAATAAGTAATAGCAATGCAAAAAAATGCAGGGATAAGACATTTTTCAGATATGTTAGTGAGAGGAGGAGGGGGAAAAGTAGTATTGTCAGACTAAATGGTGAAGGGGAAGAATATGCAGAAACTGATGAGGATAAAGCGGAATTGCTTAACAAATATTTCTGTTTTGTGTTCGCAGATGAAGGGCCAGGAGCAGGATCTCAGAAAACACCCACAAATAGGATCAGAAGCAATGGGGATCTTGAATGATTTTCAGAAGACTGTATTCATGAGGAACTAGCTAAACTAAAAGTAGACAAAACAATGGGTCAAGATGGGATACATCCAAGAATTTTATTTATTTATTTATTTATTTAACTGCATTTATATACCGCTTTTCACCGGGTCAAAGCGGTGTAACATATAACAAAAAGGGGGGGGGGGTCAATATTTTATAGGGTAGGGCCGTCACCAGGGGGCAACATTTATAGATTTGGGGTGGACATAGACATGTACGCTTCTGCTGTATCTAAGTATTAGTTCATGCGGATAGGGTGGTTTTTCTGTTCAGAGATGTTCGCGGAACAGGATTGTTTTGAGCTGTTTCTTGAATGATGTGATGTCAGCGTTGTTTCTGATGTGGTTTGGCAGAGAGTTCCAGAGGGATGGAGCATAAAGTTCGAAAGCTCTGTTGCAGGTCCGTTATGTGGATTTGGTTCTTTTGTGGGGGACGACGATGGAGTTATTGAAGGATTGTCTGGTTGGTCTGTTGTGGGATGGGCGTGGCAGTAGGGGGTGGAGTGAGGTGTTCCGTGTTTGGTGGATAGTCTTGTGGGTGAGTAGTATAGCTTTGTACTTGATTCTTGCTTCAAGTGGGAGGATGTGGAGGTCTCTTAGGATTGGGGTGATGTGATCCCATTTTTTCGCATTCTGAATAATCCTTGCTGTAGTATTTAAGGCAGTTCGGAGGGGGTTGGTTTGTGAGGCGGGAAGTCCATGGTAGATTATGTTGCAAAAGTCCAGATGAGGGAGTGTCACAGCTTGCATTACTGTCCTGAAGTCGTGAGGTTCTAGGAGGGGTCGGAGGCGTTGTACAGTTTTAGCTTTGTGGAATATCGTCCCGGCGGTCTTGTTGATTTGAGGTTTAAAGGTGAGAGCTTGATCGATGATTACGCCTAGATATCTTATTTGAGGCTAGATTTGAATTTCCGTGGTTCCCATGTTGAGATGGGTAGGTGGTTTGAAGTCTGGTTCTTTTGTCACTATAAGGGCTTCAGTTTTCTTTATGTTGATGGATAGGTTGTTTTCCTGTAGCCAGTTGGCCACATCTGTGAAGCAGGCTGATAGCTGATCATTTGTTGGGTTGGTGGTTGTAATCGGTGCGTAGAGCATTATGTCGTCAGCGTATATGTGGAAGTTGATGTTGTGGGTGCATATGACTGAGCAGAGTGGGCGGAGATATATATTGAACAGCATGGCTGACAGGGTGGATCCTTGGGGTACTCCTTGATGTTGCTGGTAGGGGGGCGAGGTTGCGGTGAAGGTGCGGATCCATTGCTGTCTGTTGGTTAAATAGGATCTAAACCATTGGAGTACAGTGCCTTTGATTCCAATTGATTGGAGTCTGCGTATGAGGATTTCATGTGAGATTGTGTCAAAGGCCGCTGATATATCTAGGAAGATCAAGACGTATCCAGATTGTTTCTCTTGGGTTCCTATGGTGAGGGTGTTCATTAGAATGGTTATGAGGGTCTCGACTCCATGTAGTGGCCGGAAACCATGTTGCTGGGGGTCTAGTATGTCGTTGATGTCCAGATGATCTTGAAGCTGGCGTTGGACTACCTTCTCTATTATCTTGGCGGTGAGGGGGAGGCTTGCAACTGGTCTGTAGGAGGTGGGGTCCAGGGGGTCCAAGTTGTTCTTTTTCATGGTTGGTCGAATGATTGTTGTCTTGAGGGCGTCCGGCATGTATCCTTGTTTAAAGGATTTATTTATGATGTGGGTTAATGGAGCACTCAGGTCTTCCTTGGTTTTCTTTTTCCAGTCCGTAGGGCAGGGGTCTAGCAGGGAGGTAGTGGTGTTCAGACAAGAGATGGTGGAAGATATCTCTTCTTTTGATGTTGTATCAAACGTATTCCAGTCTGTGTCAATGATGGTGCATGGATTTGTCTTTGTGGTTTCAGCACAGTGGTGTGTTTGTTGAGGTTGTTGAAGTTGTTTGTATTGTCGGGCCAGGAGATCCGGGGGGATATCTGGGAGTTGATCAGAATTGCTCGGTGCTTTTGTCAGTTTTTTGGCAATTTGGAAGAGTTCTCGAGGTTTGTTTACGGCTGTCATGATGATTTTGTTGTGGTAGTTTCTCTTCGCGTTGTCGGTCTCTGAGTGGTATGTAGTGAGTTCATAGAGGTATTGCGTTTTGTATTAGTAAGTATTAGTGTATGTGTCTCATATCCCCGCGTGTTAAATGTATCCCCCAATTGTGTTGTGACCGCTTTGATTGAAGGATAAGGCGGTATACAAAACTGTCTAAATAAATAAATAAATAAAATAAATTTCATTTTTGGTTTTCCTCCATTTCCTTTCTGCTCTTCTAAGTTTGGTTTTTAGTTTCCGTAGGCCAGGGGTGAACCAGCGGGCCCTTGAGGAGATGGATTTAGTACTGGTTTTGTTTATAGTTGCGCTGGATGCTGAGGAGATTGTGGTGTTCCAGTTGTTTATCAGTTCATCCAGGTTGATGAATACTGAGAGAACTTGGGGATGTTCTAGCAGCTCCACTATCTGACCTTTTCAATACCTCTTTGGAGTCAGGAGTGGTGCTTGAGTACTGGAGAAAGGCACATTTGGTCCCTTTACACAAAAGCGGATGACGTAAGGATGACGTTGAGAACAACTCTTTGACTGGGTGACCAGGGAGTTGTAGCGAAGGAGAACCCTAGTTGTGGTGTGCTTAGATTTCAGTAAAGCCTTTGACACCTTTCCACACAGGCGACTTATAAACCAACTGAGCAATCTAGGGATGGACCCTAAAGTTACTGATTGGGTTAGAAATTGGTTGAATGGGAGGCGACAAAGGGTACAGGTAAATAGAGCTCACTCTGAGGAGAAGGAGGTTACCAGTGGAGTGCCGCAGGGATCTGTCATTGGTCCAATTCTTTTTAACATCTTTGTTACTGATATTGCAGAAGAGCTGTAGGGTAAGGTTTGCTTATTTGCAGATGATACCAAAATTTGCAAAAGGAAGGAGGAGTAGACAACATGAGGAGGGATCTAGCTAAGCTTAAAGTATGGTCTAGAATTTGGCAGCTGAAATTTAATGCTAAAAAATGCAGGGTCATGTATTTGGGCTGCAAACATACAAAGGAGTGGTACAGTGTAGCTGGTGAGGTACTTCTGTCCATGAAAGAAGAGCGGGACCTGGGCGCAATTGTGTCTGACAATCTTAAAGTAGCTAAACAGGTAGAAAAGGTGACTGTGAAAGCCAGAAGGATGCTTGGGTGTATAGGGAGAGGAATGGCCAGCAGAAAAAAGGAGATGGTAGTGCCTCTGTATAAGTCTCTGGTGCGACCTCATTTGGAGTATCGTGTGCAATTCTGGAGACCGCACCTTCAAAAGGATATAAGTAGGTTGGAGTCAGTGCCGAGGGTGGCTACTAAAATGGTTAGTGGTCTTCATTATGAAGCATATGAGGACAGACTTAAAGATCTTAATATATATACTTTAGAAGAAAAATGGGATAGAGGAGATATGATAGAGACATTTAAATGCCTCCATGGTATAAATGCACAAGAGAGTCTCTTTCAATTGAAGGAAAGCTCTGTATAGGGGGACTTAGGATGAGGGGGAAAGGGGATAGACTCAGGAATAATATGCAGAATTATTTCTTTGCGGAAAGAATGGTAGGTGCGTGGAATAGTCTCCCAGTGGCGTTGGTAGAGAAGAGGACAGTATCTGAATTTTAAAAAAGCATGGGATTAATACAGAGAATCTTTAAAAAAAGGGGACTAGTGTAGTTGATGTGGAAGGTTAGACTATATAGGGCACGTGGTCTTTTTCTGCTGTCATGTTTCTATGTTTCCATAACTAGTGACAGAATGTAAAGAAAAACTGCCACCAAATTAAATTGTAATCATTGCAATCATGGAAGGCAAGGCCAATATAATCAAATGTGCACAATGAAATCCACCTATTTTACATTTTCAGGATTTTATTGAATACTTTAATACACAATCCAGTTAGCATCGGGCAAGTCTTTTTTTTTTCATTGTTCATGTTACTGATGACATTTACAATGTCTAAGTCCAGTGATTTTTTCTTATTAGTTTTCTGTCTTATGTTTTCTTTCAACTTTAAAATACAGACTTACACGATAATGAAAACTAATTTACCTATGATCCCTGAATGTGCTTATACTAAAGAGAGGCATAGTGTATTCTATTCATAAAATCATTGTTAAGCAAAATAGTTATATCCATGCTAATTGGATTGTATTTTAAGCCAGACATAAATCTGTGAATGAAGAATAGATTATGTCTTATTAAATGAGATGAGGTGTTGTTATTACCTTCCTCCAGCATCAATATAGGCTGAGTACTTTGCAACTCATCAACAGAAAAGGCACTGCAGAGATCATACAGGCACTATTTCAGATAGATTCAAAAGGAGTTCAATTCCATTGGATAAGCTGCACAGGAATGATCTACAACACAATAATACATTTCTCTTGTAACAGAGGAAGAACTTGTCTGTCTCCCTCCCCCCCCCCCCCCCCCACACACACATGTGGTGGAAGGGATACATAAGAGATACAGTATTTCAGTGGGCTGAGAGAGGAAGGACTTACTCTTATACACATACTTTTACATTTCCCAAACACATGCATCTATTTTTCCTTGAAATTAATACCCACAAAAATTAGTAGGTGTAATTATGCATTTGTGGTTTGCCTGATATACTGTAATTGTCAGAGTGAATGCATGTACATATTTCACTCTGAAAACTGGAGCAGATTAAGTTTAAGATCTATGCTGATGACATTCTCCTGTATATTCCATTTAATTTAAATGAGGATATTTTTTTATTACCATTGATTACACATTTTCACTTCTTTTGGCATGGATTTTGGCAAATGATTCAGCAATAAATTACTGTGAAATCAAGACAATGTTTATTACTAATGATAGCAGGAGAAATTGGTCCTCTGCTATATCACTGGATGGTAATGCTGCCTCTAGATTGCGTTGGACAATCATTTCTCGGATTGAAGTAGAAAGAGCAGCTTTTTTACAAGCTGACAATCATCTCAGGTTTGAAATGATATCTTTGTATGGACAATTGTTTAGTCATCATTGATTCTTTCATACTTGGATTACTGCAGCATTCTGTATCTGGGATTTCCTAATACATTTGTTAATCCCCTGCAAGTAATAGGGAATATTTTGGTTCAAGTTATTTATAGCCTAAACAAAAATGGATCATCACCAAAAATGATTGAGGTGCACTGGCTTCCCATAGGATATTGGATACTATTGAAAATCTTGTGTGCATAAATGTATACATGACAAAATAAAGACAGAGGTAAGCTCTATAGTTAAGTGCTATGAACTGAGCTGTTTATTGCTCGTGAAGATTTCTTAGCTATAGCTGCAGCATCTACAACACATGGGATTTCCACGCATGTTCAGGCCATTTCATTGGCTGGCCCAGTACAGTGGAATTTACTGTCATTGGCTGACTTAATGAAAATGATTTGTCACATATTTCTTCCAGCTGACTTTCACTTGATCTTTTGCCATTGGCATTAGACAATTTGTAGTTTTTAATTGTGTCAAAGGTGGGTGTTGTCCCTTTGTAGGTGGTATTATACAATATATATAAGCATCTATAAATATTGTGGCCAATATTCAGCAGTTCAGTGAACATAAAATGATATATTAATAAGTTACTTGTACCTCCTCCTCCCCTTTGCTTCAAAACTACTTGAATGAGTGGTTCACGTCTGCTGTCTTGACTTTCTTTCTTCTGAAGACCTTCTGGAATCACTGCAATCTGGCTTTTGTTCTCTACATTCCACAGAAATGGCTCTTGCCAAAGTCTCCAGTGACTTATTCCTCACCAAATCCAAAGGCTTCTACTCGATTCTCATCCTTCTTGACCTTTCTGCTGCCTTTGAAACTGTTGATCTCCACCTTCTCCTCAATACCCTGTCCTCCCTTGGATTTAGAGGCTCTGTTCTATACTGGGTTTCTTCTTATCTCTTCCATTGCACTTTTAAGATCTGTTCTGCTAGTTCCTCCTCTACTGCCATCCCCCTCTCAGTTGGTGCACCTCAGGGTTCTTATTTATTTAGCATATATTTATATACCGCTACTTCCAGCGATCAGGAGCGGTTTGATTAGGCAAACAGGGAGAGTCAGATCAATTGACAAATTTCAAAATTTACAGCGTGATTTACAAAGGTTGTCTGATAGGTTGTCAGACCAATGCCAGGAATTTTCAATAAATGGGGAAATATGATTCAAGGGATATTCACAGCATACATGTATAGGTGGGGGAGAGGGAGATATTAACATATATACATTTTATGCTTGTTACATTCAGGAGCATAAGATTATTTTACATTTGATGAAATTTTGTTGGAGCAGATACTGGGTGGAGAGTGTTGTTGTTCAGGATATGTTGTAGGCCTGTTGAAATAAATATGTCTTCAGTTTTTTTCGGAAAGTCATCAGGTCGTTGATTGAGCGCAACTCAGGCGGGAGTTGGTTCCAGAGTGAGGGGGCAGTGTAGGAGTATGCCCTGTTGCTTGTGGTTGTTTTAGCTGATCTTATACTTATTGGTACCTGGAGGTTGTTTATGGCGGTAGTTCTCCTATTTCTGTTGGCAGGTTGCAAGTTGATTAGGTTGGTGAGGAAGGTTGTTGCCAGGTTATGGATGAGTTTAAATGTAGTCACTAGGGTTTTGTATTTTATCCGAGCTATAATGGGGAGCCAATGTAGTTCGACTAGTACTGGCGTGATGCTCTCTGCCACGCCTGTTTTAGTGATGATTCTGGCTGCGACGTTCTGTTCCATCTGGAGTATATTTAGGGTTTTTTTTGGAAGGCCCTGTAGTATTGCATTACAGTAGTCGAAATGGGGTATGATGAGGGCTTGAGCCACTGTCCTGAAATCGGTAGCTTCAATGATGTTCCTTAGTGGTTGTATGACCCGGAGTTTGTAGAAAATGGCCCTGTTTACTAAGCGGAGGTGTTTTGCCATCTTTAGTTCGTTATCAAGTGTTACTCCGAGGTATTTTATTTCATTCTTTGTGTGGTAAGTATGTTTGCATAGGGAGATTGTAGCTGGTGGGTCGAACTCAGGTTTTCTTGAGATGTACATGACTTCGGTTTTTTTATGGTTTATGGTCATGTTGTTTTGCTGAAGCCATGTCTGCATCTCTTTTATGCATTCTTCCAGCTGGGCATAGTTTGGGTTAGTTGCGTCGAGTTGGGTATATAGCATAATATCATCCGCGTATATGTGATAATGGATTTTATGCTTTTTGAATATTTCGCAGATTGGTTTCATGTACACATTGAAGAGAAGTGCGGATAGTGCTGAGCCTTGTGGAATGCCCTGAGTTTGTGGGAAAGCCTCTGCTTTTTCGTTGTTAAACTGTACCTGTTGCATCCTGTTGGATATATACGATGAGAACCATTTTAGTGGGGTTCCTGTTATTCCTATATCTTCTATTCTGTTTAGAAGTGTTTGATGGTGAACCATATCAAAAGCTGCTGAGATGTCAATGAATATGAGAATGAACATCTTCTTTTTGTTTTCAATCCCTTTGAGTAGGTTGTCCAGTAGTGCAATCAGCAGAGTCTCGACCCCATGGTGTGGCCTGAAGCCGTATTGGTGCTCGTCTAGTGTTTTGTTGTTGTCCAGGTGGTCTTGTAATTGCTGTAGGACCGCCTTTTCGATAATTTTCGCTAGCAGGGCTATGCTGGATATTGGGCGATAAGATGCTGGATCTTCCTTATTGAGTGTTTTATTTTTAAGTATTGGTCTTATGATTGATTTCTTAAGTTGGGTTGGCATGGTGCCCTGTTGGAGTGATTGGTTTATTATGTGAGCGATTTGGTGGGTGGTTTCCGTTTTCGTTGCTTTTACCCATGCAGCTGGGCAGGGGTCTAGGGGAGAGGTTGTGGTGTTAATGCTGGCAATTATGTTTATGACGTGTTTGACTCCAATGTTGTAAAACTTGTCCCAGTGGGTGATGTGGGTTTGCGCCGTCATCAAGGAGGGTCGTGGCGTGGAGGGGGTCTCGTCCATTGGTAATAAGGGTTTAGGTCCGATCTGAGGGTTTAGTTTGGCCGCATAGTGATCTGCTAGGGCTTGTACCTTGATTTTGTCGTTGAACTGTCTTGGAACCTCTGTCTTGGAACTTCTGTCTTGGAACCTCTCCTTGTCTCTCAACCTTTGGTCCCTTGGTGCACTTATGTCCTCCCATGGTTTTCAGTGCCATCTTTATGCTGATGACTCTCAGATTTACCTTTCTGTGCCTGAAATCTCTCCAGGAATCCAAGCCTGGATGACTGCCTTCTTATCCGACATTGCTGCCTGGATGTCTCATTGCCATCTGAAATTAAACATGGCCAAAATTGAACTTCTTATTTTTCCCCCTAAACCCTCTTCCCCCCTTCTCCCCTCTATTTCTGTGGATAACACTACACTCCCTGTTTCCTCAACTCTCAACCCTGGGGTCATCTTCAACTTTCTCTTTCTCAGCACACATCCTAAAGACATCTAAAACCTGCCACTTCTTTCTCTACAACATTGGCACAATTTATCCCTTCCTTTCTACACATATTATTACTAAGACACTTTTCCATTCTTTAGTCACCTCCTGTCTAGACTATTGCAACCTCCTCCTTGCTAGTCTCCTTCTGAATCATCTCTCTTTCCTTCAATCTGTTCAAAACTCAGCTGCGTAACTGATCTTTCATCAGCCTAAACATGTTCATATTACCCCTCTTCTCAAGTCACTTCACTGGCTCCCTATCCGTTTCCCCATTCAGTTCAAACTTCTCTTACTGAACTATAAGCGCACTGATTCTGCTGCTTCTCACTACTATTCCTCTCTTATCTCTCCCTACACTGCTCCTTGGGAACTACACTCTTCTGGTGGATCCCTTCTATCTGTGCCCTTCTCTTCTACTGCTATCTCCAGACTTCAATCCTTCTACCTTGCTGTTCCTCATGACTGGAAAAAAACACCTGAGTCTGTGTGTCAGGCTTCATCTCTGGCACTTTTCAAATCCAGGCTGAAAACTCACCTCTTTGAGGTTGCTTTTGGATCCTGATCCGCTTAAGTTTCCTATGTGTTGCCTTACCATTCCCCTAGATATATCCTTACCCTCAGCTATTGTGTTGCCTGTCTTGACTAAATGATAAGCTCTTCTGAGCAGGGACTGTCTTTTTCATGTGTCTGTACAGTGCTGTGTACAAATGATAAGTAGTAATAGTAGTAGTAGTAGTACCTCTTAATATATATTTTCAGCAACAATCTCCACATTAAGTTAAGGACCTGCTACATCCGAGGTCTAACTTACGTTTCTTATATAAATATATGTATGTATTACTCTAGTCCTTGCCTCTAGAGTGCCTCAGACTTCTCCTTGTTTCTTTATGTATTTATGCAAATATCAGTTTTGATATTACTTTTCCCAAAAAGGTTATGGAGCAATTTACAGCATGAGATAACATATACATTAACAAAATTACAAAACTAGATTAAAACAATTCAAAGATATAAATCAAAATTAATCATAGACTGTTTCAAACAGGCAAGCTTTTAAAAGTCTTTGAAAGGAAAGTGGGTCATCCAACATTTTGAAATCCAAAGGCAAGCAATTCTAAACAGTAGAGTCTATTTAAGAGAAGGTCCACTGTTAATATGTAGAAGCCAATTTAACACTAGAGGAGATCTACAGAAGAGCTAGGTGAGATGAATCTAAGTTCCTATTTGGAGAATAATATTGTACACCGGCACAGATGTGATAATTTTATAAATTCCCATGTAGTTAATGTGTCTTCCCATGTGCTTATTTGGGGCCTATTTTAAAATAAAGGATACGTGTACCTTACTTTATAAAATGTGGGTGTAAAGATGTGTCTCAATCTAGTCACAGAAGTGAGGGTATAAATGTCCATACTTAGATTGGTCAGAGATGTGCATTAGTTATTTATTTAGCAATACTTATATACTGCTTTTCACTTGATCAATGCAGTGTACATTCAGGTACAGCATATGTTTTACTTGTCCTTAAAGGGCTCACAATCTAAATTTTATACCTGAGGCAACAGAGGGTTAAGTAGCATGCCCAAGGAGCACCTGTGGGACTAGAAAGCCCAGCCCCTCTGGCCTGAGGTTGCTATCCTCCAGTGAGATTTGAACCCCCAACTCTCTGGCCTGAGGCAACTTGCCCCAAGCACTAGGCCACTCCTACCTAGAGGTGGTAGAAGCTTGTATGTGCTGAGATCTTTCTTGTTGTTTTGGAGAACCACTAACTTTTCAACTACTTGTTGAGTGCAGTACTATTTAAAATTAAAACTTGCAAATTTCTTTATACATTTATCTATTTATTGTATTTAATTGTATTTAGTGATTTAGGGGCCATTTTACCAATGGCTGCTAAGATTTGCACTTAATATGCATTGACAATGCACAAAAAGTACAAAGCTTCTGTGCTAGCCATTGGAGGTATGACCAGCAAGTTTCCAGTAGCTAGCTCATGACTGAATACCCTAACAAGATGCACACTTAATGCAGATGCATCTAAAAGCACTCATAGAAGTGTTCTTAGGTGCACCCGCACCAATTGGCACATTAACTGCACTCATACGTCAATGTGCTCTCCATGCCCACACACCCTCCTCTACTACTACTACTACTAATCATTTGTATAGTACTACTTGACATATACTGTGATGTACAGAGACATCTAAGAGACAATATCTGCTCTTCAGAGCTTACAATCTAGTCAAGACAGACAGTACACCAGTTGGGGGCTAGGATATGTCTAGGGGAATTATATGCAAAGACACAGGTGGTAAACAGAAGACTAAGTAGATGTCCCTACCAACTCGCACCAAGTCGGCTAGTTTGTTCCAAGCATAAGTAGCAAGGTGGAAAGATTGGAGCTGGCAGTGGAAGAGAAGGGATCTGACAGAAGAGAAGAGTTCCTGGGAAGGCATGTAGAGAGTGATAAGAGAGGAAAGGTAGTGAGGAGCAGCAAACTGCACTTGGAGGTCAGTAAGAGAAGTTTGAAGAGATATAGATAGGGAGCCAATGAAGCAACTTGAGAAGAGCATGACATAGCACAGTGATACTGGTGGAAGATTAGTTGTGCAGCTGACTTTTGAACAGATTGAAGTGAGGAGAGATGATTCAGAGGGAGAACAGTAAGGAGGGGACTGCTAGACAGAAGGTGACTGAAGAGTGGATAAGAGTCTTAGTTGCGCATTCAGAAAGCAAGGGGCACATTTTGCTGAGCTTATAAAGAAAGAAACAAAAGGTTTTAGCTATCCGTTGGATGTGTGTGGAGAAGGAGAGGAAGGAGTCAATGATGACTGCAACTTTGTGAGCTGAGGAAATAAGGAAGAGTAAAGGGTTATCCACAGAAATAGAGAAAGAGAAAAGAGGGAGGTGGTTTAGGGGGATAGATAATAAGCTTAGTTTTGTCCTTATTCGATTTCAGACCATGATGAGACATCCAACAATGTCAGATAAGCAGGCATAGATATGGGCCTGGATTCCTGGAAAGATTTCAGGTTCAGAGAGGTAGATCTGAGAGTTATCAGCATAAAGCTGGTACTGAAAATCATGGGAGGAGATGAGTGCACCAAGGAACTTAGTATAGAGAAAGAAAAGGAGAGGTCCCAAGACAGAGCCCTGTGGTAGATCAACTGAGAATGAGATAGTAGAGGGGGACCCACCAGATCATACACTAAAAGTGCAGTGGAAGAGATAAGAATAGAACCAGGACAGAACAGTCATTAAATCCAAGTGAGGAGAAGGTGATGTTTAACAGTGTCAAAAACAGTAGAAAGTGATAATTAATGTGCATTTCAGCTGTCAGTAACTGGCATGTCCACACATTCGAGTTCACTGCAGCCAGTTACCACACTATAACACATGTTAACAGATTAGTTGTGCTTCTTAAAAGGTCCCCTTATATTTCACAGTTTCCAAGTAAAGTTGAACATAGCATATTGTAATAAATCAATATAGCAGTTCAATAGATCACATAGAAAAATCTATAATGGTGATTTAATTTAATTTATTTATCTAACAATTTTTATATACCGCTTTATCATAAAATCAAAGCGGTTTACATTAAAACTCATGCAATTGCAGAGAACGTATTATGGAACTCGGGGAGGGGTGGCATGCAGGGGATGCTCTGAAGCATAACTTATTTACAACGGAACATACGTACAAACAGTATGTGGTGGAAGTCCAGCAGTTATGGTGTCAAGTGTGTTCGTTCAAATGATCAACGAAGAGGAAGGTTTTTAGATGCTTTCTGAAGTCTTTCATGCTGGTGGTGGACCTTAATTTCTCAGGGAGAGAGTTCCAGGTGACAGGTGCAGCAAGTGAGAATGCCCTCCTTGTGGTAGATTTGTTTGCTTTTATGTATGAGCAGGGTATTGGAATGGTAGCAGTGGTGCTCTGTCTCCTTAGTCTGTTATTGGGTTTGGTGCAAAACATCTCCTCTAGAACTCCAGCTGACATGATATTTCTAATTTTGAAAATGGTCAAAGAAGATTTATATCTGGCACGGCGGTAATTGGAAGCCAAAGAAGCTGGTATAAGAGGGGCATTATATGATCGTGCTTATTTGATCCAGTGATGATTCTAGTGGCAGTATTCTAGACCAGTTGTAGAGGTCATGTAGCTTGCTTTGGTAGTCCTTGATAAAGAAAGTTACAGTAGTCTAGTATTGGCGTTATGATGGTTTGACAGACTGTTCGGAAATAGTCTTGGTTGAGGAGGGGTTTGAGTCTTCGAATGGTGGCAAACTTGTATAAGGCATTCCTAGTGGTTCTGTTGATGTGTGGTTGTAAGCTTAGTTGGCGGTCAAGGGTTACTCCAAGGTAACGAACATTGTCCTTTATTGGTATGGCAATGTCTGCCACATTGATTGAAGTAGGGAGGATGGAGGAGGTATTACGTGTAATGATTAGTGCCTCTAATGTAATGTGAAGGCTCTTTTTACAAAAAACACAGATCAGAACTGAGACATCCAGGTTGGGACATACTCAATTCCATCAAGATTTAGCAAAAGGCTCTGCTAATCACAGAACATTTTGTAAAATAGTGTAAGGACATGCAGAAGTGCATATGGATTTGCCAGTGCATACATTGGGACTAGCCACTTCATAAATCTATACTTTGAAAAAATGAGTGTTACCAACGTGGAATGGAAGTATTGATTTTGCAGCTTCCATGTTTAGCCTGACCATTTTGCAAATCTCTTTATATATATATATATATTTTTTTTTTTTTAGTGCAGTCAAGTCAATACTGATTCCTGACAACCCAGCTGCCTTTGGATTTTCTTGGCAATGTATCACTGGAAGCAGATTGCCAGGCCTTTTCTTCTGAGGGAATGGAGGGTAAAATGACCTGCCTAAGGAGTGCTAACTGGAGTTGAACCCTTGAGTGTTTGCATACTAGGCAGCTGCTCTAACCACCAGGCTACTTGTTCATATGCAGTTGCTTCTGGTATATATATTTCTACCGGCTAAGTATGATGACAGCTATTTAGATGTTTTTTTGGGGAGACGAAAAGAAATAATGGGGGATTAAAGTAAATTTCTCTCTTAATGCCTCATGTAAAGTCCTGTCTGAAATGAACACTTCTGTATAATCTATGCATGCCTCTGAGCAGGTATAAAACCCAATGGGGAAATGATTCCCTTTCTAAAATGGGATATATATATGTGTAGATTTTGGTCTGCCCAAACCATGACCCAACCATGTTCCCTTGAAATCTCTGCATGGTATGGATCTCCACATGGAAATAGCAGTTTTCTGAAATTTCCATTTACATGTATATTTGATCCACATTTGTAAATGGTAGTATTTCTACATAGAGAAGGTACAGAAGGCATCTAAAATAATCTTCTTTATGTTATACTACCAAAGACTATCAGTGGCGTATCAAGGGCGGAGCAATGGGTGCAGATCGCCCTGGGTACTGGCCGGGAGAAGGTTGCATCTCCGCTGAGCTCATGGAGACAGCATGGCAAACGTACTATTATGCTGACTTGCTACACTGTCTCCGCTCCAGGCCGGGCCACTCTTCTTTCCCGGCCAAAGTCTCATGAATCGCGAAACTTCAGCCTTGGAGAGAAGACCAGCTGGACCTGGAGGCAGTGAGGAAAGCCAGATTTATAGTAAGCTTGCTGCGCTGCCTCCGTGGGCCTGATGGGTGTGGGTGTGCATCATGTTGTGCAGCATGGTGCCATGCAGGGGGGTGTCTAGGATGCTGGGAACACCACTGAGGCCTATGCACATGAATTGACAGAGAAAGAGTGGATGGTGCAGCAAACAAAAAACAGAAGGAAATATACTGGCATTATCTGCTTCTATAGAAAGCAGGAGAGGTAAAAGTAAGATTATAAATAAAAAAGAGGGCAGAAACTGAGAACACTGCAGAATTCAATGTGACCTTATACTAAACCCCGAATAGACTAGTTTAGGTTAAAGGTCAAATAGCTGTAAGATTGCTTGTTAGTTTAAATCTTTATATCATGTCAGAATCTTGCTCTACTTACATCATTGATGTGAGAATATTTATTTAGCTAGGATTATGTACCGCTTTTCTACAAGTCAAAATGGTGTACATTCAGGTATGGCATCACAATCTATGGCTTTGTACATTCTGGAAGGGTTCACAATCTATGGCTTTGTACTTGAGGCAATGGAGGGTTAAGTGGGTTGCCCAAAGCTACAAGGAGCATCTGTGGGGCTAAAAACCCCAGTCCCTCTGGCCCAAGGTTGCTGTTCTCTAGTGGGATTTGAACTCTTGGCCTGAGGTAACTTGCCCTAACTACTCAGCCACTCTTCTATCCCATCTGGTAGTGTCTTGATAAACATTTTTAGTACTTTTATCTGGTATAGTTTTTTTTTTCCCTGGGAAACTATTTTAATATGTGGTTTATGTGTAAAAAGTTCATTACATTTAACTATTTACTAACCCCCCAACAAAGGGGAGAACGTTTGTAGTTTAGTACATATGAAGGCATGTAAAATTGTAATAAACACATGTAGGAAATGTATTAATACAGAATGGTAATGAATCTAATATCCTGACACTTCTGACACCATCACCACACCCTACCACAACTGGCACCCCACCACCATGATCATTCCCACCCCTGACACCCCCTTCTGGCTCTTAATGTAGGTTCTCTTTGTGGTCTAGAGATGAGCAGGAGTGATCTCCAGTTGTTCCTGTTCCATCAAGTATCATTCAAAATGTCAAAATGGTGCTTCGGACCCCCAGCAGTAGTACTGCAAGACTCTTGCTAAGAGTTAGAAGTACTGTTTTGGCCCAGGATGTTTGATGTAGCATCAGTGAATGGGGATTGCTTCTGCTCCTCTCTACATCACCAGGGAGATCCCAGGTAAAAGCCAAAGGGGTATCAGGGAGTGAAGGTGCACTGTCAGCTGGGGTCATGTCCAATGTTCCCTCTAATTCTCTGTAGGCTGTGTGCGCATAAAATATCAGCTGTGTGCAGCTTTTGAAGGAAGGTTAAATTTTTTGTGCGCCACTCAGAGTTATATACTTTAAAATTTGACTACACGTCAGAATACAGTATGTACACCACATTGATTTTAATCAAATTAAATGAAAATAGATGATTACTAAATGAAGCGGGAAATTTCTAGTAATTACAATCATAACTTTTAAATTTTAAGACGTCTGTGTTGTTTTCTATCAGAATCAGAGCCGTAATTTTTGTGCGATCTGTTGTAAAATATGTGCGCTCGCTCGGCGAGGTGTGTGCGCGCACACACGCGCACAGCTTAGAGGGAACAGTGGTCATGTCTTATTTATTTCTTTAACAGGTTTTATATACTGCCTTTTGACACGTCAAGGTGGTTTAGATAGAACAAATTTGTCCCCCCCCCCCCCGCCCTTGCATTTTCCATAACGATCATTCATGGTGCTTAAATATTGGCAGGATATTCAGCGGCAGTATGTAGATAGGAGCTGCTACTGTATATCTAGACTGAGCAGTGGTTAGCAGCTATTTTCAGCCACCACTTATCTGACTTCCAACTGAAGACAGCTTTTCAAGTGCTCTAAGCTGGCTGGATAGATGGCGACTGAAAATCTCCCTAACCAGATAAAGTCATTATTTATCCAACCAGTGCCAACACTGCCGTCGCCCTGCCCAGGGACCACCCCTGCACTAACCATATAGTGCCAGGGTGGTTTGTGGAGATGTTCAGCGAAATTAACACCATAGTGAGCACCCTTAGCCAGCCAGCCTCTCATTGGCCGTCCAGCTAAGGGCTGTGCCTACGGCTCCTTGAAGTTTTCCTGCTAAATCCTTTGCTGCTTTGCCCTTCTTCTGATGTTTGGGGGTTTTCCTGTCAACATTGGTACTCCATTGTCCCTCGTCCAGTGCTGTGGGGTCTTCAGTCTACTCTTTCTGTTGCTTTGATAATGGCTCGGAGTCCTCATGTCATAGTTGGAATCCTTGCTCCTTTTTTGGTTCCATAGGGTCTTCATGCCTCTCTTGAATTTTTGGAACGTAGTTACCTCTGTGGAATATATCTGTCAGGAATTTTTAAGCAAGTTTGATTAGAAATCTATAGAAAAGTCCACAGTTAAAGTTCTGAATTGTTTTCCCCCTTGACTTTAATAGACCCAAATGACTCTATGTTTGAAAACAAACTGATGATTGAATCAAAGACAAAACAAATCAAATTGTTTTGCTCTGTGCATCTCTAAATCACATGCTTGTTCTCATTACCATCATTACTCTCATATGGACTTTGCAGTCTTGTTTGACCCTGAAGTAAAGACCTTCTTACTGACACATGACAAACATCAATGTTAATACCAGACACTGAGCTGAATTGGAATTGGGGTGACAGTTGAATCCTCATGTGCTCTCCAACTGTCCAGGAAGATCAAAAGAAGCCCTGTCTAAAGTTGTGTAGGTCCATAGAGAAATAGGATGCAGAAGTATACAATTTATCTACCGCAGTAAACTGAAAGGGCCTGATAGTCAAAAAGATTAACATGGTTAGCAGATCTGCTAATCACCTTGTCTGGGATATTCAGCAGCACTAACATGATTAGTGCCGCTGACTATCCATGGGCGCCATCGCTGCGGGCCATGATGCTAATCAGTTAACATGGGGACATTCCCCTCGGCCAGGAATAACCAGGCAGCGGAAATATTGAGTCACTGCCCAGTTATCACAAAGTAGCAAAGGTTCAGGTGCAGTAACAGCTGGCCTAACTTTCACCTAGCTTCGTCGCTATCCAGGGGCCCGGATATAGCTCCAGCATTGAATAGCCAGGTCTAATATTCAGCAGCAGTGGCTTTTCAAAATTTAGACTTATTACACTATTTATTTATTTATTTGCAGTCTCTTTTATACCGCGCTATTCGACATCAGTGCGGTTTACAATGAACATAAGAGTTGCACATCTCAATTTCGTGATTTGTGCTTACAGTGAAACAGGTATAATAACTTGGGTATACATTAAACAGGAAAATTAAACTTGGGTATGCATTAAGCAGGTATAACAGGTAAAATAGGGTATAAATAACCAGTCCCTTAACAAGGAGACACGATGAATAAATACAGTCAACTTTATGCAACAATATAATGAGTTATGCGGCACTGCATAAGTTTCTCATGGTGGTTGGAGGGGAAGGTGTGATTGCGAGTGATCAGTCTGGGAATGTGACGTGCATGAGTTTGAGGTGCTGCATTGAGATGTGAGAGTGGGTGAGTGTGGGGAGAAGACTGCATCATCGTAGTGATGAAGAAAGAGGTGCCGTTTCAGTGCCTTCCTAAATTGGGAGAGTTCACTGATGGTTCTGATAGTTGCTGGTAGTGCGTTCCAGCAGGATGGAGCAAAGAAGGAGAAGGCTCTGGATCTAGTGAATTGAGAACACTTCGTGCTTGCCTTAGGTAATATGAGAGTATTTGCGGCATTCGATCTCCTTGCTCGATTGGGAGGTGTGATTGAAATTAGATCAGTAATGGCAGTAGCAGGGTATTTATTGATGGCTTTATGGGTCATAATTAGGATCTTGAATGAGATCCTGGCTTGTATGGGTAGCCAGTGCAATTGTTTTAGTATTGGGGTAATATGAGAACTTCTTGAGGCTCCATGAAGGATTCTTGCAGCTGAATTCATTGCAAGTTGTAAGGGGTTAGTCGTGTGCACGTAGGTAGACCATACAAGATCGCATTGGCATAGTCAAAGTGAGGCATTATTAGGGCCTGAAAGACAGTTCGGAAGTCATCAGGTTCTAACAGTTGACGCAGATTGCGGAGGGTCCGGATTTTATGGTACACCGACTTTGTTATGTTTTTGATATGAGCCTTCATATTAAGTTGCTGATCAAGCGTTACACCTAGGTATCTTACTGTAGTCTTGCATATGATCTCTGCGTTGCGAACCTTGATAGACAGGGGTGGAGTAAAAGCCAGATTCCTGGTTACGAAGAGGGCTTCTGTCTTTTTGAAATTTAACTTAAGCATTTGTGCATTTAGCCAGTCTGTGACAGCGTCAAAGCACCTGATAAGTGGGGATAGTTCAAGATGTTCTGTCGAAATTGGCATGTACATCAAGACGTCGTCAGCATAGACCAGGCAGTTGATATTAAATGATTGGATGAGATCACAAATGGGTTGCATATAGACATTGAATAGCAAGGCGGATAGAGATGAGCCCTGTGGAACACCTTTAGTTTGGGGGAAGGAATCGGAGTTGGAGGGGCCAGAACGGACATGTTGCCAGCGATCAGTGAGGTATGAAGCGCACCATGACAAAGCTGAAGCTTGAACTCCCTTCTCTCTGAGGCGTAGCAGGAGAACTTCGTGGTCTACGGTGTCGAATGCGGCAGCAATGTCCATGAAGATCAGTGCAAAGCCTTGTCTGATGTTATCGAGACCTAAGGTTATGGTGTTGAATAAGGTTGTGACTAATGTTTCAACACCATGTGCTTCGCGAAATCCATGCTGGCAGGGATGCAGGGGTGCATTAGTATCTATGTGATCTTGTAATTGGCGTTGGGTAATCTTTTCAATGATTTTCGATAGGAGAGGTATGCTGGAGATAAGCCTGTAGGATTCCATCATCGAAGGGTCCAACTTACTGTTTTTTAGGAGTGGTCTGATAGCCGTCTGTTTCAGGCTTCGAGGAAATGTTCCAGTAGAGAACGATACATCAATCAATTTGGATAGGAATGGGCTGAGCTCGGCACGCAGGGCCTTTATCCAGGGAGCTGGACACGGATCGGAGGGTGCTGTTGTAGTGTTTATGTTTAGGATAGTGTCTTGAATGACTCTGTCAGATGGAGTAGAAAATGATGTGATAGTGTGTTGGGACCCACTCAAGAAATGGCCAAGAGGAGGTTGTGGGATGGAGAAAGGTAGGCTGGCTGGTATGGGGGGCTTAGCAGTGTGGGCAAGCTGATTACTTTTCTTACGCAAGTAATAAGCATATTCTTGTGAGTCTGGGTAGGGTAAGTTCTCTTGAGATGGCTCCTTTGCTAGAGATTTCACAATTTGGAAAAGCTCGTGGGGTTTGTTCAAGGAGTGTTGTAGTCTTTTTGCATGATATTGTTTCATACTTGATGCTACAGATAACCGATGTTTTCCTAATTGTGCTGTGAATGCCTCATGGCTCTCAGCTGTTCTTGATCGTCGCCAGCGTCTCTCAAGTCGTCTGAGTTGAAGGAGCGAATTATGTGGTTCTTGGGAGTACCATGGGGCATTCTTTTTCTTATGTGGTGCTTTGTTCGTGGTAGGTGAGTGGATCACGGCATCTAGGCTTGAGTTCCAAGCGGCGACCATGTCATCGAGGCTTTGAAGAGGAGGGTCAAATAGATTATGTGTCCCCTTTAGAATATCTTCTCTGTTAAAAGGGTGGAAGCGCTTTAAATGTTCTGATATGGGTTTATCTTCAGGTATGGATTTGGAGGAGTTGGTGCAAATTGGAATCTGGAATCTTATCAGGAAGTGATCCGACCAGGGAACCGCACTTACGTTTAGGTGAGACTGGTGCAAATGTGTGAGGGCTGTTTGTGGTGCAAAGATAAGATCAAGTGAGTTGCCTTTTATATGGGTAGGAGTATCAACAAGTTGAACATAGCCTAAATCACTGAGAGCATCAATAAAGGCATTGGTGTGGCTGTCCTGAATGACTGTGAGGTTGAGGTCACCTAATATCCAGTTTAGAGTATGCGAATTCGTGGTGTTGCAAGCAAGATCAATTATTGTTGCTAAGTCATCTGGAGATGAAGATGGAGTTCTATAGAGCAAGTTAATAGTGATTTGCTTATTTGTAATGGTAACAGAGTCAAGAGTAGAGGTGCTGCTTGAGGCGGCAAGCCGAAATTTGAGGTCGGCTTTCGTTAGGATAAGTACTCCTCCGCCACGACGGTCAGCTCTGTGACAAGAGTGGACTGAGAAATTAGGCGGGACACACTGGTGAAGGATCACGGCGTCAGCGGCTGAAAGCCATGTCTCGGTGACACATAGGATATCAAGGTTATGAGCTGAGAGCATATCAGTTAGTGCTGGCCATTTTTTCCTTATTGATCGTGCATTTATTAGTGCACATTTAAGGTCAGGGGGATGGTGGGACTGTAATCGTCGAGATAGATTTTGCTGCTGAAGGTCCACATAGATAACATGTGGGCCTGGTGTGCGCCGAAGTGTTTCGTATTGATGGTTGGGGGAGCCAGGAAATCTCCAACAAGATCTATGGAGGACTGGTATAGTGTTCTGAGGTGAAGTAAGGGCTAGGGTGTAAAAGGTCAGGGCTATTAAAATGTAGCACATAGCAAGGGTAAGGGGGTATGGGAATACCCAGTGAGATAACATGATGACTAATGTATATAGTAGATCCAGGAATGTTGTTAGCTAGTGAAATGTGCACAGTGTGGTGGTACTGGAGAGTATTTAAAATATCCAACATTATGAAAATCTGGATCCTATTCCTACTAGGATTGTTAAACTTCTGAAACTCTGAACTTCTGTTTTCTCCTTATTATCTAAGAATATTAATAAAAATCTTAGATTAGGGAATGTTTGCAGATTTATTTAATTTATTAAAGGCACGCTTTACAAATGACGTCCAGAGATGTACCAAAGGCTGTGTGAGCGGTGTGGCTGCACAGAGCACAAGCACAGAAGGAGGCGCTGATATCATCACTGGGTTTCCCCAGGAAGTTCAAAAAGAGTGGAGGAGGGGCACCAGATTCATTAGTCGCATGGAGGCACATTCTAATGTGTGCATCCAGGCCCTTGTGCACCCGATCTTTATTGGGACACACAAAGGCAGACCCGATTCTGATCCTGCAGGGGCTAGACGTGCCCTGCGGGATCAGAATGGGGTCTGGGCCTGTATGTGTAGGCGATAACCCAATTCTGATTGGCCTGAATGTAGAGACCCCTGCCTGGCTAACTCAGTCAGGCTCCTGAATGGGGCTGTGGTGCCATGGCGTCCCGTTATCATGGCACTGTGACTCCATTCAGGAGCCGTGAACCCTGGCCGCCAACCACAATCTTTGTTCCTCACAGCACAACCCCTGGTTTGGTCTCCATGGCCAGAGTTGGGCTGCGGGGAACCCCCTGCATCCCCTCACCTCTCTACCGCTGCCTGGGCCTGCCATCCCTCGATGTCCAGGGGGATTTATTCCTCGGAGGTGAAATAAGTCCCCCATCAAAATCCAAGGCCCCGAACGTACAGGGCCGACTTCAGAATCGACCCTGTATGTCCAGGGCCTCAGACTGCCCACTGCCTGCCCTCACTCCGCCTCTGCAGCGCCCCCTCCCGCCCCTGACTAAGCCTCCCTGTACAAACTCCTTGTCCATATGGGAAGACTTTCGTCGGAGACTGCAAGGGGGGCAAATAGCAGGGATGGATGTCTCAACAGGACATCCATCCCCGCTATTCACAGTACAGAATAGACCCCATTTCTAGCTTGGTACAGTCCTGCTTCTTACCATCTTATCATCTGTCTAGCAGTCCCAAATTATTTTTTTCAAAACATTTCCCTTTTTTATATATCTTCACACTTCACATTTCAAAAAACAATTTCAAAACATCCCTATAGACTGGCAATATATATATATACTGTATTTCCTCCCAAAACAACTTCCTACAGTGTTCACAAACAACTTTGGAACCCCAAGAAGCAGTGTTATTTATCTTTCAGGTAATGTTGCCTCGGCCTTTTATCCAAACAAACAACTGAAATTCATCCTGCTGTCACACATCCCTCAGTCATGTCCTGACATTGCTGTTTCAGCATACTGCTTTCTTCAGGTGCCTACAAACAAGTTCAGGCACGATTTCACAAAAAAAGATATGCCCAGTAGAGAGGTCTGCGGGACATCTACATAGACATCCCCAGAATACTATACCACACTATCAACATTTAGGAGTAGCTTAATGTTTAAAACAGTCAGCTAGAACCAGGGAAGCTGGGTTTCAAACCCCACTACTGCTATTATTCTGATTGGGAATGATGGCTTGCCATCTTCTGGATGCCTTATGGCCAAAACATGACCTTCTGATGGCTCTTCATGCTTGGAGGGGGTGGCTGACATTTCTGAAATCAAGTGGGAATGTCTAAGTCCATTGCACCACATCGGACATGCGTCTGCCAAACTGCCTGCCTTCTTGGCTGTCCCCTGTTTGTAAATTGACTCTGCATGTGTCTCCATGATTTGGACTTCCACATGCAAGTTTCTGGATGTCCAAATCACAACCAAGGCTTTTAAAATGACCTCCTTAGTGTTTAGTTCATGCTTTCCCACTAGTAATTCAAAATGAGTTACAATCAGGTACAATAGGTAGCTCCCTGCCCGTAGAGGGCTACAATCTAAGTTTGTACCTGAGGCATTAGAGGGTTAAGTGAGGGCCCTTTTTGTTTTTGTAACAGAAGTGCTTTTTCATATAGCCAAAGACAAACAATGTTAAATAAAAATAATAAATAAATAGAATCCCTACTTAGCCTCAGTGAAAGAATTCTACATTTCCTTTTTACTCTGGGCCTTAGAGTGTGATTTGGTCACTGGCTTTGCTTGTGTAAAATGCAGTTTAGCAAGTGCCATCTGAGGAAGTTTAGTTCTGTTCTTGATTTAATTGAAGAATTACATGACATAAAATAAATGATATAAAACCCAATTTTAAGCAACATTGTAAAACCATGTAAACATGCTTTTTAGCTATTTCCAGAAAGACAAAAAATCCTATTCTGATCATATCTTAGAAGGCATGTCATTCCAAACTTGTGGTTTCACTATTCAAAATGCTTTTTTTCTAGTCATTTTCTCCTCTTAAAAATCTCTCTCTCTCTCTCTCTCTTCAGCCTGGCTAGTGGACTGCATGGGGACTACAGACCATTCTTTGTGTTCTTCTCCACTAGGGCTGGCCTTGGATCTCTCAGAATCAATTAAAATCCCTCCTCCTTTGCTTCTATCACATTTTCCATACCTATCACTTCCAAGCACTCTGATTCAGCAGACTAGAATATACTGTAAGTCTATGAGGCGGGGACTGTTTCTCTTATATGGGTATGCTTGGTAGCACTTTAGGAATGATAAGTTGCAGCATTAGCAGAAGTAAAGTAGAAGACTATTTACCTGCCTTTGCCTCTCTGTGCTGTCTGTGATCTCTTTGAGTTTCTTTCCTCTCTGACTTCTATGATGCATCCCTAACTCTGGAGCCTGAGAAACTGAGAGATTTGTAAAACTCACTTTCATTATCATTGAAACAGTGCTCACTTTCTCTCTCTTTCAGTACTGGTAGTACTTTAACAATTTGAGGTATGGGTTTAATGATTTACTTTTCCTGGAATAATCATTCTGTGAACAGACAAATTTGTAGATCCACTTTAATTGTAGGTCATATCTAAAGAATTTGGAGCTAGGCAAACATATATCTGCAAATAGATAACGGAATAATTTCACCATTGATTTTCCTAGTCAGTAAGCCAGATTTATTCACTTTTATAGCCATTCCTTAATTAATTTGCTGGCTGAAAGAGCTTGAATTTCTCCGACATATAATGCATGTATTTGCAATTAAGCATGTGTTGCTCTCATGAGGAAATTCTGATTTGCTAAACATTCACTTACTGCTTTCTTACTTATATGGAATTCCTTAGTGAAACACATCTCGATTGAGCAGGGTCAGTGCAAGATTATTATATGCTTTGAGCTTAAGCTTTGCACCCCTTCATCAAAAATTATTTCCAGGTCCCTTACCCCCCACCCCCACCTCATGAGACTTTGATAATTAAACTTATCGAGCCCGATATTCAACTGTAGCCACTTAGCTCTGCCGCTGACACCCAAACCCCGGATATTCACTTCCACGGCAACAGAAATTAATATCTGGGTCTGGCCGCACTGCTCAGAAGCCGCCAAGGCTAACCGTGAAGCACTGATATTGGATGCTGCATGGTTAGCCTCGGTGCCTATAAGATAGGTGAAGGTTTTTCTCGCCTACCTTATAGACACCAAACTAACTGTGCAGCTTCCAATATCGGTGCTGTATGGTTAGTGCCGGTTCCCGCCTCCACTCTGCCCCAGAATGCTCCTGGCATGCCCTTATGCTAGCCAGCTACCATCGCGATACGTAAGGGATTTAGTTGAGGATATTTGATGGCTGTTAACCGTATAAATGCCTTTTGAATATCAGGCCCATCATGATCATCCAAAACCATCCCTCCCAGATCAAACCTACAAAAACACACAATTGGAAATGATACCTTTTAATGTTTAATTTTGTTTCATATTGTAGCACTGGTACCTGTTCAAAAACTAATGTCTGAACCAATAACATGGCTTCCTGTTACAAGATGGGGCCTGCTCTGAATCAAAACCTGAACCATGGCATCTGCTCTAAACCAAAGCTTGACTTAAATAAGATGGATTCCTGTTTTGTTATAATTCAGCATTAAAATTTGCAGATCAAGCAATTCTGTAAATTTATGTACTTCACCACAGAAGTATTATTTTCCAGCTGACTACATGCAGAATAACTCATTGCTGAGACCCTAACTGATTTTGGTTCTGTTCCACAGATCACTGTCTCACAAGTACAGCCAGCTCAGACTTACAGGTTGGCCAGAGAGGCCACGTCCTCAAGACAGAGTGATAGTTCTCTAGTGAATGGCAGTGTGCCAGCCTTTGACTCCATCGGGAAGCACAAGTAATTTATGTGTAAACTCAAGCCAAAAGGGCAGAGGTATACTATTCCTATTACAATACATCCGACTATGTGCAGCATAACTCATTGCTGAGACCTTCACTGTGCTACTGGTACTAGTATTTGCAACAATGTAAGGACTTGCATACTAGCAACCTTTGCACCATGGACCTTTGTTTGCAGAAGGACCACCAGATTTGCTGTTACCAGATTTGCTGAAGATGACATACAGGATTTGAGACCAGCCAATCCCCAGTTGTGATGAAGGGGTCAGGACAAAGAATTATATGCTGGACACAGGGACAAGGACACACATGCAGCCCAGGACACACACCTGCAGCACTCTGGGATCATGCACAGATGCTTGCAGAACACCTGGGAACTTTAACATCTGATACAGACTGTTTTGCTGGTTTTCCTCTGCCATTCTACTGGCCTGTATCTCTGGCTGGAAAGTCAGATAGTGTCCAAGATCAAAGCCTCAGGACAGAGTGAATCTCTCCCACAGACCTGTAGCCAATGTTGGACTTTTGCCATACTTTGACTTCGTGCCATTCCTGAGACAATTTCTTGGACCCAGCCACAAGCATTCAGGCAAGAGCTAGGGTACTGGTCTTTAATTCACCCCTCCCTTCCAAGGTTGGGGCTAGCTTAGACAGACAAATAATGTACTGAACTTCTGAGTGCAGAGCGAATCAGTGACATTGATTCCTAAAAAATAGAGATTAGGTCTCTTGGTAATTGTAACAGGACTCCATAACATTCTATCTCAGAAAACTAATGTCGAATAGCGCGGTATAAAAGAAACTTTAAATAAATAAATAAATAAATAATTTATGCTAATTTTACACTATTTTTGCTATCAGTAATAAAGTCTAATTTATATACAAACACATGGTTGGTTCTTGTTTTATCATGTGGTTTGTTTGCCAGGTAGTCCTATGGAATCCTGGCAAAATGGGGAGTAGCGGTTTTCCCTAGATATACCGAGTATTTATACATGTGTATTTATCTGCTTCTGACAATGTCTCCTGCAACAACAATACAGTAAATATAATGGGGGGGGGGGTAATTTTATAAAACATTATTGACATATAAATCCTGTTTTATATGCTTAAAATACTTTCTATATAATTATCCAGCAGTATGAGTATGTACAAGTATGGGTAACAACAAGAATGCCTATACTTTTATGTGATCCATTTGTAGGAATGTTGTTATGCATGCTTCTGTAATCTGGTATTAACAATACTCTTTATAGCCTCTCATCAAAGGAATCCGATCCCTTCACTGATATAGAGCCACTTGATTATTATGTATTTCACATGGAGTAATGCAATTAAAGATCAAGAAAGTGTGGAAGAAAGATACGGGAATATAGCATTTTCTATCATATTGGGTGCCACAGGGCTGATTTAAAACAATTTCCAGGCACACATTGATAGCTGATGTAGTATCTTCTCATACTAAGAAAGTGTCAACAAGGACATATACTCAGAAGCAAAGGGTTAAGACAGACATGCAATTAGTAATTCCGTCATTATGTATATAGATAGCTGGGAGACAGTGCTTATGAGAATTGTTTGATAACTTCTCAGACTGCTGAATAGGACATTAGACAGAGCTGGGGAGGAGCTGGATGTCATGATACATGTGGGTACCAATGGTAGATGACAGTGCAGGATGGCAGTTCTGGAGTCAAAGTTTAAGATTGTAGGTATAAAGGTAAAATCTATAAGCTCTAAAGTAGTATTCTCAGAAATGAGTACTGTATTACATGCAGGGCACTATTGGAAAGAGTACTTCTAGAGTCTTGGTGCATTAGGGCTAAAAGTTTGTTATGAATTGGGCTAAAGTCCTGGGAAGAGGAAACCTATTCTGAAAGGACAGGCTCCACCTTAACCAAGTTGGAATCATGCTGGGTAAGCCAAAAGTGGTTTAGGAATGCATGATTCAGAGTAAGACATCTTCAAAAGATATTGGCAGAATGCTGAAGTTAGAATACCCCAATAAAGAAACTGTGGTAAAATCTGAAGTATCCTAGATACATTTAAGCAAAAAAAAAAGGCAGAGAAACATGACTCCAAATGACCCCCTACAAACTGAAATGCAGTTTGTGAATATAGATTTAAAAAATACATTAGGTTTTATATATATATGAATGCCAGAAATCTAAAAAATAAGTATAGAAAGTTAGAATGTATGGTACTAAATGAGGTAGACATAATAAGCATCTCAGAGACCAGGTTGAAGGATTACTATCAGTGGGACACTGATATCAGGATACAAATTATATCGAACTGATAAAATGGATGAAATTAGTAGAGGGGTGGCACTATTTCCTAAGATTCTAGTGCCACCCCGCTACTAATTTCATCCATCCTATCAGTTTGATAAAATTTGTAGCCTGATATCAGTGTCCCACTGATAGTAATCCTTCAACCTGGTCTCTGAGACCTGGCATACACATATGAGAGAAATAATTCCAAACAGGATGAATCCTTATGATTAAACTCTTTATGAATGCATGATGGGGAAAAGTATAGAGCTGAAGATATATTACCATGCACCAAGACAGGATGAAGAGATAAACAAGAATACTAACAGAAATGATGAGATTAACAAATTTTGTAACGCAATGGGGGTGTTCAAATATCCCAACATTTACTGGATAGACATCTCATTGGAACATTCTAAGGTAGTAAAGTTTCTAAACACCACAAATGACTGTTTCATAGAGCAACTGATCCATTAAATAACAAGAGGAGAAACAGTGTTAGATTTAATAAATTATAAAATATTGGACACAGTGAAGAGATAATATTGGAGGGGGTGCTGCTTGGCAATAATAATCATAGAGGTCATACTTGCTGGAAGAAGGAAACTAAAGAAAACAACTGAAGATGCATTTCATTTTAAAATGGGAGAGATTATGATAAATGATGGCAACATTTTGGCCAGGAATGCATTTTATAAAAGTTTGCAAATAAATAAATTAGGAAAAAACTACAAGAAATGATTGCCAGGGTCAAAAGATTGCATGGATTGTCACAATTACTTAAAATATAATTGTGGAAGCCCAGATTGTTTTAGATTTCAGCCAGTAGAGAGAACAAATTCTTGTACGCAGGATGGAATTTGGCTCTTCTGCCTTGGCATACTGCCTTCCCCTCCAATTGGGCCTCAGGTGCTGGCAGCAGGCAGGATTTCAAAGCAGAGTAATCTGACTACACAAGGATGGAAGGAGTCAATCAGGTTATCTTCACAGGCAACCAGAATCAACCACAGGTATTCATAAACAGAAGTCTGATGTCAAGAACACAGAGAGTGACCAAGTTCTGACAATTATTAGATTGGCGAGCTGGGAGTATATATCTCTGGAGCAGGAAGAAAAATGGATGCCGGAAGGAAATATGGTTCATAATAGAGCTTATTAGGTGTACCGGCTAGCCCCAGAGGTTCACATTAGCTGGAAGGAGGCTTGAACTGTCTATCAGGACCTTACATAGATAAAATATTTTCCTTGCTCTAAAAATGGTTAAAAAAAAAGACCAGTTAGCTGTCAGCATGGTTTAATGGTGAGATACTGAATATTCTGGTGGTTTCTGTGGATCGTATAAGTAATGAGTGATAGGTCTATAGAATGTTACTCATCTCACTCCAAAGAGATTATCAGCTGTCCCCTTTAAGAGAGTCTGCAGCCCACAGTTCAGGGCTGGGAGGATGTGGCTCACAGGAAGAGGATAAGATAGAACCCAGCAGGCTGAAGGAGGATGAGAGGCCCATGGAACAAGAAGTCCTTCCAATGCAAGCTGTGTAAGAGAATTGTGAGGTAGGAACTTTAACTCAGACTGGATGAAGGGCCAGGAGAACCAGCTTTGTGGAGATTTAACAAGCTGAGACAGAATAAAGGTTGCTTTTGTTTCCCTTGAACTGTTACCTGTTCTATGTTTAGCTTTGTGGAGGTTTAACGAGCTGGGACAGAATAAAAGTTGCTTTTGTTTTCTCTGAACTGCTGTCTAGCCTGTGTTTTAAAGAAAACACCTTCCCATCGCTTGCCACACTTACCACATATGATGGCAGATTTGGGATTTCCTCTAACTACATAACTGAGGGCAAATCCACATCCCTCCAGGGATGGACCTCTACAGCGGGTCATGATCTTTTTTTGTTTGTGTGGGTTAAGAGGGTTAGCCTCGACCTAGTTAGGGAACTTGAAGAAGGTTTAGTCAGTGCCGGATAGGTGGGCTTTCTTTTGGCCACTAGAGGCCACAAAAAGCTTACTGAAGCTAGAATACTGCAGGGTTAACTCAGCTGCAGAATAGGAAGCTATGATGGTGTTGCAAGAGAACAGTGACAAGCCAGGATAGAGTAGCTCCTCCAGATTCTGGCAGAAGAGCAGCAGCAATAACAAAATATCAGCAGCAACAACAACAGTTTCAATACACCCTGCTAGAAGGGCAGCAAGAACAGCAGCAGCAGTAGTTGATTCAGACACTACAGAGACTGCAACTCCACTCTCCAGCACAAGCGTTTCTTAAAAAGATGGCAGAAGATGAACCGGAGCACTTTTTGGTGAACTTTGAACAAATCACCCGCATGGCCGGATAGCCGGAGGAGACATTGACTATTAATTTGGGGAATCTGCTGACAGGCAGCAGCCAGGCTGCATTTCAAGACACCAACCCAGATGGGTGAGCTACATATGCAGCTGTCAAGGCCGCCATACTGGAATGGGCTGGTTGTAACCCCAGAGGCCTACCAGCAACAATTTAGTTAAGGGGGCTCCAGATAAAGGAGAGCCCTCTGAGGTTCTTGTATCAGTTGAAAAATCTTGCATGGAAGTGGCTGCAACCAGAGGGAAAGACTAGGCCCGAGATAGCCAATATTGTGCCATTGGAGCAATTTATGGAGGGCTTGACTACCATGATGAAACAGTGGGTATGTCAGCACCCCAAGCTTACACTGGAGAGTGCACTGGAAATAGCCGAGGAGTATCATGAAGCCCAGCTGGTGGACAGTGAGAAGGGGAAGAAGTCACCCATAAGCCCAGGAGGATGGAAGAGAAAACCAGAGCAGATGATGGCTCCCATGTTCCGACCGCCAAAGTCGCCTCCTAGTTGAGGGCATGGCTTCAGCCACGATCCCTTCACCTGTTTTAGGTGTGGAGCCCAGCGACACTTTGCTCGGGAATGTTGCCTAGGTGCAGACAAATCCATGGATGTCAGCCTAACCACCCCTCACACCTGCACTTTTGTGGATACTCCCCACCCAGGGGCACAGAACTTTCTGATTCAGTGGAGCTCGAGGGAAGCCGGCTCCAGATCTTGATAGACTCTAGGAGTGTGCAGACCTTCATTCGCCAGGAAACCGTAACCCATTTTCAAATTGACTATGCAAAGACGGTAACAGTGACCTATGTGCATGGAGACCTAAGGCAGTATCTCATAGCACAGGTTTCATTTAAGACTCCAGAAGGGCATGTAACATTCGAGGTCCTGGTACTGCACTAGCTCCCATATCCAGAGGTGATCAGCTGAGCCTAACCAAACTTCGGAGCTATATTGGCCCGGCTAACTGACGGCTCCGATAATCAGACCAGGAAGATTTTCCAGAGATTTTCCCACTGGAAGACTTGGATCTATATGTTGAGAATCCAAGCCTGCTAAATCCTGAAGTTAGTATTGCCAGGAAAAGCTATATTACTAACCAAATCTGGGGGTGGCTATGGGGGAGGGATCTAGGGAGGGAAAGTCTAGGGAAGAAACCACTGTGCTCAGGACCTAGTGGTAGTGACCCAAATACAATTGTCCTCTTCCCAGAGTGGGGGCTGGAGGAAGACCCAAGGAGCTTCAGGAAGGCCCAGCAAGAGGATGAGTCCCTTGAGCATTCCCGAGAGCAGGTTTTGGAGGTGGATGGGGTTCTGCCCACTGTTTCACACATTTTTGTCTAGTGGGAGGTTACTATGACAACTGTCCATCACAACATTTTGCACCCTTAGTGGATTAAAAATGGCCCCTGCAGCTTCTGTTGGCTTCTGCAATTTTTTAGAAGGATCGTCGTTTGACACCATCTATTCACGTCTGTAATTACACGGGTAATATTCTCTCTTTGACAAGGCAATATTTTTTAACATTGAAATATTCATAGGCATCTGTGTGGTATTATTTTACTATCATTCCAGGATTGGCAATGCACAGTAGTGCCTTGTGAAAACAAACCGCGAGTGCCGATGCTGAGAACTCTCATTTTCACTATTTTATACGGCACTTTCCCTGACGATTCTTGTTTCCAATGTGTGTCCTCAGACAATCTTTCTTTGGATTCTAGTATAAACCAGCACAAAGACACTTGCCTTCCTTAATAGTGTTACATGACTTGATGGTTGGTTTCTTACTCTTATAAAACTCCAGAAAGTAACACACACTGCAAGTAATATTATCTCAGCCAAATGGGTTGTTCAGTGGCCTTCCCTCTAGTTCTAACTATCGCATACACACACCTATATCCCTCCTCCCTCCTATTCTTTTCCTTCCCTCCATCCCCCCTCCCCTACTAGGTATACTTTATCATTTCTTTTTTCCTTGTGGTGTTCACTGATCCTGGTATACACTCGCTATAGAGGTTTACACCTTTTTGAATATGGATTCTCCACACAGTGAGTCACAGCCCATGGTGGTTTTCCCTCCTCTTCCTGCCATACCAAAGTTACAGTTTTAGTTTCTATGCTTTTATGTATAATTTGTCTTGATGTCCCCTATGCCTTGCTGACCATGTTATGTTACTGAATATTTTTTGTTGCATTAGCTTTTTTGAGACAACAGTAGAAAGCAGACCCAAATGAGAAAATGGAAATTAGCATAAAAACTAACAAGTTAGATATAAAACAGTAATAAAGTAGGTCAAGCAAGACTTTAAGAAGTTTGACATACAGGGAAAAACTTGTTGTCCAAATAATTCAAAGCAAAAAGTCTGTAAAGGAATCAGTTGGACTGCTAGATGACCAAAAGGTAAAAGGAGTACTCAGGGAGGTCAAGGCCATAGCAGAAAAAACAAGGGGCATGTTTACTAAGGTGCAGTAGCGTGGGGTTAGCACATGAAATACACACATTACTACCAAGCCATAGCCCAGTGGCCACAATAAGCACAAGGGGTATGGCCATGGTACACTACTACTGCCAAGCTAGTCATAGGTATTGATGGCAATCCCATTGAAGCATTACAGTAATTGGATGTAGCAGTTGTCATAGTTACAAGGCTCTCTGCCAGGAAATTTGGAAGACAACTTTATGGCCAACTGACTGGACAAATCTGTGTTTACACCAATACTGAAGACAGGTGATCCGACTGACTAGAAATTATCACACGATCACTCTTATCCCACATGCCAGCAAGATTCTTTATATTCAAGATCATCTAGCAGAGATTACAACCATACCTGGAATGAGAACTGCCTGAAGTGCAAGAAGGGTTCAGGATAGGACGAGGGATGAGAGACATCATTGTGGACAAGGAAATGGATTCTTGAAAAGACAAAAAAAAAAAAAAAAAAGGATATCTATATGTCTTTTATTGACTACAGCAAGGCTTTTGACTAGGTAAACCATGAGAAACTCTGGGCCACATTAAGAAGCATGGATATACCAGAACACATAATAGTTTCCTTGTACATCCTTTACATTGATCAAGAAGCAACAGTTTGAACAGAACAAGGAGAAACATAATGATTTAAAATCAGCAAAGGTGTACAGCAAGGCTGCATAATTTCCCTATCTGTTTAATTTATATTATATGCAGAAAAAATCATCAGAGATGCAGGCCTATATGAAGACAATTGAGGTGTGAAGATTAGTGGAAGACTCGTTAACAACCTTCATTATGCTAATGAGTCCACAATACTGGCTGAAAGTGATCTGAAACAATTGCTTCTCAAGATCAAGGAACATAGTCATAAAATGGGCATGCATCTTAATGTCCATCATTGATAGAGAAGAAATCAAAATAGTGGACAACTTTAACTTGCTTAGATCAATAATCAATAAAGAAATGACAAGCAGTCAAGAAATACAATGATACATTGCTCTTGGCAGAATAGCTATGAAGAACCTAAACAGGATTCTCAAGAGCAGAGATGTCTCTCTCCATACAAAGATTCAACTTGTCCAAGCTATGGTATTTTCCATAGCATCTTATGGATGTGAAAGTTGGATAATAAAAAAGACAGGGACGAAGGAAATCTATGCCTTTGAATTATGGTGCTGGCGAAGAATACTGTGTATACTATGGACTACCTGAAGAATAAACTAGTCAGTACAAGAGAAGATCAAACCAAAGCTTTCTTTAGAAGCTCAGTTGACAAGACTTCAACTTTCATACTATGGACACATCATGTGAAGTGAGAGATTGTTAGAAAAAGTTATTAGGTTTGGCAAGGTTGAAGGTCAATGAAAAAGAGGAAGGCTAGCAATGAGATGGATCAATACAATAATAGCAGCTATGGATGCTGCTCTATCAACAATGAGCTGCCTGATTGAAGACCAAATACGGTTTAGGATAGCTATCCAGAGGGTCGCCATGAGTTGACACTGACTCGATGGCACTCAACAACAATAACAATACGTCCATTATGGTGGTCAAAGATATGGACCCCTAATTTTGAGGCATCAGGTATAGCTGTTCATCTAGGCTGCTCATTTCCCTTTTCTGATCATGGTTTTGGCAGTGCCTTAGGGGGATGTTTACTAAACTGCCGTAATGGTACAGAATGCGTGTTATGATGTGTTAATGACCGTTAACGTCTCATAACGCACGTTGACTTAAGTTAACAATCGTAAAGTTCTGCGACGCGGTAAAACACCGCAGAAGGTGGAGAGAGGGCGGAGAGAAGGGGTCAATGGGCGGAGTGTGGGCGGGGAGAGGCTCCTTTCACACTAATGCGCTGATCTGAAGAGCTGAATCCTAACACGATTGAAAACCTGCCGTTAAATGCACATTTCAGGGGAGAGAAATCATTTAGGTGTCAGCAGTGTACAGCATAGGCAGGGAAACCTAAAAAAAGTGATAATTGTGATACATGTGCACAGAACAAAAGGGCACATAAACATTGAAAATTACCTCAACAAACTGGAAAAAAAACATAACCAAGCTGGCCAATAGCGGTATTAATGGGAAACATCACCCCCCCCCCCCTGAGAAAGCTCCATAGAAAAGATATAAATCGTGGAAATGTCTATGCGCCGTCCCCATACAAGGTGAATGAGCCACAGTGAAATTGCGCTGTGCAGGGTTTTCCTTTCCATCGGACAGGTGTCCTATGGCATGCACATGTGCGGCAACAGCAGGGCAGACATGTCAGAACGGCAACTGGACAGATGCCGGAAAAGGGGATACAGAGGGCCGCAGGCGGCACATGCTGTGGTGCAGCTGGGCCACAGTGCGGACTAGGGTGATGCCTAGATGGCCCATACGAATGCTGAAACAGCAGAGCAGCCAGACAGCAACTGCTGAAGGCCCAACATGGGCATGACTGTGCTTCCCACAGTGTCACAGGGGAGAGTACCCAGCAGCTACCCCCAAAGGCACTGAACATTGGCAGGCGGTGCTGGGGGGTAGCGTGGACACCTATGCAGGCACCCCTACCCCAGAAATAGCACCATAGGCAGCCACCTACCCGCACACTGGATGGCCTGAGACTGTGCTCCACCAGCACCACCAGCAGAAGGGACTGTCAGCATGGTGGCAGAGGGTCACTGGTGGTGGAGGGGGCAGTGGCAGCTGCTCAGAGCAGACCGTGGCCTAGCCCTGTCTAGGTGGGTGCCATGCACTGCAACAGACAGGCCCTTTCTGACGAACAGTCATGGTATCACCAGGGAATGTGCTGACTCTGTGAGAACATGGTGGTGCAGTGCACAAAACCAGTGTATTCAGAAGCAGAAGGTCACAGGTTCAAGTCCCAGCTGTGGTTCCTGCCAACCCAGTCCCCTTATTTTACCCACTACTAAAACGTGCTAATACAGACAGAACCTTTATTGCAGATGACGTAAACATGCCCAAAACACCTACCTTTACCCTACAGAGCACAGACACCATAACCATGTGCATTACCTAGAGCAGAGTCTCCCAAATGCAGTCCTGGAGGGCCAAACACCATTCAGGTTCCATGCTGCCTCTAAAAAAGATGCCTGTGTTGCATTTCTATGCGCTGCCCCCATGGTCTGCAGATGTATCTCATGCATATTCATGAGGGACAGCATGAAAACCCGAACAGTGTTTGGCACACCAGGAGCCAACAGGGGCAGACACACCTGCACCCACAGGCCCTATTATCCAAAGCCTCCTGGAAAGGCAGGACTTTGGGCCCTGCGTGCATCTCCCAATACAAGCACTTGCATACCTTAGCAATGCCACACTAAACCTGGGAATACGTTACACATTTATCAAAAGGTTGCTATGATTACTGGCAGATAGCAATTCCTAAGTTAAGCAAAATTTGCTGATTGAGCTGCATCATAGCAACCTTTCTGATGTCTGTGGAGTGTGCTTCAGGTCTGGTGTCTGACAGTGTTTACCACCCTGGGGAGTGATCCCCAACAGTATTGCTTACCATAGCCATGCCTGCACTCTGCCCAAGCCTGTGTGGTGGGCAGGGCTGCCAAACACCTCTATAGTTGCACAAATCTGGCATAGGTGTGGGGAGTGTGTGTCTGTCTATCCAGTGTGTGGTGGCTGCAAACACCCTCCACAGCCCACACTGCTTGCACTGTTGCCAGTATTGGCCTGCCAATGTGCATAATGAGGAGCAAGGTACCGTGGGAATAGCCAGGATAGGATGGCCTGGCCTGGATCCATCTGTACATAGCATAGGGCAATGGCTCGGACATTGTAGCGGCCGGCCACCGCCTGCACGGACAGGGTGGCCACAGCATGTCCTGCTGGGAAGTCACACTCACCCTGACTGAGCAGTGACCACGGCATGGCTAGGTTCCCCCATAGTGCTATATAGTATTTCATGTATGTGATATTTATGGGTTCTCTTTTGGGGCCCACTCACTGATTTATCTGCTTGGTGTGTATGCTGCCAGCCCAGTTCTGCATACACACATCTTCTCCAGGAACATGCACTATGGACTAGCTAGCAAACTGCCTGCAGCTAGTATGTGCCTGGCTGGAACACCTTGCAGGGTGCAGCGGCTGGAGGCTTGCTGCTAGAGAATGTCAGATAGTGGTGGGGGGGGCAGCTGGCTATTGCTTTATGGATGGATACAGATCTGCATTGCCTGCCCTGTAGGGTGCCTGTTCCCCAGCAGGACTGGGGTGGAGGGTCCCCTCTACTGCTACCATTGCAGGGAGGTGGAATGTGGATCTATTGGTGGGTGATCCTGTTTCCCACCCTGAGCCCCAGAGGGTGGGTTGTGTGGTGGTACATAATCTGCCTATGGGTCCAAACACCCTCCCCATTCACCCACATCACGTCACCATGGCACCAACACAAAATATGCACTATTCTGGGTGCATCATAGCCCATAAGGGCTAGACATGACTGAGAAATACAGAGGGACACAGATGTATCCTAGGTGTGTCTGCCGGTACTACCTATCACACACTGATGGGGACCTGCATCATGGCGTATCTCAGCCATGAAAGGTGCTGTGGACCTGGTGCTGGGTGCCCCACCTCACCGTCAGGGGGACCACAGTACCCGCACAATGTGACGGTCTGTGGCTACTCTGTGCCAGTACCACACACTGTCAGTTCCCCCTACCAGGCCAAGGTGCTATGGGGGTGCATACCCCATCCTGTGCCCATCTGTGGACTGCTGAGTTGCATGTGCAGTGCATCATGGGTATGGGTGGGTTAACCGTATCCTGGTAGCCACAGCAGACAGTTTGTGTGGTGGCGTGCAGTCTTTCTGCAGCCAGCCAGGGGTTTGTTAGCAGCTATAGAGCTGTTGCCCACTGGTTACTTCACTGCCTGTGCGGCCAGAGGTCATGGGTTCATACCCATGGTGGGGTTATGTGATAGGGCTGTCTGAGGCATTGTCTATTTTTGATGTACATTAGTGCTGCCAGCAAAAACACCCTCAGAGTACTGTAACCTTACGGTGCCTCATAAGGCGCCCCATAAGGCACCTTATAGGGCGCCCTATAAGGTGCCTTATAGGGTTTTCTATAGGGGACATTATGGGGTGCCTTGGCGGACAGTGCACTTTATAATGTACCCTATGGAGTGCCTTATGTGGCACCTTAGGTTACGCCACTGTGAGGGTGTGTTTGCTGGCAGCACTACTTAAACTAAACGTAAAATGCCTCCACAATCACTACTTAAATGTAAAGGGTGCTGCCTCAGCCAGCCTTATGCAATGGGCACACTGGGGGATTGATCCCATGACCCCTGTACCATCAGTCTGTGTAGTAACCATTGTGCTACAGCTCTATTTCTGTGTTTCATGTCTGTGCACCTTCTTAAGATTAACACGCGGTAACGTGCCATGTAACGCTCATTAATTTATGGCGCCTTGTAACGCGCGTTATCAGTAACGATGTACTGCCCATGTCCTTATTTGGGATTTTTGCCTGTACCGCGGATCCTAAAGTGAATCACACTAACGCAGTTTAGTAAACATACCCCTTAGTCATTGGGCATGAGTTCCCCAGTGTTGAGCGGTGGCAGTACAAGGGCCAGGAGAATCAGGAGACCATGAACAATCACCACCCTTTGCACAGGGATGCCTGCACTTTGGGGCCATATCATCAAACACCACCCCCATGGCTCACCATGGTCTAGCAGCTAATAAAGGGAGTGGGGGTGTCACAGCCATCCACCCACAAAGGGCCCTCCCCATGGCTCCTACTTTTGGGAAGGGTCCTTGGAGTTTATCACATGGAGGTAATGAATCCACCACATCCCATAGAGTGAGCATCCAAGCAGTCATGGCTCACCAGACTTGGAAGAATCAAAAGAACCCATGGATGGCTGCAACCCCAGTGCAAGGGGACACCATTCAGAAAGTTACAATATTGGAAGTCCACATTCAGTGATAGAAGTATTATACTGCTGATGCTCAAAACTGGTAAGCCTCTACTATATCCTCCCCCAGTCAGTATGAGGGGCCATCAGCCCAGACGTACATGGCCCATGGCAGTACCATGGTCCCCCAGGTGCATGTATTCACTGATTCACTACCATTTAGCCATGAAGTATATCACACAATTTGCATGTCCCTCCCCCCACTCTACACTTCTGGCTCCAACTCTGCCTCTGAAGCAAGTACTGAGTGCAGCACAGAGCACAGTCCCTATCTCCTGACACCTCCACAGCACACAACACCCAGCAGCCCTCTGAAACATATTCAATGCATAGACAGATGTGAACAGGGGACATTTAGGACAGCTATGTCCATGGATGTTGGTCCACTGTCCCAACAGGTTGACTGCAGACCTGAAGGCCCTGGTGTTAAGGTTGTCATACTGGCGTGTTCCACTACCATGTCAGTTCCACCATGAAGCACCCCCAAAATGAAGAGTTAGGCATGCACCAGCCTCCACTTCTAACACTCCAACCCTCCCCCTACCTTTGACTTCACCCTGGGCACTCATCAAGCCAATATCCCTTGTGTCTAGCGGGCTCAGCAGGAACGATCCCTTTCACTCCTTCTCTCTTGCCACCCAGTTTCAAAATTTTGGATCTGACCCCTGGAGGATGGTTATTTTCAGATACTGCCGCTATAGAGCCATCAAACATGGGCCCGTGCAGTGTAAGACAGATACTGGGCACACCCCTGAATTGACTAAACAGGCTTTTTGCTCTTATCACTTTAATAAATGGGCCCGATAGGCTTTGTATTCAGTTAAAGATATATAGATAGCTTCATTCCTACTGATATTATTCATGTTGTATCTTTGGCATAAAGGGATATTTACTACTTACTATTACTATTTATCATTTGAATAGTGTTACAAGGCATCTGCAACACTGTGATATTCTGTCAGCATCTTAACTTTAAGTACCAGAGGAATATTGAATTCTTGATACTTCATCAATAGTCATCTCAGGGTGTCAGTATTCATAGCTGTTAGAAGAGTCTAAAATTATATGCATTCAACACAAAACTGAAACAAAAATATATGGGAAGACATCATAAAGCACATTTGCACACTTTAATTAGTAAGTAGAGATAAGAATTGAGACATTAAGGTCGGAGTGTGGACTATTCCACCAGTATTTTAGAAAATCATCTGCCAAATGTAGAGCCTTTTTTAAAATATGTATAAGGACGTGACGGTGTGCATGTATATTTGCTGGCATGTAGAGCTGGAGGAGTCCTTATGCAAATATACACATGGGAAAAATCAAGGGCAACAACTTGGCATCTGACACGTGTAAGTTGGTATTTTGCAACATACATTTATAAATGTTGTAACTTATTTGTCTAAGTTGGTATTTAGCAAACCTATAAATATAGTTGCCACTCAATAAAAATAGAGGCTGCAATATTTATTTATTTTCAATTTGGAGGGAAAAGTATATGATGCAGGATTAAAGAGGACAACTTCCTTAATCTCGTCTATAAAAGGTAGGTCAAAATGAACAATTTTTAAAAACATATGGGGGGTATTTTAGAAACTCTATTAATGAGTTGGATGCCTGAAAATGGGCATATACAGTAGACATGCAAATTGTGTAGATGGTCTAAGAGACACTTTAGAAAGCCTGGTATATAGATGTTCCCAGTGTGAGAACATCCAGATAGCATGGGAGATAATGGAGGTATTTATTTATTTAGTTTTTATATTCTGCTTTACCCTGTGGTCAATGTGGTTTACATTATAACAAAATGGTGATACATTATAACAGGGTAATAAACTTGAAGTGTGTATATTATGTTTCTAGGGAAGAGAACATGTTGACATATTACTGTGGGAGAACAGGTTGGAACATACATAACATAGGGGTTGAACATGAAATGGATAGAGAAAGAGAGGTATGCCTTAGGTAGAGCAAGGGAGATGGATGTTGTGGCGCGATTTCAGAACAGAACAAACATGTCTGCCCTGGCTGGCGAGGTGTCCATGTCTATACCTGCTCCTGTCTATGTATAAAGTGAAAAAAAAAATGCTTGTTTCATGGCTATAATGCTTCCAAGGGAAATAGCAAAATATGCTTACATCACTGTGGTTTATATTTCCTGTCTGAAAAACCTGCATGTAAATACATAATGCATACTACAGGCCCACTGCCACATGTCTGAGTATCTGAAATGCTACAGGATATGCTTGTCTCATCACATAGATGTCTTCCCTTCTGAACTACCCAGGCCAAGATATCCAAGTTCCCAGTTCTGTGAGTGTGCAAGTCAGTGAAGTCCATATTTGAGAAATGGCCTACACCCCTGCAGTGGCGACCCCAGCCCCTTCATCACCCAGGGGGGCAACCCGTAAGCACTGTTGGCACCGACATGATGCAGTGCAATGCTGTACACCGCGATACACACCCCCTCAGTTGGGCCCATGAAGGCAGTGCAGTGAACTTACTATAAAGCTGGCTTGTCATGGTGCTTCATGCTCCAGGCCCTGCTGCACTTCTCTCCTGGCCAAAGTCTCACAATTCATGAAACTTTGGCCATGACAGAAAACCGGCCATGCCTGGAGCATGAGGCAGCATGGTAAGTCAGCTTCATGGTAAGTTTGCTGTGCTATCTTTGTGGGACCAGTGGGGGAGTGCAATGTGGTACACAGCACTGCGCTGCATGGAGTTGGTGCCAGCAGTGCATTGGGGGGGGGGGGGCACTCACCCCGGATGCTGAGGAGACTGGGAGTGCTCTCCTTGCCCCACACCTGGCCAGCACCCAGGGTGGACTGCACCCATCCCCCCATCCTAGATACGCTACTGAACCCATGCATGTAACTATCCTTGCTATCTATGTGGAGACCATCTTCAGAATCAGTTATAGGGATGTTCTTTCTTCGGGGTGGAGGCAGAGTGATTTCAGATGGCATTTGGACATACCTCCATTCACTGCTGCCACCCCCCCTGGATTATTGATCATTCTGCTCTGAACGTCCTAGATTCTTCCTAGATGTCCCTTCTAAAAGGCCACTTTATATGTAAATCCTGATATGAAAATCTTTGGTCATACACATGCATTCCCTTTATGAAACCTAGATACGTTTTTAGATAATAATGGGGAGGAGCTTGCTGTCTTAGAAACATAGACCCTGCTATAAAAGTGAAACACCCGTATATCTTTTTGTCGGATAGACATACACAAGTAGGAGGAATTAAACCCTTCCTCTCACTTTGGTCTCTCCTTTTAATAATTTCAAAAACAGTGTGATAAGTTAAAACACTTAGCTGAAACTTTTCCCGAGCTGAGAAACACCACAGAGTCCATAAGAAACAACGTGGCATGTTTTGGGTCTGTAAAAGAGACACTGCATCAGGTTGAAGATGATCCTGTAGTTGTAAAAGCTTCAAAAGCATCATTGCACTATATTGTACAGCTAGGAGGCTGCAGGAGCTACCCGATTTTCGATGCTACACGGTTAGCCCCTGCACCTTACAGATAGGCAAGATTTTCCCTTGCCAATCTTTAAGGCGCAGAGCGCTAACCATGTAGCATTGAAAATCGGTACTAGATAGGTAGTGCCATGGCCTGCCTCTGCATTGCCCTGGAATGCCCCCGACTTCATAGCATTGGGGCGCGTAAAGGACAAACTAGGGAATGTACCAGCAAAGAAGTCAGTTCATGGGGCTCACAGATGAACAGTGCCTGATGTGATTCTGCTTTGAGAAAGCCACCATTCAGCAGCTGTGCCTGGAGCTAGAGCAAAACCTCAGTGCAAGCACACAGAAAGGCTGCCACATTCCTATTGCAACTCCACAGCCCTCTCATTGCTTGTGACCGGCAGCTTCCAGTTTATGCTGGCTGCCACAGCAGGCATTACTTAGTTGGCCATGTCATAATCTCTCACGCAGTTCCTTGCAGTATTCTTCCCCAGCATGGAGCACGACATATATTTTCCCAGCACTGACCAGTAGCGCAAACAGACCATTATTGACTTCCATAGGGTAGCAGGCTTTTCTGCGCTGCTCAGTGTCATAGACTGCATACATGTGGCCCTGCACCCTTCACATGCTTGGGAAGCTACTGACAGGAATCCCAAGTCCTATTATTCCATGAACATATACTTGTAGGTAGTTTGCAATGGATAGGGTGAAATAACTGATGTTTCTCCCATTTTCCAGGTTCAGGCATTCTCAAGAGCTTCAGCAATGGGAAGATTACAGGCAGCTGACTCCAAAGTAAGTCACAGCCTACCGGCTGAACCTCTGCACCATGGCTACAACTACTTCCACAAAGTAGGTGGAGGGAGTGTGCACAAAAGAAACAAAAGGCTGGATTGAGGGCAGAGAGAAGGCAAATGAATGGTAGTGGGAAGAATGTAGAGACATGTGGTCACCAACAGCCTTGCACTGTTCCATCCCTTCCATATTCCCTTCTACATGTGATCATGACTACCCACTTAGGAGCTGGCTGATGACCCCTATCATCTCCCCACATAGTGAGGCAGAGAATCACTACAACCCGACACACAGGGCAACCCATTCCATCATTGAGCACACATTTAGTCAGCTGAAATCATGGTTTTGTTGCCTAGACAGGTGAGGAGGTGAGCTGCTTTACAGCACACAAAAGGTCTGCCAGACCTTCATGACCTGCTGCATGCTCCATAACCTGGCCAAGAGGAGGCATCAGCCCCTGACCCCAGAAGATGCACTCAAGGAGAATGATGCTGATTAGGGCTCAGACAGCAGCACAGACATCACTGCCTAGACATACAGACAGGGAGAGCTAGCAAGAAACAGGCTGATAGAGAACCATTTTTCGCATGGTATGTGTTTTATTTGGGAGCAGTAATGTAAGCTTGCAAAAAAGATCCTTTGCCCATTCCTCCCTGCCCATACTCCCCTTCCCTAACCACCCTTGACTGCCCCCTTGACCATCCCATCAACCGCTCATTCCCCCTCTTTATCCCCAGAGGAGGCCGTAACAACCCAACACCTCACACATAGGTACAGTAACCAAATGCTGGCCCCTCTTTCACAATACCCACAATACCCCATAGCACCCCTGCCCTGGCAGCCCACTGGCCACCCATCCCTATGCATGGTCCCTGCCCCTGAACCCCAGCTGACATCCCTCACCTGCAAACATTCCCTTGGACTCTCCCTTCACCATTGATGCTCACCAATGCATATGAAGCACAGACATGTCGCTGCTTTCATGTAACACTTCTCCTGCCCTTGCTTGGACCCCATGCCCCTCACCCTCTCCTGACCACACCCTCTGCAACTGGCAATTCCTGTGTGTGAATGCATGAGGTATCCTGAGATACTGTTGATGGAATCTGAAGGGCTAGACCCCTCCTCACTTTACCCCCCCCCCCCAGCATACTATATTGCAGCAGAGTGGAAATCGGAGAACCTCAATGATGAGTTTGTGCCACAGGGGTGGAGCTCTAAGAATGTTGCTCATGGATGGTTCATGTTGTTTGCAGGTCTGGACCCTGTGGCCCTGCTCTCTGTTGGGGTTTCTATGGTTGCCACATGCATCAATGGAGGGCCTGGAAGCTCTTTGCAAGGGATTGATCCCATTTGGGTGCTGTATGACACCAGAATGCTGCCTTTTGATACTAGAGTCTCCGGGGACTGGCTGATGTATTCATGCCTGTGGTGCATATGCTTGTCACTCTTGGTTCTCTCATGCAGTGACTGAAAAATTCCCCCCAGTGCTGGTGCGTATTCTCTCCATCTCAAGGAATTCTTTGTTTCTCCCCACTGTGGATGAATTACTGTCTGCAACATCTGGGTAGCAGGCTATCCTATGTCATCCCCATTCCTGCCTCCTCAAGAGGTGGGTCACCTGTACCACTGAGAATTTATGCTGCTTCCTCCTGCACTGTATCCTCCTGTGCCATATCCTCCAGGAGCTCATCCTCTGCTTCTTCTTCCAGGGTGTAGCTGCTGTGACTCACCCTCCATCCTGCCTCCTCCTGCCTCTACCATTGCCGAGTGTTTACACCCAATGTACCTGGACTAGACCTTTGGCTGATTTTTTCTGGACCACCCTCACCATCATTCCAGGACTGCTGCATCACCTCGCCACCAGCACTGGTACCCGCAGATGAGTGATAGACATCAGGATGACTGCTCCTGTCTCACTGTCATTGTGTATGTATAGTACAGCAGATGCAGACTTAAGTGCATGACTCCGGCAAGAAGTGCCATGAGCATGCAAGTTGACTACAACATGCCAATATCTGAGCATCATGATACAGCCAACAGAATATGGGGTATCAAATGTGCACTGGTGTTGCAATCATGATTGGGAAATCGGAGATGAACACAACTAATGTGTCACCCTCACATTGTCCATGATCCATCATCCATCCTGGGTTCACCCAGCCACCTTAACATCACAGCTCCATTGCATGCCTCCCTGTCAAAATTGGACCTGCATATGTGCAGTGTGGTGGCAGCCACCAATGCCTATTCTAGCCTTTCCTGTCCTCTCCCCAGGCTCTGTGTCCCACTTGAGGCCCATTTAAATGTTTACATGTGTCCTGTGTTAGGGGGTCTCCAGCTGACACCTCCCTGCCAGCACTGCCATGCCATTCATATCAGCAACTTCAGACAGTCTTACTGGGTGACCATCCACATTTGTAGACAATAGTGGTGAGACCTGCATGTCATGCCTTGATGAGGTAATGGATTGCCTGTCTTGGCCAGGAGGTGCTCAGTATTTCATGGGCTAAGAAGCCAAGGGCCATACCTGGCCAATGGTTTCCGTTGCTGCACCACCACCATGCATACCTCCAGCTGTGGTCTTGTGGTATCTGACCATCCGCATTATATTACAGGAGTATACTACACACCTGTTTACTGCAAGAACTCTGAGGTATCCAGATCCATGACACATGTCAGTGCCTCGTTGTCCATTGTACACAGTACCTGTTCCTCTAGCTCAGATAGTGCTAGCACTTGACCATTGGAAACACACTTGGCTGCCTTAGCCTTTGCCTTGCTTTACATTGCCCTCCATTTCCTCTTACAGTCCTCTATCTTGCAGTTGCAATGGAAGATCATGTGCAGTGCTGTACAAATGCCACACCATAGGTGCTCCTTTCTGTGGGTGCTGTAGTTGGTGCCAGCATTTCCAAATATGATATGGTGGTTCTTGAGGACACAGCACCATCCACACCTTTGCAGGACAGAAGTTCTCCTTTCTGCTGCACACCTTTGCCTTCAGAGCCATTACTTTTTCCTCTGGCACCTGCCTCATGCTCAGATTGCAAAATCCATCTTTATGCATGTATGACAGCACTGATATGGACATCCTGATGCCTTGTATCTGGATGTACTTAAGACTGATGTCTTTACGAGCAAAACTGTGCACTTGCGTCAACATTCACAAGAGCTAGATGTCCCGATGGACATTTATGTAATCAATTTCATGGACATCTCTGACTACTTCATACTGTAGCCAGCATCCATGGTCAGGGAATGGACAGGGATAGGGCCAGCGGTCCATGTGACATGCCTTTTGACATTGCCTAGAGGGGTGGCTGATGTCCATAGGGTGGTATCAGTGATGACGTGTTCCTGCAGCCTCTGTGCATCACTTTTCCAGGCTACACCTTTGACCTTGTGTGTGTCCATGTAATGATGATGTGAGCTAGCCCACATGGGCATTATCGGACAACCAACTGTGAAGCATGTGTATTACTATGGGACCCCTGTCCCATATGCTGGAGTGCCGGGGGGGGGGGGACTGTTTGGAGCATTGTGTCTTTCTTCACAGATTGGCAGATGCATATGTGATGTGGAAGTGGGTGCTGTTGTGATACCAAGAGCAAAGGGACAATATCATGAAGGTAGTCTAGGTGAGTAAGCCCGGTCAGCACCTGTGTGACCTACATTTGTTTAGCCTTCTTCATTGCCACACATCTGTGGCACTGCAGTGCAGGCTAAGCACTGCATGTCACATACATCATGGTCTATGTGCAGATATCTCTGTTCTAATGTTGGGTCCATGGGGTCATGCTTGACAGGACTAGAGGGTATGCCTCATGGGCCACCCAATCAACAGCCTGCACATGACCAGATACAATAGGGACAATGGGCATGCATGTGCTGTAAAGGTGATGAATTCCATAGACACAGTGGTACTGAACAAGCAGCAGGCATCTTTATTTACAGCATATAAGAGTCTCTTCTCATGGACAAGGGGAAACAATTTTAGATCTAGTCTTTAGTGGAACACAGGATCTGGTGTGAGAGGTAATGATGTTGAGGCCACTTGGAAATAGTGATGATAACATGATCACATTTGATTTAATAAATGGAGGAAGGACACCAAGAAAAATCACAATGCTAGCATTTAACTTTCATATGGGAGACTATTATAAAATTAGGAAAATGGTTAAGAAAAAACTGAAAGGAGCAACTGCAAAGGTTAAAGGTTTATCTCAGGCCTGGCTGTTGCTTAAAAATACTATCTTGGAAGATTATATCAGATGTATTCCATGCTTTAAGAAAAGTGTAAGGAAGGCCAAACAACTGCCAGCATGTTTTAAAGGTAAGATCAGAGAGACTGTTATAGCGAAAAAAGCTATTTTCAGAAAATGGAAAATGGAGCCAAATGATGTAAACAGGAACAAGCATAAGCACTGGCAAGTTAGATGCAAGGCATTGACAAGGCAGGCAGAGAGAATTTGAAAAGAAGCATGCTGTAAAAGTAAAAACTCAGAAAAAAAACTCTTTATGTTCATAGAAAAAAGTCTGTGAGAAAGTCTCTTGGATCATTAGATGATAGAGGGATAAAAGGGGCACTAAGGGAGGACAAGACCATGGTGGAGAAACTGAATGAATTTATTGATTCAGTCTTTACTGAAGAAGGAAGTTACTTATGCCAGAAATTATATTTAAACTTGATATATCAGTGGAATTAAAACAAATCTAGATAAACCTGTAAGATTTAATATAGCAATTTGATAAACTAAAGAGTAGCAAATCACCTGGACCGGAAGGTTTACATCCCATGGTGCTGAAAGAACTAAAAAAAATGAGACTGAAAACCTACTAGTAGTAATACTGCATCTGAACTATCATTAAAATCATCTGTAGTACCTGAAGAGTAGAAGTCAGTGTACTATTGTGGATTTGGAAATAGTTAAAAGACAGAAAAGAAGGAGTAGGCTAAGTGGCCAATTTTTTCAGTTAAAAATTTTATATAGTGGAGTATCCCACCTGCGGATATTCAGCAGAATTAATCGTGTTAGTGCTACTGAATATCCCACTAAATGGCATTTACGTGGTCTGCAGGTCTGCAAACCATGTAAATGCCTTTGAATATCGGGCTCTTAGGGAAGAATAACTCCAACTAAAAGTTTTCACATGATAGAAGTTTCCATATTAGGAATTATGATCCAGGAAAAGGATGTAGATTCTAGGCATCGTAGTGGATAATATGTTGAATCTATTTGCTCAACACTGACCAAGATAGCAAAAAAAAAAAGCTAGGGAAAAAAAGAGATGGAGAATAAAACCAAGGATATTATCATGCCTCTATATTGCTCCATGGTTTGACTACAACGTGAATATCGTGTGCAGTTTTGGTTGTCATATCTAAAAAAGGATATAGCAGAATTGGAAAACTACCAAAAGGGACTGATAGTGCTGGAAAGAAATCTGCACTTGTAAATATTTACCTGCTGAGAAATTCTCTAAATGTTGGGGAGAAGGGAATTCTTTGGGTTAAAGCTGATACAGTAAATCTGTGTATTTTAGAATTCTGTGTTTTTGTTAACTCAGTCAGGGCTTAGTACCACCAGAGAGTTTGCATTTAAATTTTGAGTCAGTCAGGGCTTAGTACCCTAGAGGGCTTTTCATTTAAATCAAAATCAGCAAGGTTACTTTCTTTTTGGTGCTTTAGGGGAACTTTCCTTGAGCACAATAGGTTGCTGAACTCTAGTAACCTCCTCAGGTTTAGAAACTGCTAACACCTAATCAGGAGTTAGTGGGCTTGATTTCCTGAGTGCAGCTGAGGCCTGCATAAAAGGCTCCAGTGCCTTGCCCTGTTGAGGCTTTCCTAACCAGGGCTCTACAGATGAACAAACAGTAAGGATTTGAGGGTTTGTTTGTTTGTTTTTATTATATTACATTGCTAGCTCTCTGACTGGGAGCTCAAAGAAGGGTTTTTTGTATATTTTTTAAAGCAAGGTTACTTTCTTTTTGGTGCTTTAGGGGACCTTTCCTTGAGCACAATAGGTTGCTGAACTCTAGTAACCTCCTCAGGTTTAGAAACTGCTAACACCTAATCAGGAGTTAGTGGGCTTGATTTCCTGAGTGCACCTGAGGCCTGCATAAAAGGCTCCAGTGCCCTGCCCTGTTGAGGCTTTCCTAACCAGGGCTCTACAGATCAACAAACAGTAAGGATTTGAGGGTTTGTTTGTTTGTTTGTTTTTATTATATTACATTGCTAGCTCTCTGACTGGGAGCTCTTAATAGGGTTTTTTTGTATATTTTTTAAAGCAAGGTTACTTTCTTTTTGGTGCTTTAGGAGACCTTTCCTTGAGCACAATAGGTTGCTGAACTCTAGTAACCTCCTCAGGTTTAGAAACTGCTAACACCTAATCAGGTGTTAGTTCCCTCCATACCCACCCCGACTCCCACCCACCCCTAGTGAGCAGTCTTGCTTTATAGGGCACCTCCCCCTTTAACAAATCACAGAGAATTGGACCAGCACATTTTGAATATAATTAAAGAGATTTAACTGCTTTTTATTTTATTTATTTTATTTTATTTATTTAGCTGTATTTATATACCGCCTTTCTCTGGGTCAAAGCGGTGTCCTTTTTCTCTGAAAGGACAGCTGGGAAACCGGCTGGTACTTGGTAGATCTCTCTCTTTTGCTTTACATGTAAATGTAAATGTAAATGCATGTAAATGTAATGTAATGCATGTAAATGTAATGCATGTAAATGTAAATAAGTTTACCCCCAAAACAGTAACCATGTGTGCCGTGACCTCCCATTCCTCTATGTATATACTCCCCCACTGTCCTGATCGACTTATCCCAAAAGAAGAATCAAACCGCTACTGATCGCTGGAAGCAGCGGTATATAAATGTGTTCAAATAAAAATAAATTAACAGATACCTAAGCTCCACAAACAGAACAATGGCTGGGAAAAATCATATTGCTAAAGCTGTTGCCCCCATTATAGCTTCTGCCTCGGTCCAGACAGAGGTCCTAATGCCAGTTGAAGGACCAGTTCCATGTGCAGGGTGTCTGCATGCTGAAGCTCTGAGGAAACAAGTGGAGGAACTCAAAGAGGAGGTGGCGAGGCTGAGGAGCATTCAAGACAGTGAGAAGTACATTGATGAGATGCTTCTTGCAGCAAACAAGCTCTCCAGCACAGGAGAAGATGGGTGCCAACAGAATGTCGATGGTCGGACACAAGTCACAAGGGCCTGCAAAATCACCAATCCAACTTTTCCAGCCCTTGAATTGAAGAACCATTATGCAGCCCTGGAAGTGGAGGAGGTGAAAGCATCCCTGGAAAGGGAAGAACCAGAGTTCAAGTACCCCAAAGTTGCAGAATCAGTGACCAGAAGGAAACGAAGGGTAGTGGTGGTTGGAGACTCTCTTCTGAGGGGTACTGAGGCGTCCATCTGCCGACCAGACTTGATGTCCAGAGAGGTATGCTGTTTTCCTGGTGCCAATATCCAAGATGTTACGGAGAGTTTGCCGAGACTCATCAAGCCCACTGACTATTACCCAATGTTGCTAATCCATGTTGGAACAAATGATACTGCCAGGTATAGCTCGGAATGTATCAAAAGTGACTTCATGGCTCTGGGACAGAGGGTGAAGCAGTTAGGTGCACAGGTGGTGTTCTCTTCAATCCTCCCTGTTGAGGGTAAAGGCCAAGGCAGATATGCTCGCATCCTGGAGATGAATGCATGGCTGCGTGGATGGTGTCATCGAGAGCGTTTTGGTTTCCTAGACCATGGGATGCTGTTCCAAGGGTTGCAGAGCAGAGATGGCATCCATCTGTCCAAGAAAGGTCAACGCATCTTTGGTAGTAGACTGGCTAATCTACTGAAGAGGGTTTAAAACTAGATTCATTGGGGATAGGTGAAGAAAGACCCCAGGTAAGTGAAAGCCCCCAGGAAGGTGATGCATTAAATACCTTTATGGAAATGGGTAACAGGGGTAACATATGGAAAGCAGTGTGTATAAATGCCCGTAGCATGGGAAATAAGATCCCTGATGTTGAAGCTTTGGTGGGAGTGGCTGACTTGGATGTAGTGGCAGTTACAGAAACATGGTTCACAGAAAACCATGACTGGGATGTAACTATACCTGGCTATACTTTATTCAGAAAGGACAGGGTAGGAAGAAGGGGAGGAGGAGTGTCACTATATGTAAAAACTACTATTAAAGCTTTGGAATTACAGAACTTAAAAGGGAGAGAGGAGGCATTGTGGGTTAAACTAGAAAGAGGGAAAGAGAAATCTATTTGCATTGGTGTGATATACAGACCTCCCTCACAAGAGGAAGAGGTGGACAGATAGTTAATTGAAGACTTACGCAGCATTGCTAGGAAAGGGGAAGTGCTACTAATAGGAGATTTCAATATGCCAGATGTTGATTGGCACATTCCTGCTGCAGTATCATCTAGAAGTAAGGAGATCCTGGATTTACTACAGGGAGAACTATTCAGGCAATTGGTAACAGACCCCACACGTGAAGGGACCATACTGGACTTTGTGCTTACCAATGGTGAAAGTGTTTCTGATGTTGTAGTGGGAGATCATTTTGCATCCAGTGATCACCAGATGGTGTGGTTCAGTATTAGGACTAGGGCTGTTAGAATCCATTCCAAGGTGAGGATCTTAGACTTTAGGAAGACTAACTTTGCGAAGATGGGCCAATACCTCAGGGAGTCCTTAGTGGGAAGGGAACAGCTGGGGGATGTTGAAAAACAGTGGGCAAAACTGAAAGGGGATATTTTAAGGGCAACCAACCTTTTTGTTAAAATGGTAAATAAAGGCAAAAGGAAAAGGAGACCACTATGGTTTTCTAAGGAAGTAGCTGAAAAAGTGAAGAAAAAGAGGGAGGCCTTCATGAAATACAAGAGATCACAGAGAGAGGAAGACAGGCATCTGTATTTGGAAAAACTTAGAGAAGCTAGCAAAGTAGTCAAGAAGGCAAAGATTCAAAAGGAGGAGGAAATAGCCAATGCAATAAAATGGGGGGATAAGATATTTTTCAGATATATTAGTGAGAAGAGGAAGGGCAAAAGTGGTATTGTCAGACTCAAGGGTGCAGGGGGGGATATGTAGAAGCTGATAAGGATAAAGCGGAATTCCTTAACAAATATTTTTGTTCTGTGTTCACAGATGAAGAACCAGGAGCAGGACCTCAGAAAACACCCACAAATAGGAACAGAAGCGAGGGACAACTTGAACAATTTTCAGAAGACTGTGTTCGTGAGAAACTAGCTCAACTTAAAGTAGACAAAGCAATGTGACTGGATGGGATACACCCTAGAATACTGAGGGAACTTGGGGACGTTCTAGCAACTCCACTGACTGACCTTTTCAATGCCTCGTTGGAGTCGGGAGTGGTGCCAAAAGACTGTAGAGAGGCTCATGTGGTGCCTTTACACAAAAGCGGAAGTAAGGATGTGGTTGAAAACTACAGGCCGGTTAGTTTAACTTCGGTGGTGAGTAAATTATTGGAAACGCTGCTGAAAGAGAAAATAGTGAGGTTTATGGAGTCCAGCGGATTACAGAATCCGAGGCAGCATGGATTCACCAGAGGCAGGTCTTGTCAGACAAATTTGATTGATTTCTTTGACTGGGTGACCATGGAGTTGGACCGAGGGAGAGCTCTAGATGTGGTGTATTTAGATTTTAGTAAAGCCTTTGACACTGTTCCTCACAGGCGACTTATAAACAAACTGAGCACCCTAGGGATGGACACTAAAGTTATTGCTTGGGTTAGAAATTGGTTGGGTGGGAGGCGACAAAGAGTACAAGTAAAAGGAACTCACTCTGAGGGGAAGGATGTTACCAGTGGTGTGCCCCAGGGATCTGTCCTTGGTCCAATTCTTTTTAACATCTTTGTTAGTGATATAGCGGAAGGGCTGTTGGGTAAGGTTTGCCTCTTTGCAGATGAAACCAAAATCTGCAATAGAGTAGACACCCAGGAAGGTGTAGATAACATGAGGAAGGATCTAGCTAAGCTTGAAGAATGGTCTAGAATTTGGCAGCTGGGATTTAATGTTAAAAAATGTAAGGTCATGCATTTGGGCTGCGACAGAAAAAGCTATTAGGATGCTTCCAGAGATCAGACCCGTTCCCTGAGAACAAAGAACTCCTTGTACCTAGTGCACACATAAGAGCTCTTTCCAACAGGAAGAAAATCGTACAAGTGACATTCATTGCAATACCCCCCATCTCGCTGCTGAACTGCTGTCTCCCAGTAGAGGTGGTAGAGATAAGGACAGTAACTGAATTCAAAAAAGCATGGGACCAACACAGAGGATCTCAAAAGGTAAAAAGTGGACTGTTGTAGTTGTTTATATGGAAGGACAGACTAGATAGGCCATGTGGTCTTTTTCTGTCATCATGTTTCTATGTTTCTATGTTTCTATGAGTACAGCTTAGCATAGAAAGTAGGATATGGTAAATATTCTTTGAGTAGAAAGTACAAAGAAGCCTTTTACAATGAAGCCTTTCAGTTAGGAGGCAAGAGACCTGTGAATTTGATTTAAATAGGTGTTAAATCCAAGTGACAGATCAAAGAGGCAATTTAAAAGGCTCCCTCTATCAAACCAAGGGCTGTGTGAATCAGCCAGGAAATTGTTAAGAGATTACCTTAGAAGCACAGGTCAGAGCATTGTGTGGCAAGCCAGCTTACTAAGTGTTTCTTTCCCCTCTACCCACACTAGGCGTAATTTTAGATTTTTAGGCTTGTAAACCTATTAAAGAGAAAGAGGCGATCAAATTCACTTTCAGATTCAGCTGGTTATCCTCATCAGGAATAAATTCATTAAGGCCCTGAAATTAATTAATCCTGAGGTGAACAAAGTCCCTTAAACGTAGTAGGCATAGTTGTATTGGTACAAGTATCTTTAGAAACTTTAATTAAGTAAACAATTTAAATATCTAAACAAATCCTTGTAACTAAGATGCAGACAGCAGTTCAGCAGCGAGATGGGGGGTATTGCAATGAATGTCACTTGTACGATTTTCTCCCTATTGGAAAGAGGTCTTATGTGTGCACTAGGTACAAGGAGTTCTTTGTTCTCAGGGAACGGGTCTGATCTCTGGAAGCTAGAGTAGCAGACTTGGTGGAGCTATAAAAGACAGAGAGGTATATAGATGAGATCTACAGGGACATAGTACTGACATCCCACTCTAGTCTGGTAGCCTCTATGTTGCCATGGAGGAGGGAGGTCATGTGAAAGGAGAACATCACCTTAGTGTAGCAGGAAGTGATTCTTTAGCTAGGACCTGTTCACCAGGTGATGTAAAATCTTCGTACACTGAGGTGTTTTTTCCAGGGCCATGTGCCCATAAGAAAAGGGTTAGGATAGCCATTATAGTTGGTGATTCAATCATTAGGCATGTGTGCCTGTTATGAAGGTACTGTAGCAGACCTCATATGGCATGTAGACAATGTTTTAGATAGTACTGGGGAGGAGACTGCTCTCTTGGTATATGTTGGTAACAATGACATAGGAAAATGTGGGAAGGAGGTTCTGGAGGTCAAATTTAGGCTTTTAGGTAGGAAGTTGAAATCCAGAACTTCCAGGGTAGCATTCTCTGAAATGCTTCCCATTCCACATGCAAGACCCAAAAGGCAGGCAGAGTTCCAGAGTCTCAGTGCAGGGAAGAAATGATGGTACAAAGAAGAGGGGTTTGAATTTGTAAGGAATTGGACAACATCCTGGGCAAGGGGAGCTTTTCCAAAAGAATGGGCTCTATCTTAACGGGCTTGGAACCAAGATGCTGGCATTAACCCTTAAACAGGAGACAGAGCAGCTTTTAAAGTGGAAAATGTGGCAAGGCCAAGAGTCATCCAAGAGCGCATGGTTTGGAAGGATGTATCTTTGAAGGATACTAGCAAAAGAGGGAAGATAGGGCATCCTGTTAGGGAGGTTCCAATAAAGATAAAAGTAACCCAGATGCTTTTAAATACAGAACAGACAGAGCTGAAAGATTCCAAATTACCCTTATCAACTGACAACTTAATTGTTAATCTGAATAAAATGGAGAGCCAGAATATATAGCACTAAAAGAAATGTTAGATATAATTTATTTAACAAATTTTGATATACTGTTTTTCTACAAGTCAAAATGGTTTACATGGAACTGAGTAGATAAAATGAACAATTTATATATAACATTATGAACATTTTATAGTGAACATTTGAACATTTTTGATAGAACAAAGAACAGTGAACATCTTTTAGAGAGCTCAAGAAGTTGGAGATTAGACATTTGGAAAAATTATATACAGTGTGGAGTTAGGGGGTGGGGAGCGTAAATGGTGTAGGGTTGTGGGAGTTTTAAGGGGGAGGTATGGGGGGATATTAGGTTTGTTTGTGTGTGATCATACTGTGTTGTAATTGGTTGGCACACAGAGGTTGAATGTATATGTTGAACAGCAGGGAGGAGAGGAATGATCCTTGGGGCACTTCCTGGGTTAGGATGAAAGGAGTTGAGGAGGGTGCCACAGACCCCAATGTGATGGGGTTGGTTGAGGAGGATCTGGTGGGATACGGTGTCAAAAGCAACAGAGATGTCAAAAAAGAGCAGGATGAAGCCTTGGGTGATCAGTTATGAGTGAGTTTGGGAGGGAAGTTAGAGATGTTTCTGTGCCGTGGTTGGGTTGGAATCCATGTTGATGCTTGTCTAGAGGTGTGCGGTGGTCAATGTGATCTTGAAGTTGGGTTTGTACAGCTTTTTCAATGATTTTGCTGATGAAAGGTATGCTGGTTATGGCTCTGTCGGATGATGGTAAGCAGGGGGTGAGGTTTGATTTCTTTAGGAGAGGTCTGATTGATGCTTGAAGGAGGGAGGAGTCCTCGAGAAAGGAAAGAGTGTATGATTTCAGATATGATTGGTAGGAATTAATTTCTTGTGATTTTTAGCCATGAGACAGGACATGGGTTGAGTGCAGAGGTTGTGGTATTGATGTTGCTGATTATGTTGCTTAGTTCCTCAGGTGATAATATTTTGAAGGCAGTCCAGTGGTGGTCTTGTGTGGTCACTTCATTTGAAATTGAAATGGAGGTAATGCTGGAGGGAGTAGGGTTGTGCTTGGCTAGCAGGTATGATGCCATATCCTGTGGTTTAAGAGCGCTGTCTCAGTTTGTTTGTGAAGAGTCTTTGGTGAGTGACCTGACAATGTCAGAGTTCCTTGGGCTTATTGATGAAGCATGAAAGGAGGTTGTTGTACTGTTCTATTTTGGCTTTGATGGTTGAATCGTGGTATAAAGTTAGGTCATGTAGGTAAAGATATTTGAGTTGATGGTTTTCAGATTTTCTCCACTGTCATTCAAGGCGGCACAAGTTGCATTTCTGTGCTTTTAGGGCTGCAGAGTACCAGGGTACATATGGTTATTGTGTTTTGTGTGGAGCTTTGGGTGGAGCATGAACAGCAACTAATAAGGTTGAATTCCATGTGCAGTTCATCGTTTCAAGGTCAGTCTGGGCTGGTAAGGCAGTCAGGACTGGTAGGTTTTGTTAGAGGAAGGTCTGTTCGTCGAATGAGAGGAACCTTTGAGTTGTTGGAGGGGTGCTATGTGGTGAGATGTGTAAGTGGGAACTGGGTAGGTTGAATGATATAATGTTTTGATCAGACCAGAGAACTGGAAATACTGAGGTTAGAGTATATCTTGGTGCATTTAGGAGTTGATCTGGGAAGCAGACCATGTCAAGAAGACCATGTCTTTTGCGTGGGTTGAGGTGGATATAATCTGTGAGAATTGGAGGTCTGTCATTACTTCAAGGAAGGCTGAAGAGTGATTGGTGGATGCAGAAGGGTGATTTAGATCTCCAAGCAGGATAAAGTCTTTATGGGTGGATGAGTGGGAACAGATTTCTTCCAGTAATGTGGTGAGTTCTTCAGGGTTAGGTTGTGGGGATCTGTATGCCAAGCAGATGGTGAAGAAGCAGTTTGAGATTGTGATGGTATCCAGGTTGGGGGTGGAGGTGGAGATGTGGTTCATGGTATTGCTGGACGTTTGAGGGCAATGGTGGATGTTGTGGGTGATGGTATTAAGTTGTTGAGCAGGATGTTATCATTTTCAGTGAACCAAGTTTATGTGATGCACAGTATGTCAACTTTGTTGTCTGTTATGTAGTCATAGAGGGTTTGAATTTTGAATTTATTATTGTTCCATGGGTGATTCCACTCACTTAAAACAGTTTCTTTAAGCAAACATTGCCTCTTTGAGCACTTGCACCTCTGCACAGCATTGATGATAAAGTAGAGACTTCAAAATGGTGATCTACTCTGGAGACTAAATATCCACCACGCTTCTCTTATGGGAGGAGTGCAGTACACTAGGAATTTTCAGTATATAGTGATATGCAATGATCTGTGGTGGCTCAGTCACGCCTAACCCTAGTTGCTGGATTCACTGATATTTGACAGCTTTATCAAAGGATACTGTGAACTTTGCTGCCCATAGAGTATGGTGTCCGCTAGTCTTGTTGGAGGCAGTGCTTTGCTTGTTGGAGGATGCTTTGTTTGTGGTAATTCTGTGGGGCTTACTGGGAGTCTGCTGTGCCGTCATTACCAGTGTGGGTGTTATTATCATTGATCTTGTTTTCATTGGTCATCACCTGAGGGCCATGCTAGGGCTCTTTGGCATGGCCCTTAGGTGCGGGCCCACCTGGCATGGGCACATCTTTGTGTGCTGCTGAATTTAAAGGTCCGGAAGTTGGACTTGATTGGCATTAGCTGCTGAAAGCGGGAGGGGCTTATCTGCTGCTCCCTGTGACCGAAGCCGATCAGGTGGCAGTGCTGGAGAGATCGCGCCTTCCAGCGTTGCTAAATTTAATGGTCCGGAAGTTGTGCCCGATTGGCCTTAGCTGCGGGGAATGGGAGGGGCTTACCTGCCCACTCCTTTTTGCCAATGCTGATCTGGTTGCAGTGCTTGAGAGGGGTGCCTGGGCTCAGTGCCAAGGAACAAGAAGAACATAAATAACCTTGGGTGCCAACATGGAGTGGTTGGCAGCATGAAAGAGCTACGCACAAGCCATGGTGCGGGCCTGGGCGAAAGCTACCACCAGGATTGTGGGATTATGGTACTCCTTCACGGTTGGGGGATTAGTAATTTTATGGTTGTAAGTGGTTACCAATCAACATGTTGTAATGTTTGGGGGCACTATTATGCAAGTTCTGGCCTGTTATCTCCACAAATGAAGTTGGTTGCATGAGAAAGCAATGAAGTATGTGTTTTGTAAGCAAAAAGGGCAAGGGGAGGTCGGGGTCTGAGCTCGGAAGAAGTGCAGCATGCCCCGGGTTATGTCAGGCCAGCCCAAGCCAGTGAGATGGTGGGGGAGGGGGTCAGTCGGGGACACTGCACTTCTTCACATTAAATCTTAACTGCCAAGAATTAGAGCATTTTTCCAGCTTTTGTAGATCTTTCCTCATGTTCTCCACTCCCTCAGGGGAATCCACTCTGTTGCAAATTTTCATGTTATCTGCAAAAAGACAAACTTTTCCATTTGGCCCTTCGGCAATATCACTGACAAATACATTGAACAGTACTGATCCCAGGACCGAACCCTGAGGCACACCACTAATCACCGAGTGAGTTCCATTTACCATCACCTTCTGTCATCTGTCAGTCAACCAATTTCTAATCCAGTTTACCATCTTGGAACCCATCCCCAAGCTACTGAGTTTATTGATAAGCCTCCTATGAAAAACAGTATCAAAGGCTTTGCTGAAATCCTGGTAGATGACATTCATCGCATACCCTTGATCTTGTTCTCTGGTCACCCAGTCAAAGAACTCAATCAGATGTATTTGGCAAGATTGTCCTTTGGTAAAACCATGCTGCCTCGGATATGCAACCTGTCGGTTTCGAGAAAGTCCACTATTTGCTCTTTCAGGAGCGCCTCCATTACTTTTCCCACCACCAAAGTAAGGCTTATTGGCCTGTAGTTTGTCACTTCTTCTCTGTTACCACTTTTGTGAAAAGGTATCACATCAGCCCTTCTCCAGTCCTGTGGAACTTCTCCTGTCTCCAAGGATCTATTAAAAACAACCATTAACGGCCCTGTAAGAACCTCTCTGAGCTCTTTCAGTATCCTGGGATGTATCCCATCTGGTCCCATGGCCTTGTCCACTTTCAGTTTTGCAAGCTGTTGTCCTTGAAGAATTGCTCAACAACATAAAATGACCCCCCTTTTGTGTCTGTTATTAGTTGCCTTGCAAATAACATCTCTTGAATTAAATTTTCATCTTTCTATGAAGCGCACATAAGTGAGAAGCAAGGATTCATTACCTGGCAAAGTTGAATCATTCCGCAGCTGTAATGCAAATTCTGTTGTCCTTAGTATACTGCACAATATGTCTTCCACATTTTCAGCCATTTCATCTATGCGTCTTTGAACTGAATTGTTGCTTAAAAAATTGTTTTTATTATATCATGTGGTGGCTTATGCAAAACAGTACTCAGAACCTCACTAAATGCTGGTAGGATTAGTTCTTCATCAATTGTGTGTGGCTTTTCAGACCTGGCAATCAAAAGTGTCTGTGTTTTTCTTTGAAGCACTGGAAAAACATACCTTTTTCAGGTATATTCAGGAGAAGAGGAAGTTCAGAGGTGGAAATGCAGGACTCAAAAGTGCTGAGAACGGATTTGAGGAAAGTGACATTGAAAAAGCGAAAATGCTAAACAAATACTTCTGTTCTGTTTTTATTAAACAAAATCCTGGAGAAGGACCACCTATGACTGACAAATATATAAATGGAAATGGAGAGTTTGCTGCAGCAGGTGGCTGTTCCCAACCCCAGTAGACCGAAAGACCATCGAAGCCAGAGACATGGACTCTAGGTTCCAGTACACACCTGCCGCTAATACTTACCCAATGGCAGAAAGCGATGAGAAGGGGGTGCCTGCCTCCACCGTTATCTCCGTGCCGTCTTACAGTCCCCAGACCCGGGATCACATCCTCTGGTCTCTGTTCAACACCATCTACTGCAATTTCTGCTGCCTGGGATTCCTGGCTTTGGTGTTCTCCGTAAAGGCAAGAGATCGTAAAGTTGTGGGGGATATGAATGGTGCGACCAGCTATGGCTCTACTGCAAAGTGGCTGAATATAGCTTCTGTGGTGCTGAGTGTTGTCGCCTTCATTGTGATCATCATACTAGTTGCCACTGGAGTCATTGGCGCAGCACGCTTCATGAATGAGAATGACGACATTTGGAGGCATAGGAATGGAAAGTAACCAAGCTCCTGTGATCTGAAGCCAGATGCCTGTGCACTGGCATGATCTTCATGTTGCCAGAAGTCTCTTCTCTAGTCTTGTATTCCTCATTAGCTAGCAAATGCTTTACTGTCACTAGGGACCTTTATCTAGCTGTACAACCCATAATATACTGGGACTTTGCCTCAGAACTTTGTCTCTGTTCTTCTAAACTTCAGATGGTGGTCTACATGTGTATGTAATATCTGGGCCCATTATATAGAAGGCCTAACATAATGCATGTATTTATGGGCAAAACTGAACTAAACAGTTATGGTGCCTATTCTGTTCACTCAGAGATAGATGAAATATCTTTTAGGGACAGAAGGTGGTTTAAACATACTTTGGAGAACCTTCATACACTAATGTTGCAAGCCTTTCCTTGATCACTTGTATTTAAGGAATTGGTGGGGTTTTTTGGGGCTTTTTTGTATCGGGAGTCTTCACATGATGGGGTGATCGAACAATTCAGTCTACTTGTTCCCTAAAACTCTGTCCACATTTTGGATCTGTGTATAATTGTTTATAAAAAGTGTATATTCTTGTGTAAGCCTCTTGTCTCCTCTGGTTGCTAGAATTCTTTCATACATGTACACATTGTGCCTTTATAACAGCACTAAGTATGGCCACAACAGAGCAATTGTAAACCTTTAGTGAGCTCTGTGTTCCTAGGTGCACCTTCTGAAGCAGTGATGACATGTTACGTCGGTAGACTTACCACTGATTTTGGATGACTCTGGTACCACTTGTTTTTTATGTTAATCTTTGCTAGATGGCCTACAGTTGTAGCAGTTAATAAATTGCCTTTTTGGGGGAGTGTTAAAACATGCTGTAATTGGGGGCGTGGGAGGGGGGTTGTGTTCATGCTTTTTATACTTTTGTGTGAAAATAAATGTTCACTTGTTGCAAAAAAAAAAATAAATAAATAAATGGAAATGGAGTAGATACCATACCATTCACAAAAGATGATGTGTTAGAACAGCTTGCAAAACTGAAAGTGGACAAAGCCATGGAGCTGGATGGGATACATCCCAGGATACTGAAAGAGCTCAGAGAGGTTCTTGCAGGGCATTTAAGGGATGTTGTTAATCGATCCTTGCAGAAAGGAGAAATTCAGCAGGATTGGAAAAGGGCCAACGTGGTACCTCTTCACAAAAGTGGTAATAGGGAAAAGTGGCAAACTACAGGCCAGTAAGCCTTACCTCGATGGTGGGAAAAGTAAAGGAGGCGCTCCTGAAAGAGAGAATAGTGGACTTTCTCAAAACCAATAGGCAACATGGTTTTACCAAAGGACAATCATGCTAAACAAATCTGATTGAGTTCTGTGACTGGGTGACCAAAGAACTAGATCAAAGGCACGTGATGGATGTGATCTGCCTAGATTTCAGCAAAGCCTTTGATACTGTTCCTCATAGAAGACTTATCAATAAACTATCCAGTATGGGGATGGGTCCCAAGGTGGTGAACTGGATCAGAAACTGGTTGACTGACAAACAACAGAAGGTGATGGTAAACGGAACTCACTCGGATGAAAGGAAAGTGATTAGTGGCATGCCTCAGGGATCGGTCCCGGGGCCAGTACTGTTCAATGTATTTGTGAGTGATATTGTTGAAGGACTGAATGGAAATGTCTGTCTTTTTGCAGATGACACAAAAATTTGCAACAATGTGGATTCCCCTGAGGGAGTGGATAACATGAGGAAAGATCTGCAAAAGCTGGAAGAATGGTCTAGTGCTTGGCAGTTAAGATTTAAGTGAAGAAGTGCAGTGTCTTGCACTTGGGATGCAGAAAGCCAAGGGAATTGTATGAGATAGTGGGCAGTAGGTTAGTGTGCATACAGACCAGGAGAAGGACCTCAGAGTCATTGTTTCTGAGCATCTCAAAGTGGCGAAACAGTGTGACAAGGCAGTGTCCAAAGCCAAAAGGATGCTGGGTTATGTTTATGTTTATTGTATTTGATAAAAACCGCCTTTCCAAAATAAACAAGGCGGTGTACAATAAAATTCAATAAAAGAGGCTGGAAGCCAATAAAAAGGAAAGGAAAGTACAATATCATGATAGGATAGGAAAGAAAAGAAGGAGGACAGGACAAGACAAGACAAGAGAAGGAAAGCATAATAGGGATTAAGAGGAGGGGGAGAGAGGGATCACACGAAAGGGGAAGGAACATCGAATGCCAGGGAAAACAGATGGGTCTTTAAGTTTTGCTTGAAAGTGGTATATTGGGGGTCCAGGCGGAGGGAGGGTGGAAGAGCGTTCCATAGGGCGGGACCGGCAAAAAAGAAGGCAGAGGTACGGGTGGACTGCAGGTGAGCGCGCGAGGGAGAGGGGAGGGTGAGGCGGTTGAGGTGAAAAGAATGTGGTGTGTGTCTGGGGGAATGAAAAAAAATGAGATCCGTTAATATTGAGGAGTGCTGGTATGAAAAGCTTTGTGTACAAGGGTCAACAATTTAAAAGTGGCACGGAAGGGAACAGGCAACCAGTGGAGATGAAATAATACAGGGGTGATGGAGATGAAATAATACAGGGGTGATATGATCTCTAGGGGAGGAATGTGTAATGAGGCGTGCTGCAGTATTTTGGATCCGTTGGAGACAGGATAACTGATATTTAGGGAGACCAATGAAAAGTGAATTGGAGAAATCTACTCTGGACATAACTAGGGAGAGTACCAGGGTGGTAAGGGCCGAAGGAGAAAGGAAAGGACGGATGAAACGGATTTGACAGAGAAAAAAAAAAGATGTTTTGGTGACATGGGATATGTGGGTGTCGAAAGATAAATCGGAGTCAAAGTGCACACCAAGGTAATGGAAAGTTGAGACCAAGGGAATGGGAGTGACGGAAAAAGAGGGAGCTATAGAAAGGGGTGAACTGCCATGAGAGAACCAGATGGCGATAGTCTTAGTGAGATTTAAGTGAAGACAGTTAAGTGTTAACCAGTTTGTGACAGCTGTGAGGCAAGAGTCTAGAGTGGAAAGATCAGGACAAGAGGGGGAAGTGTGGTGGAGTAAGAGAATATCATCAGCATAGAAGAAAGCAGATATACCAAATTGTTGGATTAGAGACGCTAGGGGGGCCAGGAAGAGATTGAAAAGAAGAGGGGCAAGGGCAGAGCCCTGGGGAACCCCGCACGGAAGATGGTGAGAATCTGAAGGGGGGGTAGAGGGTGAGGAAGAAAGAACTGCGCAGGACCGGGTGGAGAGAAAGGAATGGAACCAGTGGTGAACTGTGCTACAAAGACCCGCTTCCCGCAAGCGTTGAAGGAGAAGAGAGTGATCAATCAAATCAAAAGCAGCCGAGAGATCCAGTGCAACTGCCACAGAAATGTCACCACGATCGTGAGCTACATGTAGTGCATTAGTGAAAGCCGAAAGAATAGTCTCAACACTGTGACCCTGACGAAACCCAGATTGACGGGTTGCATACAGAGAGGAATTACCAGCAGAAATAAGGAAGTACTAATGCCACTATACAAGTCATTGGGGAGGCCTCACTTGTAATATGTGTTCAGTTTTGAAGACCATATCTTGCAAAGGATATAAAAAGACTGGAAACGGTTCAGACTCCAAACCATAATGATTTGGAGTCTGCGCCAGATGACATTTACAAAGAAAATCCAAGATCTAAATATGTATACTCTAGAGGAGAGGAGGGACGGGAGATATGATACAGACCTTTAAATACTTAAAGGAGAATTAATGAATAAATAAACCTTTTTCAAAGATGGGGAAGCTGTAATACTATAGAGCATAAAATGAAGCTGCAAGTGGGTAAACTGAAATGCAATGTCAGGAAATACTTTTTCACTGAAAAGGTGGTGGATGCTTGGAATGACCTCTCGATTGAAGTGTGGGCAAATACAGTGACAGAATTAAAAATGGCATGGGACAGACACAGAAACAAGATAGAATCAAAATAAACTTAACTGTCTCTGATATCTTAACAAGTCGAGGTGACCTGCATGGAGTCATGGGTATACCCCTAAAGAAAGGCATGTGGAGGGTTGGCCTGCACAGAGCGGCGGGTGCACCTACTCTTGCCACCTTGCTGGGCAGACTAGATGGATCATGCTGGTCTTTATCTGCTGTCATGTACTCATTTACTATGTTAATTGAGGAAAATGAATAGTGAAATACCCCAGGGATTGGTGCTGGACCCGCTGCTTTTTAGCGTAGTCATAAATGACCTGTAAATGAAAATAACGAGTAAAGTGATCAGATTTGCAGGTGACACAAAATTATTCAAAGTTGCTAAAACATTAGAAGACTGTGAAAAATTGCAAGAGGGCCTTGATAAATTGGAAGACTGGACATCCAAATGGCAGATGAAATTTAATGTTGACAAGTACGAAGTTATGCACTTAGGAAAGAACAACCCAAATTTCGGTAACACAATGCAAGGTTTCACATTAGGTTGCAACATAAGCAGCCAAGGGGATGTGCAGCTAAAATTTACTAGCTGTGGTTGGTAAATTACTGTACTTCTTTTAGAGCATGAGAATATTCTTCTCTCTGCAAGTCTTGCTGGGTACCTTTACATGGTGACCCCATTGTACAAACTCTATACTAAATTCCAGCAAAATGACACTACAATTAAAGTATGGTAGGAACAAAAAAGAGAAATACAAACCGGCTGCACGTCGGCCAGGACAAAATGGTGCCCAGGACAACAATGGCGCCCAGGATAACAATTGGTTGCGATAGTGCAAGCACTGAAGATGTATAACATCACTGCCACAGATAAAGGCCATGTTGAGCATGTTCATGGACCCACTGTGGCAGGAAATAAACCACAGGAATTAATGAAAAAGTTAAATGGATTAACTACGCTTAAGTGGACCTCTGCATATGAGGAGAAGATAAGTACTGCTATTTTTATGCTACAAACTCTTTATTTAAATTAAGAGGGTATACAAAGAGAATCCTCCAAATACTGGAAGAAAGAGGAAAACTGCCACAAGAAAAACTGCAAACAGCAACAGATGCAAATTTAAGATCTTTAATTTTGCAGATCAAAACAAAGAAGTATGTGAATGACAACATCTTGAAGCATCTAAGGACTTCAGTGGAAAAAGAAAGACAGGGAGGAGAAGGGTTGGGTGAAAGTACCAGATAAAAGGAACACACAGAAACAGAAAGAGCGGTTGACAGGAAGATGGAGCTGAGTGATCTGGAACTACAGGAGAGTGAGCTGAATAAAGGATGGGTCAATCAACTGACGAGGAGGTAGAAAGGTAGGAGAGAGACCCAAAGGTGGAGGAATTCAAGATCAAACTCCTAGTCCACATGAAACAAGATGAATATGCTGGGTTTCAGGCAAGGGAAAGATTAACTAAGTTAAATTTAACACCTACGGTTAAAAGTATGATTATAAAGATGAACAAGGCCATACCCTGTATAAAGGGACCATTTATTGACATCACTGAAATAAACTGAATACAATATCATGCAGCTAAACTTATTACTGCAATAATACTACCAGCTAAAGTGCAAGACCAGAAGAAAAAGAAAATAATAAGTTCCTCCTTGGTAAAAGCGCATCAAGGGAAAAATACAATCATTGCGAGCGGACGTATCCCTGATAGACAAGTATCTAAAAGGATTAAGATCATCAAAGATATTGAGAAAGATCCAAGACATCCAGCTGAAGCATGCTACATTAACAGAAGAAGACCTGAAATTTCTATGTTCCAACAATACATTGGAAGTAGCAGGAGAGGCACAAAAACTGCAAAGATATGTATTTATTTAACAGTTTTTTTATACTGCTTTATCATTTCAGTCAAAGTTGTTTACATTGTAACTTAAACTTAGTAATGTGCATTAAAAAGGGAAATGGATAATTTGGATTTTTCTAAGGGAATGGAGAGTTAAGTGACTTACCAAAGTGTACTAGTAGGAATTTGAACCCTGGTTGCTTGGTTCCCAAGCCAATTCTCTAACCATAAGACTACTCCTCCTTCCAAGACATGAAGAAAATAGAAAAGAAGGATGTCAAAATAAGCTATTTAGAGAGCACCCAAAACAATTATACAGGGAATTGAGAAAGAACATTAATATGGTAAAGCACCACCAACCGAAGTCGAAATGCAAACTTTCTGAAATTATGAGGACCCTATAGAGAGCACAATCAAGAAGCAGAATGGTTACCCTGCATAAAAGACCATTTAGAAAAAGCAAACATCAAACCTATAGAATGGCCTGCAGTAACAATGAAAGAACTGGAAAGCAAGTTAAAATGAGCACCAAATTGGACGTGTCCTGGCTAAGATGGAGTAACCAACTTTTAGTTCAGTTAACATCACTCCACCAAGACCTGGTGAACTGCAAAAATCAATTGTTCAAGCAGTCAGACTTAACACCAGAATGGCTTACTACAGGAAGAACATTTCTCTTTCTAAAGGGGACCCCATTAACATTCCCAAAAATCATAGACAAATAACTTGTTTACCTACAATCTATAAGTTGTTCACTACAATAGATGCAGACAGAATATATGATCATATTGAGTCCAATAACATCATGGCAATAGAGCAAAAGGTCCAGAAGAGAGGAACATATGGACCAAAGACCAGTTAATGATGAATAAGGTCATCATGGCCAGCGCCAAGAAAAGTAGAAGTCTCAGTATAGCATGGATTGTTTATAAGAAAGCTTTTGACAGCGTCCCACACTCTTAGATAATAAATTGCCTTGAAATGTATAAAATAAATCTTGGTTTTATAGAGTACATTAAGTTCACCATGACAATGTGGCAAGCCCACTCTTTTTGAAATATGAAGATGGTCAGTACATCATTCCTAACATTAAGATCTAGCAAGGAATATTTCAGGGGGATTCCGTGTCACTCCTTCTGTTTTGTGTGACACTTAATCCAGTGAGTACTCTCATCAACACTTTGGATATGGATTTAGCCTGAATCCTAAAGAAGAAAACAATCCATAACAACATCCTATTTATTATTTGTAGATGATCTGATGGTCTACAGTTTCAGCGACCAACAATTAGCAGAGCAACTCCGTGTGGTGAAAACGTTTTTGATGATATCAAGATGACCTTTGGCCTTGACAAATGTGCTAAGGCAACATTTTTTAGAGGAAAATTGAGCAAAATGGAAAACATCTCTCTGGCTGAAGGCTGTAACATTAAGGATTCTGAAGAGGAAGGTGTATATAAGTATCTCGGAGTAGAAGAAGGAACAACACTCAAGCAGAAATTACTGAGAGAAAAGATCAGTAAAGAATACTACAGGAGATTTAAATCATTATTGAAAAGTGCTTTAACATCACAGAATAAGATACAAGTCATCAATCAGCTGGCAATTCCTGTACTCTCATAATGCTTTGGGGTTGTGGACTGACCTCTTAAGGATCTTTAAAAAACTAGATGAGCGAACAAGAAAACTCCTCCATGCCCATGAGGTAATTTACAAGGATCAGTGCATGAAAAAACTATACATCCCTAGAGATGAAAAATGGCTAGGCCTTATAGAGATTGATTACACATACAGAGCTACTATTAGAGGCATCTAGACCTACCTAACTGTATCATTGGATCGATATACACAAAAAGTGCTGAAATATGAAAGTAGACCTCTAGAATCTGTCTCCATTGTCAAACCTGGACAAGAGTTCCAATGACTAGAAGGAATGAGTAAGAATCCACAAACATACACAGGGAAGGAGGTAACAGAATTTTCAAAACAAGAGAAAAAACTCTTCAAAGAATTAGATCAACAAACAAAGAAAAACAAGTGGCAAATGCACAAATACAGTGGGAAATACAGAATGGACACATGAATGGTTAAGAAGAGGTGAACTGAAACTGAAGGATGAAAGGTTGATAGTTGCAGCCCAGGACAGTGAATTATAGATGAGGTGGTTTTCAGCAAGCATTGAAAAATCTGGAAAAACAGACATATGTCAATTCTGTGGGAAAGAGCTGGAAACAGTGACTCACCTTTTAGCTGGCTGTGAAGTTCTAATGGCAGAAAACTTCTATACAGAAAGGCACGATAAAGTAGCATGCCTTATCCATTGAAAACTCTTTAAGCACTATAACATCACTGTGCCTGAAAAGCACTGGGATCATGACCCTAAAAGAATTACAGAGAATGAAGAGATTATGATCACCGGGGATACTCCCGTTTTGACCGATAAAAAGCTGGATGTGAGGGAGCCAGATATAGTGGTAAAGGAGAAAAACATCAGAACGACATTGATTATAGAGGTGTCAGTTCCAAGCAACTATTCTGGAATCTCATTGAGAGGGAGACAATATTCAAGCACCAAGAAATGCAGTTGGAGACCAAGAAAATGTGTCAGAAAGATAGTGAGTAATTTCCCATCATGTTTGGAAATAACAGGCCTAATTAAGAGGAATTTCCAAGCACACCTTGATGAATACGCATACCATCTTATGAACTCCAGAGAGAGGCTCTCTTTGGCACGATGCAAGTACTACCCTGGCATTAGCAGTAATATTGAGAGTCTGAGATCATACTTCACATACCCTGGCTTAGAAGTGAGATTTATGATTGTCATGATGTGTGCAAAACTCATCCATTTGGAGAAACCTCCCCGAAGGAACCACCACCCAGAAAAAGGATTTAGGCATCACAATGGATAATACATTGGAACCCTCTGTCGAGTGTGCAGCAACAGCCAAGAAAGCAAATAGAATGCTGGGAATCATTTATTTATTTATTTATTACAGGCTCTTATATACCGCTCTATTTAGCATCAGCGCGGTTCACAATATAACAACATACCATATTGAACAAACTGTTTGGTTTTACAGAGAACAAGGTCAGAGAACTTGGATAAAACATGGTGAAGAAATAAAAACATGGTGAAGAAATGAAGAAATGAAGAAATGAAGCTTATCACTGTGCTACAGCCAAAATGAAGCTTATCACTGTGCTACAGCCAAAATGCTCCCGAACTAAATTCAGTCACACTTTACTAAGTCTGTCTCATTGAGAACAAAAATGATGTTTACAATTGTTTATTGACTCTAGTTTTCAATTTACACTACTGGGTCATAAAGAAAGGAATGGAGAATAAAAACAAGGTTATTGTAATGCTTCTGTATCATTCCATGTTCTGACCACACCTTGAATATTGTATGCTCTTCTGGTCACCATATCTTAAAAAATAATATAGCAAAATTGAAAAAGGTACAGAGAAGAGACACCACTGTGAGGAGAGGGTTAAAAGGTTAGGGTTTTCAACTTGGAAAAGATATGGCTGAGGGGGGATATGATAGAGCTTATATGAATGAATGGAGTGGTACTGGTAAGCTTAGATAGGTTGTTTAATCCATCAAAATGTACTGTAGAAAGACTAGGGTACATGCAATGAAGCTACAACTTAACCCACTTAAGGCTAATATAAGAAAATATTTTTTCACTCAGTGTGTAATCAAACTCTGAAATTTGTTACCAGAGGATGTAATAAAAACAGTTAGTGTAACTAGGTTTAAAAAAGATTTGGACAAGTTTCTGGAGAAATCCATTAACCATTATTAAAGTGGACTGGGAAATCCACTGCTTACCCTTGGGATAAGCAGCATGGATTATATTTACCTTTTGGGAACCTGACAGGTACTTGTGACCTGGATGAACCACTGTTGGAAGTAGGATACTGGGCTTGATGGACCTTGGTCTGACCCAGTATGGCATTCCTTATATTCCTATTAAAAAGGTACAGAAAAGGAGGCGGAGCCAGCCTAGGAGCAAGATGGCTGCATAGGAGATTTGCTCCCGAAGACCCTATTGCTTAATCCTGTCCTCACTGCCTTAGAAGGAGACGGAGTGTGGTTGTTTCGCACCCGTATCTTGCTGATTATGTCGGGAACCAAACAGACTCGGCTTGATTTCGTTAGCCAGCAAGGTGCCTGCTCAAAAAGATCCAAAACGGATCCCTTGTCACCTCTCAAGATTGTGCTGCAGTCAGAGGCCTTGGAGGGAGCGGCGGAAATTTTACGAGAGATCCGCACGGTACGTAAACAAGTGGAAGCAAATGGCGAGTCCTTGGATGAGCTGCGAGCTGACTTTAAAGAGATGAAGGAACAGATTGTGACGCTTACAAATAGAGTGGAGAAGATGGAAGGGTCTGTGGCCCAACATGAGGAGCGGCTGTGGCAACTCGCTCTTGCAGTGCGGAGAGTAGAAGCGTTAGAACACAATTTGGAGGATATGAACAATCGAGCCTGACGAAACAACATTCGTATAGCTGGGATCCCTGAAGGAGCGGAGGGGAAAGATCCTATAACATTTTTACAAGACTGGCTTCCACGGGCTTTAAAAATCGATTTTCATTCCCCTTTTGAGATAGAGAGAGCTCATTGGGTTCCATCTGTTTTGTCTACACAAATGAAAAAGCCGGAACCTCTGATTTGTTGTGTTTGGCGACACCAGCAAGTTGTTCAAATAATGTCGGGGGCGAGATCTACTTCGGAGCTTCAATTTGAAGGGCATCGGATTGCTCTGTACCCTGATTTTAGCAAGACGACGGTTGCTAAAAGAAAGCAATTTTTGGCGCTTCGACCGAGACTCCTCCACCTGCAAGCCCGGTTTGGGCTATTTTATCCAGCTCGTCTTAAAGTAACCCTGAATAACTCTACTAAATCCTTCGATGATCCCAAAGTTTTGGAGCAGTTTATTGAAGATCAAGAAGCTTTAGCTATGCAGTGACGTCCTTGACTTTGGACCTCTCTTACAGGTTTAATGGGACACAAATGCCCATATTTGTTCATGGCTCCCCATTGCTACTGCGTGACAGTCTGACCTTGCTGTTAAGTGGGATCATCTTTTGGAGTATGGCATAGGGAGCCATCAAGTGCTTGCTGGCGGAAGATCTTTTGTTGCACCCGATTACAGTGCTCAGGGTGTGAACTGAATGGGTTCGCATGAAGACTCCGGAGTTCTGAGCAGATGGGGACATTCAGCAACATTATTTTAATTTTTTTGTGTATAGGGTCTGAGGGCTTTACAGGAGTGCTATTGTTTAGTTCCAGGTTTCTTACTAGGCTTTCTTGTCTTGGGTTGCCTCACCTATTGAATGGGGTCCCTATTTGTTGGGGTACAGGGTTTGCTCTTTGAGGACGGCAGGGATTTGAAATATGTTTATAAGAATTATGCAGGCACAAGTCGTGGTGTTATCCTTATAAAATATGGCTAATACGATTAAGTTTTTGTCTTTGAATGTAAAAGGCATCATGAACCCCATTAAGAGGAAAAAGATCATTGCTTACGGTAAACAGCAGCAGGCCGATGTGATTTTCCTGCAGGAAACGCATCTGTCTTCAGCTGAAACTATAAAATTGGAAGATGGACATTATTTGCTAATTGGTCACTCTCCAGCAGTTCACAAAAAGAATGGTGTGGCAATACTCATGCGTAAATCCTTAGGGCTTACAGTTGAGTGCACTCGCTGTGACACAGCTGGGAGGTGGGCAAAGTCTGTCATTTCAATGGGAAGCATTAGGTTGGTAGTTATCAATGTTTATGCCCCCAATAAAGATGATCCTGGTTTTTTTTAAGGATTTAGCGGGGGTTATATCGGAAGAGATTCCGACTCCAATCATCGTTGGGGGTGATTTTAATTTAGTTCTAGACCCGGTATTAGATCGGCTTCCTCCCAGGGTGGAACATACTGCCAGAGCAAGGGTTGCGCTTGAAGCCTTAATGGAATCCATTGGTTTGGTGGATGTGTGGCGGATTTTTCACCCAAAGGAGAAGGATTTCACCTTTTTTTCACCACCACATAAGTCTTTTTCATGCATTGATTTTTTTTTTATTTCAAGGTCATTGGTGACAAACGCCTCTGATACTGAAATCCTAAGTATGCATATATCTGACCATGCTGCCGTTAGGCTTACAGTCAGGCCTTTTGAGAGACTTCTGCAGGCACGGACGTGGTCCTTTAATAGGTCTTGGTTGGCGGATCCTTCTTTTCAAAAGGTAGTCAGAGCATCTATTAGGGAATACTTTGAGATAAACAAACTTGGGGACACCCAATGTTGGGCATGGTGGGGGGCCTTCAAAGCGCTTCGTTCTGTAATTACGAGTTATGCGATCAGGGAGGCTAGACGGAAGAAGGCTCAGTTAGCTACCCTTGACGATCAAATAAGGGCTGGTGAGAGATTGTGGCAAAAATATTTGGATGTTGGTATAATGCTGCGTCTGCAGCGCTTGCGGTATCAATATAACAAAATTCTGAGTGCAGGGGTGGAGCAGGTGATGTTTAAGCAGCATGCGCATTACCATGTTGAGAAAAACAGGATGGGTAGGTCTCTTGCTAATGAGTTGAAGGGGAGGAGAGAGAAATCTCGTATCACAGCCCTTTCTGATGGGCGACTAGGCAGCTTGACAGCGGATGAACAAATTCTGGAGGCGTTCTCTGCTTACTATCAGAATCTTTACGTGTCTGAAACCGTCTCTGACTCGGAGTGTGTCAGGGATTTTTTGGGAAGCTTAACGCAGTCTACAATAAGTGAATAGCAGATGCGGGATCTAGATAAGCCCATCTCCAGATCAGAGGTATGTAGGGCAATTGATAGAATGGTTTCTGGAAAGGCAGTTGGGCCAGACGGCATCCCCGCTGAATTTTACAAAACCTTTAGAAATGAGATCAGTGTGGATCTAGTAGCTTATTTTGCAGAACTGCATAGCTCTCAGTGTTATCCAGGGAATTTCGCTGAAGCGACAATCATTGTGTTGGAAAAATCGGGGAGAGACCCTACTCAAGTGGCGAACTATAGGCCCATCTCATTGTTAAATACCGATTATAAAATTTATGCCAGCGTTTTAGCTAGTCATGTGCCTGAAGAGTTGAGACTGGTCTGTTCCTCAAAGAGCTAGGGGGGTGGGAGTTTCGAGGTTATTTGGTGGTGTTCTTTTTATGTTTGTAATAGTATGGTTGTAATTTGTTGCTGTGTCTAAAATGCATAAATAAAGAATTAAAAAAAAAAAAAAAAGGTACAGAAAAGAGTTACCAAAATGAAAAGAGGGATGGAAGGATACTCCTTTAAGGAAAGGCTTAAAAGGTTAGGGTCATCAGTTTGGAAAAGAGACAATGAGGGGAGATATGATAGAGGTCTATAAAATAAGAGTGGAATGGAACAGATAATCATAGATCAGTGGATTACTTCTTCAAAAAGTAGAACAACTAGTGGGCACGCAATGAAACTACAATGTACTGTGGCACATTTAAGATTAATCAGAGACAATCTTTTTCGCTCAATGCATAATCAAACTCTGGAATTTGTTGCTGTAGGATATAGTAAAAGCTGTTAATGTAGCTGGGTTTAAAAGAGGTTTGGACAAGTTCCTGGAGGAAAAGTCCATAAACCTAAAGTGGACTGGGAAATTCAGTGCTTACCCATGGAATAAACAACATGGAATCTGTTTACTTTTTGGGAAACTGACAGGTATTTGTGATCTGGATTAGTCACTCTTGGAAGCAGGATACTGGGCTTGAGGGACCTTTAGTCTGACACAGTATGGCATATCTTATGTCCTTATGGAATATACAGTACATGCAGACTTTTGACCTGTCCATGTCTTGCCCAAACCACAGTCTCTTGCAATTTCTACATATTATGAACATCCCTGTATAAACTGAGCCCTTTATAAAATTCCAGTTTACACATGGATTCTGTGTCCATGTGTAAATGACAAAATGTCCACATCAAAATCGTAAATAAGGCTTCTAAAATACCCCCCCCCCCCATATGCAATATGGGAATATCCATGGCTGCTAACTAACTCAATTTTTTATTGATTCTCTACTTTATGTCTCTACCTTATAGACATAATAATGAAATTGCCTGAGTCCAGATACCAAATATGATAGGTAATATTTCACAATCAATTCATGAATAATTAACTCTTGAGCAGCAGGTCACCTGGCTTGGTTTCATGTGTCCTCTTTTGGTTCAGAAAAGCAAACGCTCAGTATTTTGACGATTATTTTCATCATTGTAAGCCTTTTATGTTTCAGATATTAGTTATTTTAGTGTATAAACATATCTTTTGACTGCTTCTGTGTACTCACAATGCATTCCCTATCCTTGGATATTAAAAGGCTAAGGAGATGTATTTAGATGTTGGTGTATTTAGATTTCAGTAAAGCCTTTGACACTGTTCCTCAAAGGTGACTTATAAACAAACTGAGCACCCTAGGCATGGACCCTAAAGTTACTGCTTGGGTTAGAAATTGGTTGGGTGGGAGGTGACAAAGAGTACAAGTAAATGGAGCTCACTCTGAGGAGAAGGATGTTACCAGTGGTGTGCCCCATGGATCTGTCCTTGGTCCGATTCTTTTTAACATCTTTGTTAGTGATATAGCAGAAGGGCTGTCGGGTAAGGCTTACCTCTTTGCGGATGATACCAAAATCTGCAATAGAGTAGAACCCAGGAAGGTATAGATGACATGAGGAGGGATCTAGCTAAGCTTGAAGAATGGTCTAGAATTTGGCAGCTGGGATTTAATGTTAAAAATTACAAGGTCATGCACTTGGTCTGCAGCAATCCAAGGGAGCAATATAGTATAGGGGGTGAGGGTGAAGTAATTTTGTCCACTAAAGAATAGTGGGACCTCGTTGTGGTTGTGTTTGATGATCTTGAAATAGCTAAAGAGGTAGAAAAGGCAATAGCAAAACCTAGAAGGATGCTTGGGTGCATAGGGAGAGGAATGGCCAGCAGAAGAAAGGAGGTGATAGTGCCTCTGTATAAGTCTTTGGTGCAACCTCATTTGGAGTATTGTGTGCAATTCTGGAGACCGTACCTTCAAAAGGTTATAAGCAGGATGGACTCAGTAAAGAGGGTGGCTACTAAGGGGCATGTTTACTAAAAACCGCACAATTGCGTGTCGCACAATAGCGCACTAAAAGCAGCGCTTAAGTGCTCTTAAGCGCCCTGCACACGTGCGATGAACCCCCGCGAAGGTGCGCGTCACACTAACGGGCCCCGCACAAGTACGGGCCCGCAAATGTCCGATAGAGGCGTGGAAAGGCTAACGGAGGGCGGAGGAAGGCTCCCGAGGGGCGGAGAGACGGGGTTCATGGGTGGGGAAGGGGAGGGGAGAGGCTCCCCGCACATTATCGGGGCCGAATTTTCAAGGAAAAACTACCGCGAGTGAAACACTCGCGGTAGAGGGCATTTAAAGGGAAGAGAAACCATTTACGTCAGCAATGTACAGCAAAACCGGGGAAACCTGCAAAACGTGAGAAGTGTGATACATGTGCACAGAACAAAAGTGCAAATTAAAATAGAATATGACCACAACAAAAATATTAAAGATAGCAAGTCAGCTGGGCAACAGTGATATTAATGGGCAACAGCAAAAAACACTCCCAGGAAAGCCCCCCAAAAAAGAAATGATTTTTGCAAGTGTGTACGGAGCGGAGACCGGTCCAAAATCATTTCATTTTTTGGGAGCCTTCCTGGGAGTGGCTGTTATGGTTGCCAATTTATATCACAGTTGTCCAGCTTGGTTCTATGTTTCCCCCTGTTGTTTGCGGTCATTTGCGGGGTGTATTTGCACGTGTGCCCCCAGACAAGGTGAATGAGCCCACAGTACAAATGTGCAGAGCAGGGTTTAGAATTCCGCCGCCAAGGTTTCCCATCCCCAGGGACTGCATTGTCTCTGTGGTCACAGTGTGGTGCAGCAGACAGAGCCAGTACCTCCTGGACCAGAGAGTCACAGGTTCAAATCTCAGCTGGGGCCTCTGGCAACCCAGTCCCCATATTTTACCCACCACTACACACAGATAGTGAAGACACTCCTTTATTGCACAGAACATAAGCATGTCTCAAACACCCATAATGTACCCTACACCGCACACACCCGATTACAATGGGCAGTAACATAAGAACATAAGAACATAAGAAATGCCATACTGGGTCAGACCGAGGTCCATCAAGCCCAGTATCCTGTTTCCAACAGTGGCCAATCTAGGTCATACGTACCTAGTAGTTTCCCCAAAAGACACAGGTTCTGCAGTGCTTGTACTAGGTCAAGCATTGATATCCTGGGTCCCTTTTTAATAGTGGGTTATGGACCTTTCCTCCAGGAACTTGTCCAAACCTTTTTTAAACCCAGCTATACTAACAGCCCTTACTACATCCTCCGGTAACTGATTCCAGAGTTTGATTACACGTTGAGTGAAGAAATATTTTCTCTTATTTGTCTTAAATAGTTTACCCTGTAGCTTCATTACATGTCCCCTAGTCCTTCTATATTCTGATAGCGTAAACAATTGATCCACGTTTATCCATTCCACTCCATTCATTAATTTATAGACCTCTATCATATCTCCCCTCAGCCGTCTCTTTTCCAGGTTAAAGAGCCCTAACCTTTTTAGCCTCTCTTCATAGGAGTAGCCTTCCATCCCCTTCACCAATTTGGTGGCTCTTCTCTGTACTTTTTCTAATAACTCTATGTCCTTTTTAAGATACGGTGACCAGAATTGCACACAATATTCAAGGTGCGGTCGTACCATGGAGCGATACAGAGGCATTATAATATCCTTTGTTTTATTCTCCATCCCTTTCCTTATGATACCTAGCATTCTATTTGCTTTCTTGGCCGCCGCTGCACACTGGGCGGAGGGTTTTAACATGTTATCCACGATGACTCCTAAATCTTTTTCCTGGGTGGCGGTTTCTAATGTGGAGCCTTGCATCGTGTAACTATAGTGTGGGTTGTTCTTTCCTAGGTGCATAACTTTGCCGACAGCAGAGTCTCCCAAATGCAGTCCTGGAGTGGCACAACTCAATCAGGTCACATGCTTTTCCAAGATAAGGACATGCCAGCATGTTGGTGGAAGGGTACAGGTGGTGGCGGGGGCAGTGGCTGCTAGCCACAGCAGACAGTGGCCTAGCCATGTGCAGGCTGACACCGTCCATTGCAACAGACAGGCCCTGTCGGATGTACAGTCATGGACGTCCCACGGAACTCAGCCAATCTGTCGCTACACGGTGGTGCAGTGCACACAGTGTGTGTACGAACAGAAAGTCACAGGTTCAAATCACAGCTGGGGCTACTGCCAATCCTGTCCACATATTTTTCCCACAACTAAACCGTGATAGTAAGGACAAACCTGTATTGCTGAGGACATATGCATTGGTAATACGCCTATCTTTTACCACACCGAGCACAGACACCATGAACAGGGGCATTACCTAGAGCAGAGTCTCCCAAATGCAGTCCTGGAGGACCACACACCATTCAGGTTCCATGCTGCCTCCAATACAAATGCCTGTGCTGCATATCTATGCACCACCCCCATGGCATGTAGATGTAGCTCATGCATATTCATGAGGGACAGCAGGAAAACCCTAACAGTGTTAGGCACACCAGGACTGGAGTTGGGAACCTCTGCCGTAAAGCAGCAGCCAAAAGGGGCAGACACACCCACACCCACAGGCCCCATTGGCCAATGCCTCCTGGAGAGGCAGGACATTGGGCCCTGCGTGCATCTCCCAATACTAGCACCTGCATACCTTAGCAATGCCACCCTACACCTGAGTATACGGTACACAGCTCTCAAACGTTTGCTATGAGTACTGGCAGATAGACATTCCTACGTTAAGCACAGTTTGCTCTTTGAACTCCATCACAACAATCTTTCTGATGTCTGCGGTGTGTGCTTCAGGTCTGGCCTCTGACAGTGGTCACCACCCTGGGGAGTGACCCCCAACAGTATTGCGTACCATATCCATGCCTATACTGTGCCCAGGACTGGTGTGGTGGGCAAGGCTGATAAACTCCTCTATAGTAGCACAATGCAGGCATACGTGTGGTAGTGTGTGTCTGTCTATACAGTGTGTGTTGGATGCAAACACCTTCCACAGCCCACACTGCCAGCACTGTTGCCAATATTGGCCTGCCAATGTGCATAATGAGCAGCAAGGTACCATGGGTATAGCTCTGACAGGGTGGGCTGGCCAGGATGCATCTGCACAGGGCATAGGGCACTGCCTGGGACATTGTAGTGGCTGGCCACCACCTACACAGACAGGGTGACCTCTGTCTGTCCTGCTGGGGGATCACTCTCACCCTGACTGTGCAGTGACCACAGCATGTCTAGGCACCCCCATAGTGCTATATAGCATTTCTCTCATGTGATATATATGGGTTTCCTTTTGGGGCCCAGTCACTGACTTATCTGCTGGTGTGCACTGCCATCCCAGTTCTGGGTGCATGCATTTCCACCAGGACTAGCTAGCAGACTGTTTTCAGCTGGTTTGTGTCTTGATGGAGCACCTTGCAGGGTGTAGTGGCTGAAGGCTTGCTGCAGGAGAATATCAGATAGTGGTGTGGTGCAGCTTAGCATATCCAGGCCTAATGTCTGCTGATATTGTGTTATGGATGGGTATAGAGCTGCTTTGACTGCCCTGTAGGGTGTCTGTTCCCCAGCAGGACTGGGGTTGATGGTCCACTCTACTGCCACCATTACAGGGAGGTAGAATGTGGATCTGTTGATAGGAGACCCTGTTTTTCAGCCCGGGGGGGGGGGGGGAAATGGTGGTGCATAGTCCACCTAGGTGTCCATAAAGGGCTTCCCCTGACTAAGACAGAAAGAGATATCCAAGGTGTTTCTGCAGAAACTACCTATCTCACAGATTAATACTGCTTTGGAGCTCTGGCATGGCCTCTTTCAGCCATGGAGGGTGTTGTGTACCTGGTCCTGGGCGCCTCATCGCACCCTCAGGGTGAGCACAGTACCCGCACACTGTGACGGTGTGTAGCTACTCTGTGCCAGTAACACACACGGTCAGTACCCACTACCAGGCCTAGGTGCTGTGGGGGTGCATACCCCATCTTCAGATCATCTGTAGACTGCTGCTTTGCATGTGCAGTGCATCATGGGTGCGAGAGGACTACCCTTACCATGGTAGCCGCAGCACAGTCTGCAGAAGTTATTTGGTAGCCAGACAGACATCTCTTTACAGGTATAGAGCTGTAACCCACTGGTGACTGCACTGCTTGTGGAGCCAGAGGTTGGTGGTTCAAATCCAAAGTCTGTTTCTTTATTTTATTCACTTTATTTATTTACATTCCCCCATATACCACGCTATTCTGCACCATTGCGGTTTACATTGCACAAACCGGACATACATTGAACAGGGCATTCTAACTTGGGGATACGTATTTCACAGGGTACATGGGGGGGCTGTCTGGGGCAGTGTGTGTGTGATTTGAAGTAGTACAGCCAGCAGAAGCACGCTCGCAGTGCTGTAACCTTTCGGTGCCTCATCGGGCGCCCCATTCAGCACCTTCTAGGGCTCCCTATGGGCAACATTATAGGGTGCCTTAGCGGACAGTGCACTTTATGATATGCCCTCTGGAGTGCCTTCTGTGGCACCGTATGTTACGGCACTGTGAGGGGGGGTGTTTGTTGGCAGCACTAATTAAAATAGAAATAAAATGCCTCCTACAGCATTCTTACCCTTAAAAGGTACTACCTCAGCCTGCCTTCTTCATTGGGCACAGTGGGGGATTGAGCCCATGGCCCCTGCACCAGCCAAAAGTGTTTTAACCATTGTACTATGGCTCTGTTCCTTTGTGTGAGCACATCAGGGCGCCACTTAGCCTTCCCACGCACTATTGTGCACGGCGACAGTGCTTTGGAGGTACATCTGCTAGCACCAGTACGTAAAATAAACATAAAATGCCTCAGAATGCATTATTGCCCATAAAAGGTACTGCCTCAGCCAGCCTTCTTCATTGCGCACAGTGGGGGATTGAACCCATGGCCCCTGCACCAGCAGTCAGTGTTTTAACCATTGTACTATGGCTCTGTTCCTTTGTGTGAGCACATCAGGGCGCCACTTAGCCTTCCCACGCACTATTGTGCACGGCGACAGTGCTTTGGAGGTACATCTGCTAGCACCAGTACGTAAAATAAACATAAAATGCCTCAGAATGCATTATTGCCCATAAAAGGTACTGCCTCAGCCAGCCTTCTTCATTGCGCACAGTGGGGGATTGAACCCATGGCCCCTGCACCAGCAGTCAGTGTTTTAACCATTGAACTATGGCTCTGTTCCTTTGTGTGGGCACATCAGGGCGCCACTTAGCCTTCCAACGCACTATTGTGCATGGCGCACAATAGCGCGCCGCACACATGTGCGATCGCTTACTCCTGGTTTTTTCTTTTTTCTGCCTGAATCGCCCACTCCTTATATGGCACAGGCACACTACCGCGGCCCCGCACAATTTTGGAGTTTAGTAAACATACCCCTAAAATGGTTAGTGGTCTTCATTATAAAGCATATGAGGACAGACTTAAGGATCTTAATATGTACAACTTAGAGGAAAGGAGGAATAGAGGTGATATGATTGAGACATTTAAATACCTTCATGGAATAAATGCACGGGGGGAGAGTCTCTTTCGATTGAAAGCAAGTTCTGCTATGAGGGGACATGGGATGAAGGTGAAAGGGGATAAATTCAGGAGTGATATGCAGAAATATTTCTTATGGAAAGAGTGGTGGATCGATGGAATAGTCTCCCAGTGGAGGTGGCAAAGATGAGGACAGTATCTGAATTCAAAAAAGCATGGGACAAACACAGAGGATCTCTAAAAGAAAAAAAGGGACTGTTGTAGTTGTTGATATGGAAGGACACAACGTACAATGGGTCTACAATGTTTCTGAATGAATATATCCAATAACTGATTCTATATAACTGCTCATTCAACCAATTCGACAGAGTTGAAATATCTAGAGGAATTCTCCAGCTGATCTCAGATCAATACGTGCATCACTCTCACGTTTCAAAAGAAACTTCAATGGTGTGCCGATTTCACATCAAGGATCTGCTGAGTTTTCTAATTATATATCAAATTCATGTGTCAATAGTTCCAAATTAGCAATGTAGTTTCAAATTAACGATGCTGCTGGGCACCAAACTCGAAGATTGTAAAGATAAAAATATAAATAGTACTTAGCTTAGTATTCAAAAAGGCCCAGCCTACTGCAACATAGAAAATTGGATTGCTGCTTGGCTATTGTCCATATCCCGACGCTAATAATTTTGGCGCCTTGCGTTTCACACTGAGGCGGTTCATCAGGGGAATCAAAGATCTCGTGAAAATCTGAAAAAATAGGAGAACTTAAGTGATGGAACTCTTTTATCGACATATTACTCTAGAGTACAATCATCAAAAAAGCTATGCTAACTACCTATTAAAATCACGAGAGAGACTGTTGGTTGGGGCACAACAGTGTATAAGAAAGAGATGGATCGTAATACATTTTTGCACTTTGACAGTGCCCATCCTCCACGTTTGAAAAAAAGTCTACCATTTTCCCAGTTTCTTCGATATCGTCGAAATTGTACTGATATTCAAGAATTTAAAAATCTCTCTAAGGGGCTCGTCACTGATTTTCTGGAACGAGGATATCCGCGGAAGTTGATAGATCAGGCTTACCGTCGTGCCCTATACAATCATAGAGAATTCTTACTTACACCACGCACTAAAAGAGCTATACCAAAAGATGATGTTCATATTAATTTGATTACATCCTATTCTCCACTCAGTGCCCAAATCCAAAAGATTATCACAAAACACAGTGAGATTTTATGGGTAGTACCGGGATTAGCACATAAAAAAATACGTTGTGTTTGGACACGGAGTAAGAATTTGAAGGAATACTTAAGCCCTACGAGATTACGTTCTGCACAACCGATTGTAGCTGATCAAGAACCTAAAGGACATCGGAAATGTGGCCACTGCACAATTTGCTCTATTACTTTGGAACAGTCAGAATTCACCTATAACAATTCTCGTTACTATTTAAGATCTTCCACAACATGTGACTCTACTTTTGTTGTTTATGCCATCAGCTGTCCGTGTGGGCTTCTATATATAGGTAAAACCATTCGTGAATTCCGGATACACATTAAGGAACATCAAAGCCGCATACGATGTAGAAGAATAGAAGCTCCATTGGTTCAGCACTGTCTTACAAAAGATCATAAGTTTGAAGATCTCCGTTGCTGGTGCATAGAGAGAATATTATCCTCCGTATCTGGTAAAACCCGAGATCAAAGGTTGCTATATAGAGAGCAATGGTGGATCTATACATTAGCAACAGTGCACCCCGGGGGTTTAAATTCAGAAATTGATTGGTCTGTCTGTCTCTGAACCAAGTGAAGCCAACCAATCTCAGCCGACAATTTTTGAGTTTCGATGACGTCAGAATCCTTTTAAAGCATCTGGGAAAATGGTTGTCCGCATGCGCGGCGTCTTTCCCGATGGTCTTTGAGTAAAGATAAGAAGATCCTTCAGTGGAACGTGGGCAGCATTTATTTTGAGGTACTATGCATTTTCTCATTGGTTCCACATAATTTTAAAAGGTAGTTAGCATAGCTTTTTTGATGATTGTACTCTAGAGTAATATGTCGATAAAAGAGTTCCATCACTTAAGTTCTCCTATTTTTTCAGATTTTCACGAGATCTTTGATTCCCCTGATGAACCGCCTCAGTGTGAAACGCAAGGCGCCAAAATTATTAGCGTCGGGATATGGACAATAGCCAAGCAGCAATCCAATTTTCTATGTTGCAGTAGGCTGGGCCTTTTTGAATACTAAGCTAAGTACTATTTATATTTTTATCTTTACAATCTTCGAGTTTGGTGCCCAGCAGCATCGTTAATTTGAAACTACATTGCTAATTTGGAACTATTGACACATGAATTTGATATATAATTAGAAAACTCAGCAGATCCTTGATGTGAAATCGGCACACCATTGAAGTTTCTTTTGAAACGTGAGAGTGATGCACGTATTGATCTGAGATCAGCTGGAGAATTCCTCTAGATATTTCAACTCTGTCGATATGGAAGGACAGACTAGATAGGCCATGTGGTCTTTTTCTGTCATCATTTTTCTATATTTCTATGTTACTATTCCAGAAAGCGAATAAGGCTTTGTACATGCTCCTGGGACATTTATATTGTGATAGGCGATGGCCTAGTATGTAGCAGAGCTAGGTCTGAAGCCCTTTTTCTCCTGCTTTAAAATGTTATTGCTGATTTTGGAAAATTGCAGAATGCTGTTAGCTGTTAGAAAGAAATACTGTTCTATTCTGGTTTGATAACATGTTCTGCTCTCCTGGAGATAAGAGAATTAAACCTTGGTACTGTTTATTGTTTAGGTAAGTCAGATGTCTCTTTCAGTAGAATGCCGTGCCACTGTATCTTTGCTGATTGTGCACTGACCTCGTAATTAGGATGAAAATATAGCAGAGAAGCCGAACAGTGTAAGAATATTTTGTCTAGCATTATGAAGATTGTTTAGTGTTTTGAGCCAAGGCTAGAGATACGTCTTAACCTTGCTTTGTTTGGCCTCGCTTTGTTTTGCTTTTGTTAAGAATGCTTCTGATATGCCTTCCACTATCTTTGTGGCTAACTGACCTTGCAAGAATAGCGAAATATACTGTATACTTTAGTAAAAGTATTATGTTTAGTGTAATGTCTAGTTGCTGACCCGTGGCTAGTAAGACCCAAGCAGGGGGAGCGAGTCCTGGGCCCGGTCAGAGATGTCTATTGGATGAGAGTAAGTGGGCCACTGTGGCCAATGAGGAGTTTTGCCTGTATTAGACTGGAGAAGAAAAGTATATAAACTGTCATTTTTCTGAGCTCTGGGCTCAGACCATTTTGAATGCTACTGCAATCTGAGTCTGTGCACATTAAATTGGCTTGAATCTTTGCCTGACTCTGGGTATTATTTATTGCATTATTATCAGCTACTACATATCTCTGGTGCATTGGGCCAGGAATGTGCGAGTGGGGGATGGTATGCAAGTGAATATGCCCCGACATCTCGCCTCACAGGTTTGGTCCGGCTGGAGCTGAGCCTGACTGACCGCAGGAGGGTCTCTGGCGCCCCTGGTCCTTTTGTATCAGAGGAGACTCCTCCTTGCCTCCGCAGGTTGCTGCTTCTGGCCGGCCAACACCTCGAACCCGAGGGGGGTCCAGGATTCAACCCAAGGAGGGATTGGTTGCGCAGCGCATTAGCTACCGGATCCGGTGAGTATTGATTTTTCTGGTTCTTAGTCAGATAGCTTTGGGAAAGTCTCGAGACACTTCTGGTACAGTAACAGGTAAAGGAAGTCTGATCAACTTCCACGGGCGATCCTAGTACCCCTGCAAGTAGTGCGCGGGGCGAAACCATCAGCCCTTTCGGTTTCAGTAATTCTGGTTTGTCAGTCAGCCCGGGAATTCGGAATTTGGAAAATGATAGCATGTTTGTCTGTGTGAAGAATGCTTGTGAAAAGGAGGAAACGTTGGGAGTTTGTCTTTGTTATCTGTTGAAACCACGAGTTTCCCTTCTAGTATAAGGGTAGGATTATATTCCGTTGGGTAATTTGTGACACGTTACCGCATATGAAATAGTAAAAGTATAGTTAAGAAGAGTCACTGTAAAAGCAAGAAGCTGTCTCTCTCATTCAGCTGCAGCACAAGAGGCGTGTTTGTGCAGAAGAATGTTTTAACCCTATGAAGGCATGTTTTCAACGTTCTGCTGCTGGGCTAATGGGTGCTTATTTTAAGGAATTATACCTGTTTTTATTCAATATTTTGTAATAGTGATGTGCCTTCTGCTATGGTCATGTATTATATATCATTTAATAAGAATGTTTAGTCAGGATTGTGGATCTCGATAGTATTGTACTTAGCCTAGAAATGGTTACATTCCTACTCGAATTCCTGTGCAGATCAAGTGAGCAGAAATCTTGTAGGGCTCAGGTTTCAATAGGAAAGGATGCTTGTATTTTCCTTTTGCCCTACGAAGCCGAGGTTACGAACACTGACAGGACTCTGCAGCATTTGAGCCAGCGGTACTAGATCGCAACTTGAAAGTGCTTTGAATCCTGAGTGAATGAGGGGTTAATCTTATTGTTAATAAAATAAACTAGGAAGGAAAATGTGTATTTTAGATGTCCACCCACTTTATGGAAAAAGCATCCAGAATGAATGTCTTTTTGAATCTCTGCTTCCTAATAACTGTAAAATTGAAAGTAATTTCTTTTGTAAAGCCAAGCTGATTACGGCTGGCAGTTAGTTTTTTTCCAAGTAATTTTATTCCAGTTATACGTAACAGCTATGTAGTCGTCATGTTATGAACTATAGTTCTTTCTGTTAGGATTTGTTATTATAACATGTTGCAGAAGTGTAGTTTTCTATTGTAAGGACTCTATCTAGATTGTTCCTCTGTCTGTTGACAAGCACATGTGGGGGCTACAGTCCACCGCTGACACTGCAGGCAGGGATTCGTTTTACCAGTTCAGAGTCACCCACAGTCAGCGCCCGAGAACATGAAGTGGAATCCAAATAGTGCAGGCAGCCCTCACTATATGCCCCATGAAATGCAGCAGCCCAGGAGAATTTGCGCCTGGTAAATGCAGTTTTTGTCAAGTCAGTCCCAGGGAGATATAAAACAGAACTTGCAGAAACGGGATGGATTTGCGGGCATGAATACAGCAGCACGATTAAGTTGTTCAGAATGTCTGTGAATTGTGGAGATAATGTGACAGAGAAAGTGAATGTAAGATGGAGAAGAGAGCAGTTCGTCTTGCTGATACTTTAGTTGAATGATGTGGAGGAAGGTTTCCTAATCGAAGGAGCTGGATTGATAGTGCTGACTGTTCCCCGAGAAGAAGAGTAGCAGTTCTATAGTGCATCTCCAATCAGGCCAGCAAGTTCCTGTATACTTACCAGCATTGCAGCCCCACCTGGAGTATGGGCAGAGAATAATCCATCTGGCCTAGCAAAGAATATAGCTCCTGTACTTGTTACCCTTAAGCCAGGAGCAGAATCAGTGCATGTGCGTCAGTATCCCCTCCCGAGACCAGCAATTGAAGGCATTCATCGCCATTTGAAGAAATTATTGCAGTATGGACTTCTCAGAGAATGCCAATCACCCTGGAACACCCCCCTTCTCCTAATCAAGAAGCCTGGGACAGGTGACTACCGCCCAGTGCAGGATTCAAGCCTATTGTACAGTGCAGTTGAAACCATACATCCAGTAGTACCAAATCCTTACACCCTCCTAGGACTGATTCCAGCAGAAGCCACTCACTTTACTGTTTTGGACTTAAAAAATGCCTTTTTTTTCTGTATACGCCTGACAGAGGCCAGTCAGCTTTTGTTTGCATTTGAATGGGAAAACCCTACCACAGGACGGTGAGGGCAACTTACTTGGACTCGATTACCACAAGGATTTAAGAACTCACCCACTATCTTCAGTGCAGCCCTCAGTCAAGATTTGTCAAGCTACTCTGTGATTCCGGGAAAAAGAATTTTGCTTCAATATGTAGATGATTTTGCTCATAGCCACCAATAACAAATCTGATTGTATACAAGCTACAAGTGATCTCTTGCACCTTTTGAATGAAGCTGGATACAAGGTTTCCAGAGCCAAGGCACAGCTGTGCCAGACAGAAGTGAAATATTTAGGGTTCCATCTGTCCAAAGGAACCCGGAAATTAGGACTTGAGCTAAAAGAAGCAGTATACCACATCCCAACCCCCACTACTATGAAACAGGTGCGAGCTTTCTTGGGAGCTGCAGGCTACTGTCGCATATGGATACCAAATTTTGCGCTCATGGCAAAACCCTTGTACCAAGTCACACAAGGAATGGAACAATCTCCCCTGGAATGGGGCTCAGAACAAGATAAAGCATTCAAATCACTGAAAACAGCATTGATGTCATCCCCAGCCTTGGGCCTACCGGATGTGCAGAAACCATTTCGTCTGTATGTCCATGAATCAAGTGGAAATGCATTGGGAGTCTTGACCCAGCCTCTTGGGTCTTGGCAGCGACCTGTGGCCTACCTGTCGAAACAATTGGATCCTGTTGCCAAAGGATGGCCACCTTGCCTGAGAGCTGTAGCAGCCACAGCCCTCTTAGTGAGCGAAGCAGATAAGCTCACCTTAGGACAAAACCTTCTTCAAGTTACTGTACCACACTCTGTTTTAACCCTGCTGGAGCACAAAGGAAGCCATTGGCTCACCAACACTCGAATGTTAAAATATCAAAGTATGCTATGTGAGAATCTTAACTTGCAATTAAGTGTCAGCCAAACTCTAAACCCAGCCACCCTATTGCCCGTCGGTCCAGGCCCTCCTGACCATGATTGCTTGGAAGTAATGGACATTGTGTACTCAAGTTGCCTAGACTCAACTGATATCCCCTTGGGCCGCCCAGACAAAACTTTCTTTGTGGATGAAAGCAGTCTTGTCATCATTACTGGACATAGTTGTGTTAAATATGCAGTGGTGACCCTTGATCTGGTAGTTAAGTCCTCAGCCCTGGCCCCAGGTTCTTCCTATAGTCCTTCATAGGATATACTTTTGAGATTCTGAGATTCTGTAGCCTATTGTATAGAGAGTAAAAGGACAGATAGGGTCTGAAATTACTAGATAAGCACTATTGGTTTTAAGTTCTGTTTTGCAGGGTCTTCATGCGTGAGTACGAGTTCAGCCCATCCAAACCCATGCATCCTTTCAAGCCTGGAGCCTCGGTGTGGGTGACAGAGTAGAAGAAGACACCGCTGGCGCCCCATTGGAAAGGGCCATATATCGTTTTGCTATCAACCCCAACAGCAGTTAAAGTGGCCGAGATTGACTCCTGGATCCACCACAGTCGAGTGAAACCAGCCACAGTACCTGAGAGTCGTCCCTGGACTTCGATCGCCAATCCTGCAGCACCATTGCGACTCACGCTGCGAAGAAAAGATCCGTCATCGTAAGAACTTTACCAACCTGCTCCTGGACGTCAAGAGAACAGACGTCCTCCAGTTTTGCATTCCAGCAGCCGCTTCTGAACTTGGTCGAGGAGTTCCATAAATGACTCCATTGCGCCTCACCCTACGACAACAGCCACGGACCTAAGACTTATTGGTCCCTCGGAAACTGCACTATTTCAAGACTGTTTGTTTATCCGAGGGTAAGCCTCGCATCTGGAGAAAGCTGAAATCATCAGAAATAGACTGTGTTGTGTTAAGAAATTGAGTCTTCTACGAGACTGTGTTCAAATGCTCCGAAAAAAAAAAAAGAAAAAGAAAAAAACTGTTTTGATCTCCTAAAAAAGTGAACTGCTCTAAGGAGGCAATAATAGCCTGAGAGACTGTACTATGATATTTTAAGAACCTGAGACATCCCAGAGGACAGTGATACTTTGGAATCTACAGCCCTACTCCTGCCACAAAGCTGGTAGGTCTACGTACGGCAGAAGCTTGAGGACCTACAATCAACGCTACGTCTGCTACCTGTTGTGGATGCCGACAGTTCCACCAATTTTCCAGAGACTAAGCCCATTATGAATTCTTATTATTGCTTCGTTCTGGCGGCAGCCTTGGGGTGCTTTGAATTGACTCTTGCCCTACTTCCCTGTGCAGCCTGCAAACCTTGTATTTGCACAACAGGGAATACCCGGACTTGTCTCAACCCCCGCCAGAATCTTTCCTCTCCTGTTATGGGAACTGCGATGGAACAATGAGAACGGGCCTATTGCTATGATGAACAGTATATATGTCATTTGTTCCTCCTATGTCTCCTGCCCCTCCGCTTATACACTAGGCATGCTATATGATTTGACAAAGACACTTGTATCAAATGTATTTTTGATTGTGGCTATTTGCATATGTATCCCCTGTTTCCTGCCCTTATGCTTGCGCATGCTGAACTCTATTATCGATAGTACTATTGACCGCAAGACAGCGGCACATATATTAGTCTCATGGAATTATTACCCTATACCACACAGTGATCCCTCTACTATAGTCTGAAGTATTTTGCTATTTGTGTGATTTGATTCTCACCCTTTCTCACTTGCGGGTGTGAATAATCAAAAGGAGGGAATGTGATAGGCGATGGCCTAGTATGTAGCAGAGCTAGGTCTGAAGCCCTTTTTCTCCTGCTTTAAAATGTTATTGCTGATTTTGGAAAATTGCAGAATGCTGTTAGCTGTTAGAAAGAAATACTGTTCTATTCTGGTTTGATAACATGTTCTGCTCTCCTGGAGATAAGAGAATTAAACCTTGGTACTGTTTATTGTTTAGGTAAGTCAGATGTCTCTTTCAGTAGAATGCCGCGCCACTGTATCTTTGCTGATTGTGCACTGACCTCGTAATTAGGATGAAAATATAGCAGAGAAGCCGAACAGTGTAAGAATATTTTGTCTAGCATTATGAAGATTGTTTAGTGTTTTGAGCCAAGGCTAGAGATACGTCTTAACCTTGCTTTGTTTGGCCTCGCTTTGTTTTGCTTTTGTTAAGAATGCTTCTGATATGCCTTCCACTATCTTTGTGGCTAACTGACCTTGCAAGAATAGCGAAATATACTGTATACTTTAGTAAAAGTATTATGTTTAGTGTTATGTCTAGTTGCTGACCCGTGGCTAGTAAGACCCAAGCAGGGGGAGCGAGTCCTGGGCCCGGTCAGAGATGTCTCTTGGATGAGAGTAAGTGGGCCACTGTGGCCAATGAGGAGTTTTGCCTGTATTAGACTGGAGAAGAAAAGTATATAAACTGTCATTTTTCTGAGCTCTGGGCTCAGACCATTTTGAATGCTACTGCAATCTGAGTCTGTGCACATTAAATTGGCTTGAATCTTTGCCTGACTCTGGGTATTATTTATTGCATTCTTATCAGCTACTACAATATCACAAAAACATCTACAAGAGTATTCTGGTACGTTACACCTGCGCATATTTTTCTGGCTAACACAGGGATCTCAGAACGTCTCAGGAGGGGCAGAACAGGGGCATGGTTTGCCACGGAGATGTATAAGGCGTATTCAGGAAAGGCTCATGTACATTTTGGGAGGTCCTCACAAATCTGCCTGTTATACCTGTCAGACATGGAATAAGGCCTCTACTTTGAAAATATTCTGCTGTGCATGGGTAAAGGTGGTGGACTGCAGTAAGAAAAAAACTCCACAAGATGCATTTGTAAAGAACAGAAATCAGAGGTGTGGGAATTTTGTAAGTTAAAGAGGTAGTAATAACTACCCTGGCAGAAATATTAAGAAGAACAATAGTGATAATTCTGGCCATGCTGACATTTGCTGTTCGTGCTAAAGGAACTAATCTAAGAACATAAGAACATAAGATATGCCATTCTGGGTCAGACCAAGGTCCATCAAGCCCAGTATCGTCTTTCCAACAGTGACCAATCTAGGTCATAAGTACCCAGCAGTCTCCCCAAAAGACAGAGGTTCCTCAATGCTTGTATTGGGTCAAGCAGTGATATCCTGGGTCCCTTTAAATAATGGTTTATGGACCTTTCCTCCAGGAACTTGTCCAAACCTTTTTTAAACCCAGCTAGACTAACAACATTTATTAAATCCTCCAGTAAAAAATTCCAGAGTTTGATTACACATTGAGTCAAAAAATATTTTCTCTTATTAGTCTTAAATGGGTTACCCTGTAGCTTCATTGCATGTCCCCTAGTCTTTTTATATACTGATGATGTAAACAATTGCCCACTCCATTCATTAATTTATAGACCTCTATCATATCTCCCCTCAGCCGTCTCTTTTCCAGGTTGAAGAGCCCTAACCTTTTTAGCCTCTCTTCATAGGAGTATCCTTCCATCCCCTTTACCATTTTGGTGGCTCTACTCTGCACCTTTTCTAATAACACTATATCCTTTTTAAGATATGGCGACCAGAATTAGATAGAATATTCAATGATACAGAGGCATTATAATATCCTTTGTTTTATTTTCCATTCCTTTCCTTATGATATCTAGCATTCTATTTGCTCTCTTGGCCATCACTGCACCCTGGGCGGAGGGTTTTAACATGTTATCCACGATGACGCCTAAATCTTTTTCCTGAGTCGTGGTTCCCAATGTGTAACCTTGCATCGAGTAACCATAGTTTGGGTGGTTCTTTCCTAGGTGCATAACTTTGCACTTGTCCACATTAAATTTCATCTGCAATTTGGATGCCCAGTCTTCCAATTTATCAAGATCCTCTTGCAATTTTCCACAATCCTCTTGGGTTTTAACTACTTTAAATAGTTTTGTTTCATCTGCAAATTTGATAGCCTCACTCGTTTTTCACTTTTCCAGGTCATTTATGAATATGTCAAAAAGCAGCGAACCCAGCACAGATCCCTGCGGTACTCCACTATTTACCTTTTTCCATTGGGAAAATTGTCCATTTAGACCTACCTTCTGCTTTCTATCTTTTAACCATTTCCTGATCCATAATAGTACACTGCCTCCTATCCCATGACTTTTTAGTTTTTCCAAAAGACTTTGATGAGGGACCTTGTCAAAGGCTTTCTGAAAGTCCAGATACACTATATCAACAGACTCACCTTTGTTTACCTGTTTATTCACATCTTCATAAAAACATAACAGATTAGTAAGACAACATCTTCCTTGTCTAATGCCATGTTGGCTGTCTCCCATTAAGCCATGACTATCTACATGATGAGTAATTTTGTTCTTTATGATGGTTTCAACCATTTTTCTCGTTACTGACCTCAGACTTACTGGTCTGTAGTTTCCCGGATTACCTCTGGAAACCTTTTTTTAAAAATTGGCGTTACATTGGCGATCCTCCAATCTTCAGGTATTACAGATGATTTTAATAATAGATCACAGATTACTAATAGCAGGTCTGTAATATCATATTTTAGTTCTTTCAACACCCTTGGATGTATACCATCTGGTCCAGGTGATTTGCTACTCTTCAGTTTATCAAATTGTTGTAATACATCTTCCCGGTGTAGCAATATTTCTTTCAATTCTTCTGCAGTATCACCTTTAAATACCACTTCAGTCATGTGTAACATCCCTACATCTTCCTCAGTAAAGACCGAAGCAAAGAATTAATTCAGTCTGTCCGCTATAACTTTGTCCCCTCTTACTGACTCTTTTACACATCTATAATCTAATGGTCCAACTGACTCTCTCACGGTTATTTTTGATACAAATATACTTGAAAAAGTCTTTATTACGTGTTTTTGCTTCCACAGCAAGATTCTTCTCAAATTCTCTCTTTGCCTGCCTATCAATGCCTTGAATTTAACTTGCCAGTGCTTGTGCTGTTTCCAATTTTCGTCATTTGGCTCTTTTTTCCATTTCCTGAAAGATGTTTTTTTTGACAACAACAGCCTCTCTGACCTCACCTTTAAACCATGCTGGCAGTTTTTTGGTCTTCCTTCCACTTTTTCTAAAGTGCGGAATTCAGCTGGTCTGGGCTTCCAAGATAGTATTTTTAAACAACACCCAAACATGTGTCAGTCTTTGACCTTTGCAACTGCTCCTTTTAAATTTTTTTTAACAATTTTCCTCATTTTATCATAGTCTCCCCTTTGAAAGTTAAAAGGTAGTACTGTGGATTTCCTTACCATCCCTCCTCCATTAATTAAATCAAACACGATCATGCTATGATCGCTATTGCCAAGTGGACCCATTACCCTTATCTCTTGCACCAGATCTGGTGTTCCAATAAGGACTAAGTCCAAAATGGCTTCCCCTCTGGTCGGTTCATGAACCAGCTGATCCAAAAAGCAGTCATTTATTTCATCTAGAAACTTTATCTCCCTAGCATGTCCTGCTGTGACACTAACCCAGTCAATACTGGGGTAATTGAAATCACCCATTATTATTACTGTTCTGTAACTTTTGTTAGCTTCCCTGATTTCTTTGAGCATTTCATCAGACATTTGTTCATTCTGACCAGGCGTTCGATAGTACACCCCAACTGCCATTGCCTTCCCCTTTTTACATGGAATTTCAATCCATAGAGATTCTACAGCAAATTTTATTTCCTGCAAAATGTTAATCCTTTGTGACTCAATGCCCTCTCTAAAATAGAGTTCAACCCCTCTACCAATTTGATCAGCTCTATCATTACAATATAATTTGTACCTAGGTATCACAGTGTCCCACTGGTTATCCTCCTTCCACCATGTCTCTGAGATACCAATCATATCTAACTTCTCATTTAGTGCTATATATTCTAACTCTCCAATCTTATTTTTTTAGACTTCTAGCATTTGCATACAAGCATTTTAGAGACTGTATTTTATTCATATTAATCTGGTTATTGGTAGGCAGAGGCAATTTGGAATCTTTAAGCTCTGTCTTCTCTGTACTCAAGGGCATTTGGGCTACCTTTGTCTTTATTGGAACCTTTCTACTGATGTGCCCTAACTTCAACTTATAGGGAACATTATAAGGTGCCTTGGCAGACAGTGTACTTTATAATGTGCCCTCTGGAGTGCCTTATAGGGCACCTTATGCGGCACCTTAGGTTACGGCACTGTGAGGGTGTGTTTGCTGGCAGCACTAATTTAAATTAAAAAAGAAAATGCCTCAGACAGCACTGATTTAAAGTAAAGGGTAATGCCTCTGACAGCTTTACTCACTAAGCCCACTGGTGGATTGAACTCATGACCCTTGTTTTAGCAGTCATTGTATTAACCAGTGTGCTACACCTCTATTGCTGTGCGTGCAGGTCAGCACGTGAAGTTAAGGTTAATGCGTGGTAACGTGCGCAGCTCCCCCTATCGCGCGATAATATACACGGCGCACTTTATCGCGCGATAACCCGCGATTGCTACTTTAAGACCGGAATGCCCACTCCTTATATGGCATCCTTCACATTATTGCTGCAACTAGCGCCGGGAACATTAAGATGGTTTAGTAAACATACCCCTAAGGGTTACTGGGGATACTAATAAAACTATACCTAATACGTCTAATGTACTTTGTTCACCAGAAGTTTAATTAATCTCAGGTCTTTAATGTATGCTGATGAGAATAAACAGCTGCACCTGAGAGTGAATATGGCACCTCCTTTCCTTTAAGAGATTTAAGCACCTATAAAGCTACGATTATCCCAGGGGTGGGTGGGTGCCGGGGAGGGAGGGAGGGAAAAAGACTTATTAAAAGCTGGCTGCTACACAGTACCCTGTCCTGTGCTTCTAATCTGTGACCAATCTCCAGGGGGAGTCCCACAGCCCTTGCTTGGAGTTTTGGGTTCTAAATTGAACCAGAAATCTCTCTAGGGGACCCTAAAAATTCCTGTGTCCTGAATAATGGAACTGTTGATGTAGGGATAGTATGTGGGTGAGTATGGAGAGGATTCTTGCTTGGATGAGAAACTGAGGTCATATTTTTAGTCCTGGGACTCCATGCTATTCTTTTATACCAGCTGTTATTTATAGGTTCAGGGCATCCTTTTGGCAGATTTAGGTTTTTCATGACTAAAAGTGAGAGTGTTTGTGTGTGTGTGTAGATTGAGGGTTGCAAGGGAGGATCTAGCGTGCTGACCTGCATTTCAGGGGGGACATGAATACCTGGTCAGTACCTTGGCAGGAAAAATCACAAATGGTTTGCATAGCTAATAGTCAAAACATGTCCCTTTCAATAATATGAGACCCTCATAAGAGCATTCAACAGTGCAAACAGCACTGAAACATGCCCAAAAGCACCATTTTTGTGAGGTTGGTAAGGGTCCATTCTTAGCATTATAAAGACTGTTTTTAGAGATGACCAATGAAAGAATAACTACGGATTTCTTCTACTGTCATGATGCAAGATATGTCATGACAATTATATCACTTTCTACTTGCTGTTATTATATCTTTGAGTGCACTGAGATCACCTTGCACTGTTCTGGGCATTCAACAGACTAGTATATCTAGTCTAGTTTGCATCAACGTTTTTGTATCATCAGTAGTTATGTGTAGCTTGCATTATTACAACATTGTCAGTGAGAGGGGCAGCTTAGGAAATACACATTTTAACAGAGGAGGTGTGTCCATCAGATACACGAGTACATGGCAGAGACAGGCAGAATCGGAAACGGTGAGCATGAGCACGTCCAAACCATTTGCTGTGTATACCCATGTCTCATCATTACAGCGGGGCCCATGTTTCTCCATAATGGTTTGCTTGTGCAGTGCCGGAAACATCTATGTCCCCAATTCCAGAATAGCGGGCGTATCTATACCAGCAGCTGTGGAATCAGGGTGAAATCAGGCCTGGTTCAATTTGGACGTGTCCGCAGCCCAGACATGCATGTTATGGAATGCCTCTGAATGAATAGCTCCAGGCTAAAAATATGTTTAGTTACTAAGCTGTGGTAGAAGACCTCTGATCCCAAATCAATGTCTCCCAACCCTAAAGACTCCCCCCTCCCCTGAAAGCCACCAGTGCCTACCTTTAAGAGTCCCTGGTAGTAAAGGTTAGCTACGTAGGAGCGATTCCCTCTCACTCCTGCCAGCATCAACACAGAATCCAAAATGGTGCTTACAACCCTTAGCGGTAGTCTCACGGTACTTCTGCTATGAGCGAACCTGCCATATTTGGGAACAATGCAAAATTGTGCATTATGGTAAAATAGTGCATGTTTTCACTCTCTATCATGAGGCAATTGGCAAATATCAGGTATTATTCCCATAATGCACTTTAGTATCTACCTCCCTTAGTACCCTATCTACACCAAAGTTTCAGTGTATGTCAGGAGATCCATGTAAATTCTGAAAGAGAAAGTTATTTGAAACAGATATACATGAAGCACCTAAACATATGGGCACTGCAGAAAGTAGGGTTTATGCCATCTGCATAGAACCTTTTGCTCATTATGGGCTAGGACTAAGTTGTAAGACTGGCAGGGCAATCAAGTACATAAAGTCCTCAGGCCAGTCTGATTTTTCAATGCTATTTTTATTGATGAATTACATCTCTTGAAACTTCTGTAAATGAAATAATCTACAGAAAACTCTACATATGTAAATTCTGGAGAAATGCATTCTGGGGCTTTAGGTCAAAAGTGTTAAATCTAAGGGGTATGTTTACTAAAACCCCGGTAGAGTGCGGGCCGCGGTAGAGTGTGGATGCCATATAAGGAGTGGGCGTTCGTTCCTGAAAAAGAAAAGCCGGAATTTAAATATGCGCTAAGGTGCGCGGCGCCCTTGTGCGCCCCGCACCTTAGCGCATCAGATGGCTGCGCGGGAGGCATATGTGGTACGCTGATGAACAAACAGAAAAGCAAAGCCACAGCACAATGGTTAAGGCACCTACCAGTGGTGCAGGGATCAGAGGTTCAATCCCCCACAGTGCCCAATAAAGACAGCTGGCTGAGGCATTAATTTAGGAGGCATATTAATAATGGGTGGCATAAGGCAGCACGATAATGTTTTTGGGGGCATTTTAATATTGTGAGGCATATGGCGGCTCGCTGATGCATAAGCACAGGAACCAAACCACAGCACAATGGTTAAGACACTGACCAACAATGCAGGGATCAGGGGTTTGATCCCCCACAGTGCCCAATGAAGACAGCTGTCTGAGGCAGTAATTTATGAGGCACAGAAATACTGGGCATCATAAGGCAGCCTGCTGATGTTTTTGGCGGCATATTAATACTGGGCGGCATAAGGCTGCACGCTGATGTGCAATCACAGAAACCAAACCACAGCCCAATGGTTAAGACACTGACCAATGGTGCAGGGGTCAAGGGCTCAATCCCCCAAAGTGCCCAATGAACAAGGCAAGCTGAGGCATAACATACTATGGGGAAGATTGCTTTAGGAGGCATTTTAGTCATATTTTAATTACCACTACTAGCAAACGCACTCCCAAAGCGTGTTAACATCAGGTGCCCTATAAGGCACATTTTAAAGTGCACTGTCAGCCAAGGCACCCTAGAATGTTGCTTATAGGGCGCTTTAGAGGGTGCCGTATGAGGTACCGCAAGGTCAGTGTACTGTTTTTTTATGGCAGCACTGTGCAGTTTAAGGAATGAAAAGCATACATAGGTGCACTGACAGGTAAGGAGAAGCAGAAGTGGAGCACAATGGTTAAGGCACTGACTGCTGATACAGGGGTCATGAGTTTGCTCCCCAGTGTGCCTAATACGTAAGGCTGGCTGTGGCATCAGCTTTGCATTGTACATATTTTGTCCTGCAGCACTTTATATTTATGTTATTAATTGCTGCCAGCAAACACGGCCTCACATGCCGTAATTGAAGGTGCCGTCTAAGGCACCCTATAAGGCACTCCATAGGGCACATTAGAAATTGCACTGTCCGCCACAGCACCCTAAAATGTCCCCTATAGGGCACCCTATAGGTTGCGTCACAGGAGAATGTATAGTGCACCTTATATGGACGGGCACCATAAGGTGCCCTATAGGGCGCCCTATAAAGCACCCTCAGAGGCACCTTATGGGTACAGTACGCTGAGGGTGTTTTTGCTGGCAACAAAATATGTACATTAAAAAAAGATAATGCACTGGACAACCCTATCAAATAACCTCACTGTAGGTTTGAACCCATGACCTTCTGGCTTTAAAGGCAATGCAGTAACCATTGGGCTACAGCTCTACAGCTGCTAACAAGCCCCTGGCTGGCTGCAGAGAGCATGCATGTCACTACACAGACAGTCTGCTGTGGTCACCAGGATAGGGTTAGCCTACCCATACCCATGATGCACTGCACATGCAAATCAGCTGTCCACAGATTAACACAAGATGGACAATGCACCCCTACAGCACCTTGGCCCGGTAGAGGGAAGTGACCATGTGCACCCACACACCACCTCGGCCTGGTAGGGGGTACTGACCATGTGTTTTACTGGCACAGAGTAGCTACACACCGTCACATTGTGCGGGTACTGTGCACACTCTGAGGGTGCAATGAGGCGCCCAGGACCAGGTCCACAACACCTTCCATGGCTGAAAGAGGCCATGCCGGAGGTCCAAAGCAGTGTTAATGTGTGAGATAGGTAGTTTCTGCACAAACACCTTGAATATCTCTGTCTGTTTCAGTCATGCATAGCCCCCATGGACCCCCCGGTGGGCCATGCACCACACCCCCCCCCCCCCCGGGACAAGGGTGGCAAACAGGGTCTCCCATCAATAGATCCACATTCTACCTCCCTGCAAAGGTGGCAGTAGAGGGGACCATCAACCTGGGTGGTGCTGGGGAACAGACACCCCACAGGGCAGTCAATGCAGCTCTATACACATCCATACCACAATCGCAGACAGACATTAGGCCTTGATATGGTGAGCTTCACCGCACTACTATCTGATATTCTCCTGCAGCAAGTCATCAGCCACTGCACCCCACAAGCTGCTCCATCAAGACACATACCAGCTGCAAACAGTGTGCTAGTTAGTCCACAGTGCATGCTTCCAGTGTAGATGCATGCACCCACAACTGGGATGTCAGCATACACAGCAAGCAGTTACAGCAGTGACTGGGCCCCAAAAAGAAACCCATATCTATCACATGAGAGAAACACTATATAGCACTATGGGGGTGCCTAGCCATGCTGTGGTCACTGCACAGTCAGGGTGAGAGTGATCTCTCAGCAGGACATACTGAGGTCACCCTGTCTGTGTAGGTGGTGGCCGGGCACTAATATGTCCCAGTCAGTGCCCTATGCCCTGTGCAGATACACACTGGCCAGGCCACCCTGTCCAGCCTCTACCCATGGTACCTTGCTCCTCATTATGCACATTGGCAGCCCAATACTGGCAACATTGCTGGCAGTGTGGGCTGTGGAAGGTGTTTGCAGCCACCACACACTGGATAAGCAGACAACCACCCCCACACCTATGCCAGCATTGTGCTACTATAGAGGAGTCCAGCAGCCATACCCACCACACCAGTCCTGGGCACAGTACAGGCATGGATATGGTACGCACTACTGTTGGGGGTCACTCCCCAGGGTGGTAAACACTGTCAGAGACCAGACCTGCAGCGCACACCGCAGACATCACAATGATTGTTATGGTGGAGATCAATGAGCAACATGTGCTTAACGTAGGAATTGATATCTGCCAGTTATCATGGGCAAAGTTTGATAGCTGTGTACCATATACCCAGGTGTAGGGTGGCAGTGCTAAGGTATGCAACTGCTAGTATTGGGGGATACAGGCAGGGCCCAATGTCCTGCCTCTCTAGAAGGCATTGGCCAATGGGGCCTGGGAGGGGCAGGTGTCTGGCCCTGTTGGCTGCTGCTTTACGGCAGAGTGTCCCAACTCCAGTCCTGGTGTTCCAAACACTGTCCGGGTTTTCATGCTGTCCCTCAGAAATATGCATGAGCTACATCAGCATACCATGGGGGTGGTGCATAGATATGTAGCACATGCATCTTTAGCAGAGGCAGCATGGATCCTGAATGGTGTGGGGCCCTCCAGGACTGCATTTGGGAGACTCTGCTCTGGTTAATGCGGCTGTTTATGGTGTCTGTGTTTGGTGTGGTAAAATATAGGCGTGTGAACCATGCGTATGTTCTCAGCAATAAAGGTTTCTCCTTACTTTCACGGTTTAGTTGTAGGAAAAATATGTGGACTGGATTGGCAGTAGCCCCAGCTGGGCTTTGAACCTGTAACCTTCTGTTCCTGCACACACTGTCTGTGTGCACTGCACCACCGTGTTGCCACAGATTTGCTGTGTTCCCTGGGGAGTCCATAACTGTACATCCGACAGAGCCTGCACAGGCCTAGGCCACTGTCTGCTGTGGTTTGCAGCCACTGCCCCCTCCACCACCTGTACCCTTCCGCCAACATGCAGACATGTCCCTATCTGGAAAAAAAAATATGACCTGCTTGAGTTGTGGCACTCCAGGACTGAATTTGGGGGACTCGGCTGTCGGTAATGCCCATTGTTATGGTTTGTGTGTGGTGTAGGGTAAAATATAGGTGTTGGAACCATGCTTATGTTCTCTGTCATACAGGGGTGTCTGTACTATCACTATTTAGTGGTGGGTAAAGCTGTGGGGACTGGGTTGGCAGGAGCCCCAGCTGGGGTTTGAACCTGTGACCTTCTGGTCCTAGAGGCATTGGCTGTGTCTGCTGCACCACACTGTGGCCACAGAGATGGAGCAGTCTCTGGAGATAGGAAACCTGGCCGCATGAGTCAGACACCCTGCTCTGCACAATTTTACTGTGGGCTCGTTTACCTTGTATGGGGACAGGGGTGCAATTAAACCTCAAAAATGACCTCCAAAAACAGGGGAAAAATCCAAAACCAAGCTGGGCAACAGTGATATCAATGGGCAACATGAAAAACACTCCCAGGAAAGCTCCATTAAAATGCAGTGATTTTTGAACGAGTCTACGGAGCGTAGACCCTTCCAAAAATCATTTCTTTTTTTTTGGAGCTTTCCAGGGAATGTTTTTTATGGTTGCCCATGAATATCACTGTTTCCCAGCTGGATTATAATTTATTTGAAATTTGTTGTGGTCATTTTCAAGTTTTATTTGCTGTTTTGTTCTGTGCACATGTATCACACTGCTCACGTTTTTTAGGTTTCCCCGGTTTTGCTGTACATTGCTGGCGGAAATGGTTTTTCTTCCCTTTAAATGCAGTCTACCGCGAGTGTTTCACTCGCGGTAGTTTTTACTTGTAAATTCAGCCCCGCTCCTGTGCGGGGAGCCTCTCCTCTCCCACTTTCCACCCATTTACCCCGTCTCTCCGCCCCTCGGGGACCTTCCTCCGCCCTCCGTTCGCCTTTCCCCGCCTCTATCGCACATCAGCGCACCACACACGTGCGTGTGTTCGTCGCACGTGAGAGGGGCCCGTTAGTGTGACGCGCACGCGTGCACGGCACTTAAGAGCACTTAAGTGCATCATTGCCGTGCGCTAATGTGCGCCGCGCACATGTGCGCGGTTTAGTAAACATACCCCTAAGAATCAACAAAAGGTTCATAATGCTGAGAATCAAGATTTATGTGGAATACTTGATGTTGTTCATAAGGGTCCATGGAGACTCATTTTAAGTTATTTTATATGACACACATTTTGTTATGATGGTTTGGGAAGTACTTCAGTAGGATAACAATTTGTTACACATAACATTTGGAATTTGGAGGAATTACCATTTCGCTGACAAGACTGGAATTCTCACATTTTCTCATTTACAGTAGGAAAAAAGATGGTGGTCCAGATTTTGAAATGTGGGATTGGATTTGACTAAAGGGAAGCATTGGTTGTATTCAGAATAAAATATTTTCAAAGAATAGTAAGGCCGCGGGCCCCGTCCGCGTGGCCGCTTCTAACCGGGGGGGGCGGTGGGCCGTTCGCCCCCCCCGGTGTTTCGTCGGCGCGCGGTTCAGCAGTGTCCCGCGTGGTCTGGCGTCCTCATTGGCTCCCTTCGGCGTTTTAAACGCTCAGGAGCCAATGAGAGGGCTAGGACCTCGGCAACGGGGGGGGGGGGGTAGTGCGGGGACCCAGCACTGCTCCGGCAGTTGCTGGGTCGAGGCTGGAGGCGCCTGACGTTGTTTTGGTGGGAGCAGGCTTCGACGCGGTTTCGACGGCCCTGTGCAGCAGCGTGAGGAGGCACGAGAGGCTGCACCGTCATCGGAGCTCCGTGGGGCAGCGGAGCAGCGGCTGGGGAGTCGGGTGGCTCGTGGTGGTGTTCGGGCCTACTGCAGCCCCGCGCTGAGGTGCAGAGGCTCTTCTGCAGGCAAGTGGCTTCATTTTTGGGGGGGTGCCTCAATTCCATCACCAAAATAAAATCGGGAAGCCAAAACACTGGGGCTCTCGAGAGTTATTACATCTCTCTAATTTAAAAAAAAAAAGAGCAACCAACGGTAAATTAGTTTCCAGGGTTCCTCCAGCCTTTTAATTTTTTGCCATGGCCGGCGGAGGGAAAAAGGGGGGTTCCAGGCAGCGCGAATGGTCTGGCAAGGCTAAGCCGGGCGGTCCTCGGGGAGGGGGGCCTGCTTCTTCGGGGCGCCCAGCTCATTTTGGAAGGGGGGGGACCAGGGGCAGGGCTCCGAGCCGTGGCCCAGCGTCCGGACGTCGTACTAGCCCTGTCGGCGGTGCCAGGCAGGGGGGGCGAGTGGGAAGGGGGGTTTCAGCTGGCCCTTTAGCTAGGGGCAGGCGAGGTAGGTCAAAAGGCCCGGCAAGAGGCTCCTTGGGGCTTGGAGAGGCGCTCGGTCCTTTGGGTGGCCTGGTGGTTGCCACAAGTCTAGTGGGGGGGAGTGAGGGTGCTACTCCTCAGGTAAGCAGTGTGGTTTTGGACGCTGCAAGTCCTGGGGGTTGCTCGGCTCCTGCTGGGGTAGCTTACTCACCCGCGTGGGCGCATTGGCAAGGCGGGGGTCAAGGCTCTTCCCGTGCGGAATGGCTAGGGGTGTGGCAGCTGCCTTGGCCGGTGGCGGGTGTTCCTTCGCCTTTTCCTGTTTTTTCTCCGCAGGTTTCGACTGGATGGCACTACTTGGGGCAACCTTGGGGGCTCCTGCTGGACAGACGGACGGCGTGCGGGCGAGCGCAAGTGGTGGCCCCGTGTCTGTCGGAAACGGGGGAGGAGCGGAAGCGTCAGTGTCGACGCCACCGGAGACGGGCATGTCTTCCGAGGTAGCTGCACCTGCGGCAGGTGAGTTGGATGCTAGCACGGGCGCGGGGGCTGGAGAGGGGGGTAAGACACGAGCGACCAAGCGCAGGCGGCGTTTATGTCATCGGCATCGGCGTTCGGGGTCCTCCTCTTCTTCAACCTCTGAGTCTTTGTCCGGCTCGGTTTCAGACGACTTGTCCCGGAGTCAGCGGGCCACGGGTGGGGAGGTCGGTGCCGGACAGGTGGGTTCGGTGCCCTCGGTGGCGTTTTTCTCGGAGTTATGGGAGGGGGTGCCAAAGACTCTTCGAAAAAAGATTGTAAAACGTCGCTATTTCGATATTTTCCGTTTACTTGAAGGTCGTAAATGGTCAGGGGATAGTCGACGGAAGCGTAAGGAGGACGAGAAGGCTGGTAGGGTCAAGAGAGTGGCACGGAATGTGGTTAATTGGACTCGGTCTTTCCTGTGCTTGGCTAGTGTATGGGGTCATTCGCATCCGGAGCAGTACGGTATGCTTTTGGCTTACGCGGATTCCATACTGGAGACCTCACAGACTCATGAGGGTTGGGCTTGGCTCAACTATGATGAGAAATTCTGTGATAAGATGGAGGAGAATCGCATGTTTTCGTGGGGAACGCAGGACATTAATCTTTGGCTGACGCAGATGGCAATCAGACCTGGCGGCGGAAGTGTGGGTGGGCAAAGAGGTGGGGTCGCCGCCCCCGCATGGGCAGATCGGCCCTTTCGATCGGGCGTGCCCCCTGTTTTGCAGAGAACTCCAGGGGGGGGGGGAGCTGGGGACTTGTGCTGGCGCTTCAACAAGTCTTCATGCCCCTTTCCGGATTGCAAATTCCGGCATGCCTGCTCCATCTGTAATGGGGGTCACTCAGCACTCAAGTGTGTCAAAACGAGTGGCGGGGGCGTGTCAGCCCCCAACCACAAGTAATAGGGACTTGTGGAGTTTGGCCCCCACCCCGGTTGCGATTGATGTGTTAGGTCCGTGGCTTAAGAAGTATCCTAAGCGACAGGTCAGCTGTCTCTTGGAGTGTGGGTTTAAGGAGGGGTTTCCCATACCGGTGGTAGGCAGTGTAGGGGTAAACAAGGCTCGGAATTCGCCTTCTGTGCGGCGTTTTGCACAGCTGGTACGGGATAAGTTGGCAACTGAGCTAGCGTTAGGTAGGGTAGCGGGTCCTTTCAGAGCACAACCGTTCGCAGATTTGGTGGTATCTTCTTTGGGTATCATTCCAAAGAAGGAGCCGGGGAAGTATCGCCTAATACATAATCTTTCTTTTCCCATTGGTTCCTCAGTTAATGATCACATTCCTAGGGCTTTGTGCGCTGTACGGTATGCATCCTTTGATGAGGCTGTCGAGCTCGTACGTGCCTGTGGGCCGGGGTGCTTGCTGGCGAAAGTGGATATTGAATCCGCCTTCCGTTTATTGCTGGTGCACCCTTCTGCTTTCCATTTGTTGGGGTTTTGCTTCGAAGGTCTCTTTTACTTCGATAAAAGCATGCCTATAGGCTGTTCGATTTCCTGTGCGTATTTCGAACAGTTTAGCTCCTTTTTACATTGGGCATTCGTGGACTGGGTGGGGTGCAGCTCGGTGGTGCATTACTTAGATGACTTCCTCTTCGTGGGACCGGCGCATACGGGGCAGTGCAAGGCATTGTTGGATGGGTTTGTCCAGTTGGCCCTGGTGTGGGGTGTTCCATTAGCATCAGAAAAGACGGCGGGTCCGGCGACTACTCTTACCTTTTTGGGAGTTGAGTTGGATTCCGTGGCGTTGGTAGCCCGCCTGCCGGAAGAGAAAGTTACGAGGCTGCGGGTGTTGGTCGCCAATGCGCTGGGCTCCCGCAAGCTAACGCTTCGGGAGATGCAGTCTTTGGTGGAGTCCCTGAATTTCGTGTGCTGGGTTATCCCGATGGGGAGAGTGTTCTTGCGCCGGTTGGCAGCGGCTACTGCGGGCGTCTCTAGGCCGCATCATTGGATTCGGATGTCACGCAGCTTGCTGGCAGACCTGCGGATTTGGGACGATTTCCTTCGTGACTTCAATGGTACCACGGTGCTGAGAGATCAGGAGGTGACTTCTGTGGATCTGCAGTTGTATACTGATGCGGCGGGGGGTTTGGGTTTGGGGATTTATTTTGGGGACTCATGGTGCGCGGAAGGCTGACCTCAATCCTGGCGGGATGTGGGGCTTACGAAGAATGTTACCTTCCTCGAGTTGTTTCCCATTTTGGTGGTCATGTCATTGTGGCCGGATAGACTCCGCAATCGCAGGGTGCGCTGGTGGTGCGACAATGAAGCTGTAGTGGCTGTGATCAATAACTATTCCCCAAGATGTCAGCCTGTAGCTGACCTGATGCAGCAGGTGGTGTTCGCCTGCTTGCAGTTGAATTTAGTGATTAAGGCTCGTCATATTCCTGGGAGTCATAAACAGATTGCTGATGCTCTTTCCCGTTTCAAGTGTGAGCTGTTTCGGACCTTGGCGCCGGATGCGGACGACGTGGGATCAGCGGTCCCGGAGCATTTATGGCGGATTGGCCTCCAGCCATGATCGAGCTGTTGCGGAATTCCGTCTCTTCGGTGACATGGGTCACGTATCAACGTGGCTGCTGCAGTGTGGTATCCTTCTTGGTACTCCATGGCTGGCGAGCTGGGTCAGCATCGGATCTGCTTCTGGGTCAGTATGTGGCGGCAGCTAAGGCTGCGGGACTGTCGCGGACCACTGTCCGCAGGAACTTGGCAGGATTCTCCTTTTTTGCACGGGCTCTCGGGTGGGGGGGGCGGGGGGGGGATTTTTAACGCGTACACTGTTGCGGGGTTGGGAGCGGTCCTGCCCCTCGCCGGGGGATTGGCGGCGCCCTATTACACATGACTTACTGCGACGTCTATGCGGTGCATTGCCGCAGGTGGTTTCCTCCTCCTACGAGGGGGTGCTCTTTCGGGCTGTTTTTTCATTAGCCTTTTTCGGCGCGTTTCGTGTGGGTGAGTTGGTTTCGGAGTCGGGTCGGATTCGCAATGGGAGGGAGGTGCAAGTGCATCAAGTGCATTTGCTCGGGGGTGGGGTTCGTATCCGCCTTGCCCGTTCAAAGACGGATCAGGCGGGCAAGGGTATGTGGGTGGAATTGGCAGCGGTGCAGGGTTCCCCCTCGTGTCCTGTCGCTTTACTGCAAGCGTACTTACGCGTTCGTCCGGAGGGCGGCGGTAGCCTTTTTATCCATCAGGACGCGCGAGTTCTTACGCGTTTCCAGTTTACCGCAGTGCTACGGCTGTCCTTACGGCTGATAGGTGAGGATCCTGGTGCGTTCGCCCCTCATTCCTTCCGGATTGGGGCGGCGACCAGTGCAGCGGTGGCTGGGCTGCCCGATCAGGAGATACAGCGCATTGGGCGATGGCGGTCGAGAGCCTTCCATAGCTACGTGCGTTTGTAGGGGCGTGGGGGGGGCACTAACTGTTCTATTCTTTTTGTTGCAGATGCGGGGCATAGATGCTGTTGGATTCTTGGCCACTCCTTTGTGTTCTGGGCTGGTCGGCGAGCAGCGATGCGCCCAATGGGGCTGAATTTGGGAATTTCCGAGCAGGCGGTGACTGTCACATGGCTGGGCAAGCGCGGACTCCGGTGGATCCAACTCTTGCCTTTGCTTCGGCACCTCCAGCGTACCAGAGGCGCACCGGACGTTTTGCTGCTCCACTTAGGTGGCAACGATCTGGCTTCTTGGACTTGCCGGCAGTTGATTCGAGCAGCTATCAAGGACTTTGGGGTGGTGTTGGGGATGTTTCCAGGTGTATTATTACTATGGTCTGATATCATTCCAAGGCCGTCCTGTAGGGCTCAGCGACGGTGGTCACGGGGTGTGACAAAAATTAACCGTCAAATTGGCCGGTGGGTGGGTCAGCAGGGGGGCTGTCAAATTTTCCACCCTTGGGTGGACATGGAGTGCCCGGGCCTCTACAGGTCTGATGGGGTGCACTTGTCTCCAGTAGGGCTAGATTTACTGCTTAACGATTGGCAGGAGGCCTTGGAAGGTATTCCGTTGGGGGCGAGGACTGGTCGCAGCTTACCTTTGGGGGGCGGCTCTGGTCGTGGCTGACCTGAGCCGGTGGCGGGATCCCGGAGGTTTCCGGGGTCCGGAGCCGGTGGCAAGCATGAGGGCGGGGGTGGGGTACCCCCGACCCGGTTAATCCCTCAGGTTTTTGCTAATAGCATGGCGAAGCCTGAAGAGGGAGGGCGTGAAAAATGTCGGGCCTGTGCCCGGGGGAAGCGGATGCGGCGTCACCTTGCTACTAACATGGCGGGTGAGGGCTCGCTCTGCTTGGGGGGGGGGAGTTATAAATGTGTTGATTTGTATTGTGTGGTTGGTTAAAAGGTTATTAAAGCTGCGACCAGTTTAAGTCCCAAATTGTTGTCATGTGTTTGTTCTGAATTAGTCTTTCGAGAAAATGAAAGTGGGGGTGAGGGGGGGGGCTGGGGAGGGGCGAGAGGCGACGTGTCCGCCTTACCCGGTTACATATGCTTTGGTGGCATTTGAAGTAGAATGATTTGGTCTACTATTTTACAGGATCATATTGTATTATATTATCCACAATCTGGAAAATACCATTTCAGAGGATATTAAACAGTCTCCATAATATAATTTGTGATTGTTTTTTTATGTGGTAACTATTCTATAAAATTATAAAAAAATAATCCACAAACTGGCCCTAAGAAATCCCCTAAACAGTTTGGTCTGCAGGATATCCACACTGAATATGCGTGAGATATATTTGCATGTGTGGTCCTCATTGCATGCAAATTGTGCCATGCACATTCATTATGGATGTACTAAAAATGAAATTGATGATGGGAGCCCCAGGAACCATGTTATGGATCAGTGTTTGAAAGAACTGTAAAACTATTTACTAAACAGTTAACCTTATACAGTAAAAGACTTAAGGACTTAATTCTGGCCTCCAATGTTTACCTTTAAAATGTTGTAAAGCACAGAGAACATGCAATTTTCCTTCGAGGCTTTCTAAAAGAGTTTTTATTTAAACAAAATAAAGCAAAAAAAAAAAAAAAAAGATTGACCATGCTTTTCTTGATTCCCCAAAATGTTTTAATATTCTGCTTGTTCTCAAATAATAAGGTATTGCGGACAGATCATCATTGTAATATAAAGTTTGTCTTAATGAACTATCTGATAATATGTAACTAATGCCCAAACTTCCATTTGCAAAAGAAAGCACAGATCAATTTACCAGACATCACTTACAAAAAAAAGAGCAAAATGTTCATTGTTATATTTCAGTTAAGACACATAATACATATTTACTTTTATCCAGAAGACAAAAGCATGTTTTTTTTACATTTTTATAGTTAAAACATATCCACATAAATGCTGAAATATAATTTTTTTAACTACAACATTACTTACAAATGGTTTCAATTACAGTTAAAGGTATTACATGGAGACTGTCCTATTGGAATTAAATTATGCTGAACTCTGGGACATGTTTCCTATTGTAGTATAAACAACTTTAATTTAGATGCTGGTAAAATTACCAACGTTTTTCAGATTTTCCCCTACCGCATTTCCTAAAGTGTGCTGATGGTTACTATGTGCTTTAAAATGTGGCAAGCAGTTAGTGTGGATCCATTGCACTGCACTGGCATGACAATTACTGTATGCTAATTCCCACGTTAACTGCTCATCACGAGAAGGGGCAGGGAATGGACAGGTTATGGGCAGAAAGTGGGCATGGACTGCATAGTCACCATGCATTCTACCTTCCATTCCCCAAACCATAATCCAACCCTTTTTCACCATCTGCTTCACCTTTTACCTGTCCTCTCTCTCACCCTGTCCCGTCTGAACTATGGCATTCCTTTCCTTTTTCATATAGCCTTTTTTTTGTAATTCTACACCGCTCTGATGCCATATAGCCTAGGGCGGTATATCAAATGTCAATAAAGATAAATATTAAGATAGTGCAGCTGGTGCATTGTACTTACCATGTGCTGCCAGTATTTTAATTAGTATGGGTGCACTTAACAGCACCTTAATCAAACATAGAAACTTAGAAAGTGATGGCAGATAAAGACTATACAGTCAATTTAGTCTATCCATACATAAAAATATTAAGTTATACAATCCTTTACTCTCCCTCAGAGATCTTCTGCACTTATCCCATGCTTCCTTGAACTTAGATAAAATTCTCATTTCCATCACCTCCACTGGGAAGCTGTTCCATGCATCCACTGCTTTTTCCGAGGAGAAATATTTCCTCAGATTACTCCTGTGAAATCCCTTTCACCTTCATCCTATGATCTCTTATTCTAGAGCATCCTTTCAACTGAAGAGGGCCACCACCTGTGCATTTAAATGTCTCAACCATATCTCACTTCTCTCACCTTTCCTCCAGAGTATACATATTGAGATCATTAAGTCTATCCCCATATGCCTTATGACAAAGACCACTGACCATTTAGTAGCTGCTTTTTGGACTGACTCCATTCTCTTTATATCCTTTTGAAGGTTTAGTCTCCAGTATTGCACACAATAGTCCATATGAGTTCTCGCTAGAGACAAACACTGGCACTATCACCTCTTTTTCCCAACTGTCCAAGCATCCTTCTGGTTTTTGCCGTTGCCTTCTCTACATGTTTGGCCACTTTAAGATTATCCAATATGATCAACCCCCCGCTCTTCTTTTGTGCATTGAAGTACATCACTCCTAAACTGCACTAGTCCCTTGTGTTTTTACAGCACAAATACATTGCACTTTTTAGCATTAAATCTTAACTGTCAAATTCTCAACCATTCCCTTAAGCTTTACTAGATCCCTCCTCATGTTATCCATACCTTATGGGGTGTCTATCCTGTTGCAGATTTTGATATCTTTCACAAATAGACATACCTTTCCTGAGAGAACTTCTGAAATTTTGCTTGCAAAAATATTATAAACATGAAAACCAAGAACTGATTCCCGAAGCACTGCACAACACCCCTATCATCAGAGTGAACTCCATTTACTACTACCCTCTGTTGCCTTTCACTCAGTTTCTATCCCACTCAGACACTTTAGGGTCCATCCCATGTTATTGTTGTTGTTGTTATTGTGCCGTCAAGTAGGTGCCGACTCATAGCGACCCTCTGGATAGCTGTCTTAAATTGCATTTGATCTTCAGTCAGGCGGCTCGTTGACAGACTGGCACCCATAGCTGCTGTTACTGTATAGATCCATCTCATTGCTGGCCTTCCTCTTTTGCGTTGACCTTCTACCTTCCCAAGCATGCTGTCTTTCTCTAATGATCTCTCTCTTCGCATAGTGTGTCCAAAGTATGAAAGTCGAAGTCTTGTCATCTGAGGCATTCCTAACAGGAGCTCTACAGGTCAAACAACGGTAAGGATTTGAGGGTTTATTTTTATTAAATTGCTAGTTCTCTGACTGGGAGTTCTTGAAAGGATTTTGGTATATTTTTAAAGCAAAGTTCCATTCTTTTTTGTGCTTTAGTAGCAATATTTTCTTTAGTGGAGTAGCTTTTAAACTCTGGTGAACTTCTCAGCTTCTGGGAACTGCTGACACCTAATCAGGTGGGTTCCTACTTGAAAATTAGTCAAGGGTGGCTAAGTTACCTGGAAGTGGAGGGGATGAAAGCATCCCTGGAAAGGGAAGAACCAGAGCTCAAGTACCCCAAAGTTGCAGAATCAGTGACCACAAGGAAGAGAAGGGTAGTGGTGACTCTCTTCTGAGGGGTACTGAGGCGTCCATCTGCCGACCAGACTTGATGTCCAGAGAGGTATTCTGTCTGCCAGGTGCCAAAATCCAAGATGTTATGGAGAGTTTGCCGAGGCTCAGTAAAAGCCCACTGACTATTACCCAATGTTGCTAATCCATGTCAGAACAAATGATACTGCCAGGTATCCGTCCAAGCATATCAAAAGTGACTTCATGGCTCTGGGACAGAGGGTGAAGCAGTTAGGTGCACAAATTGAGGGTAAATGCCAAGGCAGAGAGGCTCGCATCCTGGAGACGAATGCATGGCTGCGTGGATGGTGTCATCGAGAGCGTTTTGGTTTTCTAGACCATGGGATGCTGTTCCAAGAGTTGCAGAGCAGAGATGGCATCCATCTGTCCAAGAAAGGTCAACGCGTCTTCAGTAGTACACTGGCTAATCTACTGAAGAGGGATTTTAACTAGACTCATTGGGGATGGGTGAAGAAAGACCCCAGATAAGTGAAAGCCCCCAGGTAAGCGATACATTAATTACCTTTATGGAAATGGGTAACAGGGGTAACATGGAAAGCAATGTGTATAAATGTCAGTAGCATGGGAAATAAGATCCCTGATGTTGAAGCTTTGGTGGGAGTGTCCGACTTGGATTTAGTGGCAGTTACAGAAACATGGTTCACAGAAAACCATGACTGGGATGCAACTATACATGGCTATACTTTATTCAGAAAGGACAGGGTAGGAAGAAGGGGAGGAAGAGTGGCACTATATGTAAAAAATACTATTAAAGCTTTGGAATTGCAGAGCTTAAAAGGGAGAGGGGAGGCATTGTGGGTTAAACTAGAAAGAGGGAAAGAGAAATTTATCTGCATTGGCGTGATATACAGACCTCCCTCACAAGAGGAAGAGGTGGATAGAGAGTTAATTGAAGACATACACAGCATTGCTAGGAAAGGGGAAGTGCTACTGATAGGGGATTTCAATATGCCAGATGTTGATTAGCACATTCCTGCTGCAGTATCATCTAGAAGTAAAGAGATCCTGGATTCTCTACAGGGAGAACTATTCAAGCAATTGGTAACAGACCCCACACGTGAAGGGGCCATACTGGACTTGGTGCTTACCAATGGTGAAAGTGTTTCTGATGTTATAGTGGGAGATCATTTTTCATCCAGTGATCACCAGATGGTGTGGTTCAGTATTAGGACTAGGGCTGTTAGAATTCATTCAAAAGTGAGGGTCTTTGACATTAGGAAGACTAACTTTGCCAAGATGGGCCAATACCTCAGGGAGTCGTTAGCGGGATGGGAACAGCTGGGGGATGTAAAAAAAACAGTGGGCAAAACTGAAAGGGAATATTTTAAGGGCAACCAATCATTTTGTTAAAATGGTAAATAAAGGTAAAAGGAAAAGGAGACCGCTATGGCTTTTGAAAGAAGTAGCTGAAAAAGTGAAGAAAAAGAAGGAAGCCTTCATGAAATACAAGAGATCACAGAGAGAGGAAGACAGGCATCTATATTTGGAAAAACTTAGAGAAGCTAGCAAAGTAGTCAGGAAAGCAAAGATTCAAAAAGAGGAGGAAATAGCCAATGCAATAAAATAGGGGGGGGGGGGGGGGATAATACATTTTTCAGATATGTTTATGAGAAGAGGAAGGGCAAAAGTGGTATCGTCAGACTCAAGGGTGAAGGGGAGGAATATGTAGAAGCTGATGAGGATAAAGCGGAATTGCTTAACAAATATTTCTGTTCTGTGTTCACAGATGAAGAACCAGGAGCAGGACCTCAGAAAACACCCACAAACAGGAACAGAAGCGAGGGGCATCTTGAACAATTTTCAGAAGACTGTGTTTGTGAGAAACTAGCTCAACTTAAAGTAGACAAAGCGATGGGACCGGATGGGATACACCCTAGAATACTGAGGGAACTTGTGGACGTTCTAGCAGCTCTACTGACTGACCTTTTCAATGCCTCATTGGAATCAGGCGTGATGCCAAAGGATTGGAGAGGCTCATGTGATGCCTTTATACAAAAGTGGAAGTAAGGATGTGGTTGAGAACTACAGGTCAGTTAGTTTAACTTCAGTGTTGAGTAAATTATTAGAAACGCTGCTGAAAGAGAAAATAGTGAGGTTTCTGGAGTCCAGCTGATTGCAGGATCTGAGGCAGCATGGATTCACCAGAGGCATGTCTTGTCAGACAAATCTGATTGATTACTTTGACTGGGTGACCAGGGAGTTGGACTGAGGGAGAGCCCTAGATGTAGGGTACTTAGATTTCAGTAAAGCCTTTGACACTGTTCCTCAGAGGCGACTTAAAAACAAACTGAGCACCTAGGGATGGACCCTAAAATTACTGCTTGGGTTAGAAATTGGTTGGGTGGGAGGATACTAAGAATACAGGTACATGGAGCTCACTCTGAGGAGAAGGATGTTGCCAGTGGTGTACCCCAGGGATCTGTCCTTGGTCCAATTCTTTTTAACATCTTTGTTAGTGATATAGTGGAAGGGCTGTCGGGTAAGGTTTGCCTTTTTGCGGATGATACCAAAATTTGCAATAGAGTAGACACCCAGGAAGGTGTAGATAACATGAGGAGGGATCTAAGTAAGCTTAAAGAATAGTCTAGAATTTGGCACCTGGGATTTAATGTTAAAAAAATGTAAGGTCGTTTGTTTGGGCTGCAGCAATCCAAGGGAGCAATATAGTATAGGGAGTGAAGTACTTTTGTCCACTAAAGAAGAGCAAAACCTAGGCGTGGTTGTGTCTGATGATCTTAAAGTAGCTAAACAGGTAGAAAAGGTGACGGCAAAAGCTAGAAGAATGCTTGGGTGCATACAGAGAGGAATGGCTAGCAGAAAAAAGGAGGTGATAGTGCCTCTGTATAAGTCTTTGGTGCAACTTCATTTGGAGTATAGTGTGCAATTCTGGAGACCACACCTTCAAAAGGATGTGAACAGGATGGAGTCGGTGCAAAGGGTGACTACTAAAATGATTAGTGGTCTTCATTTTAAAGCATATGAGGACAGACTTAGGGATCTTAATATGTACACCTTAGAGGAAAGGCGGGATAGAGGTGATATGATTGAGATGTTTAAATATCTTAGTGGCATAAATGTTCAGGGAGAGAGCCTCTTTCAATTGAAAGCAAGTTCTGCTATGAGGGGACATGGGATAAGGGTGAAGGGGGATAGATTCAGGAGTGATATGCAGAAATATTTCTTTACGGAAAGAGTGGTAGATCAGTGGAATAGTCTCCCAGTGGAGGTGGTAGAGATGAGGACAGTAACTGAATTCAAAAAGCATGGGACAAGCACAGAGGATCTCTAAAGGAAAATAAGGGACTGTTGTAGTTGTTGATATGGAAGGACAGACTAGACAGGCCATGTGGTCTTTTTCTGGGTCATATTTCTATGTTTCTAAGTTTAATCTCCTCTAGTACTGAATGGTTTGTTCTTCGGGCAGTCCATGGAATACACAGTATTCGTCGCCAGCACCATAATTCAAAGGCATCAATTTTCTTCCGGTCTATCTTTTTCACAGTCCAACTTTCACATCCATATGATGTTATTGAAAATGCCATGGCTTGAACAAGTCAAATCTTTGTATGGAGAGAAACATCTCTGCTCTTGAGAATCTTATCTTTGTTCTTCATAGCCAATCTGCCAAGAGCAATGTGTCATCGGATTTCTTCACTGCTTGTTGCTTCTTTATTGATAGTTGATCCAAGTAGGTTAAAGTGGTCAACTATTTCAATTTCTTCTCCATCAATGATGAACTTATTCATTTTACCAGTTGTTAGGATCTTTGTCTTCTTAATATTAAGGTGCAGGTCCATTTTAAGACTATTTTCCTTGATCTTGATAAGTAAATGTTTCAAATCGTCTTCACTTTCAGCCTGTAATGTGGTATCATCAGCATAGTGAAGGTTGTTGATGAGTCTTCTGCCAATCTTCACACCTCTGTTGTTTTCATCTGATGATTTGTTCTGCATATAAATTAAAGAGGTAGAGGGAAAGTATGCAGCCTTGTTGTACACCTTTGCTGATTTTAAACTATTCTGTTTCTCCTTGTTCCGTTTGAACTGTTGCTTATTGATCAGTGTAAAGGTTATGCAAGAGAACGATCAGGTGTTCTGGTATACCCATGCTTCTTAATGTGGCCCAGAGTTCTTCATGTTTTACACAGTCAAAAGCCTTGCTGTAGTCAATAAAACACATACAGATATCCTTTTGGTATTCTTTGTTTTTTTCAAGTATCCATCTCACATCCAGGATAATGTTTCTCGTTCCTCTTCTTTTCCTGAAACCTGCTTGCACTTATGGCAGTTCTCGTTCCAGGTGTGGTTGTAGTCTCTTTTGAATGATCTTCAGTAGAACCTTGCTGTCATGTGGGATCACAGCGATTGTGCGATAATTTCCACAGTCTGTTGGGTCACCTTTCTTCAGTATTGGTATAAACACAGATCTTTTTCAGTCAGTTGGCCATGAATTTGTCTTCCAAATTTTATGGAAGAGCCTTGTAATAGCTTCATCTGATTGCTATAATAACTCAATCCATCCCATAGGCAGTCAATTTATTTATAAGTTGCCAATGTGAAATAGTGTCAAAGGCCTTGCTGAAATCGAACTATACCTCATCTAGAGTCTTCCCCCAATCCAGTTCTCTGGTCACCCAAAGAACTAATTAAGATTTGTCCAACTAAGCCTACTTCTAGTAAAACCGCACTGTCTTGGTGCATCCACAGTAATTAAAAATGACCTTAATGCGTGGTATGGGACTTTTCTATCAGTTGGTTGCCCCTGACAGCATTCATTTTTGTTCCTATCATGGCTAAGTGCAAAAACATACCATACTTTTGTAAAAGGGCTCCCTAGTCCTTTTTTTACAGTAGAAAGGAGAGGGAAACTTATTTATGAGAGAATGTAATGTAGATTTTAAAAAGTGCTGGCGTAATTTGAGACACAGTACTATGAATTCATTGGTTCTTCTTTAAGGCTACTTCTCACAATTTTTCTTCATTTTTCCAAAACAGTGAAAAAAGTTAAAATGTGTCTGAGATTACACTCCTAATAGGCATGCTAGCACTACTTGCCTAAAGGATAATTTAATGTATACTTCAAATACTGCTTCAGATGTGTCTCATTTTCTGCAACACAAAAACCGCCAACGGAAAATCCAAGTTCAGCAGGTGTGTTCCTGGAATTGTCACAGAATTTCAGTCTTTGATTATAATGTTAATAACCTCCTAAGTTACAAATATTTGATAAAGTTGGGCATTTTTCTAAATTATAAGCTGAGGATAGGAGAATCATTAACCTACCCAACCTACTAAAATACAGCTGGCACCTTGGTTTTGGATGCTAACTTTCCAGACTGAGAATAAGCCAGTTCTAACAACTTCAAATGTATCAACTAACATTTTTCCTATTGAAAATAATCAAACTTTGTACTTGGAAAGATGTAACAATGAAAATAATTAATTTAGGGTGAATACGTCTTCCTTATGACGATTTCACATGGGGAAATGAAAACATAATTTGTTTTTTCAAATTTCAAAATGTGCTCAAACCATGCTTTCATTTGTTATTATTTGCCTCTGGAGTAGGGTTTTTTGCAGCATTAAGGAGATGCCAAATAATTTAGGAAGCATAAGAATGATTTACAAAACTCGGAAAGGATGGTTTCAGAATTTGTTCTAGGAATCCTATAGTTGTTCATCCTACTGATACCTTTGTGATTCAGACAGACTCTGCAGCTACCACTGATGATTTTTTTGACATTACCAATGGGGGAAAATCACCTACCAGTTTCACTAGACATGGAGGTGTTACTCAACCAGTTCCTCCCAATGTGCCATCTGGAGATCAATTTCTAGAGCATGAAGAGATTAGTGGGGAAAATAGGTAAGTTCAGTGCAGCCAAGATGGAAAAATGAATAATATGACCATAGGAGGAGCCTGGAGGACACAGAATGAAGATTTATTTATTTATTTTATTTAATATTTCTTATATACCACCTTTCATGATATCAAGGCGGTTTACATTGAACAAACTGAAATTACATTGAACAGGGCATGGAGATAACTATTTTACAGGGAACATTAAAGCAATGGAAGATTTAGGGAAAGATGTTGATAAGTGTAAAGACTATACCCAATTTCCCTTGGCCTTTGGTTTTTTATTGGCACCAAAAATATGTTCCCTGAAGTTTCAAGGGTGTGGCCAAGTGATGCCTAAAGTATTTGTGAGGCCATCTGGAAATTTTATGGAAAAATCTAAGTCCACAAGATTGAGATTTCTAAGATTAGAAAGCAAGATGTTATTTTTCAAAATAGCAGCCCCTGAGCAAGAACAAGTGGAGATTGCTTGAGCCCACTTCTTGATCGTAACTGTTGGGATAAACCTGTGTGTAAGTGGTGGGGGGAAGGTGGGGTTTGGAGGCATGAAGGTATCTCAGAGAGCCATTTGAATATGCAAAAGGGATAGGCTTCCAAGAGGAAACATGCAATTTTATACTGAGCCCTGGAGTTTGGCCATGGTAGTGGGCTTTGCTGGATAATAGTCTATCAGGGAATTGAGATCCCTTGAGTGGGCCTATGAAACACTGAGCAAGTGGCCTCTTTGAATGCCTACTACAGCAGCACAAAAGCAACATTTGCAAAAAAAATGTTTGCATGTTGCCATGACCAGAAATGCATAAATCTCTGGTTTTGGCAATGCAGGAAAAGGTTCTTGGAATATTTAGATAAGGCATGTAGATGAACTAGAAACCTATTTGCATCTCATAGCTAAAGAGTGCTAAAATGTCTGCTAACAGATCAGAAAAAAACTTGTAGGTTAGTATGTTAGATAAAATGTTCTCTCATAATAAGACAAAGTCCTTGGAGAAAATGATGAGGAGGCTTAATATTCATCTTTTAGATGGTTTCAAAAAACAATGGAGGGTATTTTAGAAGCTTTATTTGCTATTTGCATGTGTCAGTATGACCACTTATATGTGTAAATTGAATCCATATGTAAATACTCATTTTAGAAAAGACTTACTTTACACATTGTGGTATACAAGAAGATGAAGGGAGCCTGCAAGCAGCTGGGACAGCTTCCATGTCCCCAATCAAGGCAGGGATAAAGCAGAACACCCCACCCCCCTCACACACACACACACCTCTCCAAATCCCCGCCAAGTCTTTTAACCTATTTTGGACAGCTCGCATATTCTTTCTCTGCTCTGGATGATTTATTAGATTTGTTACACTCAAATAACTATGAAATACCGGCAATAATAAAAAATATTAAAACTTTGCAGAAAATAGAAGTTTCACATAGTGTATGTTTTTCATACACTGGTCCAATATAGTATATTGTCCGTCTTCAGAAAAGATAGGATTCAGTTCCAATATTCATTGACATAAACATACTGTATGATACAATTGAAACTGCAGTTTTCATTTAAAACACTTTATTATGATATAATATAGTTTGTCAACAGTCCATTCTGCCGGCGGAATATGATACACGTGAAAACACTTCTGATGCAGTGCGTCGATAATGCACCATTGAAACACCTAGAACCAAATGCGTGACAGCAATTAGTTTCGACAACATATTAGCCCAGCGTATGAAAAACATACAAGGCCGATATACGCACCAATAACTCTGACACTAAGCAACTTACAGTTATCTAAACCTATTTTCTAAAGTCTACAAATACTTTTATTTGCAAAATAGTAGCTATTACAGCATTATAAGCTACTTACTATTTTTTGTGATCTTTTTATGTGGAGCCGCCAGTACCGTCAAAATCAGCAAACTTCAAATACCTATTAAACTAACTAGATCTCAGATAAAAATTCTGTATATAACGCTTTTTGACATAACAATAATAGCTAAACATAGTTCCATTGAATTTATAACCATTAATTAGTAAACAGTTGAGTAGTAAGTATTGAAACCTTATGTATGTAAAACATACGCTGGTCCAAAACGGGTTAAGAAGAAAAGACAGGGCAGTCCAAAATAGCAGCATACATGAAGAGAGCAGTCTAGCCCAGATATAAGGCCAGACAAGCAGACATGGGAGGAGATATCTTGGAAAGGGAACATTATGCCTTGGAGCCACATAAAAGAGAAGTAGGTACCCCAACTGACCCATATGGAGCAACCAACTGATATAAATTAAGCTACAAAGAGAATGGAATGAGACATTCACAGTTTCAATCCATTTATGGAAGGTCAGGAGGAAATGGAATTTCTGGAGCAAGGAATTGAAAAAGTCCTTGATATTTAACATTATTGATATTGAACTGCTGAGAGGTTTTCACTTTCTTTTTGTTTTCTTTTGGGGAAATAAACTGGAGAGGTTAACAGTGCCGTAAGAGCTGCTGCAAATCCTCTTCCTTTCCTTAAACAACACTAAGCTGAGGAAAGAGGATAAAAGACTGTGAACTGAAGTGAAAGGTGTTCTGTTGACATTTCTTTTTTTGTTTTTTTTGGGGGGGGGAGGGTTATTTTATTTTTACAAATTTATAATCCATATACCAAGCAAATACACTTGTATATGAAAAGAAAAAGAAGCAAACTTGCATGCTAAGTCTCACACACAACAAAATGAAGAAAGGAGATCCAAGAAAAGGAAATAAATTCTATATACTTCAATACCAGTGAGGAAACCTAATTAAACAACCTAGTCGACATTTTCTTAACATATACTGCCTTTGTTACTCTACAGAAATATGTGGTGCAGTACTGAGGAGGGAACTAACAAAGGCGGCTAATTGAGGGGGATCATAAAATACATAATTAACAGATCAAAGTTTAACTAAACATTTACAAGGAAATTAAAATAAAAAAAAACACAATCCACCCAACTGGATCACCACTGGTTTTAGGAGCAAAAATTCCCTGCACCTCCGCTGGGTTTCCTAGGTAAGATCAGGAAATATCCGTACTAATAACCCTTAAAGGGTATGGACCACTTCTTAAAAAACAATTTAAGAAGCCATTCCGTATCAGATGACAAGGCAAGGGTAATCAACAGAGTAGCTGGTACAGTAGTTTCATTAATACTCGATTCCAATATGCTAGAAATATTAAGAATATCCATATGCTGAGATTCTGCAGTAGCAGGTTGCTGACCCACTACCCCACATTTCTTATTAACTAGAAGATAGTAAACTTTAGTCAAAGGAGAATGTGATTCTACCAGGATCCCAAGAAAGTCCACAAAATATTGCTTCAACATATCCCTTGCAGAAGTAAAAGTCGAACAAGGAAAATTAATTAACCTTACATTTGTGGACTGAACTTCGTTTTCAAGAAGCTCCTCTAAACTTTATTATAGTGAAATTCTTAACAAAACCAGATTGTAAAGTCCCAACTTGTTGAACCTTCTACTTCACTTTTCACAACATTCAATTCACATATAGTACCTTGAGAAAGTACAGTATTACTCTGCACCTGACCAGCCATCTGGTTAGACTGCTGCACAAAAACTTCCCCAAGCTGCACTATAGCACTCCATATGGATTCTAAAGTGAAAACTGCAGGGTGCTCAAATTGCAACTTTAGCACTGGAATAATTTCTGATCCTGCCGCTGCACTTGTGGAATCACCAGGGCTCACCCCCAAACCAGACACCACCGCTGACGTGAACCCAGACACTGCTCCCACACTCTTCTCAGCTTCTGCTGTAATGCCACTGAGCTTATCCCGTGGCAAAGGAGCCAGTCCTGCCCCAGATGTGCTGCCCCCAACCAGGGCAACATCCACGCCTGACATAGGGCTAACTTCCCTGGAGGCCTCCAACTGCAGGAACCCGCTCAGAAGCACAGGAGCAGGAAGACCTGGCAACATCTCACACCCCGAGGAAGACGCTGTACTTGCTGGCCCCGGTCAGCACAGCCAGGGAAACGCTGAGTTCTTGATGAAGACTCCCAGGGTGAGCCACATACATGTCCATAGGACCTGCAACATGGGCTAAAGGCAAACCAAAGGGGTTTTCTACAGGCTCGGGAGGCTTCTTGCCCAGTTTACCTTTTCTCTTCGGCATGCTGAAAATGCTCACGCTACAGCACGGTTGGCTAAGCGGCCATCTTGGATCTCCTACATTTGTTTTTGTACTGAAGCTGTATCAGATGCAGAGTTGACAAGTTACCCAGTTTCAGGAGTGAGATTTCTTGCCAGTTCTGGTTTTAAATTTGCATTTGCAATGCAGTACAGTATTTGCAGTCCCTAATTTCATCTGTCTACATCAGTGCTGCAGGTCCATAATGTATCAGAATGAGATTGTCAGAAATCCAGGACTGGCTTAAAATCTCACTCCTGGAACTGGCAGTGGCAGCCAATAAAGCAAAGAGAATGCTAGGCATTATAAGGAAATGAATGGAGAATAAAACAAAGGATATTATAATGCTTCTGTATTGTTCCGTCATGCGACTGCTCCTTGAATATTGTGTGCAATTGTGCTCTCCATATCTTAAAAAGGATATAGCAGAATTTGAAAAGGTAAAGAAAGGAGCTACTAAAATGGTAAAGGGGATGGAAGGATAGCCCTATGTGGAAAGACTAAAATGGTTAGGGCTCTTCAACTAGGCAAAAAGATGGCTGAAGATATGGTAGAGGTCTATAAAATAACACAGGTACACTAAAAAATTTTTTTTTAAACTGCCTCTAATGTTTCGATTGATTTTTACGTTTTTTGGTGCGCTGAATCCAAATCTGGTAACCAATTTTCTCCATCACGTACAGATTTTTTGCTACATTGGGTTAGCAGTTTGAGGTGAACGTTTCAGATTGAGTGCGATCGAGATAAAAGTTTCTTGGATGAATTCTTTATACTAATTGTTTAGTAGTTATTCAAATAAGAATAAAGAAAATTGTAACAAGGCAGCACATAAGAATAGAGTAATGTCAACAAAACACACTGTGATGGTAGCAAAATTGTCTGCACTTAAAACAGCCACATACATGTGCACAAACATTGAGCATATAAGAGCGAGGTTAGACACAAAGCAAAGCAAAGAAATGTGCAAAAAATGTTGTACAGGTATGTATGTAAGAATAGAAAACGCAAACCACACCATTGCAATACATGAAGACAAACACCCGATGGTGTGAAAATAAAATTCTAATAAATGAGATCCGACACTGTGGTAATAACTAGCAAATTTTTATTTCAAAGTTTAGTAAAAACACGATATTTGTCAACACAGTTTAGATTTTAAAGTCATTCTTGGGTCAATCAATCTCCTGGTGGGCCCGTTTCTTCTTCCCCCGAATGCTTCTCTTGGTGCGCTGCTTGGCGTATTTTTCATCTGGGGTTTCCCGCAGCAGCAACCAGCAGAAATCAGCCATCATAGTGGTGTTCCATCTTCCTTGGTACCTTCTCTCTGTGTCCTTGATGTCCTGGTGAAACCTTTCACCTTGTTCTTCACTGTACGCCCCCAAGTTTTCGGGAAAGTAGTTCACATGGGAGTGCAAGAAATGGACTTTCAGGCTCATGTTACAGCCTTGTTCTTTGAAGGCATTGAGCATCCTGGCAACAATATCCTTATAGTTCTCATCCCGCCTGTTCCCCAAGAATTTGAGAACAACATCCTTGAAGGAATCCCAGGCTTCTTTTTCCTTCTCAGACATCATTTCAGCGAATGCTCCATCTGAAATGAGTTTCCTTATATCAGGGCCAACAAACACTCCTTCCTTTAGCTTTGCTTCAGAAAGTCGGGGGAACTTTGAGCAAAGGTACCAAAAGCACTCACCATCTTTTGGAAGGGACTTGATGAATTGCTTAATGAGACCCAACTTAATGTGGAGAGGTGGTAATAGAATTTTATCACAAGGTACCAAGCTCTGATGAAGAACATTTTTCTCACCGGGTCTCAAATACTCCCGAATTGGCCAGTCTTTTTTCCCCCAGTGTAGGTCGCGGGCCCGGCTATCCCACAAGTAAAGGAAGCAGGGATATTTGGTGAAACCGGATTGCTGCCCTAATAGCATGGATAGAATTTTAAAGTCTCCACAAATCATCCACTTATGCTCATCATAACGAATCTTCTGAAGAATCAGGGCCAAATTCTCGTATTTTTCTTGGAGAATAGCAGAGTGAGCAATAGGAACTGAAGCGAATGTGTTGCCATTATGAAGACGACCACCTTTTATGCTGTCTTTTGACGAATCAATGAACAGCCGCCATTCAGCAGGATCATACTTGAGTTTAAACTTTTCCATCACTCCGTATATATCGTTGCAAAATACCAAATCTTCCTCTTTGCTGAAATACTTCAAAAATTGTGTCTCGCGGTTGCGGTACCAATAAAAAGTTGTTCCTGGTGACAATAGATTTTTCTGTTTAAGCCGAGAACCTAGCAGTTGGGCAGCATCTTTTGGGAGTCCTAAATCCCGGACTAAATCATTCAATTCAGCTTGAGAGAAAAGTTCAGGTTTCGGATCTGGTTCCGTTTCAAACTCGGAAGTACTGGACTCATCGGGAAAAGCCATCTGATGAGTCTCATCATGATCAGAACCGTCCACACAAATATGATCCAAAGATTTTGGTGGTTCAGGCACAGGTACTTCGTTGCTATGAGGCATAGGCCTAATTGCTGAGGGAAGGTTGGGGTAACTTATTACGTTCTTATTTTTTAAGTTGTATCCCTTCACAATGCAAGAGCAAAAATAGCAGTCACTGCTGTATAAAATACCTGAATCTACGTGACGACTTGTGAGTTTTGTGTGTTCATTTGCATCTACTATAGAGCAGGCGTAAATGTGCAAGCATGACTTTAAGACACAAACTCTGCCACTTATGCAAGTATTTTATAAAGACAAGTAGGCGTTTCCTTAGGCTTAAAATGAGCATGCTTTGGCTGCCTACACTCAGGTTACTTGTTATAAAAATGTGATCTGAGTGGGGGGTTTTTAGGCTTCTCCATTTGCACTTACCCAGTGCTACTGGGTTCCTTCTACACACCCTTTTCTTTTAGTCTCCTTTAGCTCCCATATATGACTAGAGCAAGAGCTCTTCTTTAGAATTTTCAGCCATAAATCGAATTCTAGTTCTCACAGATCACTGATGTTCCTTGGGAAAAGGACATTTATGATTTAAACTCAGTAACTAATTTTATTTTTATCTGTTGTTATCTTCTTTCCCTCTCACCTAATAGATGCTATTTTTCCAAGTAATGACAACAATAGAGAAAACCAGGATTTAAATAAATTTGCATCAAAATATCCATGATGCATTTATTCTTGATTGTTACAGTGGCACATACCATTCCATCTGTACCCTCTAGTTGAACTGAATAGTGCTCATTTTGAGGTCTGTTTGCAGCAAAAACATTCTGTGTTATGAGATGCCCAGCAGCTCTCAGAGACTTCTCAGAAATCAGGATGCACACTTTGAGCCTGATTTTATAACAGGGCACCTGTCAGAATTCTAAAAATATGCCTATTTCAGCCTATTTTATAAAGACATGATGCCTATGTGCCATTCTAAAATAGATACTCAAAAGCAATCCCAATTGTGCATAAATGTTGACACACACATTTAGACCTACTCTAAAGCTGATGTAAAGATACGCATGTACGCTATATGTATGCCCACATATTTTACAAAGTATAAATGCACATTGCAAATCTGCCTCTGATTTTCCCAAACTAACCCCCCCCCCCCCCGAAATGTATATGTGTGCTGCACGTTTAAGAATACACTTTCTTTTAGGCTTACATCCATATATATAAGCAAATGGAGATACAATTTTACAAAATACCTTGTCCGTCTATAAAACCGGTGTCATATGTGGATAAACATTTATAAAATTACTCCCCATTTTCTTTGTATAAACTGGCTTGTATGTTCAGTTCAAAATCCATCTGGGAAGTGTACCCAGAAATAATTATTCATTCTAATCCCCTTGGATGATAGATGTTGACATTCAGGCAATAAACACGGTTTTGAAAGCTGTAGTAAACGACAAACTGTAAGGTGGTCCTTTTGCGAGCCATACATCTTTCTGAGAGTGATAGATGGCATAGTGATGACAAAAGTTGCAAAGTAATAAAACTCTCTAGAACAAACAAGAAGACCTGTGAACTGTTTCATGTGGAAAAAGAACAAGTTTCTGAAAAGCAGAAAAAAACCATTTTGTTAGATGTCCTGTGTGATCCCATATTATATCAGTTTTCCTATGGGCACTTCAGTTATTTCCAATATTGCTGAAAACTGTTTCATATAACAAAAAAGAAAATGAGTTCATCAAATGAAAGTCTTGTTTTCATGTGTACCCAGGGAGTTTTCTAGGTTAGGAGTGCTTCATAGTGACTCTTTGCTGAAATTCTATTTTCTTATTCCGTCTGAACAAGATGATGGACCTCTGCATACAGCATTGATTCCACTCTAGAAATGTGGGCCTCTACATACTAGGTCAGTAATGATTTTCACAAATACATGCTCTCAAGCAAAGGGATATTTGGCTGTTATGCAATGTATTTAAAAAAAAATTCTCCAAAATGTATTTGGAAAAAGAAGAAAGATATTTCACAAGCACACTCTCCATGCTTCATTGTGCCTCTAGCTCTATCCCAAAAGGGTTGGTCCTTCACCTAGATGAGGAGCTTTTATTCAATATTTCAAGTCTTCTTGCCCAATTAGATTTACTTCTGTTCAATGTGTGAATAGGACTAGGGGTACAGAGATAGTTGTGTAAGAGAGATATAGGGTGGGGGAGTAGAGAGTGAAGATTTGAGCAGTGTCTTTCTCTTCCCCCCTCACTGGCACTGTCCCCAGTGCTCATTCCTCTCCCTTGAACTCTCTTCTTCCCCCTTCCCTCATTTCCCTACTCTTCTAAACGTACTATCAAGTGCTTGTAGTAGCCATCGCCTACAGTTCTCCTTGCCATCACTTCTTCAGTGGCTTCTACGTATACTTGAGTGATGGGCTCTGGAACATCTGTTGCTGCTATGATCTCCTACATATGTCCAAGCTTCCTGATATTATGCTGCTATTTCCATTGCCATAGGTGCTTGCTAATCTTTAGATGGTAGGGCCTGACTTCTCATCCCTTTCATGCTTGCTGCACATTGTTCTAGTGCTTCTCACTGCACCTATGCATATGAAGGCCAATACTCACTCAGCATAGTCAATGTGTTCATTTAAACACCAGAATGGAATATATTCAGGTAGCAGACTGGAATATATATGAGGTATGATGACTACACGAGCATTACCCATTTTGTTTAGGTCCGTTACTGATAACATGCCTATTTAGCAGCTGAATATTGCTGATAAACAATTTTTAGGGCTGTCCCTGTCCCATCACTAATCCAGTCCATAGTTATATGGATTGCATCTGGCCATTTAGTGATTTAAATAGCCCTATCTTATCCATATCATTTTTCATACTATACAGATAGGGAGTTATGTGTTGGCTCCCGACTGCTAACACATAATCTCCATTCAATAGTAGATAGACGTTTGCATGTGCAAACACACATATGTATATAGATGGATAGACAAAGAGACTTACAGATAGATCTACCCACCTTATTAGGGTCTATCACTTGTAGCAAAATGTGCCTAAGAATTTAAAGGTTAGAGCAATATTCCGCAGCATTGTTCTCTGACCGATGCAGCACTATACAGAGAACGCTGGGACAGTCCATAGGCAGAGTGGGGGAGGAGCCAGAGATTATCCAGGTAGCGGTAATATTCAGTCGCTATCTGGAGAAGTCTTGCAAATAAATTAGGATTGCAAAAAGGCAGTCTTCAAAGAAATTTGGCATCAGGCGTCAGAGAGGGTGGAAGCCAAACAGCCTTGCAGAGCCGTAGATTTAAGGTGACCACTGTGGGGTTGTTTGAAGCTATTGCCACCGCTGCAAGTCCCTGAGAGGAGCAGCAGCAGTGGCAATGGGGAATGGGGAGGGGATGGGAGTGGGAGCAGGGGTGGAGCGCAAGGAATGAGATTTGCCTAGGGCTCCTCATCTCCTTGAACCGGCCCTGCCTATAAATGCAAATTAAAAATAAAACATGATATTAGCATGTTATTAAAAGATAACAGGCCACACAGAGCTGCATTATTTCTGTGGGGTGGAACCTTGAAGAGAGAATGTAAGAGACAAAAGACAGAAATTAGAAGTATTGAATATCAACTAAATATAGATAAACAGAAGCAGAGTGAGATTAGGAAGGAAGGATTCTTATATGCAAGGACTCCATTCAAAAAGACAAAGAAAAAATATCTAGGAATAAAGCCAAAAAAATAACAAAATAAACTGCAAGTACTCTATAGGGTAAAGACTGTTGTTGTTAAGTGCCACTGAGTTGGTGTCGACTCATGGCGACCCTGGATAGCTGTCCTGAACTGTGTACAGTATTCAGTCAGGCATCTCATTGTTAATAGTGTGGCATCTATAGCTGCTGTTATTGTATCGATAAATCTCATTGCTGCCCTTCCTCTTTTGCATTGACCTTCAATCTTGCCAAGCATGATGTCTATCTTTAAGGATCCCTCTCTTTGCTTGATGTGTCCAAAGTATGAAAGTCAAAGTCTTGTCATCTGTGCTTCAAAAGAAATCTTTGGTTTGACTTCATCTAGTAGAGTGGTTTGTTCTTCAGGCAGTCCATGGTATAAATAGTATTTTTCACCAGCACCATAATTCAAAGGCATCAATTTCTTCCTTTCTATCTTTTTCACTGTCCAGCTTTCGCATCCATATGACATCATTAAAAATATTATGGCTTGGACAAGTCAAATATTTGTATGGAGAGAAACATCTTTGCTCTTGAGGATCTTGTATATGTCCTTCATAGCCTTTCTGCCAAGAGCAATGAGTCATCATATTTCTTGACTGCTTGTCGTTTCGTTATTGATTATTGATCCAAGCAGGTTAAAGTTGTCCACAATTTCAAGTTCTTCTCCATCAAAGATGAACTAATTGAATTTGCCAGTTGTCAGGATCTTTGATTTCTTTTTGTTAAGGTGCAGGCCCATTTTAAGACTATTGGGTATGTTTACAAAGCAGCGGTAGTGGCTTCCATGTGATATTGGATCCGTGGCCTCATTGAATTCAAGGGAGGCATGACTCCGATATCGCACGGAGGCCGCTACTGCTGCTTTTTAAACATACCCCTATGTTCCTTGATTCTGTGAAGCAAATGTTTCAGATCATCTTCACTTTCAGCCAGTATTGTGGTGTCATCAGTATAGTAAAGGTTGTTGATAAGTCTTCCACCAATCTTCATATCTTGGTTTTCTGTTTCTCTGTTCTGCATATAAATTAAACTGGTAGGGGGGAAGTATGCAGCCTTGTTGTACACCTTTGCTGATTTTAAAGCATTCTGTTTCTCCTTGTTCTGTCTGAACTGTTGCTTCTTGATCAATGTAAAGGTTGTGCAAGAGAACTGTTAGGTGTTCTGGTATACCCATGCTTCTTAATGTGGCCCAGAGTTTCTCATGGTTTACACAGCCAAAAGCCATGCTGTAATCTTTTGTCTTTTCAAAGATCCATCTCACATTCATGATGTCTCCCATTCCTCATCCTTTCCTGATCCCTGCTTGCACTTCAGGCAGTAACCAGGTAAGGCGGACGTGGCCCTCGCCCCCTTCAACCCCAACATCCCCCCCCCGCTTTTCCCTTCAAATAACCACCACATAATCGCTTATTGGCACATTAACTGGTCGCAGCTTTATTAAACAAGCACAACATAACATTACAACCATAACTGTTAACAATCCCTCACCAGCCATATTGGTAGCAAAGTGAGTTCCTTCCCGCCTCCACCGAGAACCGTCCCTGTCAATTCCATCCCCCTCTTCCGGCTTCACCATATTACTAGCAAAAGCCGAGGGCTTCTCCGGGTCCGGGGTACCCCCACCCCCGCCCTGCATATTGCCATGCCTCCGGACCCCGGACACCTCCGGGATCCCGCCCCCCCTCCAGCCCCAAGCTCCACCAAAGGGAGGGAGGGTGGGTACGCCCATCCTTTCTCCCTGCTTCCGGAGGACTGGCGTCTGACCGCTCGCTCCCCTTGGGTCCTCCGATCCCCTCATTGGCTCCCGCGGCCACCTGGGCACGCTGGAGCCAATAGATTTAAATCAAAACTCCCGCTCGGGAGCGCGCCTCACGCCGCTGCGGAGGGGGCCGCGCCACCCTGCCCCCCCGGTTACTGCCGGCCGCCGGGCACGTGGGCCCGTGGCCTCCTATTAACCAGGTAAGGTGGACGTGGCCCTCGCCCCCTTCAACCCCAACATCCCCCCCCCCCCGCTTTTCCCTTCAAATAACCACCACATAATCGCTTATTGGCACATTAACTGGTCGCAGCTTTATTAAACAAGCACAACATAACATTACAACCATAACTGTTAACTTACGGTTCCAGCAGCGGGACAATCCCTCACCAGCCATATGGATAGCAAAGTGAGTTCCTTCCCACCTCCGCCGAGAACCGTCCCTGGCAATTCCATCCCCCTCTTCCGGCTTCGCCATATTACTTGCAAAAGCCAAGGGCTTCTCCGGGTTGGGGGTACCCCCACCCCCGCCCTGCATATTGCCATGCCTCCGGACCCCGGACACCTCCGGGATCCCGCCACAGGCTCAGTGACACCTGTCCCTGAGCCCCCCACCAGAATCAAAGCTGCGACCAGCCATCCCGCCCTACACAGCCCAACTCCAAGGCCTCCTGCCAATCATTCAGGAGTAAATCTGTCCCAACCGGGGAAAGATGTACCCCATCCGAACGATACAGGCCCACGCACGCGACCTCCACCCAGGAATGCAAAATCTGATACCCCCCATGAGCCAAAACCCAACGGCCAATTTGCCGGTTAATTTTAACTAACCCACGGGACCACCGCCGATGGCCCCAGCAAGCAGGCCTGGGAATTATGTCAGACCAGAGCAAAACAACACCGGGGAACATTAACAACACTTCCCCCAAATCCCGCTGAACCGCCCTGATCAGCTGCTTCACTGTCCATGATGCCAAATCATTGCCGCCTAGATGCAGCAACAAGTACTCCGGGGATCCTCTGACGCGCTGATGGTGCCGTAGCAAGGGTAAGAGTTGTAACCAGCGCAGGCCGTGCTCACCCAGCCATGATAACACCACTTCGTCAGCTTGCAGTCCCAGGTTCGCCCCGAGTGGCCGTAAAGCTGCCTGCTGGCCGGCCCAGTACACAAAGGAATGGCCGACTATCCAGCAGGCAAACGGCACCCGAATCCCATCTAAAAGAAAAAACACAGTTAGTACCCGATACACCGACCACCCAGCTCACAAACGTACATATCCCTTAAATGCATTTGAGCGCCAGCGGCCGATCCGCTGAATATCGGTACCCGGCAAACCAGCCAGCGCCGCACTAGTAGCGGCCCCAATCCGGAAGGAATGCGGTGCGAAGTCACCCGGTGATAAACCCATCTGTTGCACTACCATCCGCAGAACCGCGGCAAACTGAAAACGCGTCAAACACCGCGTATCCGCATGCACAAATAGCAGGTCACCTCCCGGAGAACGCACCCTCAAGTACGCTGCCATGGCCGCTACCGGACAGATGGTAGAAGCCGGAATCGGCCTTAAATGCACCCACACACCCCTCCCTCTCTGATCAGTCTTAGACCGGGACAACCATATGCTCAGCTGCCCTTGTGCCATACGCACATGACGGAGTTGCAGAGCCACACCCCCCAACCTCCTACTGGATGCCACCAATTCCCCCGACCGTAAGGCCCCAAAGAAGGCCACACAAAACACAGCCCGGAAGAGCAGAGCCTTGTATTCGGACTCCACCACTAAGGGTAAAGCTGCGCTCATCCAAACCAACAGATCGGGGGTAATTGGCCGCCGCTTGTCCGACTGGGGAGGGGTAGCACGCTCCCACCCCAATAACAGCCGGCGAGAAAGAAACCCCCAACTGTGCACTGCCCAACCGACCGCCTTAGAGAAAAAGGCAAAGCCGGCAAGGTGAGACCGCACAGTGGATAGGGCCACCCCCGCGGCTTTTTCTGCCAGAATGTATTCACCCATGAGGTGATCAGGCACCGGGCCCAGCCGCCATCCACGCGTCGCCAAGAAGGCCACCACACTGTCACAGCCCTTGCAGTAAGAACGCCAGGTTGCCGACGACACCGAACACTTCAGCAAGCTCAGGATACCTGGAGGCCAAGCCGCCATAAATGCTCGGGGACCGACTGCCCCACAGGGTCCGCCTCTGGTGCCAATCGCCGAAACAAGTCCCACTTGAAACGAGAAAGAGCATCAGCGACCTGGTTATCATAACCCGGAACATGTCGGGCCCTCACTACCACATTCAACTTCAAACAGGCAAAAACCACCTCCCTCATCAAAGCCGCCACTCGCGCGCACCGAGGCGCATAGCGATTAATAACATGGACTACCGCCTCATTGTCGCACCACCACAACAGTTGCCTATTACGAAGCCTATCCGGCCACAGCTCCAAAACCACCAAAATGGGGAACAGCTCCAAAAACGTGATACTGTCGGTTAATCCCGCCGCCCGCCAGGCCGACGGCCACGGCTCAGCACACCATGCTCCCCCGAAATAAACGCCCAGTCCAAAACCACCTGCCGCGTCTGTAAAAATCTGTAAATCGAAGGAAGACACCTCCTTTTCGAGGAGGACCATAACTCCATTAAAATCTCTCAAAAACTGGTCCCAAACCCCGAGGTCCGCCCTCATGCTCCGGGAGACCCGGATGCGATGATGCGGCCGCCACACTCCCGATGTAGCCGCCGACAAGCGCCGCAGGAACACCCGGCCCATAGGGATAACCCTGCAGGCAAAGTTAAGGGAGCCCAACAAAGCCTGCATCTCACGCAGCGTAACTTTTTCCGCCCCCAGCACGTTCGCCACTAACACCCGCAAACGCACTACCTTGCCTGGAGGCAGTTGCGCCACCATGTCAACTGAATCCAATTCCACTCCCAGAAACGTGAGGTGCGTGGCAGGACCCTCAGTCTTGCCCGCCGCGAGAGGCAGCCCCCACTCCCGCACGAGCCGCATGAACCCTTCCAATAGTTCACGACATAGCCCGGACGGCGCCGAACCAACAAATAGAAAGTCGTCCAAGTAGTGGACCACATTCCGAGAGCCGACGGACACCTCTAGAACCCAGTGCATGAAAGAACTGAACATCTCAAAGTAACGACAAGAGACCGAGCATCCCATCGGCAGGCGCTTGTCGAAGTAATAGCAGCCCTCAAACACAAAACCCAATAAATGGAAGGAAGCAGGATGCACTGGCAGCAGGCGAAAAGCGGACTCAATATCGACTTTCGCCAGCAAACACCCGTGCCCACACTCGCGCACCAGCCACACGGCCTCATCAAACGACGCGTACCGCACCGCGCACAATTCGCACGGAATGAGATCATTCACCGATGCCCCCTCCGGGAAGGACAAGTTGTGAATGAGCCTGAATTTCCCGGGCTCCTTCTTAGGCACAATGCCCAAAGGAGATACCACAAAATTCTGGCATGTCCGGTCCACAAAGGGCCCAGCCACCCTGCCGAGGGCCAACTCAGTGGCCAATTTACATCGAACCACCTGCGCAAGGCGCTTCACCGATGGCGCATTGCGCGCCATCGCCAGGCCCCCTCCCCCACTACTGGTATGGGGAACCCATACTGGAAACCCCCCTCCAAGACCCGCCGAGCCTTAACCCGCTTATACCGCCTCAACCAAGGCCTGATCGCCGAAAAAAGGATCGGGGTAGGGGCCAACTCCATCGAACTATTACTGCTTCGCGGCCGGGGGTGTGGTTCCCTTCTTGCCGCAACGGAGAGCAGAGTGTCCTCCCCCACATAATGAGCAACTATGCCGGAACTTACAGTCCGGAAAGGGGCAAGACGACTTATTAAAGCGCCAACAGACGTCCCCGACCCCCTCACCAGTGCCTTTTTGGAAACCGGGAGCCGGGCCGCTCCGAAACGGCCGCCCCGCACTCACCGACGCAGCGGCGACCCCTTTTTGCCCCCCCGCACCAGCCCCCCCTTTTGCAGACATCTGCGTTAACCAGAGGCTGATGTCCTGGGTCCCCCAGGACAAGGCGCGATTCTCCTCCATCTTGTCTCGAAACTTCTCATCATAGTTGAGCCATGCCCAACCATCATGAGTCTGAGCCGCCTCCAGAATCGAGTCAGCGTAGGCGAGCAACATCCCGTATTGCCCCGGGTAACACTGCCCCCAGACGCTAGCCAACCGAAGAAAAGCCCTTGTCTAGTTGAGAACGTTCCGCGAAGCCTTCTTGACCCTGCCTGCCTTCTCGTCCGCCTTCCTTTTTCGCCTGCTGTCCCCCGAACGCTTCCTACCTTCCAGCAGGCGGAAGATATCAATGTATTTCTGCTTCCATTTCTTGCGCCTAAGCTTACGTGGCACCCCCTCCCACAGCTCCGAAAATTAGGCCAACGTAGCACCCCCACCTCCCCCACCTACTACCCCCCCACCCCCGACGGGTTGCCCGCCAGCTCCCACAACCGACAAGGATGACGACGATGAATACGAAGATGAGCCCCCCCTCCTAAGTCGCTTACGCGAGCTGCGGCTCTTCCTCTTCACCTTGCCTCCAACCCCCCCTGCCTGGCTAACCGTCGCGCCCTGCTCGACCCGAGTCTTTTGTAACTCACCATCAGCCTAAATCTGTGGTTGGACAACATCCAGTAGGGTAGGCGCCGACGTCGTAAGCACCTCCTGCAGTTCCTCACGCTGCACCATGGGCACATCAGCCGCGGTCTGTCCTGCGCCGCTCAGCGTCGTCCTCCCCCCGTCTCCGGTCGGCACCTGTGGAGACACCGGAAAAAAGGAAGAGGAACCCGACAAGCCCCAGGGAAGCTGCCAAGGCCCCGTCCAATCAACCCTGGAGGAACCTTGTCCCCCCTGCCAATAGTCCCAACTCGACAGGCCCCCACCCCCCGGAACCATAGGCCAGCCCCATGGGCCTCCCCCAACCCACCCCTCCTGACCCCCTGCTGCACTGCCACCCCGCTGGCAACTGCGGTGCCCCCCCACCCCCGAGGGGTCCACTACCGGAGGAGGCTGAGCAGCAATGCCTGCCGCTCCCCCAATGGACCTTGCACCCATAACCCCACTGGGTACCAGCCCCACTAGCGCCCCTTGAGCCACCTCCCGGCCACGGCCAGCCCTCCTCCCCCGGGATCTCCCAGAACTACCAGGGGGTACTGCAACACCACCCCTACTTGGGACCCTCTGCCCAGCCGGCCGTGACACCCCTGTCTTCCCCCTGGCCTGGCCTCCCGAGCCCCTAGGAGCCCGCCCCGTGGATCGCCTACCACCCCTCGTGCTCATGCCCCTCTTCCCCGTGCCCCCTTGCCCCCCCATAACACTAGTACAGCCGCAGGAAGAGTAAATGTCTCCTGTGCTCTGGACTGAGACCGGAGCGTGCAGGAAACCGGCACAGAAGCCCTCCCCCCCCTTTCCCCTAGTCCCTGCTCCCCCGGACAGCACCTGAAATAGGCCGCAGGCAGCCTGTGCACGATCCTGAACTCTGCACGCTGCTTCGGCGCTGCCTGCCTCAGGCCGCACTATCCCCCGCCGTCCCGCAATCTCCTCCGTGGCCCCGAACTCGCCTCAGCAGCCCCTGAAACGGCGTCTCCTGAAACGCCAACGACCCGCAACGGAGCTGCAGCCAGACGCCCGTCCTTTCTCCCTGCTTCCGGAGGACTGGCGTCTGACCGCTCGCTCCCCTTGGGTCCTCCGATACCCTCATTGGTTCCCGCGGCCACCTGGGCACGCGGGAGCCAATAGATTTAAATCAAAACTCCCGCTCGGGAGCGTGCCTCACGCCGCCGCGGAGGGGGCCGTGCCACCCCGCCCTCCCGGTTACTGCCGGCCGCCGGGCACGTGGGCCCGCGGCCTCCTATTTCTCGTTAAAGGTATGGTTGTAATCTCTGCTGGAATGATCTTGAGTAGAATCCTGCTGGCATGTGGGATCAAAGTGATTGTGCGATAATTTCCAGTAAGGTCACTTTTGTTCAATATTGATATAAACACAGATCTTTTCCAGTCAGTTGGCCATGATGTCTTCCAAATTTTCTGTCAGAGCCTTGTAAGTAAAGCAACACCTAGATCTGATTGCTGTAATACTTCAGTGGGAATGTCATAATTACCTGGTGCTTTGTTCTTTAATGAAGCAGCATTGAAAGCATTGACTTCTTTTTTCAACACCAATGGTTCCTGATCATAAGGTACAGGTTGAAATGGCTGTTGGACCACTTGATCTTTATGGTATAATGACTGTATATTCTTTCCATCTTTTCTTGATCTTCTCAGCATCATTCAACATGGATCCTTGAGCATCTTGTAGCATTCCACTTTGAGGCTGGAATTTTCTCTTTAACTCTCATAGCTTTAGGAAAGATGATCTTCTTCTTCCTCTAATAGTTTCTGTTTCTATTTTCTTGCATGCATCATTGTAGTACTTCTACTTGTCTCATCTTGCTGCACATTGGAAATCCTGTTGAGTTCTGTTATTACCTCACTTCCTCCTCTGGCTATACCTTCTCTGCATTTCTGGGCAATTTTCAGATTTTCTTTGGCCATTCATTTTGGATGCTTTTGCTTTTTCACTTTCTGTACTACAGAGATTTCTCACTTTCTTCCACACAACTTGAATCCTCTTCCTCCTCCTCCTCCTCTTAATCATTTGTATAGTGCTACAAGGTGCATGCAGCGCTATATAGACACATGTAAAAGATGGTCCCTGCTCATCAGAACTTACAATCTAGTTAAGACAAACAGCACAGTAGATGAGGGCAAGGATATATCTTAGGTAATGATAAGGAAATACATAGGAGACTAAGTGGATCAGGATCCAAAACCGGCCTTGAAGAGGTGAGTTTTCAGCTTGGATTTGAAAAGGACCAGAGATGAAGCATGACACACAGACTGAGGTAGTTTGTTCCAGACATAAGGGGCAGCATGGTGGAAGGATCAAAGTCTGGAGTTGGCAGTAGAAGCGAAGGACACAGATAGAAGGAATCTGCCAGAAGAGAGAATTTCCCAAGGAGGGGTATAGGGAGAGATAGGAGAGGAAAGATAGTGAGAAACAGCAGAATGAGTGCACTTGGAGGTCAATAGGGAAAGTTTGAACTGGATATGGAAATGGATAGGGAGCCAATGAAGTGATGGAGAAGAAAGGTCATATGAGCATATCTAGGCTGGCGGAAGATTAGCTGTGCAGCTGAGTTTTGAACAGATTGAAGGGGAAAGAGATGATTCAGAGGGAGACCAGCAAGGAGGTTGCAACAATCTAGATGGGCGGTGATTACAGAGTGGATAAATGTCTTAGTAGTGTGTGTAAAAAGGAAGGGATGAATTTTGCCAATGTTTGCAAAGAAAGAGAGTAGAGTTAAAAATTACTACAAGGTTGCAAACTGAGGAAACAGGGAAGAGTGTAATGCTATCCACAGAAATAGAGAAGGAAGGAAGAGGATAGGTGGGTTTAGGGGGAAAGATAAGGAGCTCAGTTTCAGATGGAAGTGAGACATCCAGACTGCAATGTCGGATAAGCAGGCAGAGATCCAGATCTGGATTCCTGGAGAGATTTCAGGCACAGAAAGGTACATCAGAGAATCATCAGTATAAAGATGGTACTGAAAACCATGGGAAGAAATAAGTGTACCAAGGGACTGTGTGTAGAGAGAGAGAAGGAGAGTTCCCAAAACAGAGCCCTGTGGTGCATCAACTGAAAGTGGGATGGCAGTAAAGGAAGAACCACCAAAACATACCCAAAAAGTGCAAAGGAAGAGATAAGAATGAAACCAGGACAGAACAGAGCCCCTAAATCCAAGTGAGGACAGGGTATTGTGGAGAAGGTGGTGATCAATGATGTCAAAGGTAGCAGAAAGGTCCAGAAGGATGAGAATCTAGTAGAGGCCTTTGGATTTGGTAAGGAACAAGTCACTGGAGGTTATGTCAAGAGCCGTTTCTGTGGAATGTAAAGAACAAAACCATATTGCAGTGGGTCCAGAAGGTCTTGAGAGGAAAAAAAGTCAACATAGTGGTGGTGGAACAACTCATTTAAGTAGTTTTGAAGCAAAGGGGAGGAAATAGATAGGTTGATAATTGGAGGGACAGGTAGGATATAGTGAAGGCTTTTGAAAGAGAGGTGTAACCACAGCATGTTTGAAGGCCACAGGAACAATTGCAGTGGAATGCAATAGGTTAAGGATATGACAGATGGAAGAGGTGACGGTGGAAGAGATAGAGCTTAGTAGATGGGTGGGTATGGAATCAGAGGAGCAGGTAATCAGTTTGAAGGAGAGAAGATTTGCAGTTTCCTCCTCAGTGATTTCAGAAAAAGAAGAAAAGGTGGCTGAAGGTGAGGGAAGGATTTGAAACTGAAGAGGGGAAAATGAGGTAGAAGTGACCCTGCAGAGAATTAAAGGCTAATTTTCTGGACTTTGTCATGGAAATAGTTAGCCAAGGTCTGGGCAGGCAGTGAAGGAGGGATTGGAGGAGAAGGGACCTTGAGGAGAAAGTTGAGCGTAACAAAGAGACAGCGAGGGTCAGAGGCAAAAGAGTTATTCAGATGGACATAGTACTCTTGCTTGGTGAGTGCTATGGAAAATGTTTAGCATGAATTTGAAATGTAGGTAGTCAGCAAGGGTATGTGATTTAAGCCAAAGGCGCTCAGGTGAGGGAGCACAGGAACGTAGGTAGTGGGGTATCAAGAACAGCCAGGTTTGTGGTACAGTATGCCTCACAGGGCTTGGAATGGGAGTAGCAGTACATCCAGAGGAGAGGAAAATATAGTATTCTAGGAGGATACTGCCCCATCAATGGACTCAGCTGATGTAGTGGAGGAAAGAGGTTATAAGACAGCAGTGGAGAGAGCTGAAGGATCGACAGTGTGAAGATTCCTAAACATGTTGGTGGAGATCTGGCGAGACCAAGCTGGGGATGGTTAAGGGTGAAGGTTAGCAGGTGAAGATCAGAAAAGGGCAGAACTGATGTGGAGAGGTTTGAGGGTGAGCAATTGGAGGAGAAGAAAGGTCAAGGCAGAGGCCATGCTTGTAAGTAGGAATGATAAAGCACAACTGGAGTTTGAATGAAGAGGTTAGGGAAAGGAGCTTTAAAGCATAAGGGTTAGAAGGGTCATCAACGTGAATGTTAAAATCCCCAAGCATAAGGGAAGGGTAAGATACATCCAGAAAGGAGGAGAGCCAGGAGTCAAAGTCAGTGAGAAAGGTAGAGGTAGACTTGTTGGAGGGTTGATAAATAACAGCTACCCAGAGAGATAGTGGCAAAAATAGGAGAATGGCATGGACTTTAAAGGAAGCAAAGGAATTAGATTGAGGTAGAAGGAAAGGCTGGAATTGGCAAGAATAAGAGAGTAGGAACCCAACACTGCCACCATGACCAATTGGCTGAGGCATGAGGGAAAATAGATAGCCTCCGTGACAGAGGACAGTGACTGAAGCTGAATCTTCAAGGAGAAGCTAAGTTTCAGTAAGATCCAGGAGATGTAGAATATTAGAGATAAAGATGACATGAATGAAGGCATGTTTATTGGAGACAGAATGTGCATTCCACAGTGTGCCTGAAAATGGGAGAGAGGAGCGAGATATAAACAAGATTAGAAAGGTTAGACATTCATTTGCCCTGGGAGTGGGGAAAAATGTCTAGTGGGGTAGGGGGCAGCGTTGGGGTTGAGATTTCCAGATGAGAGAAGGAGAAGGAGTAGCAGAGAATGGGGGAGAGAGGAGGTGGCATGACGGAAGCAAGGATGAGGTTCCCTCAGTGAGAACAGAGATTACTGAATGAGAAGAAGAAAAAAGGTAAAGCTCAAGGGCAGATGATAAGGTAGAAGACAAAATGGTAGGGGAGGTTGGACAGTAAGGAGTGGGTAATGAGAAGTAAGGCCTTGGAACTGTGGGGTTGAACAGAAAAGATTAGGGAGAGCTAACATTAAGAACAGAAAGTAATGTGGAGCCATAGTAGAGGGGGAAGAGAAGAGAATGCAAATCAAAGGAGATACAGGTGGAGATGGAATAGAAAGTCCTGGTGGATTCAAGTGCACCAGGTAACTATATCAATGAGCAGAGGAAGGCTATGAAAGAGTGTTAGACCAGAGATGGGTGGACTGAGGGGTAGGTGGGTGGGTAATGAATGGATCTCTTAGCCTGTGGCCTACTTCTGACCAGATAGCAAAACTTAACCTCAATCCTTGGCTTCAATTCTCTAAATTTAATTGCAAATTAAGAAGTACACAGACACAGAGAATTATATAAAATAGTACAACTTAAGCTTGTGAGGAATTCACAGGTGTGCTGACTTGTGCAAGTTCCCATGATCACCCCACCTCCCACCCCCCAACTAGGCCATCCCACCTCCTTTTATTAGGAAAACAACTCTTACATTGTACAGATTCAGCTCTATGCCAAGCTTTGTTTATTTAAATGTTCTAGGTCAGAACAGAGACATTTCTGCTCCAGCATTATAAAAAAAAAACATTCTGTCTCCTAAATTACAACCTTGGCTTTTGTAACACATCTCTCTTCAGACTGCTGGACTTCAGACTGCTGGACTTCAGACTGCCAGCAACATTCCAAGTCATTCTCCATATTAACCCTTTCCAGAGGGTCCCGGGACCCCACTTTGAGTTACTTTCAACAGGTATTGGTGTTGAGATGGGAGACACAGCACTGCAGAGGGCAGGAGCTGAATAATGGACAGACAGAAGAGAGGATGCACATTGACAAAGTAGAAATATAGACAGAATAATAAATAACCAGCTAGATTCTGAACTGGCACACGAAAATTCCCGAACAGAACATACAAATTTAGCTGAGGCTACAATGAGGGTGCTCTCCCAAGCAGGAACCACCACCAACTTTCTTGATGTCATCCCATAACTCTCCTGGTGCTCTGTCATTTGTATTCAAAGCAGCAAATCAATTTTGTAGGCAGTTTTTAAATTCTGGTGTTATATTCTCAAGATCATATGTTGCTACATTCATGAGTGACTTGCTGTTTTTCAGCTTTAGCTTGAGTTTGCATCCAGGTTTGTTCCAGGTTTTGTCTTTGTTGATGTTATTGAGCTTTTCCAATGTTGACTTCCACAGCTGTAGTCAATTTAATATTTGTACAATCCATTGAGTGAAGTCCATGTGTACAGTCGCCGCTTGTGTTGCTGGAAGAAGGTGTTTGAGATGAATAGATCATTGGTCTTGCAGAATTCTATCAGCCTTTCTGCAACTTAATTTCTGTTACCAAGTCCATATTTTCCAACCACTTTGCCTTCTTCTTTGTTGCCAACTTTTGTGTTCCAGTCACCCATGGCTATCATCATATCCTGTTTGCATGTTCTGTCAATTTCAGTTTATACTTGTTCATAGGACTCATGCACTTCTTCATCTTCTGCAGCTGTTATTGGGACATATACTTGAATAATAGTTGTGTTGATGGGCATTCCCTATAGATGAATAGAAAATAAGCATTCACTAATTGCATTGTATTTCATTACAGTTCTTGCAAGTTTCTTCTTAATTATAAATGCAACACCATTTATTCTTTCTTTCATTTCCAGCATAGTAGACCATGTGATCATCAATACAAAGTGTCCAATGCCAGTACATTGCAGTTTGCAGACAACCTACCGATTGAGTTGTACACATAAGAACATAAGAAATGCCATACTGGATCAGACCAAGGTCCATTGAGCCCAGTATCCTGCTTCCAACAGTGGCCAATCCAGGTCACAAGTACCTGGCAGGTTTCCACAATGCTTGCCCTGGAGTAAACAGTGGATTTCCCAAGTCCTCATTAATAATGGTTTATGGACTTTTCATCCTGGAGCTTGTCCAAACCTTTTTTAAACCCAGCTACACTAGCAGCATTTACTACATACTCTGGTAACAAATTCCAGAATTTGATTATGCATTGGGAAAAAAAATTCTCATATTAGTCTTAAACGGGTTACATTGCAGCTTCATTATATATCCTCTAGTCTTTCTACTTTTTGATAGCATAAACAACCAGTCTACATTAACCCGTTCCACTCCATTCATTAATTTATAGACTTCTATCATACTTCCCCTTAGCCATCTCTTTTCCAGATTGAAGAGCCCTAACCTTTTTAACCTCTCCTCTTAGAGGTATCCTTCCATCCCCTTTACCATTTTGATGGCTCTTCTTTGTACCTTTTCTAATTCAGCTATATCCTTTTTAAGATACGGTGACCAAAATTGTACACAATATTCAATGTGCAGTCGAACCATGGAATGGTACAGAGGCATTATGATATCCTTTGTTTTATTTTCCATTCCTTTCCTTATGATTCCAAGCATTCTATAAGCTTTCTTGGCCACCGCTGCACACTGGGTGGAGGGTTTAAATGTATTATTCATAATGACTCCTAAATCATTTTCCTAGCTGGTGGTTTCTAAGGTGGTACCTTGCATCATGTAATCAACGTAACTTTGCACTTGTTCACATCAAATTTCATCTGTCATTTGGATGCCCAGTCTTCCATTTTATCAAGGTCCTCTTCCAATTTTTCACAATCTACTTGGGTTTTAACAACTTGCAAATCTGATCACTTCACTCGTTATTCCCATTTCCAAGTTATCCCACTTTCCAGGTCATTTATGAATAAGTTAAAAAGCAGTGGGCCCAGAACAGATCCTTGGGGTACTCCACTATTTACTTTTCTCCATTGAGAAAATTTGCCATTTAGCCCTATAATCTGCTTAACCAGTTTCTGATCCACAATACTACACTGCCTCCAATCCCATGACTTTTTAATTTCGCTAAGAGTTTCTCATGACTGACACTGTAAAAGGCTTTCTGAAAATCCAGATATACTATATCAACTGGCTCACCTTTTGTCTACCTGTTTATTCAAAACTTCAAAAAAACATAACAGATTAGTAAAACAAGACTTTCCTTGGCTAGATCCATGTTGGCTTTCTCCCATTAAACCATGACTATATACATGGGTCACTATTTTTTGCAGTAATTTACATGCATAATTGCCCTAGTTACCAATGTAAATGCCATATCCGGGATTTTCGAAGGGCATCTACACAGGTAGTGCCCTTCGAAAATCCCAGATATGTCCCTAACACGCCCAGATGCTACGCGGTTAGCATTGGGTGTGTTAGGGGCATTCTGGAGCAGAGCGGGGGAGGAGGAAAGGACTAACTGGGCTACACTGATTTTCAAAGCTACCCGCTTAGCCCTTTGCGCCTTAAAGATAGGTAAGGATTTTCCTCACCTATCTTTCAGGCACCGGGGCTAAGTGGGTAGCATCAAAAATTGGTACTACCTGGCTAGCTCCTGAAGCTTCCAGGGCATGAGGGGAGAGACCTAAATTTTCAATGCTGGAGCCACATATGACCCCGGCATTGAAAATCTGGATTAGGCAGAAGGGGAAAGGCTATGTGCCAATGCGGCGCATAGTACCGCCCAGATGAAAATTGGGCCCATGATCAGTAATTTTATTCTTTATAATGATTTCTATCATTTTGCCCAGTACTGATGTCAGACTCATAGGTCTGTAGTTTCAAGGATCACCCCTGGAACCCTTTTTAAAAATTGCATTACATTGGCCATTCTCCACTCTTCAGGTACCACTGTTGATTTTAATGATAGCTCACAGATTACTAATAGTAGGTCTACAATCTTATATTTCAGTTCTTTCAATATCCTTGGATGTATACCATCCAGTCCAGGTGATTTGGTACTCTTCACTTTATCTAATAGTTGTAATATATCTTCTCAGATTATCGATATTTCTTTCAGTTCGTCTGATACATCTCCTTTATATACCATTTCAGGCACAGGTAAATTCCCTACATCTTCTTCAGTAAAGACCAAAGCAAAAATTAATTCAGTCTCTCCACTATGGTCTTGTCTTAACTTAGCAACCCTTTTACTCCTCTATCTTCCAGTGGTCCAACTGAGTGTCTCACAGTATTTTTTCTATAAATGTACTTGAAAAAAGTTTTTATTATGCATTTTTGCTTCCACAGCAAACATTTTTTTTTCAAATTTTCTCTTTGCCTGCCGTATCAATGCCTTACATCTAACTTGGCAATGCTTATGTTGTTTCCTGTTTTCATCATTTGGCTCCTTTTTCCATTTCCTGAAAGATGCTTTTTTGGCCGCAACAGCTTCTCTGACCTTACCTTTAAACCATGCTGGCAGTTTATTGGCCTTCCTACCACTTTTCTTAATATGTGGAATACATCTGTTCTAGGTTTCCAAGATAATATTTTTAAACAATGCCCACACTTTATGCAAATCTTTAGCCTTTGCAGTTGCTCTTTTTAGTCTTTTGTTAGCAATAGTCCTCATTTATTTATTGTCTCTCTTTTGAAAGTTAAATGGGAGTACTGTAGATTTCCTTGCCGTCCTTCTTTCGTGTTTTTTTTTTAATTAAATGCAATCATGCTATGATCACTATTGCCAAGTGGCCCCAGCACCTTTATCCTGCAAACCACTAAGGACTAGGTCCAAAATAGCTTCCCCTCTTGTTGGTTCATGAACCAGCTGTTCAAAAAAGCAGTCATTTATTTCTAGAAACGTTATCTCCCTAGCATGTCCTGCTGTGACACTGATCCAGTTAATATCCAGGTAATTGAAATCACCCATTATTATTGTAACTTTTGCTAGCTTCCCTGATTTCTTTCAGCATTTCATTATCCATCTGTTCATTCTGGCCAGGAGGTCGATGGTATACCCCAACTGTCATTGCCTTCCCCTTGTTACATATAATTTCTATCCATAGAGATTGTAAAGCATATTTTGTTTCCTGCAAAACTTTAATCCTAAGTGATCAAATGCCCTCTCTAGCATAGAGTGCAACCCCTCCACCAATTTGATCTACTCTATCATTGTGATATAGCTTATACCTAGGTATCACAGTGTCCCATTGGTTGTCTTCCTTCCAACAGGTCTCTGAGATACCAATCATATCTAACCTCTCATTTAGAGCTATATATTCTAACTCTCCCATGTTATTTTTTAGACTTCTAGCATTTGCATACAGGCATTTTAGAGGTTGTATTTCAATCATATTAATCTAGTTATCAGTTGATAGGGGCAATTTGGAATCTTTCAGCTCTGTACTTAAGGGCATCTGGGTAACTTTTATCTTTATTGGAACTTCTCTCTTTGGATGTCCTAACTTCTGTTTTGTTAGTAACCTTCAAGGATACATTCTTCCGAACCATGAGCTCTTGGGCAACAGTCAGCTTTCCCCTGTCATCTAGTTTAAATGCTGCTCTATCTCCTTTTTAAATGTTAATGCCTGCAGCCTGGCTCCATTCCAGTTAAGTTGGAGCCTAGCTCTTCGGATGAGCCCCTCCCTTCCCCAGAAATTGGCCCAGTTCCTAACAAATTTAATACCCTCTTCCTTGAAGCATTGTCTCATCCACACATCGAGATTCCAGAGCTCCGCCTGCCTTTTGGGCCCTGCGCATGGCACGGGAAGTATTTCAGAGAATGCTACCCTGGAAGTTCTGGATTTCAACTTCCTGCCTAAAAGCCTAAATTTGGCCTCCAGAACTTTCCTCCTACATTTTCCTATGTCATTGGTACCAGCATGTACCAAGACAGAAGACTCCTCCCCAGCGTTATCTAAAACCTTGTCTATGTGGCATGTAAGTTCCATTACCTTTGCATCATGCAGGCATGTTACCAGGTGATCCTCACATCCACAAGCCACCCAGCTATCTACATACCTAATGATTTAATCACCCACTATAACGGCCATCCTAACCTTTTCTTCATGGGCACATGGCCCTGGAGAAACCTCCTCAGTGCAGGATGGTGTTACATTTCCTGGTGGAAAAGTCCTAGCTACTTCCTGTCTCATCAAAAGAGATGTTCTCCTTTCACAAGACCTCTCTTCTTCATGACACCTGAGAGGCTGCCAGATTGGAGGTGGGGCTTCAATACTACATTCATGTAGCTCTCGTCTATGTACCTCTCTGACTTCTCTATGTCTTCCAAATCTGTTACTCTAGCCTCCAGACATCACACTCGTTCCATGAGGTCAAAAAGCTTTTTGCACCTTGTGCACATGTAAGACCTCTCATCAACTGGGAAAAAAATCGTACATGTGACACTCAATACAAAAGGCTCGATAAACCCCCTTTCGCTGCTGGACTGCTGTCTGTGTCTTATTTTTAAAGTTTTTTTTAGTTATTGAGTTGTTTTATTTGCTAGGGATATTTGTACAATACATCTATACCAAATAAGTTTAAGGGACTTTGTTTACCTCAAGATTAATTACTTTCAGGGCCTTAACACATCTATTCCTGGTGAGGATAATCTGCTGAACCTAGAAGGGAATGTGAATTCCACTCCCCCTTTAATAGGTAGAAGACCCTATAAAGCTAGGATTATGCCTGTGTTTGGTGTGATTTAGGGTGGAAGGGAGGGAACTAACATTTAGTAAAGGCTGGCTTGCTACAGGTCCCAGTCCTATGCTTCTAAGGTAATCTGTAACCAATTTCCCTGGGTGATTCACACAGCCCTTGCTTTGATAGAGAGAGTCTTTCAAAATGCCCCTTTGATCTGTCACTTGGCTTTAACACCCATTTAAAATAATTGCACAGGTCTCTTGCCCCCTATCTAGAAGGCCTCTTTGTAAAGTTCTCTAGAAACAATTTATCGCTCAAAGAATGCTAAGTATTAAATTTAAACTAGAAGCTCTCTGCTGGGTTTTAAATTTAAACTGAACTCTCTCTGCTGGGTTCCAAATTTAAACTGAAAGCTCTCTGCTGGGGTCTAAACTGAAATTGATAGCTACCTGCTGAGTTTTTAATTTAAACTAAAAGTTTGTTGCTAATACTAGGCCCTAACTGATTTAACAAATAGACTGGATTCTAATTTACACAAATTAATCAGCTTTAATCTAAAGAATTCCTTTTTCCCCAAGATTTAGAAGAAATCCCAGAAGTAAATACTTACAATTGCAGATCTCTCTCCAGATCTCTCTCCAGAAGTAGCAGTCCCTTTTTGTATTCATTCAAGACTACACGTTTCCATTTCATTCTTGACCAACACCAACTTCCCTTGGTTAATGCTTTGTACATTCCATGTCCCAATATATAAGACATCTTTGCAACTTCTGACTCTCATTTCATGTATAGCTACATCAGCAGTTGGATGTTCAGAGGGCTTTGATCCAACCACATCAATAATGCGGCTTTACTCTGAAAAGCCTTCAGCTCATCACCAGTAGCCAGTTGAGTGCCTTCTGACCTGGGGCTTTCATTTTTAAGCAGATCTGAAATATTTTCTTTTAAATATATCTTGGGAAGGTCCAAGAAAAGCGTGGAAAAACATGTAAGTAGATTCAGAAATCAGAGCTGCTTAAAAATAAAAAGCAAAAAATGTATTTTTTGTGGGACCGTTCGTGACGAGGATACTGCCTCAATTTACAAATGTTCCTTTTTGCTATTTTTATTTAATTTGTCATGTAAAAAAGCACACTAAGGGGTATGTTTACTAAAATGCGGTAAACGTGAATAACGTGCGTTGTATGACATTAACGATCGTAAATGCAGTATAACGCGCATAAGCACGCGCCAACGACCGTTAACGTCATACTACGCACGTTAACCATAGTTATCGATCGTAAAGCTCCACGGCGCGTTAAAACAGCGCAGAAGGTGGCGAGTGGGCGGAGAGAAGGGGTCAATGGGCGGAGAGTGGGCGTGGAGAGGCTCTCCTCACACTAACGCGCTGAAATTCACAGCACAATTCCAATGCGAATGAAAAGCTGCCGTTAAAGGGGAGAGAAACCATTTAGCTGTCAGCAATGTAAAGCACAGGCAGGGAAACCCAAAAAAAGTGATAAGTGTGAAACATGTGCACACAACATAAGAGCACAGAAACACTGAGAATGACCCAAATAAATGGATAAAAAGAAGAACCAAGTTGGGCAACAGTGGTAGCAATGCGCCCCCCCCCCCGAGTAAGCCGTATAGCACAGATAGAAAATGTGGAAGGGACCAAACACCGTTCCCATACAAGGGGAATGGATTCACAGTGAAACAACGCTGTTCACGGTGCCCCCAACCACCAGACAGGGTGCCTATGGCGGGCACATGTCCCGCAACAGCATGGCATGCATGTTGGAATGGCAACTGGACAGATGCTGGAGAAGGGGATACCGAGGGCCGCAGGCAGCACATGTCAAGGCACCACCAGGGAAAGCACCATTTATGTGAGAACATGGCGGCGCAGTGCACAAAAGCATTGTATCCGAAAACAGAAGGTCACAGGTTCAAGCCCCTGCTGTGGATCCTGCCAACCCACACTGCATATTTTACCCACCATTGCAAAGTCCTAATACAGACGAAACCTTATTTGCAGATGACCAAAACATGCCCATAACACCGACATCCCACCCCACAGAGCACAGACACCATAAACCTACCCAATACCTATAGCAGAGCCCCCCAAATGCAGCCCTGGAGTGCCAAACACCCATTCCGTCTCCCCATAGCCTCTGAGCAAGATGCCTGTGGTGCATGTCTATGCGCCACACCCATGGTCTGCAAATGTATCTCATGCCCTGCCATGAGGGACAGCATGAAAACCTGAACAGTGTATGGCACACCAGGACTGGAGTTGGGAAACCCTGGCGTAAAGCAGCAGCCAACAGGGGCATCCACACCCGCATCCACAGGCCCAACAGCCAAAGCCACCTTTGGGAGTCAGGACATTGTGCTCTGCGTGCATCTCCCAATACTAGCACCTGCATACCATAGTAATGCCACCATACACGTTGGAATATGGTCCACACCCCACAAAAGGTTGCTATGACCACTGGCAGATAGCAATTCATAGCCTTAGTACATGTTTTCCCCCAGTGAGCTGCAGCATATCAACCTCTCTGATGTCTGTGGAGTGTGCTACAGGTTCCTTGTCTGTCAGTGTTTACCAACCTGTGCAGTGACACCTACAGTTGTGCGTACCCTAAGCATATGTGCACTGTGCCCCGGACCACTGTTGTGGGCAGGGCTGTCCAACACCCCCAGAGCTACACAATGCTGGCATAGGTGTGGGGAGTGTGTGCCCCACTATCAAGTGTGCTGTGTTGGCAAACAGCCCTCAGTGCCAGCACTGTTGCCAGTATAGGCCTGCCAATGTGCATAATGAGGAGAAAGGTACCCTGGGAATAGGCCATAGAGGGTGGCCAACCTGGCTGCATCAGCATAAGGCATAGGGCAATGGTGCAGACACTGTAGTGTCTGGCCACCACTTGCACAAATAGGGTGGCCATAGCATGTCCAGCTGGGAGGTCACACTCACCCTGAATGAGCAGTGATCACTGCAGGGCTAGGTACCCCCATAGTGCGCTATGGTAGTTCTCACATGTGATATTGATGGATCCCTGTGTGGGGCTCAATCACTAACCTATCTGCTTGGTGTGTATGCTGACACTCCTGCTCTGGGTGCCTGCATCCCATTCAGGAACATGCACCCTGGACTAGCTGCTGGATTGTCTGCAGCTAGTATGTGTTGTGCTGGAACACCTCGCAGTGTGCAGCGACTGAAAGGGTGCTGCTGAAGAGTGTCAGAAACTGTTGTGGGGTATCTTGGTATTCCCAAGCCTGTCAACTATTTCCCAATGGATGTGTAGCGCTCGGTCTGTTCCCCAACAGGATGGGGGATGATGGGCCCCCCTACAGCTACCACTGCAGTGAGGTGGACCTGTCCTGCACCATGAGCCCCGTAGGGGGGGGGGGGTTGTGTGGTGTCACCTAAGTCTCCCCCCCCCCTTCCACCGGTACTGTTGCCACCAACACCAGATATGCATTACTGCAGGTGCACATGAGCGAGACATGCAGCAGGTCACCGGTATAACCACGGTGCATCAAATGGAACTACAGAGACCACACTGATGGGTACCTGGGGTGTGTCAGTCATGAAAGGTGCTGTGGACCTGTTGATGGCCACCCCACCTCAAACTCACGGTGGTCACAGTACCCGCACAAGGTGACTGTCTGTGGATACACTGTAGCAGTGCCACACATGGTCTGTTCCCCCTACTATGGCGAGCTGCTGTGGAGTTGCACATGGTCAGGACCACCATCAGCCTGAGGAGATGGGGGGGGGGAACCACAACATAGGACCATCTAAACACAGCTGATTTGGATGTGCAGTGCATCATGGGCGTGACTGCTTCAATCAAATCATGTGAATCCCTGCAGATGGACTGTGTGGTGCAATGAGGTACCTCTGTCCAATACACACAAGCACCCCATAGCCTCCCATGACACCCAGACGTAGAGACAATCAGGGACTCTGTCTGTGCTGTTCTGACCACACACCCTCCACAATCCCTTTAAACAGAAGGGGCATTACAAATGCGTGAGACATCCCCACCTGGAGGACATATATGCCCAATGGAATGTGAATGGACCCTGATGTGTGGTGTGTGTAGCAGAAGGTGGTATGAAACATGATGCTGATGCTGCAAAATGTAGCAGAGGTATGAGGAAGTGGGGTTTGTAATGTGCAGATCATGCCCACAGGCTCCCATTGGTAATAGTCCAACATAATCTGAGATAGTAGTACCAATGCCAGGTGCAATATTCCCCCAGGGATATGTAAATGTACAGTGCCCAGAACAAAACCAACGCACGTAGTAACGCAGGCACACGCCGTAAATACCACACGTATTCACGCCCGCAGCAACGCACATAGTTACGCCCGCAGTAATGCACGTATTCAAGCGCCATGACATGCGCATGTAGCTCTGTGCGTGGCTATGCCCCCAGCAACGCACGTGGCTACGTCCCCAGCAACGCACGTGGCTACGCATCACTGACACAGTCGGAACAAATGGCAGCCATGTCCAGGAAGCCAGCATTCAGCCAGGGAGATCTATATCTCCTGACAGAGTTATTCTGCCTCCGCCAGCAGCAGCTCTTTCTGGGCTCATCCAGGAGGCAGAACCTTGGAAGGGTCAGGAGTGCCTGGGAGCGCCTGGCCCATAGATACAACAGGAGCTCTGACTACCCACGTGAGGTAAGTGCATGGGGACAGGTACCCCAAATGATGAGGCTAAACAAAAACCACCCAGTAACCAAAGCACATAGAAAATATGCATTGCCAGGGAATAGCAGGTGCTGTCACATCCGGCGGGTAGCAAAGTCTGCCACACACTCGAGAAATAGAACCCCCAGCCCCAAGGGGGTAGCTTCAACCATGGCAGGAGTGCACCACAGACCACATTGGTATGGTATGGGGCGCCTTTGCAGGCCAGGGATGTCCTCCATCCACAGGAAACCCCAGTCCCACCTCTCAGGCCAACAGGCAAAGAGGGGTCTGCACCATGCCCCTGTCAACCAACACAAGTACAAAATACATCCGCCGATGCTGCAGGCCCCAAATGAGGGCTCCCTTCCCCATCCCTGTCCAATGTCAACTGGTTCTTTGTGTGAGCACAAAAGACAAACCACAGCCCTGGGATGCTGCAGACCCCAAGAGAGGGTTCTCTGCACCATCCTGGTGCCTTGGAAACAGGCCATGTTTGTGATCACAAAAGACAAACCACAGCCCTGGGATGTTACAGGCCCCAAATGAGGGCACCCCTCCCCATCCCTGTCCAATGTCAACTGGTGCTATGTGTGATCACAAAAGACAAACCACAGCCCTGGGATGCTGCAGGCCCCAAGAGAGGGTTCTCTGCACCATCCTGGTGCCTTGGAAACAGGCCATGTTTGTGATCACAAAAGACAAACCACAGCCCTGGGATGTTGCAGGCCCCAAATGAGGGCACCCCTCCCCATCCCTGTCCAATGTCAACTGGTTCTTTGTGTGAGCACAAAATACAAACCACAGCTCTAAGATGCTGCAGACCCCAAATGAGGGCACCCCTCCCCATCCCTGTCCAATGTCAACTGGTGCTATGTGTGATCACAAAAGACAAACCACAGCCCTGGGATGCTGCAGGCCTCAAGAGAGGGTTCCCTGCACCATCCTGGTGCCTTGGAAACAGGCCCTGTTTGTGATCACAAAAGACAAACCACAGCCCTGGGATGTTGCAGGCCCCAAATGAGGGCACCCCTCCCCATCCCTGTCCAATGTCAGCTGGTTCTTTGTGTGATCACAAAAGACAAACCACAGCCCTGGGATGCTGCAGGCCCCAAGAGAGGGTTCCCTGCACCATCCTGGTGCCTTGGAAACAGGCCCTGTTTGTGATCACAAAAGACAAACCACAGCCCTAAGATGTTGCAGGGAGCACTGCAGGTGACACCCTCCCACCCCAACAGTGGCTGATTGGCACTGGCAGATGTGTGTAGGTGGCACACAGAGCTGTGAAGTGTCATGTATGCTGGGGTGCACATACAGGGCACATGGGGTACAGACCTGAGAGGCGTGTGCGTGGGCCACACATGGGGCTGTCCCCTGTGAAAGCATGGGGCATGAGTGTCTCACCCAATAGGGGTAGGCTCTTGTTGTATGAAGAGAGAGAGTTAGCTGCAGAGGCAGGGGACCCCAATGTGTCCCCGCGGTAGCTAAGGGCAGTGTTTGGTGTCACCCCTACAGGTGGAGGACCTGCGCAAAAAGGCGAGGGAGCTAAGGGCACGCTACCCGAGATTTGTGGCCATGGTGCAGCGTGAACGGATGGCGCAGCAGAATGGTGAGTACTGGGACATGGCCCTGTAGGGCACCGAGTGGTGGAACCACAGGACCACTGTGACTGCGGAATATGATGTGTACCCAGGGGATGATATGTGTTACCTCTCCCACAGCTGATGCACGTGCAGCCATTGAGCCAGCAAGGCCAGAGGACCCGGATGTTGCTGCGGCCCGGGAGGAGGACAATGACAACGTGGGCCTGCAGGGCGGCGGACTAGAAGGGCCACCCGAGGATGGCGATGGAGGGCACGTGGGTGCATCCCCACGCCCCAACGAGGGAGAGGAGGGGGATGAGGAGGATGATGGGCATATGGGAGGAGATGGGGAGGATGCGGATCACATAGAGAGTGATGCGGCGGAGTTGGGGGATCGGGGAAATGAGGGGGGATGTGGGTGAAAGGGGAGGGGAGAGGGAGGAAGTGGGTGGCAGGGAAAGGGAGGGGGAGGTGGGGGAGGAGGGGGAAGGGGATGTGGGGAGGATGGTGGAGGCAGGGGGGTGGGAGGGGCTGTACAGCGTGGGTGGGGGGGGGACAGGTCCCCAATGGCACGCTCCGCCACAGGGCAATGGGGGCACCAGCCACCTGCCCCATGATCATGGCGAAGCACGCCCTTTGGACGTGTGTCTGCCACACATTGCCATAGGCAGGTCTGCCGTGCATGCAGCCACACAGACACGGGGAGATGTGTGTCTGTGCGGCTGCATGTGCGGTCTGCGCCTGGCTGCGGCTGTGCGTGCCCAGGCACAAGCCCAGATGCAGTTCGCCCTAATCCAGGGGCAGGTGCTGGTGACCCTGTCCATGGTTGCTGACCGTCTGCGTGAGCGCGATGAGCGCCTTGTCGGTGCCGCACCCGGTCAGCCACCATCCGACAGGGGTCCCCAGGGTGCGTAGTGTGTGGACACAAATGGCACACCCGCCCTGTGATGGACCGTGCCATTGCCTCTCCATCACAACGGCCACAGGGATGGGAGTGCCCAATGCTGTGTGGCTAGCAGGCGTAGTTGGACTATGCTGGTCTTCATCTGCCATCATATACTATGTAACAATGTTGGACTATGTGTGTCCCAGTTCATATGTTGTAAATATGTTATAAATATAAATATGTTTTAAATGTTCGACGTTCCATATATGAACCTGGTGGTCAGATGTCCCTCATTGCTAGGTGACAGTGCTGTGCGAGTGATGGGTGTGTCAGTGTTCACTCTGAGAGGCGAGGATGTGGAAGAGGTAAGAGCTGCGGTGAGAGCACCTCCACAGACATGTCACAGCTACGTTGCTGCGAGGGTGGGGCAACAAGAAGGGTGGAGAGTGGCGTGCATTAGTGACGTGCAACAGCATATGTGTTGGAAGGTGTGGGGCACGCTGCACAGAGTGACAATGGGACATATGGCGGGGGAGGGTGGACGGCCTGTGTATCCTATCCAGCATGACCCCATAGTGTTGGCCTGTGGTGGCAAAGGCAGGACGACTGAGGTGTATGCGTAGCGGTGGGGTTAGGGTGGAAACACAGAGGGTGCACCTCAGGAGTTGCTGAAGCTGGTGCCTGAGGGGGGGGGAGTGAGCGGTGTTGCGAGCTGTGACTGTGTAGGGCCCGGCAACAGCTGGCTAGATGGCAAGCACGTATACCAGCATGCAGGATGGGAAAGGGGGATTGTACAGGATGGTCCAATGATCCACTGGGAGACGTATGACCACCTTGCTGTACGTTGTTATGGGTGTAATGGCTGGCCCTAGGGGGTGCAAGAGCATACTGTCAGTGGAGTGCATTGGGCCATCGGTGGTGGCACACACAAGGGTGTGGGGGTCGGGGGGTGGGCACAGCAGAGGGTGGGGACAGGGGCTTAGCGGGATAATGCCCAGAGGGGTGGCACAGTGTGGCGTGGCTGTGGATGGTGAGGAGTGCAGTGTGGATGGTGCAACAGGTGACAGTTGATGGATGTAGCTTATGGAGGCAAATGTGTTATTGGGATGTGCCTGATGGGTGGCAAGGGGGTGTAGGTGTATATTGCGGCCACTGGTGCACAGTGTGATGGGTAGCCCTTACCGGGGGGTCACCCTAAGGTGTTGGAAGCTGCAAGGCTGTGCTCAGGGGGCCACAGTGGACATGTGTCACAGTTGCGCCAAGGTGGATGTCTGTGGGAGCATGTGAACCGGAGTACGTGACATGTGCAGTGCACATACTGTTCTTGTTTAGCGTGCTGGGAGTGGCCAATGTGGCTCCCCCATGCAGGACATACAGTGTACCTACACCAACACAGAGACTAATGGTGGGTGAGGGCTCCACAGGGTATTGGCCCGTGGGGTCCATGAGCACCCACAACACAATGCAAGCCACCACGACATGGGAGTGATGGTCCAGCATTGCAGCCTATGGGATTGGCTGCGTAACCATTGTGGACATGGCTGAAGGGGGTGGGGGCAATGGCTAATGACATCAGTGGCACCGTGTCGTGCCCTGGTCATGGGCCAGGGGGTGGGGTGGGGGTGTGTGATTGTCGTGCCACAAATGAGACAAGAAACACATGTCACCTTTACTGGCTACCTGTGTAGCCCTTTATTTTCCCCTCCCCCTGCCACCCCTTGGGCATCCCCGCCCAACCCTTGGTGGTTGTCGCCCCCCTGCTGCCGGTGCTGTTGCTGCTGCAGGTGTATGTGGTGGTGTTGCCTGTGGCTGCTGCAGATGGACAGTGACTGCCCCCCTGCCTGCTGCTATCCGCTCCTGGGCGTCAGTCATCTTCTCACACGCCGTGGCCATGTGGTCGGCATGAGCAAGTATCCCAGACATGGTCCGCTGCAGGCGCCTTGTCAGCCGCAGTTGGCGCCACTGGGTCTGGGCCACCGAACGCAGTACATGCCGTATACCTGTGGGGAGAGGCCATAGTACAATGTGAGATGGGGGAAAAAGCAACACCTGTTCGGAGGCATATCAACCATAGCAGATTAGGAAAATCACCCTCTGCATCTCTATGGGCTGCTGCTGAGTGGGCCTGCATCTCCCCAATGACATCGGCCACAGCAGCCAGTGCCTCGTTGCGGTGTTGCGCCGCCACATCCGCAGGCCCGTCCCCAGTGCCTGCAGTGGTGGGTGTTGAGTCCAAGTCTGTTGTTCATGGGACCTGCATGTCCCCATCCCCCAGGGGTGCAGCCTGCCTCTCGTCTCCCACATGGGCCACCTCAGAATCAGTGTCCACTGGGCTTGATGGTCCCACGGTTGGCACGCCCTGTGGCTCCTCCTCTGCGTCGATGGTGCTGACATCACCTGTGTGCCACAGGGTTACATACGTCATATGGGGGTCTCGCTGCCTGCCCACCCCGTCACATACCCCCTCAGGCATCTGTGGGTTGTTCATCCACATGTGTCTGGGCCATGGCTCTAGTGGCAGCCCACTACGTTTGTGCACTCCCCATGCAAGTGTCCCCTGTGCCCTGCTTCCCCAGGCCCCCCACACCCCTGGGTGCTGACGCACACCCCATGCAAGGCCATCACCACCCTCATCCTGCCACCACCCAGCATGTCCTAAGCAGGTGCAGTGTGCCTTCCGGTTGCCCATATCCTTATCCGTGTGGCCCTAGTGCCCCTGCCAGCCCTGCGACGTGAGCCATGCAACATGTAGACACCCTCTGCTGTCACTGTGGGTCTGCCACCCCTGCACAGTCTCCCATTCACTTAATTTTGCCACCCACTGCCACCCATAGACAGGCCCCCCACCATGGCTCTTGGATGGATGTTGCCTCTGTGTCTCATTTGCCCCCCGATTCCCAAACAGCCACGTACTGCCCCCCCCCTCTTTTGTGGCGCACACCATGTGTCTGTGCTATATTCCACAGTTGGTCCGCACTCCCCCCTTACCTGCTTGTGGGTGCGCTGTGTCCAATGCAGTGGGTAGGCCATGTACATATATGGGCCCGAGTCTCTCGGCCAGGCGTCATTCCAGGTCTGAGAGGTTTGCCACCTGAGCTGGGCCCCCTCCAGTGCCTTGGGCCCCACGTCTCTCCCGCACAAGCTCAGTCCTTATGTTTCTTTTAATATCACAGTAGCGTTTTCGCAGGTTCTCGATGTCGTGGTGTGGTCCCCCTGCTGCTGCCACCGCTGCCTGGACCTCACACCATGCCCTGGTGTGCGTAGCTATAGTGAGGGTTGAGCTCTGGTGCCCAAACAGGAGATCATATCGTTCCAAGATGTTTGCCAGCAGGAGATCATTTTCCTGCTGGCTGAAGCGTACGGCCCTCCGACGTATCTCTGCTGGGAAGGGAGACCTGGGCTGGCGTGGTCTCCCAGCTGCACCTGTATGTGGACCTGGAGCTTGCTGAACCCCAGATGGGCCTGGCACCTCATCCTGGCCAGATATGGTTTGTGCTGATGGGTGGGTGGGCTGGTCCACTGGATGCTCCTGCTCCTCTGCCTCCCTGCGCTCCATACTGTCGTGTATGGTTGTGCTCGGGGGTTTGCCATACACAGCCAATCATACATATAGGTTTTCATGGAGTGTGGGTCGCGGGGCGTTGGCTACAAACGCCGCCACGCGCAGAACGACGTGCGCCGGCACGCGCGTCGTGACGCGCGTTGCCACATGCAGGAAGTGACATCATATGTATTCCTGTAGGCAGCAGGTGCCATTTCAGGGATCCCTCCTACACGTCCCTTTATAACAGTTTCGTTGTGTGTAATGCTGGTGCACATATTCCCATGTTTGGTATATTGCTGTTTATCTGCACCTTAGTAGTAGCGCTGGATGCTGCAGCACTACGTGACGCGTACGTGACATCACTCAGACGTTGCACGCTTCGTTACGCGCGTTGCACCGCCTCTTCCGTTCCCTGCTCATGGGCATATGCATTGTATGTCACTCCTATATTGGCGTCTGGGTGTGGTTTCTAGTGTGATACGCAGTTTCTGTACACCCTGCGACATCTCTGGGACTCACGTACATGATTGTGAAACGTAGATGATTGGCCGCGGGTGCATTATGGGAACGCGCGACACAGCGCGCGGTGCCATTTCAAACAGGTAACTTTTATGTTTGCTGTATTCTGGATCCTTCTATTCCCCCAGGTGTGTGGGATCATGTGATGTCCATCCCCACTCACACCACTATTTCTAACCCAGCTATCCTCCAACCTGTGTCTATCATGGCTCAGACTGCGCATGCAGGTGGTGCAGTGGTTGCATTGGTCGAACTGGCGGGCCTGCTTTTTCCGGAGGAGGGAGATGTTGTTCCTGGGGCTGTGGCCCTGGGCATGGGTACAATGCCACTGCAACTCAGGCCTGCAGCTGTGGGGCCTGCACAGGCGGGTGTGGGTGACCAACGGCGCCGTAGGCGTGCTGAAGCACAACACCACCTGGGGCGATTCTACAGGCCCAGGGTCTTGCTCCAGGACCTGAGAGAGGGCCAGGTATTCTCCCTCTACTGGCTGGACACAGGGGCCATTAGGGAGCTCTATCAGGAACTCAGACCTGACCTTGAGCCCCTGACTGCCCGGTCACATGCTATACCGGGTATGACCAAGCTCCTGGCTGCCCTACATTTCTTTGCCTCTGGCTGTTTCCAATCCTCGGTGGCAGCAGTGGGTGGGATGAGTAGGCCCACCTTCTCCCGCTGTCTCCACCAGGTACTGCGTGCCATGGTCAGCCGGGTTGGGAATTACATTGCAATTCCCAACGGGAGGCAACATTGGGCGGCCCTGGCATAGGCATTCCATAGGATTGCTGGGATACCACACGTGATGGGCGCTATAGATTGCACACATGTTGCCCTTGTCCCGCCACGTGACAGGGAGGTTGTGTACCGCAACCGCAAACACTTCCATTCCCTCAATGTGCAGGTTGTTTGTGATGCAAGTATGCGTATCCTGAATGTGGTTCCGCGGTTTCCAGGGTCTGCCCATGACTCCTATATCTTGCAGAACTTGGCAGTGTTTGGCCAGTTTGAGGCTGGTCAATATGAGGACTACGTCCTGCTGGGTGGGTATTCAACATGTATGACATGCACCTACTGTAGGTGGGTGTCTATACAGCATTGTCACCATTGTCCACTGCATGCCTGACATTGCGGTGTTATTTCTGGGTGTAGACTATTGGGTGTGGCTCACTACCTCATGCCGTGTCATTGGTGTCTTGGTCACAGACATATGTTCAATGACACCCATCTCCCTGTCTACCATGTGTGTTTGTTTGCTCTCACATGTATGTCCCAGCGGCCATGTGGTGTCGTTTTTTCCGTGGCCTTGCCCTTTTTTATTCTGAGCAACTGTGTCCAGGGGCAACCATGCTGCATATGATGTGTCCCCTCCATGCCTGTGAGCTACACATGCAACATGCCCATGACCTCCATATCTGGGCACGGGCATACTGCACTGGCAGTTGTACACATGTCTCCCAGTGGGGTCAGTCACTTGGGCAGCCCATATGTTGCATGGTTGTAAGTGTGCCACCCTCGGGGGGGGGGGGCATAGACCCATCCTCGTGGTGGTCATTCTGTATACGTGGCCTTCTCTCTCTGGGCATGCTGTGGGCTACACGTGAGATGTGCTGTGGGCGCTTCAGCTATGACACTTGTCTGCTGCATGTCTGGCCACCTTCTTCGGGGTCCCCTGCCACCACCGCCTGTTGCTTCCCCCACACCACCCCCGCAATGTATCCCAGTGGCTTATGCTGTGTAAGCGCCAGATCAGGCCAGCCACCTACTTGCACACCTGTGCATCCCTGCACCCCCGGGTGTTATTTGCCAAAGTCCGACATCTTGTCTCACAGCTCCCACCACTGCTCTTTTTCACCACAGTTTTGGCACATGTCCTGTGACACGGTTACATGGGTGTGCACTGCCCCTATCGGCATGTCATGGTCATTTGCCCCTGGGCTCGACAGCCTCTGATGCACTACCACTGTGTGCACTACTTTTGCCTCATATCCATGTGCACGGCCTCTCGGCTGTCCAGTTCTGTATTGCTACGTCTGTCATTCCATTGGTGGCTCAGCACGCATGTAACTTTGCACCATTATTTTCTGCAGGTGATGCAGGATATGGGTGTTGCACCTGGCTGCTTACCCCTGTGCGTCTCCCTCAGCCAGGTGCAGAGATACGGTACAATGAGGCCCATGCCTCCAGTCGCTCAGTGATTGAGCGCACCTTTGGCGTTCTAAAAAGTCGCTTAAGGTGTCTGGATAGGACTGGCGGGGCCTTACAATATGGACCGCTGACTGTGGCAAGGATCATCATAGCCTGTTGCATCCTCTACAACATTGCTCTCAGGCACAATGTTCCAGTCGATATTAATGAGGATCTCGGGGTGGATCCTGTGTGCCCTCCTGCACCTGGCCATGGTGACACACGTGCGGGGATGGCAGCCAGGCAACATCTGATCGAGGAGATCTTTACCTGTAAGTTATGGGTGTGCTGGGGACGTGTCTCTGGGTTAGCCATGTGTTAGGTGGTGTGAGGATTGTGCAGCACTGCCATCTCATGTCTCCATATCTCTGTCCTGTTCTTGGCTCCACAGGATGAGCTTCTGTGTTCCAGGCCCACCCGGATTGCCTTACTATGCTGCCTGAAGCTGTGATGCATGTGGGGAGTGTGTGTTCATATATGCACCATTCCTGTTGACTCGGGTGAGTTGGCAGATAGTGAGGATTGCATTGCTGTCGTCACGGCTAGACACATATATGTTGTTTTCTCTCCACTGCTCCTATGATGATGCACATGTCTTTAGACCACTGCTCCATCACCCTTAGCTTCCATCTGTCACACATGTGGCCATTACCTGTTCACATCTTGGGAGGCTTCATGGTGTATCTTAGACACATATTGTGAGGCTGTGTGTGTACTCGGGCACAGGACATTATATTGTTGGTGGGTATGTTGAACAGCCACTGCCATTGAGTCATTTGACAGATTTGTGCCACTCATGCATGTACTGTGCTGTGTGTCTCCATTTGTCGTTCAGTGTTTGGGGTCCTGCCATCTGAACCTTCTGGCATGCGTACCTTATCACACTGTGTATGTTACTGTTTCTGATTGACCTGTCTACATGACCGTTCAGTATGCGCTACCCTGCCTATCTGTGTTGTAGGGATGTGTTTGGCCACCTCTCCAATTATGTTCCCTCATCCCTCTGTTACCTTCTGCTTGTGGGCTAATGTACATTGTGCACATGTGTCATATATTTTTCTCAGATGGGTCACAGTTTTGCTGGTGATCCAATGTACATCAACATTGTGTTTCCGCAAAACACAATGCACCGTGGACATGTTCCTCTCACAGCTACCCATGCAGATGTGGTGATGTCCGCCGTCCATTGGTGTCTGCATCCGCTATTGGGGCTCTTTGTGCTCTTGCCTGACACGGACATTCCCAGACAGGCCACTGGTGTACCTTTCAGGTGGGCCTCACCTTCCATCCTCTGGGAAATACACCACATGCTGATGCTGCGTTTGGCCTATTGCTATCAGGATGTCCTTCGTTGTTATCTCTGTGTGCCACCGCTGCTGCACATGCTCTGGACCCCTGGGGTGTATGCGTGTCATGTGCATTTACATGAACATATTGGGATGGTGTCCTGGTCTTCAGGGACATCTCCTGCAGTGGTCCATGTGCACTGTGCTCAGTGTTGTGGCCATGTCATGTGGTGCTGTCTATGCATTCTGTGTGTTGCTGTTTTTATGTGTGTGTCTACTTTCTGTCCTCCAGGGGTCGTGGGTGGGTGTGCCATTCCCTTACCTGATATCTGCATCTTTTCACACAGGACACTGACAACAATGTTGACACATGTGCTCCACTGCATCTGGTGATCCCGTCATCCATATGTGCTTGGCCACAGCACCCATGTGAGCGTGTTCCTGGATGTTGGTGACACAGGGAGATAGTCCTCTGCACTTTGGACACAGGCCTTTTTCTCTGACTCATTGCTGGCCTATTGTTACTGTTCCTGCAGTGACTTGCCTGCCGTTGCTGCCATGACATGTTTGGGTGTTTCGTTTTTTGCAGTAGGGGGGTGATGAGCTGTACATGGGTTGGTGATTTCTGAACCGTCACTGTTGGCATGGCATGTGGCCTTGTCACTCTGCATGCTTTCACCAGAGTCTTTTGTTTGCTGGGGATGGTGTCTGGTGTGCATACAGTGAGTGCATACACTGTGCGGACATGTCATGGTGAGACCCTCCACCTCACATATTACTGTCTGTTTGCAACGTCTGCTGAGTTAGGGCTTTTGATTTTGGGTGGCATCAACGGGGGGTGGTCAGGGTGTGTAGGCTCCACAGGCAGAAACAGGTGGGTGGCGTCGCAACGTGGGTTGGGTGTGTCCTTGCGACGTTGGCTGCCACACAGACCCCATGTCGTTCTTCACGTCATATGGTGCACCGGAATGCAGAATATGCTTTCTGCTTGGGTCTGGTGATTGACTGTTGGGGACAGATGTTTGCACCTTCGTTGTTTTGGATATTTGGTGGTTTGGTCACCCCATTTCATTGACACTCGTGTGCTTGACGTTTTGGGTGACACCTGGAAATTGTCTTTTCCTTCCTTGTTTGCTGCTTACTTGGCCATATCATGTGTGCAGCCCATCACATCTCCGCCCACCCATCCATGGTTGAGCTGTTCATGTCCGTGTGGCATGTTTGCTGCCCCTGTGCCACATTGTCTGGACTAATTGTAGTTCTCCTCCTGGAGTGGTGCATGTGCTGGGCTACCTGTGCATTGGTGCTGCTGATGTTGGTTGGCCTGGGCCTCATCCCTGATCTTGTTGGTCATTAACATGCTCCTCTTTCAGTCCATTGCCCTTTCCACAGCCCATCCACATGGCCCTCCATTGGCCTATCCCCTTCCACCCCTCATGTGTCACTCCCCTGATCAGTTGCATGTTGTTTACACTACATCATATTTCCTGCTGTGTGTGTGTGTGGACCTGTTCATATGTGTCTTCCATCCCACCTGTGGACTGTGTTGTTGGCTGTTGACTCCTCCTCCACATGTGTACTGCATCTTGCCTACGCTCTGTGGTTCCATCTCCTGACACGCAGCTGTGGTTTTGGATGTTGACATGCTGTGATCCTGTCTGCATCCATTTCTGTGTGCCTCAGGGTGTTGTTGTGGTCATTTTTTTTCTGCAGTGCTTTCCATCCTAGTGGTCATAGCTTTGCACTCTTTCTGTTCCTCTGTTTTCTGCCTTTCCCGCACTGGTACCTGTGGTCACTGTAACACTCATTTCTTGGGTTCTACATCCTGGCCGCTCATATTATCCTAATCACATTTGCTGTCCATCCTTTGGTCCATCTATTTGCATCATTGTGGTGTGAGATGTCCTGTATGTTGCTGTGGACTGTTGCCCCGTATCCTACCCTGCTACCCTTGTCTGCATAGCATCTCTTTTTGCTTGGTGGTCCCGTGCTTGTTCTGCATTTTAGACTCACTCCTCTGGCCACCTCACCCTCCACTGGGGGACACATATTCTCCTCACCTGCCACACACTGTTTTTCCGGTACTCCAGGGTGCCAACACCCTTTGCTGTGATGCTGTTGCTACCGCCATGTTTGTCTGCGCTGCTGCCAGACACGTGTGATGCTGTCAGGGTTGAGGGTCCGTTAACTCCCTACTCGCCCTCCATCTGTCGCCTGTTCATTGTCTTTACTGTGGGTTCTAGGTGGTGTTTGTACTACATCTGTCTCTGTTCCACACAGGTCCTGCAGGCCCTCCAGGAACACCTTGAAGCCCCTAGGGCACACTGACCTTTGCAAACATACAATTTTGGAGCACCGTGCCATATTGTTCTATGGGCCACGGTTCCATCAGCACTCTCCTATCCCTATGTACCTCATATTGCAGTTAGCTTTGGACACCTGTCTTGACACCGTACTGGTACACCTTTTCAGGCTTCTTCTTGGCCACACTGTTGGGCTACTATCTTTTGCTGCTCTATGGCAGTGGTGCACATATTCATTTCTCCATTCCGGGCCAGGCGCTGTGGGGGTGCCTACCCCCTCCTATGGTCATCTCGGGACTGCTGCTGTGCATCTGCAGTGCACCATGGGTACTGTTGCATACACCCATATCCTTAGCACCCCAGCAGGCACCTTGGGTGACGACATGGCGCCCCTTGGTGCACAGTCAGGGGGTTGTGGTTCAGGTGTTACGGACATCTGCATTTTCTTGCGCACACTTACCATAGTATGTTTGTTTTTGCTTTTGCTTTTGCCAGTGACATTCAGTTTTGGCAAGGGGTCTGTGATGTTATTGGGCCTTATATTTTTGGTAATGATCATGGCCTTGGTCTTGATTGTGTTTGCCATATGCCCTTGTTTGCTGAGACCTTGCTTTGTTTCCTTGTCAGGCATCCCTTGTATGTACATAGTGCAACTTCTGTGGTTCTGGTGTGGGTGTTTGGGTCATTTGACAGTTCTGCTCCAGTAGCTGGCCACCTCATTATTGGGACTGTGTTATTTGCACTGGCAATATGAGCAAATAGTTGCTTCCATGCTTGGGGGGGCCCCTAGGTCATGGGTTTCAACACACAGTGGATCATTTTGCGTACCTTGGGGGGCATTTTGTTATCTTGCTTTACATTGGTGTTGACAGCAGCAAAACCCTTACACTGCAGACTCCTCACAGTGACTCATCAAGGACCCTATAACATGCCCTATGGGGCGCTTTGTGACATGCCCTATAGGGTGCTCTGGCAGACAGTGCACATTAGCCTTTGCCCTCTGGTGTGGCTTTAAAAAGGTTGCCCTATATGACACCTTCGGGTTATATCCCTGTGAGTGGGTGTTTGCCAGCAGAACTTGTTGGACGTACAAAACAGACTACCTATGACATTACTGATCTAGTGTGGGGGTCATGACGCACACTCATCCACAGATACGCCCACCTGGCAGGGACACATTCACTTAGTACAGGGCCCATAGTTGTGCCAAACAAAGCATGTCCTGGTGGTGTTTGCTGCTGGATTACAATGGCAGGACAATTGGGTTGTCCCCTGTATTGTTTCAAGCACAGTTTGACGTTGTCTTTCCTTTATTAAATGATTTGTGTATATATTTGACTTTGTACGTTTCACACACCCGGTTCTGGCTGCAGATTCACACTGTTTTCTACCTTTGGGGGCTGAGGCTCTCTTGATTAAACAGCCACTCCCAATGAGGGGAGGTGGGCATTTTTTCCCACCTCTCAGGTTCTTTGTGTCCGACAAAAATACGGGGTTATCTATGGTTTAAACAGAGTGGCAACTGGTTCTACATATGAGTGACTACTGTTTGTGAAGGGTACTGTTGCAGGCAGCTTTGGTCCTTGGGCACAAAGGGGGAATTGAACTCACAGACCTTGCACCACCTGACAGTGTCTTACCCATTGTGCTACGGATCAGTCTGCCTTAAAGGACACCTTTTCTAGCTTCTTATGGGGCACCCTGTTGGGATACTGTCTGTTGCTACTATGTGACAGTGATGCACACAGTCATTTCACCTTACCATACCAGGGGGCTATGTGGGTACGTACCCCTTCTTGTGTTCATCTCTGGACTGCTGGTCTGCATGTGCAGTGCACCATGGGTATGCCTGCATTGGTACAGATCCTAGCCAACACAGCAGGCAGTTAGGGTGGTGTCCTGCTGCCCTTCAGTAGACAGCCAGGGGATTGTTAGCAGCTATGGGGCTGCAGGCCAGTGGTTCCTTCATTGCCTGTGGGGCCAGTAGTCATGGGTTCAGACCCACAGTGGACTCCTTTTATAGGACTGTCTGCTGCATTATCTATTTTAAACACACATGACTGCTACCAGCGACAGCCCCTCAGCGTAATATAACCTTACTGAGCCTCATAGGGCGCACCATGTGTCACCTTATCTGGCTCTCTTTACGTTCCCTTATAGGATGCTCTATGGGGGACATTTTGATGTGCCTCAGCGGACACTCCACTTTATAATGTAGCCTATGGTGTGCGTTATGGGGTGCCTTCTGCAGCACCTTTGGGTACGCCACTGTGTGGGGGTGTTTGCTAGCAACCCTACAGAACAAACAAGACTTACAGGACACTTTTCATACCCTGACTCCTTGATGTAAATAGTAATCTTGTACATAGTTTCTCCTGTTATCCAAGTTGATCTTCCTGTTAACTGTAAAACCCAGATATTTGTATCTTGTCTGAGGTCTTTTGTTACATGTAAACCGCGCTGATAACGAATAGTGCGGTATATAAAAAATGTTAATAAATAAATAAAAACATATACATGCCCCCTCACTCATTATATAATGTACAGGATGCTGCACCAGCCAGCCTTATGCATCGGGCACCCTGGGGACTTGAACCCATTATGCCTGTATCAGCAGTCACTGCAGTAACCATTGTGCTACAGCTCTGTATCGGTCATGGATGTCTGGGTGGCTTCTTATGCTTAATGCGCGGTGACGCGCCACGGTGCCCTGTAACGCTCGTTAGTTTTTGGAACGCGCGTTAGGTGTTACGATGTCCCGCCCATCTCCTTATTTGGGGGTTTTGATTATTACCGCGGCTCCTAACGCGAACTACACTAATGCGGTTTAGTAAACATACCCCTAAGACTGCTTAAAACCATTCACTTATCTGAGATAATGTCATCAAAGGAGAATAGCAGTGAATCCAATCAACTACATCAACACAGTACCACATTTTGAACCAACTACTTGATTAGGTTCAGGATGCGTTCAAAGATTCCTTCCAGAAGCACCTCAAGAATCCAGAATTACTGGTGACAACAAACTGCATTGTTGAGTGATATTATACTGAGGATCCCTTATTATTGACGGGGATATATTTTGACATTTAGTTATAGTGAACCCTCTCTGAGTTTGACTGCCCAATCACACTGGCACTTGGTGATGCTGCATCAGCCATATGGTCCAGGTACTGGTCAAGCTTTCATGTCCCCCCTGAATTGCAGATGAGCACACCAAATCCCCCCATGCACCACTCAAACCACACACTCTCTCTTTCTGTCACAAAAACATGATTCTGCCAAAAAGATGCCCTGGGCCTAGACATCACAGCTATGGCATAACATAATTGCATGGGGTATCAGGACTACAAATATGATCTCCATTCCTCACCCCAAAAGGAATCCTTTCCCTGCTCATGCCCATACTATCCCTGCATCGGCAGTCCCATTTTTAAGAACATGGAAATTGTTAAGGTCCAATAGATTGGCTCCTTTAGCACAAACAGCACATAGGTGCATAGCCTGAATAAACGCTATTGTTCTTCTTAATATTTCTGTAAGGGTGTTTATAAATGTTTCTTTACCTTACAACATTCCCTCACCTCTGCTCCCTGCACCTTAAGACTGCATTTTGTATTTTTCCAGACTGCAATCACACCAGTTCAAAACACTTGTCACAACCATTCTTCTATATAGGATGAATTGCCAAGCACAGTAGAATAATTTCTAAGTCCTAGCCTTATTCCATGTTTCAGCAGGAATAACAGAAATAATATGTACACAGGTCTTTCCTGAATATGCTTTCTATGTCTCCGCAGCTGACCACCCCTCCATTCCGCCCTCTCCCGCCCATCTTCTGAGATCCCTGTGCTAACACCGTGGACATGTATGTCAGCAGTGTTTTCCTAATATAGTCTGGTACATTTTTGGCACATAAATGTCCCCGCCATATGTACAAATCCTTTATTTGTATTCTGGAATGCTTAGTATGCTTTTTTGCATAAGTTAAATAAAAATAGTATAAAGGAATGTTTGTAAATTGAGGCAGTATCCTCGTCACAAATGGTCTGACAAAAATTACATTTTTAGTATGATACATTTTAGCTCTGGTGGTTCAATCTTTTGTGTTTGTGTAATTGGGTCATTCCACTTTTCTTTTAGGGATATTTTCTATTTTGTTCTGTTTAAAAATAAAAAGCAGCAGGCAGGTTTTAAGGCATGCCTGTATTAACTAGTTTACTATCATTGCACATTCACTATTAGGATCTCCATATAATTTAATATGATTTTTCGCTGGACCTTTTCCATTTCCAAGCAGACTAGGAAGTTTGCTCGAAATTTTCCAAAGTCCCTTTTAGTCTGTAAATACCTAAAAAGGAATATCCGTTTGTTAAATAACTTTACTTTCAATTCATTCAAAAATTAATTCTACTATCAAAGATGCATTCAAATTGACATAGTGCTATGCTTCAGAGGGCATCACGTATCTTGCCACTCCTGCATCAGGATAATATCTTCATTCCTAGTCTTCTTTCAACGCCAAAGCTCAGGCATTCTTGCTCTGGTGTCAAATCCATACCTCTTCCATTCCCATTTTAAAAGAAAACCGCAGCTACCTCATTTCCATTCTTATCACGCTAATCAATACAGGGAAGCCCAACCAATTTCCTTATTCAAACCCCTAGGGGCCACTGTTTGAAGATGATGAATCCACCACTGTTCATGATAAATAAAAACCTGCTCCTGATCAACCTAGTCCAAAGCCCTCCATCAGAGGGACCAAAAAGTATGCTGAGTAAGCAAACAATGCTGTACAATAGGTGCTGACATTGATGATGTTTTAAGACACGATTTGTGCACCACTAGATGGACTTTAATCGCCTGACTGGCCCACCCAATGTAGAGCTTAGGACATGAACATACAACACCATATACCACTGATTTTGACAGGCAATTGGTGTAGCCTCTAGATTCACACTCAATTAGGGTGACCGGGTCAGTCCAGGTAGCCCCTTCATTTGTTTGGGTACAATAAAGACAATTAGAACATTTAAAGTGGCCCCTAGAGGACTCCTATATCTTCACCTCCTTTGTTTTTGGAAGTTACTACCTAATGAGTGATATTTCATCCCTGAGTATATGCAAAAACAGTGGGAGCTTCAAATGTTTTATGCAGGGTTAACATGTCCCAGTGTTTTCAAATAATATCTCTCTCTCCAGCACTCTTATTCAAAAATGTTAACATATATGTCAGATCCACCTCTTCCTTCTGCTGGTGGTATGAAAAAAGCAAAGATCGCTGAGCAAGTAGTGCTATCTTATATCTCTTCTCAATAATCAAAAAGGGATAACCATGATTATGCAATCTAATCTTTAAATCCAATGCTTGCTTCTTAAAATCTTCCTTTGAAGAACAAATTCTCCACAGTCGCAAAAATTGTCCCACTGGAAGAGCTGTTTTAAAGCCCCTGGATGATGGCTATGGTACTATAACAAACGATTTCTCTCTGTCGGTTTTCTAAATAGGGTAATAAAAAAGGACCCTTCATGTTTATAGATCAAAATCCAAAAAATCAAACCTACGCTGAAACTTCTGCATTTTAAATTCCAAATTTGGTTTCTAAGCATTCAGCCATCTAACAAATGCCTCCAAATTTATCTCTGAGCTTGTCCAGACAAAGAAATATCATCTAAAAATCAGGACCATAGCCTCACATTCTGAAACCACAGAGACTGCTTCCCTGTTTTGATTGGTGTGATGAGAATGGAAATGAGGTAGCCACGGAGTTCTTTTAAATTGGGAACAGGAGAGATGTTTACTTGATACCGAATCAAGATTGCCTGAATTTTAGAGGTGGAAGAAGACTGGAAATTAAGATATTATCCTGATGCAGGAGTGGTAAGTTAAGTGATGCCATCTGAAGCATAGTACTGTGTCAATTTGAATGCATATTTGATAGTAGAATGGATTTTTGAATGAATTGAACAAATGGATATACCTTTTTAGGGATTTGCAGAACAAAAGGGAAAATTCCGGGCAAACTTCCTAGTCTGCTTGGAAATGGAAAACATCCAACAAAAATCATATAAAATTATATGCAGGTCCTAATGGTCAATGTGTAATGATAGTATTAGAGTATGTTCTTTGACCGTTTCACCTACTAATGGATGGATGTAGTGTATTAACTAGTTTTGCATGCTGCAAGATCAAGGGGTGATTTTGATTGTATGCACAGGGCATCTTAAATCTTCAGCCCCACTATATTTTTGGAAACAATTAATGAAATGGCTTATAGAATGAAATAGCTTGAGCTAATGGGAATCAAGAAACCTATATGTGTTTTACATTAAAAAATAACTTCTGTTCATATAACTTGAATTTTATTGCATGTAAGCAACCAATCAGTCATTGTATTTCTCTTTCCATTGATCATGTTCAAGGTCAATGATAGCAAAAATTCACAAATATATATAAAATCTAAAATCCAATACATTTTAAAACAATTAATACTTCAAAAATAAAAAAGTAGAACATAACCCAGGTCTCAGACTGATCTGTGTCCCCCACATATGGGGGGAGGGGGAGAAGAAGACCTCATTCATATTTCCCAGTGCTTTCCATTCACCTCTATGGAGGAGATTCACAGTGATTGCTAGTTTTATATTTCACTAAAGACATTTTCTTTGCTAAAACATAAATATTGTTTTCAGTCAACATTCTTTACTGAATAAAAAATAAAAGCATTGGGGGAGATATTGAAAATGGTTTAGTTGGTTAGGAGGACCTGCTATCCAACTAAACCCTGTCAATCCTGATACTCAGCAGCACTGGCTCTCTGCCACCACACTGCCATACCTAGAAGGTGAAAGCAGATGGCACACCTGTGACATATAACAATGAGAGGTTGAAGGGAATGTGGCATTGAATGACCACCAACACCATGCAGAGGAGAGCAGGGCATCCAGCAGAACAACAGTTACCCAATAACTCCATCTGACATGTATATAGTTACCTATTCAATGCTACGCATATGTATATAGTTTACCCTGTTTTCCAAGTTACTTGTTCCTGTTCTATGTAATGACCTGACTTTTGTTCATTGTCGGATACCTTTTGTTTTATGTAAACCGCGCTGATCGCAAATAGTGGGGTATATAAGAAATGTAAATAAATAAATAAACAGTTGTAGTTTCCCATAGGATATAAGTGATGAAACTCTGCACACCTCAGCTGTGTGCCTTACGCATGCCTGTACTTCACTGAAGGAGACACATTGGGTTCAGAGAGCAGGGACACAGATTTATTTATTTAGCTGTGCTTATATACTGCTTTTCACCAGGTCAAAGCAGTTTACAGATATATACTAACAGGCACATTTTGTTTCCTTGTCCCCAAAGGGCTCATAATCTAAGTGGACCTGAGGCAATGAAGGTTAAGTGGCTTGCCCAAGGCCACAAGGAGTGGCCATGGGACTACCGCTTTGATCCTTGTAAAAGCGGTATAGAAGAACCTTTAAATACATAAATAAATATCCCAGTCCCCCCAGCCTGAAGTTATTGGTTGCTTTGTGGGAATTGAACCCCTGGCCCTCTAGCCTAAGGTAACCTGTCCCAACAACTGAGCCACTCCTCCTTGTGTGAGTACTGGCACAGACAAATGATTTTCACAAGGCAAAGTGCCACAACACAGGACACATCTGTAACAGCATCCCCCCCACACACACAGCTAGCAGCTGCTTGAACATCAATGGCTGGTGTATTCACAGATCATGTGCAGTTGCTGCATGATGACATGATGGTTCTGAAAGCAGAGGTGTAGGAACTGGGAGGCAGTGGATAGGAAAGAGGAGGGAGTGGAACAAGATAAGAGAGTCATTTGTGCTGATTTTCATGACATAGCTGATGCTATGAGTAGTGGCTTTGCAGCCATGGCCAATGCCGTGAGCAATTTTGCTCTGCCATTGTCAGGAAGGCAGGCACCCAGCTTCTCTAGAGGGATGCAGCACTGTGGCAGGGGCAGCAGCCAATCACGTGGGTGTGGACAATGGCCCAGTGGTATATCTATCAGCAGGAAAAGAGGATGGGCACAGAAATAGATCAATAGCTGAACTGCCATCCACTGCATCTGTGCCAGGGTCTGCAGCCATGGTATTGGGGAGGCAACAGAAGACCCAGATTTGCACTGTTCCATGGCATCACCACAAACCAAGCTTGCAGTTCCTTCTACAGATACATGAGGGTATCAGGGGAGTACTTTGCCCTGTGTCATGTCCTGGCCCTCCCCTGCCAGCCCAGCAACATTCCAAGACTGACTGTGTGTGCTTCCTGAAAGTCTTGCTCTCATCTCACACTCCTATCTCTAATCTGGGCCTTGTTCCTATGCCACATCTTGGGCCTTCCTGACAGTCCAGCAACATTCCTAGACTGACTGTATGTGCCTCCTGAATGTCCTGCATTTATCTCACACTCCTCTATGCTGGGCAGCAGCAGAATGGGACAGTGTTGTAAGCAGAGGATCATATTTCTGTGACAAATGCAACAACCCTGGAATTAACTGTGCAGAAGAAAGGTTTGGCAAATCTACTTCTGTATCTTGCCTTGAAACCCAATGGAGAGTCACAAAACAAATTGCACTATAGTGCTGGAAGATGAAACCCCGAGGTTGGAAGACACTCAAATGGCTACTGGGGATGAGCTGAAGATTTCTCAGAGTAAAGCCAGCATTTATGATGTGGTTGGATCTGCTGATGTAGCTGTGCATGAAAAGAAAGTCAGAAGTTGCAAAGATATCTTACATATTGGGATATGGAACATATGTAGCATGACCAAGGAAAGACAAAGATCCTGACAACTGGCAAAATCAATAAGTTCATCATCGATGGAGAAGAAATTGAAATAGCTGACAGCTTTAACTTACTTGGATCAACAATCAATAAAGAAAGGACTAGCAGTCAAGAAATCCGATGATGTATTGCTCTTGGTAGAATGTCTATGAAAGACCCAGACAAGATCCTCAAGAGCAGAGATGTATCTCTCCATATAAAGATTTGACTTGTCCAGGCCATGGTATTTTCAATAATGTCATATGGATGCAAATGTTAGACAGTGAAAAAGATAGACAGGGAGAAAATTGATGCCTTTCAATTATGGTGCTGGCAACTAATACTGTGTATACTATGAACTGCCCAAAGAACAAACCAGTCAGTACTAGAGATCAGACCTAAGCTTTCCTGAGAAGCTCAGATGACAAGACTTCAGCTTTCATAGTTTGGACATATCATGTGAAGAGAGAGATCATTGGAGAAAGACATAATGCTTGGCACGGTAGAAGGTCACCATAAAAGAAGAAGGTCGGCATTGAGATGGATCGATACAATAACAGCAGCTATGGATACCAACAATGAGCTGCTTGGCTGAAGACTGAACAAAGTTTAGGTCAACTATCCAGAGGTTCACCTAGAATCAACACTGACTCGATGGAACTTAACAACACAACCTCTATGCTACCTGGGCCCTGGGCCTCCACACCTCTCTGACAGCCCTTGTGTTTGGACAGGAATGCCATGCAACATGCAGACCTATCTGTCTACTGACTCCACTATGCCATCCTGTATGTCCCACAACGCACCTCACATGGGTTGCTATGTTGTATACTCATCACACTGCCAGACCAGCCAATTTGTAACCCACCTTTGGAGATAGCAAATCTCATGCTGCACATTAATTAATAGTAATAAAACAATACCACCACCTGTCTGTTCCTAAATCCATGATATGCAATAATTGGTCATCATGTGCTCACATGGAGGTAGGTCTTGCTACAGGTAGCCCCTAAACCAAACCCAAAAGGTCTGACTAAGAATATTGGTGCAGTGTGAAATCCACACCTCTTGCAATTGATAATGAGAGTATCATCTAAGCCAGAGTGGCATATGTGGAATGCCAATGCTTCTGCCTCATCTCATATCTGCATGGAGTGGGCATGCATAGCATAGTTTTCAGCAGTAGCTTCCTTCCCTTGCATGGCTGATGCCTAGGGCTTTAATCTGCTATAAAACACAACACAGTGGATGCTGCCTATGTACTGTGTATATAGGTGCAATGGGTGTTTCCTTAATGTCTCTGATATGTTAAGGCTCAGGCAATAGAATGGCTCCAAGCAACTGTATTCTGCCATCAGGCATGCCTCTACATCTGCATCTTCTTCCCACAGTGGTGTTCATTGGGACTGTGATCATCAGTTCGACACTGACACTCTTTGCCCTCCTATGTATCTTCTGCTGTATGGAGCTGAGGACATCCACTCCCACCTCATGCTTTCTGGACTACCTCCTACATACCCAGCACAGCTGTGTTACCCATTGCTCCGCAATTGTCAGGAATCTAGGACTGGCTTGATCTCTGAATCCTGAAAATGGGTAACTTTCCTATTGTTCTGCCATATGAAGGGTTGCTACCTGGTTGCAGATGTGCCACACAGGTTGGATCCAGTCCTGGGTTTGCACCACTGTATGCTAGGACATGTAGTTCTGATCTCTCTATTGCAGTCTATATGGTCAGCTGGACTACAGGTCCCGGCATGTAGTGGTGCAAACCCAGGACTGGATCCAACCTGTGGGGAAGATCTGCAGCTAGGTGTGAGCCTGAGGCATATGCTGTAATCAGGTATTTGCCTAGGGCAACTGCACACCACAGCTGTGGCCTCTGTCATCCCCCCCCCCCACACACACACACATAGGTCAGTATTTTTTAGGCCCACTCCATCAAACATACTTGTGCTCTCTGTTGTCTTCTACTTGCACTCATGGAAGATGTAATGGCAACTCATTTGTGATGCACAGTTGTGATGCGCAGAATCTGTGGATGGAGATAATGCCTGCTCTAGGGCTAGCATTAATTGCATATGCACTAGCCGCATTTCTGTGGTGCTCATGCATGCTTTCATGCTTCCACCTGGAGTGTAGTTCATCGCTGCCCACTATCCACCCAGTCTTGGTCTTGGCCTTGCTTACTCACACATTGATCTGGTGGTGTGGGATTTTTAGCGTGGTTGCCTTGGGCCCTTTTGCTCTATGCTACTGCACTGCACAACCATGTGCCAAAGACACACAAAACCCCGCATTACTAGATAGAGCATTAAACATGCCCCCTTGACATGGTTTCACAGAATTTCTGGCATAAGACATAGCAAAATAAAAATGTTTGGAATAAATCTCCACAGCAGGAGTCAATAGATTCATAAGGCAAAAAAATCCTATTAGCATTTCCCATGGAGCTCCAGACCAGATAAATTTAGGGCCAATCAGGAAACAGGCTGCAGTAAATTCCCATGGAGATATGATAGCTCTTCTGCTAGATGCCAGTCTTGCAACTCCAAGATTAATGCTTTGAGGCCAACCTCTGACAAAATCCCCTTCAGATTTTTCAGGGTCTTTTTTGGACACTGTGAAATATCCAGGGGTCAATATTCAGAAGCACATATCAGGATAACAACACCTTCTATCTAGAAAAGTGCTGCTGGCTAGGAGATATCGAGCTTTATTCAGCAACACTATCCAGATAGTACTAGGGTGGTCTATGAGCGGAGTGAGGTCAGGACAGCAAATTACTGGCTAATAGCCATATTGAGTCTGCGGTCCGGATAACTATTCAGATAAAATTAATAGTGCTCGCCGGATATTCAGCACCGGCCACAATCTGGATACCAGATATCAGAATATTCTGATTTTTTAGACTGCTGCAGCAGTATATTGGCTGTATATTGGCATGACAATATACTCTTTTGGACAGCAGTAGGACCTTTTCAGCAGTCACTCTAGATGCTCTTCATTTCTACTCACCCTTACTCAATCATACATCATTTTTTTAAGTCAGTAAATGTTACCACAGCCACCATTTTGCCAATGATCTCAGTACTGTTCTGATGGGCAATAGTGAAAGAAAAGCACAGTTACTTACCTGTAACAGGTAATCTATGGGAACAGCAGGAATAAGTCTTCACATATGGGTACGTCGGTACCGACAGAGCCTGTGCAGGAACGCTCCCCAGCATCCAGGAAGAAAGCCTTTGGGAGCATCCCACACGCATGCGCTTTGCCTTCCCGCCTATTCACTTCCCTCTCATCAGTTGGGTTTATAGCTGAGACCGAAGGAGGGAAGTAGACAAATTAGAAAGAGAGAGAGAGAGAGCAACTCCTAGGGGAGGTGGGTGGGTTGTGAAGACTTATTCCTGCTGTTCCCAGAGATCACCTGTTACAGGTAAGTAACTGTGCTATCTCCAGGAACAAGCAGGAATGAGTCTTCACATATGGGGACTCCCAAGTTAGAGATGCCTGGAGGAGGTCCCAGCATGTTGCAAATCTAATGGAACCTCAGGCATCCAAGGGATGGAGGGTAGGAGTTGAATTAAAAGAAAGAAAAAGGGGGTGATGTGGAACAGCTTGACTAAACAAGGTATCCAGAGGGGAGTCCTTGTGTAGACCATAATTGTTAATAAGTGAAAAATTAGTCCCAATTTTCTAACGTGGATCTTACTCAGAAGTATTGCAAAGTATTTGCTGAGGCTAATATGGGTCTGTTGTTAAGAGCCATTACAGTATCCTCAAAAGAAATTTCCTTACTGTGAAGTACAGGAAAATAAATTGTGCAATACAGGTAGAGATAAGAAGCCTTAATGGCTAAAACCAATCCCAGGAGAAAAAACTGGGGGAGTTTAAATAAGGTTGGACTTTGGAGGAAAAGCTAAAGCTTCTGTAAAGTCCAAAGTTTAAAAGTATTTTTCCTTGGAGCAGAATAAGTCCTAGGAAAGAAAAGAGAGAAATCTGACTGATTTGGATGAAAAGGTAGAGATACCTTTTGCAGAAAAAAGGATGGGTCTTTAGGACCCCTTTATCCAAAATGAAAAATTTGTACTAGGCGGTGTAGCCCCCAATTTCTGAAGATCAGTAATGTCTTTCATAAGTGACATCACTTAGGAGAATGACTTTACATGTAGAGCTTCAGATGTGACGTAACCAGAAAAGTTACGGTAAAAGAAGGTATTTCCTAATTTACCATAGAAATTGGTTGTCCATTTAAACCTTATGGTATGATGTTACCAAAGATCAAACCTTATGGTATGATGTAACAATATGGAACACGAACAAGAGCTCCTGCTCGCAGAAAAGGCTCAGAAACACACAAAGCAAGCAGAGTTGAGGTCACTTGCGCTTTATTGATAATACAAACCCCGACGCGTTTCGGCAGATGCCTTCATCAGGGGGACTAGAGGACTGCAAACAAATAAAATAAAGAGCTCAAAGCAAAATAATAATAATAAACTTAAATTTAAAAACACAAATATGAATAAATCATGAACAGTATGAAAACAACCAATTGTAAATGTGATATAAAGACAATCATAGAATACTCACAAATTGTATTATATCAATACATTAGATGAAGCGCATGGCATATGGCACAGAACCAATATTGCAGATGATAGTGCTGAAAAACAACAATATCATTAAAATGCAAGAAGGTAAAAATGTACGAATAATAAAACTAACAAATAAATAAACATTGAAATGAAAAACTATGGGAAACCCAGACCCAAGAGCACCGAGAAATGATTAAAAACAACTATGCAAGTGACCTCAACTCTGCTTGCTTTGTGTGTTTCACAGCATTAATATGGACAGTAACAAATCTTTCAGAGTCAGATATTAAAAAGAGATTCATCTAATAACAAGAAGGGTTAAGACCTACTTGAGAATGTTGATGGAGAATCTCTTTCTGGTTAAAGTGGAAGAACCATAGAGAAGGTTTCATGGAAAACCGGTAGGATGTTCTTTACTTATAACGGGAAGTCTAGGTTTCTTTAAAAAAAAACCTAGCCCTTGAATAACCAGGTCTTGAGACGTACGTGAAGGAGTGCAGAGGAGATCCTTAGTCTTAAGACAGCAAGTCTGGATCCTTCTATAACCTCAGTGTAGTAGCTGGAGAAAAAGACGCAATATAAGGGGATACCATGCTTGCCTCTTTATGAGGGCAATATGACTATCATGCGTTCTTTGTTCATTATAAGCTTCAATGAAGTATTTGGAAGTAGAAGGAATACACAAGATAAGGACCGACTGCAGTGAAAAAGGAATGCATTCCTTTTGTAAGAATTCCACTGGAGAAGTGGAACAACCTAGGGAATTGTACAAGTCCTTAAACTTTCACGTGGTCTAAGCACTGGTTCCCTTTCCTTAAAAGGAAAAATTTAAGGAAGATGGTAAGAATAGAACCAGTCAGGTAGGAGCATGACTGGACAGAGTCTACCTGCTGAAGCCTTTTTAAGCATCTGGGAGCTGCCTACTAGGGGTGGCTCTGACGATCTCTGTCAAAGGCCCTTAGTTGCAGAGCTTTATTGTATAGTTGCAGAGAGCATGTTATAGGTTGCTTAGGTGAGATCTGGCTGTTTGATTGCCAGAGTACAACCTAATCTATTCTGCTGGGGCCAAAAAGAATTGAAGATGGCTAAGAATAGTAGACAGGCCTGTTGCCCTGCAATGATAAATTGTCCAAGTAGGTTCTGGAACCTTTCTTGGAGTTATCTGTTATTAAGGCAGCAGAAACGTTAGAGCCTATAGATTGTTAAAGGATGGACAGACATAATTAGGAGTAGTAATACTCAATTTTTGTCTGATAAGCTGTCTTAAAAGAAGTATTTGAGAAGATCAGCTGGAAGATACGCAAGCAGCGTAGATTAGGCAGAAACCTTTGTGAGCTATATGCTTAAGCGAGCTCATATAACCCACATGGTGTTTTTATTTTTTTATAGGTTTCGTAAGCATTTGAGCTGACTATACTCAAATGAACAGAATAAATCTGGTAAGGATTTCCAAAATGCTGTTCTGCATTTTGCAATAATGCAGAAAAAGAAGATCGCAAAGGGGAGAACCCCCTTGCAGTCAAATTATGAGATATCCTCGCACAGGAGATTGTCAAGGTGAAGGGCATAGCTCACCTTGATGTTAGTTGTTACTCCTCTTTTTCCTTCAAAAAGTAGAGGAGAAACTTGTTACCTTTAGGACATGATTGTCCTCAATAGCTCTTGGAGCTAGAAAAGTGGATTTCTCTTGTGGCAAGAGATTCATGCCTAGAGTTGAGGATTGATTCAGTGTATCACTGATATCTCAGCATGGATGAGATGACTGTAGATGCTTCTGTTGATAAGAAGTAGATTTACAGGTTCTAACACTCAAACAGGAAAGAAAGATTTAGTAAATAAAATATCAGAAACCCTGCGACTGCTGGGTTTGCTGAGCCTGTTGAGGGTTTGATTTTCTTAGACTGGTTTGATGTTGCCCTTTTTAGGAAACATCTGTATGATGGGTAGAAGATGGATACAACTTCTTTCCCCTAGGGGGATAAAGCTTCTTAGGAGATTTTTTATTAGCTGGGATAGAGGAAAGTTTTGACAGTCCTCTGAAAGTAACATTATCAGTGGTTAACTGATTAGCTTGAAATAAAGCATCCTTGTTAAAGAGATTCTCACCAGTACAAGGAGTATTTCCCAGCCTTTCTTGTACCCATTTGTCCAAGTCTGAAGTTTGGAGCCAGGCCATGCGTCGTGCTCCTATGGCTATAGCAGAAGTCTGCTAATAGACTCAAAACAGTCCAGGGAAGCACGCTTAAGGAACCTAGAGATATCTTGAGCATGATTAACTAATAAGAAATAGTCTGCTCTTTTATGCTCTTGAAGAAAAGGGTTCAAAAGCTTTAAGTTCTTTGTGACCTCTTCAAGAGAGAATCCCATATAGAATATACATGAGATAATTCTTGCTGAAAGCATGGATGCCTGGAAGCATTGACATCCAAAGGCATCTAAAGTCCTAGACTCACGACCTGGCGGATAAGAGGAGTGCTTCTTTGTACTCTTAATACGCCTCATTGCTGATTCTTTTTTTTGAAACTTTTATTTTCATTTTGCAACAAACAAAAGTAACAACACACCAAAAGAAACAAATACACAGATACGATAAAGAAAGCAACCCCAATTACCCCCCACCCCAATGCTTCTTCTCTAAGCTGATAGGAATCATCATATAAGCGCTTACATATAACAATTATTGTACATCAAACAAACAGAAGTAGAGTCTATGATACCGGATGAGCATGTGACAGAGATTAATACAGAATCAAACAGTCAACTGAGAGCATTGAATAGTTCGAACATAATCGTGGAGCATCTTCTAGCAAGACCAATAATGAGTGGTTTGAACGGAAGAGGCTAACATATAAGGTATTTGCACATATTTGCAATGAAAACAGATATGATTACCGTTCATTAGAGCTCAAAAAAGAGCTGTTTTCCCAATATTTCGTGAGTGAGGAACCAGGAAATAGCAAGGCCCAGCATAAAGGCTAAAAGGAAGTAAGCCAATTTAGGAAGAGAGGGGATCCCCGCAACTGAGCGGAGCCCCACAATCTCCCCAAAGAGGAGTTCCGGAAAATATAAAACAGAATGAAGACGACCCCAGACCAAACTCCAGTAATACTATGGTGCGGGACAATCATACTTAACAGGAATTTAATAGACCAAAGGCAAATGGCATGTCCAGCATCAAGTGCTCTGGATGGCTTTCCAATTAGCTGACCTATCGGGAGTATATGTCCACTTGGAAAAGCAGTACTGAGGAAAGAAGAAAAAAATCAGATCTAGTTTATGAGTGATGGGGGGGCTGAGAAAAGGTGAGCTCTAAGTCGGATGGGCAAAGCAGCTTCCTTATATCTACTCGCACAAGATCTTTCATCAGAGCTGGCAGGGTGTAGAGACTCTTGGGTGGACCACGCGTTCTAGGCAACAATCTATCTATCAAAGGATCAAATACTTGACAAAAGTCACCCCCGGGTAACAGTAACAGGGTCATCCACATTCGGAACATAAATACAAATACACGGAATTCACAATCTCCGACCTAGAATATACACAGGCCCAACTACCCTCCCCATCAAAACTAGTATCCAGTACAGTGGGTGGCAAAGATTTCTCAACCAAGATGGCTACCCCGCACCGCTTAGAAACAGCGGGAGAAAGGCAGCCATCATATAAGGTGTGGCAGTAAGTTTCAGTGATGCAACGAAGGTGAAATGGGGTTCCGGAAGAAACACTACATCAGTATGGTCATGATTAAAATAACAAGAACGGTCATTCTTTTGATTGGACCATTAATGCCTCTTCCGTTCAATGACAAGAGTATACAAAAGGCCATACAACAAAGTCAAACATTCTGAGAAAGAAACATGATGGCGCACCGAGTTGCGCAATGTCCCTCATATCAACTATGAATGACTATACACACGATCTAATAAAAATAAACCAATAAAATCATGAAGCGCCCTATATAACAGGAGAAGCACCGAAGTGCCTTAGAGAAGAAGCAAAACCCCAGAAATTACTGGCGACCTGATGTCTGCGGGGTGAAACCCCAGAGAAGGCCTAATTGAGACAGATAAGCGGTATAGCTGTGCGTGCTCCGAGTCCAACCGAGGTGCACATCATGGAGGAAAAGGAGACCAAGAAAGGTAGATATTAAAGAAAGAAAGGTCCAGGCAGTCTCTATTCCAGACAATGATCACCACGTCGGGTCGTTCAAAATGACGGGCAGTTCCAGCGGAGTCTATCCGAGTTGCTAACTTAGCGCATCTGGTCTGCCTCTTTGGAATCTAAAAATGTTGCTAGCGGAGCAGGATCTTCGAAGGTGCTAGTTTGGTTATGGAGAGTCACTCTGAGCTTCGCCGGATATAAGAGGCCAAAGCGAGCCTGTAACTGTTGGAGTCTAGGTCGAAAAGCAAGGAGTCCCTTCCGCCGGTCAGCTGTGGCCTTTGCCAAGTCGGGGAAGAAGAAGACCTTATGATCTTCAAACTGCAGATGTTGAATCACCCGGGCTGCTTCGAAAATTTGCTCAACTTGCTGATACCTCAGTAATCGAAAGATAATCGAAAGATATATCACCAATCAAAATGTTTATATTGTTCTAGCAAAATTCCTGCAAGTGTAATGTCATATATCATGCACGTGATAAGTACAATGCAAGCTGTCTTTTTGATGCACTGGCTATATAAAAAGGACACATTCAAAGGGACCCTTTTACTAAAGGTTAATGGGCGCTATCGACGATAAAGTGTGTTAAGTGGCATTGTGTCCACAAAAATAAAAGGACTGTGGGCACTTACCGCACTTTAACTTCATTGACATGCATTAAAACCTTTAGTAAAAGGGCCCCAAAGTAAATCATACTATGCAGGCATCTCACTGACAGTTTGTCCCATTGTCTTAGAGAAACGTAGCAAGAGAGAAATAACAGGGTGCCTCTTTGCTAATGTGCATTAAAATTTTGCAGTTACTACTAATTAGTAGCAAAAATTAATGTACTGTAATGGCAAAGCCTTTGGATTAACTGTTGAGGATGCGCTTGCTATATTATCTCATTTTGCATTCTGTGAGTTCAAGGGGTGATTTTGTTTGTATGCACATGGCATTTTTAATTTTCAGACCCACAGTATGTTCAGCAAAAATGAATTAGTTGACTTGTAGAATTAAATAGCTTGGGCTAGTGGGTACCCATGCAAACCACACTTTCATTTGTTTAACCAGACTATCTGTTCTGATGGGCAATAGTAAAAGAAAAATAGTGACTCCCAAATATGGTAAAAATATACTCATAACTTAGATAGCCTACCAAGTTTTTTAAAGGGGTTTTCATGTATTTTTTGCACAGTCACTTATGAAACTGTGCATGAACTTTTCAAATATCTATGTCACCAGTCATTTTCTCTTTTCTTGTATTCAGGTGGCATTAACAGGTCTCTGTTATCTGATGCATAAAAAGTTAACATGTGGCAAGTTGCAATGCATTAACTGGACAGCACAGTCTACACTCATTCCCCACCACATTCCACAATATGCAATTAATACAGGAATTAGCATGTGCTAAGCATCAATCTGCTGAGTTAACCCTTAGCACTGGCATGAACTAACAGTTAGTACACACAAATTCCCACATTTACTGCTTGAAATGCTTTGGTATAAGGCCCCCTACATGAAAGATACAAACCTTGCCACATGATCACATGAAGGAAAACTTATTATCTAACCGGTAGAAATGCATCAATGTCAACTCTACCTTATTATCAAAATAAACATAAGCATAGATACAATTTAATTTTCAAAAATTATTTTCTAAACATTTATTTGGATCATAATACAATCCAGAGAGGCAACATCATTTCAAAGTTTACAAACTGTTGCAGTTTCTCTAATACAATATCTTCTCTCCTCGGCAGATTATGTAACAGCAATATTTTTTATTTTATAACCCAGCCCATAACAATGCAAGTCAACCCGCCCCCCCTCCAGAAAAAAGGAAATGATACTGCCTCTATATAAGTCTTTCATGAGACCTCATTTGGATTATTGTGTGCAACTCTGAAGACCGCACCTTCAAAGTATATAAACAGGATAGATTTGGTGCAGAGGGAGGCTACCAAATTGGTCAGTGGGCTCTATCATAAGATATATGGGAACAGACTCAAAGATCTCATTATGCATACTTTAGAGGAAAGGCAGGATAGAGGAGATATGATAGAGATGTTTAATTACCTCCATGGCATAAATACACAATAGGAGAGCCTCTTTTGATTGAAAGCAAGCTCTACTATCTGGGGACATAGGATGAGGGTGAGAAGGGATAGAACTGGAGTAATATGCAGAAATATTTCTTTATGGAAAGAGTGGTAGATGCATGTAATAATCTCCCAGGGGAGGTAGTAGAGATGAGGACAGTATCAGAATTCATGAAAGCATGGGACAAACACAGCAGATCTCTAAAGAACATAAAAAGGACTATAGTAGTTGATATGGAAGGGAAGACTAGATAGGCTATATGGTCTTTTTCTGTCATCATGTTTCTCTGCTTCTATGTTTCTAAAGTCCATTTCATACCGTCTCACATAACATCTTCCTAAGCAGATTACCGGAAATTGGTGCTACAATGTGCTACAATGGTTCCAATCTTATCTAACCAACAGATATCAACTCATCCGAACCAGCACCACAACATCCTCTCCTTTTCAATAAACTCAAGGAATACCACAGCGCTCAGCACTCTCAGCCATGCTCTTTAACATCTACCTTCAATCCCTCTGCGCAGTAATATGGTCTCACAATATCAACTTCCACCTGTATGCGGATGACATTATGCTGTATGGACCCAACACAACTACCAACCCAGCAAACATGCAACTAATAGACTGCTTCAAGGATGTTTCCAGATGACTACAAAAAACAATCTCATCATAAACCTCAAAAAAACAGGTCTTATTTGTTACCAAAGATCAAATCTTCACCCCCCCCCCCCCACCACACCTCACTCTGGGAACAACCCAAATAAAAGTTCAGTCGCATGTAAAATACCTGAGAATCATCCTTGATCAAAACCTATCATTTAAGCAGCAGATTGCAAAAACTGCAAGATCAATATTCTTTAAAGTAAAGATGATACAATGCCTCACACAGCTCATAGACCCACAGGATTTCTGAACAGTCATGCAAGCAATGACACTACCCCACCTAGATTACTGTAATGCGATATATCAAGGACTCATGGCCACCATCATCAATCCACTATGGACAGCCCTCAGCACAATGGCCAGAATCAACCAGAGACTAAAGAAGCATGATCACATCACCCCTGTCCTGAGAGAACTCGACATCCTCCCACTAGAAGCATGGATAAAATATAAAATACTGGTACTGATCTATAAAGCACTTCGCCACCAACAGCCATCTCATTTGCAAACCCTGCCCCCCCCCCCCCCCCCGTGAACTCTGGAAGACCAACACAACAGACCACAAACAATGCACTCATTGTGCCACATGATAGGACAAAGTTTAATCTCCAAACTTGTAACTGTGCATTTGATTTGTATGCCCCTTCACTTTGGAACTCTCTTCAAACCCAAATCCGTAGCATCAAGGAGCTCTTTGCATTTAGAAAATAGCTAAAAACCCATCTATTCTGGGAGCACCTAGGATCGAAACAGAACAGCACCCACTGAAGTCCACTAAGCAGACTGAGACTGAAGAGAAAAGCCAGAACTTTAAATACGACTAATAACTCTGATGCACACCAAACTCAGGAATGAAAATATGTTGAACCCTCTTGGTGATGGTGTATCCCCCTCCACCCCTGTAAATTTGAATAGTTCTGTTTGATGTATCCCCCTTGTTTATTGTAAACCGCTTTGACCCGGTAAAAAGTGGTATATAAGCACAGCTAAATAAATAAATAAAGAGGAAAATAATAGCAGTGGGGGTGTACTCTCATCCACCTGGCCAGAATGAAATGCTAAAAGATATCAGAGAAGTTAACAAAAGTTACAACACAGTAATAATGGTTTCAATTACCCTGTGTTCCACTAAGGACTAGGTCCAAAATAGCTTCCCCTCTTGTTAGCTCATGAACCAGCTGCTCCAAGAAGCAGTCATTTATTTCACCTAGAAACTTTATCTCTCTAGCATGTCCGGCTGTGACATTGACACAGTCGATATCAGGATAATTGAAATCACCCATCATAACTGGGTTGTAACTTTGGTTAGCTTCCCTTTTTTCTTTTAGCATTTCATCATCCATGTGTTCATTCTGGCCAAGCCGTAGGTAGTTCATCCCCACTGCCACTGCCTTCCCTTTTTTACATGAGATTTTTATCCATAGAAATTCTAAAGTGTATTTTGTTTCCTGCAAAAATGTAATCCTGTGTGATGCAATGCCCTCTCTAACACAGAGCGCAAACCCTCCACCAATTAGATCTACCCTATTATTGCAATATAGTTTCTACAAGTGTTCCTTTGGTTGTCCTCCTTCCACTGGGTGTCTGAGATGCCAATTATATCTAAACTTTCATTTAGTGCTATATATTCTAGCTCTCCTATCTTATTTCTTAGACTTCTAGCATTAGCATAGAGACATTTTAGAGGCGGTATTTTATTCATAGTAATCTGATTCTCTGTTGATAGAGTAATTTGGAATCTTTCAGCTCTGTCTTGTCTGTATTTAAGGACATTTGGGTTACTTTTATCTTTATTGAAATCTCTCTGTCATGATGCCCTAACTTCCCTTTTTTGCTAGTATCCTTCAAGGATACATCATTCTGAATCATGCGCTCTTGAGTGTCTGTCGGATTTCCCCTATTATCTAGATTATCTATCTCCTTTTTAAGGGTTAATGCTAGCAGCCTGGTTCCACCCCAGTTAAGGTGGAACCCATCCTTTGGAAAGGTCCCTCCCTTCCCAATAATGTTGCCCAGTTCCTAACAAATTTAAAACCCTCTTCCTTGCAGCATCGTCTCATCCACACATCGAGATTCCGGAGCTCTGCCTGCCTTTTGGGTCCTGCGTGTGGCATGGGAAGCATTTCTGAGAATACTACCCTGGACGTTCTGGATTTCAAATTCCTACCTAAAAGCCTTGAGGACAGATCCTAGCTACAGGATCACTTTCTGCCACACCAAGGTGATGCTCTCCTTTCACGTGACCTCTCTCCTCAATGGCAACTGAAAGACTGCCAGACTGGAGATAGGACTTCAGTGTTACATCCCTATAGGTCTCATCTATATACCTCTCTGTCTTCCTTAGCTTCTCCAAGTCTGCTACTCTAGCTTCCAGAGATCAGACTCATTCCCTGAGAGTAAAGAGCTCCTTTCACCTAGTGCAGAAAGAAGACCCCTCACCAAATGGGAGAAAATTGTACATGTGATATTCAAAGTAAAAGACTGGATAGCCCCCATCTGGCTGCTGGACTGCTGTCTGCATCTTAGTTTTAAGGATTTGTTTAGATATTTAAGTTGTTTCCTTATTGAACGTTACTAGGGATACTTGTACTAATACAATTATACCTAATAAGTTTAAGGAACTTGGTTCACCTCAAGATTAAACAATTTCAGGGCAGGCCTTAATTCATCTATTTCTTTTAAGGGTAGCCCGCTGAACCTGACAATTTTTTTGTGATTTAACCTCTTTGAATAATTTTGATCACCTCACTTGTTCCCATTTCCAGATCATTTATGAATATTTTAAAAAGCAGTGGTCCCAGCAAAGATCCCTGGGGTACTCCACTATTTATTTTCCTCTATTGAGAAAATTGGCCATTTAGCCCTACTCTTTGTTTTCTATCGTTTATCCAATTCCCAATCCACAATGGTACATTGCCTCCTATCTTATGTCTTTTCATATTCCTCAAGAATCTCTCATGACGAACCTTGAAAAGGCTTTCTGAAAATCCTCATATACTATATTAGTCCTCTTACCTTATCTGTTATTCATACCTTCAACAAATTTTGTTAGAATAATGAGACAAGATTTTCATGGTAAGGTCATGTTGGCTTTTTCCCATTAAACCATGATTATCTAAATGTTCAGTAATTTTTTTCTTTATAATGGATTCTACCATTTTGCCTGGCACTGATATCAGGCTCACCAGTCTGAGGTTTCCTGGATCATCCCTGGAAGCCGTTTTAGAAATTGGTGTTACGTTGGCCACTGTCCAATCTTTGGGTACTATATACTATTTTAATGATTGTTTTCAGAATTCTAATGGTCTGGATTTTCATTTTTGAGTTAATCTTTAGTTTTTCAAATTTCTGTATTCCCTCTTCCCAGTTTATTGAGATTTGTTTCAGTTCCTCCAATACATCACATTTAAATACAATTTCTGGCATGGGTAGCTTCCCTACATCTTCTTCAGTAAAGACCAAAGCAAAGAATTCAGTCTCTCCAATATGGCTTTGTCACCTTGTCCTCCGTTAGTGCCTCTCTTACTCCTCTATCATCTAATGGTCCAATTGACTCTCTCAGAGATTGTTTGCTACGTTGAAAAAAATTGTATTATGACTTTTTGCTTCCATGGCAAATCCTCTCTTTACTTATATTATCAATACTTTTTTTGTTTCCTGTTTATGTCATTTGACTCTTTTTACATTTTCTTAATGATACTTTCTTAGTTATAATAGCTCACCTTTAAACCATGCTGGCAGTTTTTGAACTTCCTTCCATCTTTTCTATCACATGGAATACATCTAGCCTGGGTTTCCAAGATAGTACTGTTAAACAATGCCCAGGCCCAAGGTAAACTCTTATCCTTTGCAGTCACTACCTTCAGTTTTTTCTTAATACATTTCCCCATTTTTTCATAGTCTCCCTTTTGAAAATTAAATACTAGCACAGAGGATTTCCTTGATATCCTCCCTCCATTTAATAAATCAAATGTGATCATGTTATAATCACTATTGCCAACTGGCCGCAACATTGTTAGCATTTGCATCACATCCTTCATTGCACTAGGGACTAGGCCTAAAATAACTTTTCCTCATCTCAGTTCATGATCCAACTGCTCTATGAAGGAGTCAATTATTTAATCTAGAAATTTGATGTGATATTGACTGAGTTGATACTGCGGTAATTGAAATCACTCTTTATTACTTTGTTATAAGCTTTGTTAGCTTCCCTAGTTTCTGTTAGCATTTTGTCATCCACCTGATCATTCTGGCCAAGTGGACCGTAGAAATAGAATGCTAGGAATCATAAGGAAAAGAATGGAGAATAAAACAAAGGATATTATAATGCCTCTGTATCGTTCCATGGTGTGACCGCACCTTGAATATTGTGTTCAATTCTGGTTGCCGTATCTTAAAAAGGATATAGCATTATTAGAAAAGATACAGAGAAGAGCAACCAAAATGGTAAAGGGCATGGAAGGTTGCCCCTATGAGGAGAGGCTAAAAAGGTCATGGCTCTTCAATCTGAAAAAGAGATGGCTAAGGGGAGATATGATAGAGGTCTATAAATTAATGAATGGAGTGGAATAGGTGAACATAGATAGATTGTTTACACCATCAAAATATAGAAAGACTAGGGGACATGAAATGAAGATACAGTTTAAGACTAATAAGAGAAAATGTTTTTTCACTCAAAGCGTAATCAAACTCTGCAATTTGTTACCGGAGGTTGTAGTAAAAGCTGTTAGTGTAGCTAGGTTTAAAAAAAGGTTTGGACATGTTCCTGGAGGAAAGGTCCATAAGTCATTATTAAAAGGGACCCGGGAAATCCACTGCTTGCCCCAGTACAAGCACTGTGGAATCTGTGTCCTTTGGGGAAACTGCTAAGTACTGTGATGAAGAAGATGCTAGTGAGCCTATGGAGATAGGAAAAACTAGTGAATGTACCTTTAAAGAATGTGACAGGTCTGCAATACACACACTGCAGAGTGCAGCTAGAGGGAGTAAGCACAGAGAGGCTGAAGTTAGGTTGCCACACCCAAGCTATCCTGACGTAGTTACAAACTTAGGGGATGATCACACACACCTGGGGGGAGTGAGAGAGACCCTGACAGAGAAGCAGCTTTATAAGCCTTGCTTAGAAGGCGAGAAAGGAGAGAAGAGGGAGAAGGTGATGAAGCAGCACCGAATCAAGGCAGCTAGAGTGGCTGTCGTTGCAGGATGAGAGAAAGTTCCAAAGAGGCCAGCAGACCCAAGGGGGAGAGCTCCAAGGAGAAGCCGTCAGGAGAGGTACCAGGAAAGCACAGCTCAGAGAGAGAGAGAGCATAAAAGTCTTCCCAAGTCTATGCCGGATTGACAGTCTCAACGTGTTCAGAGGTGGGTGCCCAAGGCTCAAGCTAGGAGGCAGAAGAACCCAGCCTGGAACAGGGAGTCATCGATTAACACCAGAGAGGAACTTAAGCAGGGAGGCCAGGAACTGTTTAACTGCAGTTGGAGAGAGGTTTGTGAGCCTAGCCAGAAAGTAATAGCTCAAACCCCAGATACTTGTCTTCCATACCAGGTAGACCAATGCTGGAGGGAATTACAGAGATCCCAGAGAAAGTGTATCCTGGGAGACACGGGGAAAGCTCAGAGCAAGTTGATGTTTCTTCAGAGCAGGAAGAAATGCAGATAGATCCTAGCGAACAGGATTCCTTGCTACCTGAGTTTCCCATGGATTGCACATTATGGGGTATGTTTACTAAACTGCGCTACTGTGCGGGGCGCACTTGAGCGTGCGCTAAGGTACCTTAGCACACGCTAATGATGCGTTTTTGTGCCCCGCACACGTGCGCGCCGCACTAACGGGCCCGCTCATGTGCGCGCCGCACTAACGGGCCCGCTCATGTGCGCGCCGCACTAACGGGCCCGCTCATGTGCGCGTCGCGCAAATGAGCGATAGAGGTGTGGAAAGGCTCCCGGAGGGCGGAGGAAGGCTCCCCAGGGGCGGAGAGACGGAGTCAATGGGTGGAGAGTGGGAGGGGAGAGGCTCCCCGCACAGGAGCGGGGCTGAAATTCGATGAAAAAAATACCGCGAGTGAAAACCTTGCGGAAGAGCCGATTTAAAGGGAAGAGAAACCATTTATGTCAGCAATGTACAGCAAAACCAGGGAAACCAACAAACGTGAGCAGTGTGATACATGTGCACAGAACAAAATAGCAAATAAAAATTGAAAATGACCACAACAAAATTCTAAAAAATTATAATCCAGCTGGGCAACAGTGATAGTCATGGAAAACATAAAAAATCACTCCCAAGAAAGCTCCAAAAAAGAAATATGAATTTTAGAAGGCTCTACGCTCTGTCCCCATACAAGGTGAATGATCCCACAGTGAAATTGTGCAGAGCAGGGTTTCTGACTCCTTTGGCCAGGTTTCCTATATCCAGGGACTGCACTGTCTGTGTGGTGCAGTGAACACAGACAGTGTGTTCAGGAGCCAAAAGTCACCAGTTCAAGTCCCAGCTGGGGCTTCTGCAAACCCAATCCCCATATTTTACCCACCACTATACCATGATAGTAAAGACCAACCTTTATTGCAGATAACATAAGCATGGTCCAAACACCTTCATAAACGGGTTGAAAAACTATCTTCAGCACTGGGGCATGCTGGGAGTTATAGTTTTCCTTTTAAAAGTATAGCCGTGACAAACCAGTATGAAGGTAAATGATATAGGTTTATTTCCCCCAATGTCACAAGGTTCAACATAAAGCATCAGGATATTATCTCCAGTTAGTATTTCCAAGGATATTTACAAAACTCAGGATGCATGTGTTTCACAGTCATTACTTCTGTGCAGGCGTTTTAATCCAAAACATAGCAGAGAAAACAAAACACAAGCTTCTTCATTCAGCTTAGTAAAAATGTTCTCTTTTGTCCTTTCATTCCTTAGTAACACCAAACATAGGTGCTAGGCAATATTCCTTTGATTAAACAAGCTCTTACCTTCAACAAGGTCAGACTTCTTTACTCTGTTACTCAAAAAGCGCACATCCTGAAAGCTATTCCTCAGTTAAGGACTCCCTGCTTCCAGCCAAACATAGGGGTATGTTTTTCTAAAACCCCGGTAATGTGCGGGCCATGCTAGTGTGCGGGTGCCATATAAGGAGTGGGCGTGTCTGGCTGAAAAAAGCAAAACCGGGATTATTTATGTGCTAATGTGTGCGGCGCCCATATGCGCCCCGCACATTAGCGCATGAGAAAGCTGCGCGGGAGGCATAAGTGATGTGCTGATGTGTAAGCAGAGGAGCAGAGCCACAGCACAATGGTTAAGACACTGACCAATGGTGCAAGAATCAGGGGTTCAATCCCCCACAGCTCCCAACAAAGATGGCTGGCTGAGGCATTTAAATAATGGGTGGCATAAGGTGGCTTGCTTTAGGAGGCATTTTAATATTGGACAGCATAAGGCGGCGCACTGATGAACACACACACACACACACACCCACACACACACCCACAGCACAATGGTTAAGACACTGACCAATGGTGCAGGGATCATGGGTTCAATCCCCCACTGTGCCCAATGAAGAAGGCTGGCTGAGGCATTACCTATTATGGGTAAGTTTGCTTTAGGAGGCATTTTATTTTTTATTTTAATTACTACTACTAGCAAACGCACTCTCAAAGCATGTTAACATAAGGCGCCCCATAAGGCACATTTTAAAGTGCACTGTCCGCCAAGGCACCCTAGAATGTTGCTTATAGGGTGCTTTATAGGGTGCCGTATGAGGTACCGCAAGGTCACAGCAATGTTTTTGATGGCAGCACTGTGCAGTTTCAGGAATGAAAAGCATAAGTAGGTGCGCTGACATGCAAGGAGGAGCAGCAGTGTAGCACAATGGGAAGACACTGACTGCTGATACAGGGGTCATGAGTTTGCTCCCCAGTGTGCCTAATACGTAAGGCTGGCTGTGGCATCAGCTTTGCAATGTACATATTTTTTCCTGCAGCACTTTAGTTGTATTTTATTAATTGCTGCCAGCAAACAGGCCCTCACGTGCCGTAATTGAAGGTGCCGCATAAGGCACCCTATAAGGCACTCCATAGGGCACATTATAAAGTGCACTGTCTGCCACGGCAGCCTAAAACGTCCCGTATAGGGCACCCTATAAGTTGCTCCACAGGATAACGTATAGTGCACCTTATATGGACGGTAACCATAAGGTAACCTGTAAGGCACCCTATAAAGCGCCCTCTGAGGCACCTTATGGGTACAGTACGATGAGGGTGTTTTTGCTGGCAGCAATAATGTACATTAAAAAGCAATAATGCTTTGGACAGCCCCATCAAATAACCCCACTGTGGGTTTGCACCCATGACCTCTAGCTCCACAAGCAGTGAAGTAACCACTGTGCTACAGCTCTATAGCTGCTACCAAGCCCCTGTCTGGCTGCAGAGGGAGTGCACATCACCACACAGACAGTCTGCTGTGGTCACCAGGATAGGGTTAGCCCACCCATACCCATGATGCACTGCACATGCAAATCAGCTGTCCACAGATAAACACAAGATGGGGTATGCACCCCCACAGCACCTCAGCCTGATAGGGGGTACTGACCTTGTGTTTTACTGGCACAGAGTAGCTACACACCGTCACATTGTGCGGGTACTGTGCTCACCCTGAGAGTGCGGTGAGGCACCCAGCACCAGGTCCACAGCACCTTCTATGGCTGAAAGAGGCCATACTGGAAGTCCAAAGCAGTGTTAATGTGTGAGATAGGTTGTTTCTTCAGAAACACCTTGGATATTTCTGTCTGTCTCACTCAGGTGTAGCCCCCATGGACCACCACCCTCCCACACCCACACCCCCACCCCCAGGGCTCAGGGTGGCAAACCAGGTCTCCCATCAACAGATCCACATTCTACCTCCCTGCAATGGTAGCAGTAGAAGGGACCAAAAACCCCAGGCCTGCTGAGGAACAGACACCCTACAGGGCAGTCAATGCAGCCCTGTACACATCCATAACACAATAGCAGACAGACATTAGGCCTGGATATGCTAAGCTGTACCCCAACACTATCTGATATTCTCCTGCAGCAAGCCTTCAGCCGCTGCACCCTGCAAGCCACTCCATCAAGACACATACCAGCTGCAAACAGTCTGCTAACTAGTCCATAGTGCAAGTTCCTGGTGGAAATGCATGCACCCAGAACTGGGATGTCATCATCATACACAACAAGCAGATAAATCAGTAACTGGGCCCCAAAAGAAACCCATAAATATCACATGAGAGAAATACTATATAGCACTATGGGGGTGCCTAGCCATGCTGTCATCACTGCACAGTCAGGGTGAGAGTGATCTCCCAGCAGGACATACTGAGGTCACCCTGTCTGTGTAGGTGGTGGCCAGGCACTAAAATGTCCCAGCCAGTGCCCTATTCCCTGTGCAGGTGCATCCTAGCCAGGCCACCCTGTCCGGGCTATACCCATGGTACCTTGCTCCTCATTATGCACATTGGCAGGCCAATACTGGCAACAGTGCTGACAGTGTGGGCTGTGGAGGGTGTTTGCAGCCACCACACACTGAATAGACAGACAGACACCCCCACACCTATGCCAGCATTGTGCTACTATGGAGGAGTTTAGCAGTCCTGGCCACCACACCAGTCCTGGGCACAGTACAGGCATGGATATGGTACGCAATACTGTTGGGGGTCACTCCCCAGGGTGGTAAACACTGTCAGAGACCAGACCTGAAGCACACACCACAGACATCAGAAAGGTTGTTATGATGGAGCTCAATCAGCAAACTGTGCTTAACGTAGGAATTGCTATCTGCCAGTAATCATAGCAAATGTTTGATAGCTGTGTACCGTCTACCCAGGTGTAGGGTGGCATTGCTAAGTGCTAGTATTGGGAGATGCACGCAGGGCCCAATGTCCTGCCTCTCCAGGAGGCATTGGCCAATGGGGCCTGTGAGTGTGGGTGTGTCTGCCCCTGTTGGCTGCTGCTTTACGGCAGAGGTTCCCAACTCCAGTCCTGGTGCGCAAAACACTGTTCGGGTTTTCATGCTGTCCCTCATAAATATGCATGAGATATATCTGCATACCATGGGGGTGGTGCATAGATATGCAGCACAGGCATCTTTATTAGAGGCAGCATGGAACCTGAATGGTGTTTGGCCCTCCAGGACTGCATTTGGGAGACTCTGCTCTAGGTAATGCCCCTGTTTATGGTGTCTGTGCTCGGTGGGGTAAAATATAGGCGTATTAACCATGCGTATGTTCTCTGCAATAAAGGTTTGCCTTACTATCACGGTTTAATTGTGGGAAAAATATGTGGACTGGATTGGAAGTAGCCGCAGCTGGGCTTTGAACCTGTGACCTTTTGTTCTTGCACACACTATCTGTGTGCACTGCACCACTGTATTGCCACAGATGTGCTGCATTCCCTGGGGAGTCCATGGCTGTACATCCGACAGGGCCTGTTTATTGCAGTGCACGGCACCCACCTGGACAGGGCTAGGCCATGGTCTGCTGTGGGCACCAGCCGCTGCCACCTCCACCATCAGTACCTCTCCATCCTTAGATTGGAGACAGCATAAACACTGATGGATTTGTGGCCCGCCAGGACTGCATTTGGGGGATTCTGCCGTAGGTAATGCACATTTCTATGATGTTTGTGCTGTGTAGGGTAAAATAGAGGTTTTTGACCCATGCTTATGTTCTCAGCAATAATGGTTCAGTCTTTACTACCATGTTTATTTCATGGGTAAAATAAAGGGACTGGGTTGGCAGGAGCCCCAGCTGGGATTTAAACCTTTGACCTTCTGCTCCTAAAGGCACTGGCTGTGTCCGCTGCACCACCGTCTTAGCACAAAGACAGTGCATTCCCTGGGGAGTCCATGGCTGTTTTTCATACAGGGCCTGTCTGTTGGAGTGCACTGCACCCACGTGAAGGGGGATAGGCCACCGTCTGCTGTGGGCAGCAGCCACTGCCCCCTCCACCAACGGTACCCCTCTGCCACCATGCTGACATGGCCTTATATTGGTGACGGCATCACAGCTAAATGATATGTGGCCCTCCAGGACTGCATTGAGGGGACTGTGGTCTAGGTAATGCGTATGTTTCTGGTGTCTGTGCTCTGTAGGAGTAATCAGGATGCTGCCCAATAACTCTTCGGCAAATAGAATCTGTTGCTACTTGGCTGTTTTCCAAATCCCAACGCTAATATTTTTGGCGCCTTGCGTTTCACACTGAGGCGGTTCGTCAGGGGAATTAAAGATCTCGTTAAAATCTGAAAAGATAGGAGAACTTAGATAACAAAACTCCTTTACCAACTTATTACCCTAAAGTACAATTTAAAAAGTCCATGAAAATAGCCTTTCAAGACCATATGTAACTAGTGAGGAAATGGGTAATACCTCATGATGAATGCTGCCCACGTTTCACTGAAGAGTCTTCTTATCTTAACTGAAAGATCATATGGAAAAACGCCACGCATGCGGAGAAGCTATTTTCCCCTAGATGCTTTAAAGGGACTTTGACGTCATGGAAACTCAAGAATCCCCTACTTAGATTGGTTAACTTTATTTGGTTCAGAGGCAAACTGACCAATCAATTTCTAAATTTAAACCCCCTGGATATACTGTTGCCAGAGAGTAAATCCACCACTGCTCTCTGTATAACGACCTTTGATCACGGGTTTTACCATGAACTGAAGATAATACCCTTTCTATACACCAACAGCGAAGATCTTCAAACTTGTGATCATGTGTGAGACAATGTTGAACCAACAGTGCTTCCACTCTTCTACACCGTAATCGACTTTGGTGTTCTTTAATACGTATCCGAAATTCACGAATAGTTTTGCCTATGTATAAAAGTCCACAATCCGGCACTTACACTTATATGGTGACCATGTTTTCCACATTGATTTTTCCCGTGTGTGGATTGGCCGATGGCTTCTCTGACTCCAGATATTGGCACATACTTGTGCACTCCTGCACAAACCTATTCTGTATTTTAGGAAAGTCTTCACATTTTTCAGAACCTTTTCAAAAATGAAAAAACAATGCAATTGCCAGCACTTAACTTAGTACGGCCACTGTATTGGCTGAATACTGACCCCTTTGTATGTGTTTAGATATATAACACAGATTCCTTTTTGGTATAAAACTGAAATGGATTTGTTTACGTTTTTGTAAACATTCTCACCATTATATATCCTTTTCAGCATTGTTCATGTATTTTCTTTCAGTGACTATATGTATGCCTGTGTTTTTACATTTATCTGCAACATTATTTGGAGACTTTCTCATTGCCTTGAAAGATCTTTAGAATTTTTGACATGTAGGAGGGAATTGGACTGCATATATTTTTTTTTTCTTTTGTGATCTATTATTTTTTACTGTATAGCTTTTTGTTGAATTTTCTAGAATAAATGTGGAAGTTTAAAATAATTATTTTCTTTAGATGAAATTTCCTCTAGCTCTCAGTGGATTTCTATTTTTGAACAGCCGACGGCAGTATTTTTCCATTGTTTTCTTTTGTATTGGAAGACTGTTAACATTCATGGTGTGCTCTAAAGAAAACTAAAAAAAATAAGTTACAATTTGATACCAAGAGCTAGCATATTTATTAAAAGATATGTCTCACTGAATTTTCTGAGAGAAATATACATCAGACCTTTTCTGAGTTTTGAACTTTATGTGGAATCCTCTGGTATTTGTTGCAGTTTGCAAACATAATGAAACTGTAATGGTATTTTCTTATTTAAAGAGTCACAAAAGAGTTCTGTGGTTAATAGAAACTTATTGAAATTGAGGACCTCCAGAGTGCCATTCTTAGAAATGTTCCCTGTTCCATGTGCAGGATCCAAGATACAGGAGTCCGAAAGAATGGATGAGAAAAGGGTGCAAGGAAAAGGGATTTAGATATATTAGGAATTGGGCTATACTCTACAGAAAGGGATCCTATTCTGAAAATATGGGCTCCACCTTACAGTAACTGAAGTAGAACCAAACTGCTGGCGCTAACATTTAAAAAGGAAATAGAGCAGATTTATACTACACCATGGGGGAAACCAATAGTACTCATGAACACAAGGTTTGGAATAAAGTATCTTTGAAAAATACTATCAAAACAGGGAAGTTAGGGACTCCCGATAAAGAGGTTGCAATAAAGGCTAAAGTAGCCCAGGTGCTATTCAGTAAAAAGCAGAAAGGGTTGAAAGATTTCCAATTAGAAATGTCAGCTGCTAAGAAGTTTGTAAATTCAAAAAAAAAACATTGAAATTTCTCTATACAAATGTTAGAGGCCTAAAAAATTAGATGGGCAAGTTAGAATCATTGGCACAAAATAAAAAGATAAATATAATAGACACAAGGACAGCCCAAAGGTGATGAGGGGCCATGTGCTGAGACTCATTGCGGGGCCTCATTAGCATATCAACTAGACCTAATTTGCATAAATTAAATGTATTTTATTTTAAAATATATATGTTGCTTATCTAAAATTGTAGACTGCTTTTAAAGGAGCCCTTCACAAGCCTCTTTTTAATCCTGACAATGACTTAGAGGCATGTTTACTAAATATATGTGTGTTAAGTGCCACTATGCTAATAGAAATAAATGGGTGTTCCTGCACTTAATGCACATTAACATTTGTGAATATGCATTAAATTTTGAAAATGCCTCTTAATGAGTGTCTGAATACTACTTTCAAGGACACTGAGAATAAAGAAATACTATCAGATTTCTACGTTACTGTACCCCACTGCCAGGCACATTAGGAAGTACTATAAACCCTGCCCATTTAGACCTCCAGGAAACCCGCTGTATCATAACAGCACTACCAGGACTCACAAAGCACCAAACCCTACCTATCAAAAGACAACACTGCAAATGTTAAACCAATACATCTCATAGAATACCAATAAATCTCTTACTGGGGAAAGAGAACAAGTGGCACTGCCAAATAGAAACTACATAAACAGAATACCTCAGCTCGGTTACACATTTAGAACATAGACTGTCAGCAAACACAGAACAAGGAATCACAGGGAACCCCAAAAGCCAACTTTGAATGTACAATAACAATGGAGAAATACAGTGCCTTGTGAAAATCTTCAACCCCTCAGTGTTTGTCCTGTTTCGTTGCATTACAACCTGGAATTAAAATGGAGATTTGGGGATTAGCACCATGTGATTTATATAATGTGCCTACCACTATGAATGTACAATATATCCTTTATTGTGAGACAAACAATAATTAAAACGGATTACCAGATCCGAGGCAGCATGGATTCAACAGAGGCAGGTCTTGTCAGACAAATCTGATTGATTTCTTTGACTGGGTGATCATGGAGCTGGACCGTGGGAGAGCCCTAGATGTGGTGTACTTAGATTTCAGTAAAGCCTTTGACACCGTTCCTCACAGATGACTTATAAACAAACTGAGCACCTTAGGGTGCTAAAGTTACTGCTTGGGATAGAAATTAGTTGAGTGGGAGGCGACAAAGGGTACAGGTAAATGGAGCACAATCTGAGGAGAAAGTGATTACCAGTGGTGTGCCCAGCGATCTGTCCTTGGTCAGATTCTTTTTAATATCTTTGTTAGTGATATTGCAGAAGGGCTATCAGGTAGTTTGCCTCTTTGCAGATGATACCAAAATCTGCAATAGAGTAGACACCTAGGAAGGAGGGATCTAGCTAAACTTGAATAATGGTCTAGAATTTGAAAGCTGAGATTTAGGGGGATGTTTACTAAAGTGCGGTAAACGTGACTAACGCACGTTATATGACGTTAACGACCGTAACTGCCGTATAACACGCGTACCGATGCGCTAACGACAGTTAACGTAATACTACGCGCGTTAAGCATAGTTAACGATCGTAAAATCCCGCGGCGTGTTAAAACAGCGCAGAAGGTGGAGAGTGGGCGGAGAGAAGGGGTCAATGGGCAGAGAGTGGGCGGGGAGAGGCTTCCCTCATACTAACGCGCTGAATTTCTGTGCTCAATTCCAATGCGAATGAAAACCTGTCGTTAAAGCAGAGCTTCTCAATTCCAGTCCTGGTGGCCCGCAACCCTGCAGGTTTTTGGGATATCCCTAATGATATGCATGAGATATATATGCATTAGAGATAGCCTGCCAACCTGACTGGTGTTTGGCCCTCCAGGGCTGGATTTGGAGACCCCTGCCTTACACCTCTGTCATTTAAGATTGTAAGTGGGCAAGGTGCAGATGTCCAAGACATCAAAAAGGTTAGAATTTGTCACATTCCTCCTTGTTTCTCACCACCACCAAAATATTGTCTATTAGACAACTTTTTGGTGGTGTTAAGAATCTAGGAGGAATGTGACACATTCTATCTACCCTTATGATGTCTAGAACATCTGTATCTTGCCCACTCACAATCTTAAATGACAGAGGTGTAAGGCAGGAGTCTCCAAATCCAGCCCTGGAGGGCCACAAACCAGTCAGGTTGGCAGGCTATCTCTAATGCATATATATCTCATGCATATCATTAGGGATATCCCAAAAACCTGCAGGGTTGCGGGCCACCAGGACTGGAATTGAGAAGCTCTGCGTTAAAGGCATTTAAAGGAAAGAGAAACCATTTCCGTCAGCAATGTACAGCAAAACCGGGGAAACCCACAAAACGTGAGCAGTGTGATACATGTGCACAGAACAAAATTTCACATAAAACGTTAAAAATGACCACAAGAAACATTTTAAAAAGCATAATTCAGCTGGGCAACAGTGATAGCAATGGGCAACAAGGAACAACACTCCCTGGAAAGCACCAAAAAAAAAAGAAATGATGTGTGGAAGGGTCTACGCTCCGCAGACCCTTTCAAAGATCATTGCATTGTAATTTAGCTGTCCTGGGAGTGTTGTGTAATGTTTCCCAATGATATCATTGTTGCCCAGCTTGGTTATGGGTGTGTGCCCCTTTTTTGAGATCTTTTCTGAGGTTTACGTGCACCTTTGTCTGCATACAAGGTAAATGAGGCCACAGTAAACCTGTTGCAGAGCAAGGTTTCTGACTCGTCAGGCCGGTTTAACTAACTCCAGGGACTGCACTGTCTCTGTGGCCACAGTGTGGTACAACAGACACAGCCAGTGCCTGTAAGACCAGAAGGTCACCAGTTCAAATCCCAGCTGGGGCTCCTGCCAACCCAGTCCCCATAGTTTTACCCACCACTAAACAGTGATAGTAAAGACACTCCTTTATTGCAGAGAACATACGCATGGCCTATATTTTACCACACCAAACACAGACACCAGAAACAGGCACATTAACTAAAGCAGAGTCCCGCAAATGCAGTCCTGGAGGGCCCCACACCATTCCGGTTTCATGCTGCCTCTAATAAAGATGCCTGTGCTGCATAGCTATGCACCACCCCCATGGTATGCAGATGTAGCTCATGCATATTTATGAGGGACAGCATAAAAACCCGAACAGTGTTTGGAACACCAGGACTGGAGTTGGGGAACTCTGCCGTAAAGCAGCAGCCAACAGGGCCACACACCCACCCACAGGCCCCATTGGCCAATGCCTCCTGGAGAGGCAAGACATTGGGCCCTGCCTGTATCTCCCAATACTAGCAGTTGCATACCTTAGCAATGCCACCCTACACTTGGGTATATGGTACACAGCTATCAAATGTTTCCTCTGATAACTGGCAGATATCAATCCCTACGTTAAGCACATTTTGCTCATTGAGCTCCACCATAACAATCATTCTGATGTCTGCCGTGTGTGCTGCAGGTCTGGTCTCTGACAGTGTTCACCACCCTGGGGAGTGACCCCTGAACAGTCTTGTGTACCATATCCATGCCTGTACTATGCCCAGGGCTGGTGTGGTGAGTATGGCTGCTGACCACCTCTATAGTAGCACAATGCTGGCATAGGTGTGGGGGTGGCTGTCTGTCTATCGAGTGTGTTGTGGCTGCAAACACCTTCCACAGCCCACACTGCCAGCAATGTTGCCAGTATTGGGCTGCCAATGTGCATAATGAGGAGCAAGGTATCAATCCCAGTTCTGGGTGCAGGCATCTCCACTGGGCACTAGCAGACTGTTTGCAGCTGGTAGGTGTTGTGATGGAGTGGCTTGCAGGTTGCAGTGGCTGATGGCTTGCACCAGGGGAATATCAGATGGTGGTGGGGTGCAGCACAACATATCCAGGCCTAATGTCTGTCTGCTATTGTGTTATGGCTGTGTACAGAGCTGCATTGACTGCCCTGTGGGGTGTCTGTTCTTCAGCAGGACTAGGGTTAATGTTCCCCTCTACTGCTACCTTTGCAGGGAGGTAATCTGTGGATCTTTTGATGGGGGGCCCTGTTTGCTGCCTTTGGCCTGGGGGGGGGGGGTGGTGGTGCATGGTGGCTACTCCTGATTGAAACAGACAGAGATGTCCAAGGTGTTCCTGCAGAAACTACCTATCTCACACAGTAACACTGCTTTGGACCTATGCCATGGCCTCTTTTAGTCATGGAGGGTGCTGTGGACCTAGTGCTGGGCGCCTCACTGCACCCTCAGGGTGAGCACAGTACCCGCACAATGTGACGGTGTGTAGCTACTCTGTGCCAGTACAACACACGGTCAGTACCCCCTATCAGGCCGAGGTGCTGTGGGGTGCACATGGTCAGTTCCCCCTACCAGGCCAAGGTGCTGTGGGGGTGCATTCCCCATGGTGTGTATCTGTGGACAGCTGATTTGCATGTGCAGTGCATCATGGGTGTGACTGGCACAATCCAACCCTGTAAAACTCCAGCACCTGCTCACAGGCTCTGGTAAACCATAGGCCATCACACGTACATCTGTTAGCATAATGCATAGGTGCAAGACACCCTACAGAGTCTGTAATATAAGATGCCCACACTGGTAAAAACACACGTACCCACGCACGTAAAAACACACATACCCACGCACGATTGTACGCGCGCAGCTACGCACGTACCAATGCACGTGGCTAGGCACACTCCGAGGGTGTTTTTCTGACACCAATACTCAACGTAACGAAAAACATGCCTCCTCTTTCTCTCTGTAATGTATAGGGTGATGCCTGGGACAGTCTTCTGCATTAGGCACACTGGGGACTCGAACCCATGCTGCTTGTAACAGCGGTCAGTACCGTAACCATTGTGCTACAGCTCTGTTTCAGTGCGTTGTGTCTGTACGTCTTCTTACGTTTAACGCGCAGTAACGCACCACGGCGCCCGGTAACGCTCTTTAATTTTTTTAACGCGCGCAAGTGGTGACGATGTACCGCCCATGTCCTTATTTGGGGTTTCCGTCACTACCGCGGCTCCTAACGCGAATTGCACTAACGCAGTTTAGTAAACATACCCCTTTATGTTAAAAAATGCAAGGTCATGCATTTGGGCTGCAGTAATCCAAGGGAACGATATATTATAGGGGGTGAAGTACTTCTGTCCACAAAAGAAGAGCAGGACCTAGGAGTGATTGTGTCTGTTGATCTTAGAGTAGCTAAAGAGGTAGAAAGGGCAACGGCAAAATATAGAAGGATGATTGGGTGTATAGGGAGAGGAATGTCTGGTAGAAGAAAGGAGATGATGGTGCCTCTGTATAAGACTTTGCTGCGAACTCATTTGGAGTATTGTGTGCAATTCTGGAGACTGCACCTTCAAAAGGATATAAATAAATTGGTTAGAGTCGGTACAGAGGGTAGCTGCTAAAATGGTTAGTGGTCTTCATTATAAAGCATATGAGAATCTTGATATGTACACCTTAGAGGAAAGGCAGGATAGAGGTGATATGATTGAGATGTTTAAGTACCTCTGTGGCATAAAATGTACAGGAGGAGAGCCTCTTTTGATTGAAATAAAGCTCTGCTATAAGGGGACATAGGATGAGGATGAAATGGGATAGACTCAAGAGTAATATGCGGAAATATTTTTGGTAGATGTGTGGAATAGTCTTCCTGTGGAGGTGGTAGAGATGAGGACAGTATCTGATTTCAAAAAAGCATGGGACAAGCACAGAGGATCTCTAAGGGAAAAAAACAGGACTGTCGTAGTGGTTGATATGGAAGGGTAGACTAGATGGGCCTTGTGGTCTTTTTCTGCTGTCATGTTTCTATGTTTCTCAGACAAAGTAAAAGCAGAAATCAGGAGTGTGTATAGGTATCCCCCCCCCCCCCCTCTACCAAAGTCAATACTTTGTAGAGCAATTACAGCTGCAAGTCTCTTGGGGGTATATTTATTAGTTTAGCACATTAGCCGCTGGGATTTTCACCCATTCCTTAAAGCAAAACTGTTCCAACTCTTTCAAGTTTTCTGTTCACCAACGCAACCCATCTAACTTCAAGTCATGCCATAGATTCTCAACTGGATTGAGGTCTGGGCTTTGACCAGGCCATTCCAAGACATTCAAACATTTCCCCTCAAACTACTCCAGTATAGTTTTAGCAGTATGTTTAGGGTCACTGTCCTGCAGGAAGGTGAACCTTCGTCCTAGTCCAAATCTCTGGCAGACTGAAACAGGTTTTCCTCAAGAATTGTCCTGACATGGGCAATCCTGACAAGTTTTTGTGTTCCTGCAGATAAAAAAAAAAACATCCCCACAGCATGATGCTGTCACCATCATGCTTCACTATGGGAATGGTGTTCTCAGGGTGATGGGAAATGTTGGGTTTGCGCCACACATGGCATTTCCCATGATGGACAAAAAATTCAGTTTTCGTCTCATCTGACCAGAGAACCTTCTTTCATGTGTTTGGGGGGATCCGCCACATGCCGTTGTGCAAACTTCAAACATGTTTTCTTATTTGTTTCTTTAAGCAATGGCCTTTTTTCTGTCCAGTCTTCCATAAAGCCCCACTCTGTGGAGTATATGGCTTAAAGTGGTCCTATAGACAGATACTCCCATCTCTGCTGTGAATCTTTGTGGCTCCTTCAGTGTTATCCTTGGTGTCTTTGTGGCATCTCTGATTAATGCCCGGTCTGGGAGTTTTAGTGGGCGACCTTCTCCTGTCAGGTTTGTAGTGGTGCCATATTCTTTCCATTTTGCTATAATGGATTTAATGGTGCTCCGTGGGATATTGAGAATTTGGGATTTTTTTATAACCCATCTCTGATCTATACTTGTCCACAACTTTGTCTCTGACCTGTTTGGAGTGCTGCTTGGTGTTCATGTTGCTTGCTTAGTGGTATTGCAGAGTCAGGGGTCTTTCAGAACAGTTATATTTATACAGGAATCATGTGACAGACAGATCATGTGATATTGATTGCACACAGATGGACCCTAATCAACTAATTATGCAACTTCTGAGATTAATTGTTTGGACCAGATCTTATTTAGGGGTTTCATAACAAAAGGGATGACTACATATACACTCATAACTTTTCAGTTTTTACTTGTTTCTTTTTCTTTATTCAAGGTATTTTATTGTCATTCCACTTCACCAATTTGTACTATATTGTTGGTCCATTACCTAACATCCAAATGAACCTTCATTTTCATTCCAGGTTGTAATATGACAAAACAGGACAAAAACTGAGGAGATGAATACTTTCCATGAACATATCTTGCTGCTTGTTCACTGCTCTTTTTTTTCTCTTAGACAGATCAGAACTCTCCATCCTTTCCTGGGCACTTCTTGGCCTATCACTCTTCTCCTATCTCTGTTTATATCCCAGCTTCATTATTGTAACTCCATTCTTGCAGGTCTTCCCCAGTCCTAGCTTCGTCATCTTCAGCATAATTAAAACACCGTTGCCTGGATCATTCCCACTATGACCACTTTGCATTACTGCTCATCAACCTCCTCTGGCTTCCTATCGCACACCATGTTCAATATAAGATACTCATCACAGTCTACAAAGCCATTTACACACATATCCCCCCCCATACCTAAGTGATCTCCTTCAGTTCCACAACCCATCTCACACCTTCGGCTCAGCTCACATCAACCACCTGCAGCTTCCCTCTCCATCCCATGCACACCTCAAATCCACTGAGCACTCTGCCTTTTTCTTCTTGGGTCCCTCCCTATGGAACTCCCTCCCAAATGACCTCCGCTTAGAACAGTCCTTCTGTAGGTTTAAGTCCCTCTTTCTTGCTGCCTTTGACTTGCCCCTTCGCCTCCCTGACTCCTCTTTCCTTTTTCCTCTTTCCTCCTACTATCTCAGCTATATGACAGGTTGCCTCTGTCCAATTGGATTATGCAGTTCCTTTCCTGTTCTTTGCCACTGGCCATTTTTTATGTATTTTATGTCAATGTAAACCGCCATGATGTAATACAGGTTGCGATATAGCAAATAAGGAATAAAAATAAAGATCCCGCCTTTCCTCTAAAGTATATATATTAAAATCTTAAAGTCTGTTCTCATATGCTTCATAAAGAAGACCACTAATCATCTAAGTAGCTACCCTCTGCACCGACTCCAACCTGCTTATATCCTTTTGAAGGTGCGGTCTCCAGAATTGTACACAATGCTCCAAATGAGGTCATACCAAAGACTTATACAGAAGCACTATCACCTCCTTTCTTCTGCTGGCCATTCATCTCCCTATACACCCAAGCATCCTTCTAGCTTTCGCAGTTGCCTTTTCTACCTGTTTAGCTACTTTAAGATCATCAGACACAATTATTCCCAGGCCCCACTCTTCTTTCATGGATAAAAGTACCTCACCCCCTACACTGTACTGCTCCTTTGTATTTTTGCAGCCCAAGTGCATGACTCTGCATTTTTTAGCATTAAATTTCAGATGCCAAATTCTAGACCTTTCTTCAAGCTAGCTAGATCCCTCCTCATGTTATCTACTCCTTCCTGGATGTCTACTCTATTGCAGATTTTGGTATAATCTGCAAGTAAGCAAACCTTACCTGACAGCCCTTTCACAATATCAGTAACAAAGATGTTAAAAAGAATTAGACCAAAAACAGATCCCTGTGGTACACTACTGGTAACCTCCATCTTCTCAGAGTGAGCTTCATTTACCTGTGCCCTTTGTCACCTCCCACTCAACGAAGTTCTAACTCAGTCCATCCCTTTGGCATCCATTCCTAGGGTGTTCAGTTTGTTTATAAGTCACCTGTATGGTGGTATAGTATGAAAGGCTTTACTGAAATCAAAGTATACCACATCTAGGGCTCTCTCATGCTCCAACTCCCTGATCACCTAGTCAAAGAAAGCAATCAGATTTGTCTGACAAGACTTGCCTCTGGTGACTCCATGTTGCTTTGGATCCTGCAATCTATTGGATTCCAGAAATCTCACTATTCTCTCTTTTAGTAGCCTTTCCAATAATTTACTAACCACAGAGGTTAGACTAACTGGCCTGTAGTTCTCAATGTCATCTTTATGTTTGTTTTTGTGTAAAGGGACCACATGTGTCTTTCTCCAGTCCTCTGGCTCCACTCCTGACTCCAAAGAGGCATTGAAAAGATCAGGCAGTGGAGCCACCAGAATATCCCCAAGTTCCCTCACTATTCTTGGATGTATCCCATCCAAGACCCATCACTTTGTCCACTTTAATTTTAGCTACTTCCTCACGAACACAGTCTTCTGAAAATTGTTCAAGATGCCCCTCGCTTCTGTTCCTGTTTGTGGGTGTTTTTTGAGGTCTTACTCCTGGCCCTTCATCTGTGAATGCAGAACACAAATATTTGCTAAGCAATTCCGCTTTATTCTCATCAGTTTCTTCATATTCCTCCCCTTCACCCTTGAATCTGACAATATCACTTTTTCCCTTCCTCCTCTCACTAACATATCTGAAAAATGTCTTATCCCCACATTTTATTGTATTGGCTATTTTTTCTTCTTTTTGTACATATGCTTTCCTGACTACTTTGTTAGCTTCTCTACGTTTTTCCAAATATAGATACCTGTCTTCCTCTCTCTGTGATCGCTTGTATTTCATGAAGGCCTTCCCCTTTTTCTTTACCTTTTCGGCTACTTCTTTTGATAACCATAGAGGCCTCCTTTTCCTTTTACATAAATTATCCTTTCTAACAAAAAGGTTTGTTGCCCTTAAAATATCCCCTTTCAGTTGTGCGCACTGTTTTTCTACATCCCCTAGCTGTTCTCATCCCACTAATGACTCTTAGAGGTATTGACCCATCTTAGTAAAGTTAGTTTTCCTAAAATCAAAGACCCTCGGTTTTGAATGGATTTTATCAGCCCTAGTCCTAATACTGAACCAAACCATCTGGTGACCATTGGATGCGAGATGATCTTCCATTCTAACATCAGAAACATTTCCCCATTGGAAAGCACTAATTCCAGGATGGCCCCATCACATATGGGTTCTGTTATCAGTTGCCTGAATAGTTCTCCTTGTAGAGAATCCCAGATCTCCTTACTTCTAGATGATACCACAGCATATCGAAATCATCTATCAGTAACACTTCTCCTTTCATGGCAATACTGTGTTTGTCTTCTATTAAACCTTCATCCACTTCTACTCCCTGTGAGAGGGATCTGTAGATCACTCAAATGCAAATAGATGTCCCTTTCCCTCTTTCTAGTTTAACCCACAGTGTTTCCTGACTTCCATTTATGTCCTACAGTTCTATAGCTTTAATATTATTTTTTACATATAGTGCCACTCCATCTCCCCTTCTTCCTACCCTATTCTTTGATGTTTAAAAAGAAGTTTGATGTAACACATATGCACCCCTGTTTCTCTTGTTTATACATTGTTTGACTAGTAGAAAAACGGCATGCCAAAACTAGTTAAATAAATAAATAAATAAATCGGATCCTTCCTAGCTGCCAAAAATATATATGACCCTCCCCACAACCCCTGCAATGCATCCAAACACCAACCTCTTAAAATACATTTAATCCTCCTGCTTCACCCAAACCATCTATTTTATTATGGAAAAAAGTGCCATGCCGGCACTAAGATTTTCATATAATTCCCCATCCCCTGGCAACAACCAAACTCCCTGAGATCAACACCAACTTACCTTCTACCCCTGATCCTCTCCCTGGGCTTAGCGAGGGTCTCTGGTGCCTAGAGGGAGCGGAAGCAATATCCACTCACTCCTGCTCTGCTTATACTAGGATCCATAATGGCACTGATGGCCCCTAGAGGTAATCATGAAGTACCACATGATTACTGCCAGGGGTCCATGGTGACATTTGGGTTCCAGAACAAGCAGAACTGGAATATGTGAGCATTATTTTGCAGCAAATAAGTGAACTGGATGCATTAGGGAGGTAGGGGGATCAGATATGCTGGGAGGTATGGAGGAGCACAAAGGAAAGGACAACCAGTTCAGGGGTTCATCACCACTATTTTGAAGCCTAGTAGCTCTGGGATGGGATCAGAGGGGGAACCACTTCCACCATGGTCCACTAGCGAAAAAGGAGACCCCTGGGTAAATCCCTGGAGATCAGGGGTGGGGATGGTCAGCAAATGCACTATGGTGAGGATCTTTCTCTGAAGGGGAATTCTTCATTAGGAGGAATGAAATGTGGGACTAAACTCTTTGCATTTCTAGATTGGGAGCAGTGATTTTAAGAAGCTGCTCTCAATGCACATGTGGTGATGGAGAGAGTTTTTACATTTCTTCCATCATGCAGCTTCTTAAAATCACTGCTCCCTCTGGACTTGGAGAGGCCTATCCATGCAGTCCTGTACTGATTTCAAAATAGGCTCCACATTTGTCAGAACCTCTTTTTAAATACTACAAGGACTCTCTATGTCCTGACTGGACATATGAATTCCCCTCTCCCAGGGCAGGCCCGAGGGTTTCTGCTGCCCTAGGCAGATCCTCCATGCTGCCCCCCAAAATACTGTGTGCTGCCCGGTCCACCATGCTGCCTCTCCCCCTCCTGGCATTCATCTTCTCACCTGGGGGATGTGGGCAGTATAGTGATGCCTTCACTGCATCAGGATTTAGAGTGCCTGCTCTACTGCACTCATGGTCTGCTGCTCCTGCCCCCTCCAACACAACTTCCTGTTGAAGAGAGTAGGAGTGGCAGGAAGCTGTATCAAAATGGGGCATGAATGGCAGACCATGATCGTGCTAGCACAAGCACTTTAAAGCCTGATGCAGAGGAGGCATCGCTGTGCTGCCCCCCTCTGACAGGTGAGAAGATGGAAGCCAGGAGGGGGGCGGCATGGAAGGCTGGGTGGCCACTTCGCTTGGAGGAAGGGGTGAAATGCCACTCACCGGGGTATGGCTCCCTATGTGACCGCCTAGTTCACCTAGTGGATGGGCTGATCCTGCCCTCTCCATATCCTAACTAAAATCTTCCCACATATAAATTGGCTCACTTTTATCCAGATGTTTATTTACATCTTCAAAAAGATGCAACAGATTGGTAAGGCAAGACTTCCTTTGATCTTGTCTATTAAAACATGACTATCCATGGAGCCTTGTTTACTAAGATGCAGTAAGATTTTGTACCTACTGAATGGCATGTGCCAAATCCTGTGTGGTAAATTCAAGGGGTGAGACCAGCATCTGCTCTTCAGTTGTCACACATGGCAGACACTTACCACATGGACCTGGGTTCCCTGCCATGGCTGGAACCACCTGTGCTACCCATGGGGATCACCCCATGGGTGATACCCTGTGATACCTGTGGGATCACCTGTGCTACCCATCAATGCCAGGAATGGGGACCCTGGGGCAACAGTGCAAGGAACGGACAAGCAGCTACACACAAATATCACTCCCCACACAGCCAATCCCTCCCTCCCCCCAAAATGCTGACCCCCCTCTGGCTTAACCTCCCCCCCCCCCTCCAGAAGGTGAATGCTGAACCCCCAAGTAAACCCACTCTATAGAGGCCACCCCCTCCGCTGATTCCCCCCAACTTCAGAAACACCATCCCAGAGAGAACCAACATTGTAGCGGCTGCCCTCAAACCCCATCCTACCCCCAGGGTACCCCCCTCCCCAACCACCCCAGGGCTTACCAGGGGATCTCTTGGTGTCCAGTGGTGATCAGGGCAAGAAAAGTCCTGCTCCAATCTTACCCCATCTCTGGTGGAATTCAAATGATTCCATTCTCACAGTACTTCCCCCTAGTAATAGGGGTCAATACAGAGAGACTGGCACAATTTTAATGCCTCCAGAGTCAGAGCAAGAGTGTAAGATGATTGTTCTTGCCCTGATTGCCATTGGACAACTGGGGAGCCCTGGTAGGGTTGGATATTGGGGAGAGAGGAGGGATAGCAATCTTGGTCATGGGGGGGGGGGGTAGTTTAGTGTGGTTAAGTGCATCTGCTACAATGCTGGGTGCTGTCCAAGAAGAGGGGGTTCTGACGTTATGGGGGGATTGGTGGGAGAGTGGACTATCTGAGGGATCCTCTTGGGGGTTCAGTCTTTATCTGTGGGGAGAGGCCTAAACCAGGGGATATTTCCATTAAGATGGAGGGATGGCTGCAGTGGGTGAAGATTGGGTGGGCGGTGACTAACAGGGAGGTGAGTTAACAGCAACAAGGGGGTTGGGGGAGGTTGCCACAACTTTGGCCTGCTTAGCTGCCATTTTCTTATCAGCAGTGATTGGCGTTAAGTACAGTAAGACTACTGTTGGTCATGACAGCCAGCAGATGGCAATATCCCACATTCTGGCTATCACCGGCCCCCATGTCCCCTTCTTTTCCAATTCTGCTCCATGGTGCACTGGGCAGACAGTAATAGTTGTTGCACTTTAAAAAATGCAGTGTCATTTAAACCTGGCTTAAGATATACCATATGCCATAAGATATGCCATACTAGTTCAGACCAAGGTCCATCAAGCCCAGTATCCTTTTTCCAACAATGGCCAATCCAGGTCACAAGTATCTGTCAGATTCCCAAAAAGGTAAACAGATTCCACAATGCTTATCCTGGGGTAAGCAGTAGATTTCCCCGATCCTCCTTGATAATGGTTTATGGACTTTTCCTCCAGGAGCTTGTTCAAAATTTTTTTTAACCTCAGCTACACTAACACCTTAGTAAACAGACTCCTATGTGTAGGTGCTAATCCTCTGATTATGTAAAAGCAATTTTTCAGAAGTTACACTAGCTTCTAGTTTACAATAGGCTAAGGGGCATGTTTACTAAACATTCCTAACGTGCGGGGCCGCGCTAGTGTGCCTGTGCCATATAAGGAGTGGGTGGTTCAGGCAGAAAATAGAAAAAAAACGGTAGTAAGCAACCGGACGTGTGCGCGTCGCGCTAATGTGCGGGGGTCGACATTAGCGCGTGGAAAGGCAAAGTGGCGCGCTGCTGAGTATACAAAACAACAGAGCCGTGGTACAACGGTGAAGATACTGACCAATGGTGCAGGGGCCATGGGTTCAATCCCCCAGTGTGCGCAACGACAAAGGTCAGCTGAGGCAGTAACTGTAATGATTAACATTGTTTTAGGAGGCAAATTAATTTGGAACGGCATAAGGCGGCACACAGTTATTTTTGGGCGGCAGAAGGCGGCGCACAGTGCTTTTTGGGCGGCATAAGGCGGCGCACAGTTATTTTTGGGCAGCAGAAGGCGGCGCACTGGTCCCCTTGGGCGGCAGAAGGCGGCGCGCTGATAGGCACAAGGCGGCGCACTGATGCACAAGCACAGGAACAGAGCCACAGCACAATGGTTAAAACACTGACCAATGGTGCAGGGATCAGGGGTTCAACTCCTCACAATGCCCAGTGAAAAATGCCTGCTGAGGCAGTATGCATTATGTTGTGGAGTGCTGTAGGAGGCTGTATAATTTTATTTTGTTATCACTACTAGCAAACGCACTCTCCCAGCATGTTAACATACGGCGGCCCATAAGGCACATGTTACAGTGCACTGTTCGCCAAGGCACCCTTGAATGACCCCTATAGGGCAGCATGTATGTTGCGACACAGGATAATGTATAGTGCACCCTATAGGGATGGCAACCATAAGGTGGCCTACAGGGCGCCCTATGAAGCACCCTCAGAGGCACCTAATGGGTATAGTAAGCTGAGGGTGGTCTTGCCGGCATAGACATATGTACAGTAAATAAAAATAAAGCTGTGGACAGCCCTACCAAAGGGCCCCACTGTGGGTTTGAACCCATGACCTCTGGCTGCACAGGCAGTGATGTAACCATTGTGCTACAGCTCCATAGCTGTAAGCAGGCCCCTGGCTGGCTGCAGATAGCCTACACGTCACCTCACAGACAGTCTGCTGGTGTCAACAGGATAGGGTTAGGCCACCCGTACCCATGATGCACTGCACATGCAAATTAGCTGTCCGCAGATGGACACAAGATGGGGAATGCACCCCCATAGCACCTCGGCCCTGTTGGGGGAAGTGACCGGGTGCACCCACACAGCACCTTGGCCTAGTAGGGGGCACTGACCGGGTGTTTTACTGGCACAGAGTAGCCACACACCGTTACATCGTGCGGGTACTGTGCTCACCCTGAGTGTGCAATGAGGTGGCCAGGACCAGGTCAACAACACCTGCCATGGCTGATGGAGGCCAAGCGGGCGTTCCAAAGCAGTGTTAATGTGTAAGATAGTTAGTTCCTGCACAAACACCATGGATATCCCTGTCTGCCGCCATCAGGCAGGCACACCCCCCCCCCGGCAAACATGGTCCCCATCAAGGGATCCACACTCTACCTCCCTGCAAAGGTAGCAGTAGAGGGCAACATCAACCCCAGTCCTGCTGAGGAACACCACCACCCCCCCCCCCCCCCAGGCAGGCAGCTCCATACACAGCCATAACACAATAGCAGACAGACATAAGCCCAGGGTATGGTAAGCTGCACTCCACCACCAGATATTCCCCTGCAGCAAGCCAACAGCCACTGCACCCTGCAAGCCATTATAGCAAGACATTTACCAGCTACAAACAGTCTGCTGGTTAGTCCATAGTGCATGTTCCCAATGGAGATGCATGCACCCAGAACTGGGCCATCTGCATACACAGCAAGCAGATAGATCAGTGACTGGACCCCAAAGAGAAACCCATATCTATCACATGAGAGAACTACTATACAGCACTATGGGGGGCCTAGCCATGCTGTGGTCACTGCACAGTCAGGGTGAGCGTGATCCCCCAGAAGGACATGCTTTGGCCACCCTGTCTGTGTAGGTGGTGGCCGGACACTACAATATCCCAGCCAATGTCCCTGCCAGGGCCCTATGCCCAGTGCAGATGCATCCTGGCCACGCCACCCTGCCCTGGCTATACCCATGGTACCTTGCACCTCATTATGCACATTGACTGGCCAATACTGGCAACAGTGCTGGCAGTGCGGGCTGTTGAAGGGGCTTGCAGCCAACACCCACTGTATAGACAGACACACACTTCCACACCTCTGCCATCATGGTGCTACGATTGAGGGGGTAAGTAGCCTTGCCCACCAAACCGGTCCTGAGCACGGCAAGGCATGGATATGGTATGCATTACAGCTGGTGGTCACTCCCCAGGGTGGTAAGCACCGTCAGAGGCCAGGCCTGGAGCATGCCCCGCAAACACCTAACAGATTGTTTGGATGGGGTCAACTAGCAGTATGTACGTAACGTATGGATAACTGCCTGCCTGTGCTCCTAGCAAACGTCTCCGAGCTGTGTACCGTATACCTCAGGTGTAGGGTGACATTGGTAAGTTATGCAAGTGCTCGTTTTGGGTGCTGCATGCACGGTCCAATGTTCTGCCTTTCCAGGAGACATTGGCCAATGGGGCCTGTGGGTGTGGGTGTGTCTGCCCTTGATGGCTGCTGCTTTACGGCACAGATTCCCAACTCCAGTCCAGGTTTGCATCACACTGTTCGGGTTTTCCTGCTATCCCTCATGAATATGCATGGGCTACATCTACATGCCATGGGGGTGGTGCATAGATATACAGCACAGGCATTTGTATGAGTGTCAGCATGGAACCTGACTGGTGTGTGGCCCACCAGGACTGCATTTGGGTGATTCTGCTCTAGGTACTGCCCCTGTTCATGGTGTCTGTGCTCAGTGGGGTAAAAGATAGATGTCTTACCATTGCATATGTCCCCGCCATGAAAGGTGTGTCCTTACTATCACTGTTTAGTTGTGGGAAAAATATGTGGGCAGGATTGGCAGTAGCCCCAGCTGGGCTTTGAACCTGTGACCTTCTGTTCTTGTATGCACTGTCTGTGTGCACTGCACCACTGTGTAGCCACAGATTGGTTGTATTCCCTGGACTGTCCATGACTGTGGATCCGGCAGGACCTGTCTGTTGCAGTGGACTGTGCCAGCCTGCACATGGCTAGGCCTCTGTCTTCTGTGGTTAGCAGCCACTGCCCCCTGCACCACATGTACTTGTCCGCCAACATGCTGGCATGAACTTCTCTCAGAAAAAGCAGTTGACCTGATTGCAATGTGGCAGTATGGGACTGCATTTGGGGGACTTGGCTGTAGGTAATGCCCATTGTTGTGGTGTGTGTGCGGTGTTGGGTAAAATATGGGTGTTTTCCCCATGCATACAGGGGTGTCTGCGCTATCTTTATTTAGTGGTGGGTAAAATATAGGGACTGGGCTGGCAGGTGCCCCAGCTGGGTTTTGAACCTCTGTCCTCTGGTCCTAGAGGTAATGACTCTGTCCGCTGTACCACACTTTGGCCACAGAGACAGTGCAGCCCCTGGAGGCAGTAAGCCTGGCAGGATGGAGTCACAAACCCTGCTCTACGCAATTCTACTGTGGGCATATGCACCCTGTCTGGTGACAAACGTGCACATAAACCCCGGTAATGACCACGGGAAATGTGGGACAAAATATCACCACGCTGGGCAACAGTGATATTAATGGGCAACCATAGCAAACACTCCCAGGAAAGCTCCAAAACGTGGAAATGTTTTTTGGAAGAGTCTCCTCTCAGTAGACCCTTCCAACATTCATTTCTTTTTTCTGGAGCTTTGCTGGGTGTGATTTCTGTATTTGCCCATCACTATCACTGTTCCCCAGCTGAATTACTATTTTTAATAGTTCTGTTGTGGTCATTTTCTATTTTTATTTTCACTTTTGTGCTGTGCACATATATCACACTGCTCACGTTTTGCTGGTTTCCCCGGTTTTCCTGTACATTGCTGACGGAAATGGTTTCTCTTCCCTTTAAATGCTTTCTACCGCGAGTGTTTCACTCGCGGTAGTTTTTACATGCAAATTCGGGCCCGATACTGTGCGGGGAGCCTCTCCCCTCCCACTCTCCACCCATTGACCCCGTCCCTCCGCCCCTCCGGAGCCTTCCTCCGCCCTCCTTTCGCCGTTCCACGCCTCTATCGGACATTTGCGGGCCCGCACTTGTACGGGGCCCGTTAGTGAGCCGCGTACCTGTGCGGGGGTGACACGCACGTGTGCGGGGCATTTAAACGCGTTTCTGCGCGTTTCAGTGCCGCGTTGCCGTGCGCTATTTTGCGGCGCGCACATTTCCGGTTTTTAGTAAACATCCCCCTAAGATTCAAAACAATCTTTTTTTTTCCTCAAATGCATAAATCAATCATTCCTTGAGAACCTCACCCCACTGCTGTTCTGCTACAACCCTGGGCAGGAAATTCAGTTTCCCGAAACGGCCCTTCTCTTGCTCCCTTCAGTGATCAACAAATCTAAAATGCATGAGTCTTCATGCTTTCAACTGATCTGCAAATAGTATAGGAAACAAAAAACAGCTTGAGCTACTCAAAGAAACCTGTTACCTTCTTCAAAACAGCTTGGCTGTTTAGTCCCTTAGGAGAAATGCTTTTCCCATCACCGCCCTGTCTAGCCCAGCTGTTGTTATCAAGCTGTTAACATCCCAGTACTCCCAATGCATCTTGCATCTTTTTATATTTAATGTTCTTTGTATCTTTCTGTATGCATCCCTCTTATACTAGCTGTATTTTTCTTTTTATGTAATCTGCCTTGTGCCTTAGCATTGGAAAATGTGAGAAATTAAATGAATTTCAGTAAATAAATGCCTGTCTGTGTTAAATCAAATGGCTGTTTTCTTCATGTCTCTTCAAATCTTCTATTTTCAATTGTCTTCAGAAGGTATAACTGTTAAACAGTTCCCACTGGCATCATCTCCAGGAACCAGTAAACCCAGAAATATTAAAGTACCTCAAACCTCTCATGTCAAAAATGCAAAGAACCTATAATATATACTTGGAGCTGTCATTTTCATTTTAGGTATAAAAGACTCTTTTAGTAGAAAATAAATGCAGTTGTTTGCTAGAATTTAATGCCGTCACCACCAGGGGGCAATCTTCAGTCCAACCACACTGTACATTCCACTCCGTGTAAGGTTAACAAACGAGGACCATCCCAAAAAGCTGCTCCAGCCTCATAAATTTCACAGTTCAGTTCAGTTATTAGTTCAAACACAAACCCTTGTGCCCAACTCTAGTATAGGTCTTCTGTGCTGAATAACACTTAGCCACAGCAGTGACTCTGACTCCGTATAACCTCTGGACAGCAGTTCCAAATAGCACAGGGCAGGCACTCACTCCCCTTCATTCTAGTAGTTCTCAAGGCAGCCCTTTAAAGCTAACTGTAAAACGTGTCTTTTCCTGCCACAAGTCAGCAGCAGTCTCAGATCTCATGTAGCAAGAGGCATGATGTCCCATGCTCTCATCTCCCTTGCACAGACTGGTAGCAAATTAGCTCCCTGCAATCCACTCCACATCTCCAAGGCAGCTTCAGGGATCCACAGCCATTTTTAAGCCTCTGTACCAGGGAGAGACAGCTCCCTCTCCCCCTTCTTCACTGGTGTGCTTGTATCTCTCCCAGCAGAATGGCAGACAGGTAAGTTCACAAAACAGCCACAACACTGGTGTAAACTCCATTCAAGAAGTTTCCTGCAGCGAACTTACAAAAGCAGAGCAGTGCAGCAAACATGATAAAGTAAGCTTACCGCACTGCTGCTGCCACCACCTCATGGAGGGGCCTGCAATAGGGGGGGGGGGGAGAGGGACACTCCACTGCCATGACAATGGGAGGCCCTCAGTAACATTTTGCTTGGAGACACCTCATTGTAGCTTATGCCACTGAGTCACAAAATTTAACCCTCGCCCAGCAGTGCAGCAATCCCATCACAAATTCCTCCACAGTTTCTGGCCCCCTCCCCAAGAGATGATTAAAAAGGAAAGATCTATCTTTCAACCAGGGTAATGTGGAGCTATGCATGAAGACTCATTGCGGAGCCTCATTTGCAAATTCGCTATACCTAATTTGCATAAATTTAATTAATTTTATTGTAAAATGTATATGTTCCCCATCTAAAATTTTAGGCGGCTTTCAAAGGAGCCCTTTGCAGCCTCTTTTTTCTCCTGGCAATGACTTAGGGGCATGTTTACCAAATATTAATGTGCATTAAGTGACACTTAAGTGACACTGTGCCAATGAAAATAAACATATTTATTTATTGAAAATTTCTATACCACGATCAAGCGTGGTTTGCAATTAACAAGTTTGAATAGTACAAAATAAACAAGTACATACTCAGTTACATGGAACAATGTAAAACTATATACAATAGTAAAGAATACATTGAACTACAGTGGAACCTCGGTTTTCGTGATTGATCCATTTGAAAAAGTCTGACTAAAACCGAATGTATGAAAACTGAAGCAATATTTCCCATAAGAAATAATGTAAATCTAATTAATCTGTTCCAGACACCCAAAAATATTAACAAAAAATACATTTTATAGATAATAACTATATTTTTACATACAGAAAACAATGAGAAATAAATATAAATGACTAATGAAATGGATAAATGAACATTTAACATCACTTTTACCTTTATTGAAGACTTGTTGGCATATGGAAGACAGTCAATCAGCAAGAGAATCAAAATAAAGAAAATCCCACTTCTGGCCACAAGATGGTGCTCCATTTTCAACTGTATGAAAACCGAGACAATGTACAAAAACTGGGACAAAATCTTGATGAAAAAAGTCAACGAAAACCGAATCGTACGAAAACTAGGGCATACGAAAACCAAGGTTTGACTGTATATACATAAGTATGGTTGACATATCTAAATGGTGAAATCTTAACAAAAACTATATACCACCCTGGATAAGATGTAGAGTGGTAATGTCCTGATGGGTTTTAGGAGGATGGAGGTGTTGTATCGGAAGTATTGTAATCTACTTGTGTGCCAAAATGGATGGTAAATAGATGAGTTTAATGTTTAATGTTTTTTTACGGAACGTGTAGAGGTCATTTAGTTCTCTGAGGTTGTCTGGTACAGCGTTCCAAAGGATAGGGGTGACATGGGAAAAAGTGTTGTTGTTTGTTAACTTTCTGGATTTCCTGAAATCCATCGGCATAACAAGTTTATTTTTGTTCTGGTTCCGTTGAATGCGATTAAGGGTTTCCTTTGCGATGAGTGTGGAAAGAAATGAAGGAGCAATGCCATTGATTAATTTGAAGGTTAATACAAGAATTTTGCAGTTTATTCGGCTTTGAATGGGCAGCCAGTGGAGAGCACACAGTGTGGGGGAGATGTGTTCCATTTTATTGGCATTCATGCTTATTCTAGTTGCCACATTTTGGGCTAGCTGGAGTATTCTTAAGTTCTGTTTTGTGATGCCCTGTAGAATAATATTGGCAAAGTCAAAAGGAGGCATAATAATTGCTTGGAAGACAGATTTGAAGTCATGGTGGTGGAGCAAAGGGCGGAGTTGCTTTAATAGTTTGAGTTTGTAAAATATCTCTTTAGCTGTGCGCTTTTTATGAGATACCATGCTAAGGGTGTGATCAATTACACAGGTACACTACCAAAAAACTGCCTCCAGTTTTGCAACTGATTCCTATAGATTTTGGGGTGCTGAATCCAGGAAAAATAGCCAAAATGTTCCATCACGTCACGTTTTCTTGCAAAATTAGATTTCTTACCCATATAAGGAATGTTCACATAATTTTTTTTTAGCCGACTGCAGTTTATTTTCTTGGCCCAAAATAGAGGTTGTAATGGTTAACTAACTAGAAACACTCCCTCATGATATTTTAGAGTGTTTTGTATTCATTTTATACATTAACAGGACAATTGGGAGGCAGGGGGCTAAATCCAGTACTCGCGCTGGCGCATGTTCTTTCCTGTTCGCCTCGCCTCATTCGCTCGCTCAAACACGGTGGTTGCGACATGAACGTTCCTGTCAAATTTCAGTTTCTTGCAAGTTCATTATTACCTTTTGTTTGCTCAGTCGTAATCCAGCTTTATTCCGAAGTGGTTCACTACAGTTGTAGTTTGCAGTGCTGTGTATTTGTGATGGCTCACAGAGCCAGAGGTTGCGTCAACTCTCCGGACAGTTTTTGTTTTATTTGTGGGGAATATACCGTGAAAAAGCAGCAGAGGAACATTTCTGCATTTATTAAAAAAGTATATTTCGCCTATTTCGGTTTGAAGTTAGGCGATCAAGACAAACCGTGGGCTCCTCACAAAGTGTGCAAGACATGTGAGGAAGATCTATGCTTATGGATGAAAGGTAAAAAACAAGCATTTCGTTTCGGAATACCTATGATGTGGTGTGAACAAAGAGACCACAGCAGTGACTGCTATTTTTGCTCTTGCATTGTGAAGGGATACAACTTAAAAAATAAGAACGTAATAAGCTACCCCAACCTTCCCTCAGCAATTAGGCCTTAGCCTCATAGCAACGAAGTACCTGTGCCTGAACCACCAAAATCTTTGGATCATATTTGTGTGGACGGTTCTGATCATGATGAGACTCATCAGATGGCTTTTCCCGATGAGTCCAGTACTTCCGAGTTTGAAACTGAACCAGATCTGAAACCTGAACTTTTCTCTCAAGCTGAATTGAATGATTTAGTCCGGGATTTAGGACTCCCAAAAGATGCTGCCCAACTGCTAGGTTCTCGGCTTAAACAGAAAAATCTATTGTCACCAAGAACAACTTTTTATTGGTACCGCAACCGCGAGACACAATTTTTGAAGTATTTCAGCAAAGAGGAAGATTTGGTATTTTGCAACGATATATACGGAGTGATGGAAAAGTTTAAACTCAAGTATGATACTGCTGAATGGCGGCTGTTCATTGATTAGTAAAAAGACAGTATAAAAGGTGTTCTTCTTCATAATGGCAACACATTCGCTTCAGTTCCTATTGCTCACTCTGTTATTCTCCAAGAAAAATACGAGAATTTGGCCCTGATTCTTCAGAAGATTCGTTATGATGAGCATAAGTGGATGATTTGTGGTGACTTTAAAATTCTATCCATGCTATTAGGGCAGCAATCCGGTTTCACCAAATATCCCTGCTTCCTTTGCTTGTGGGATAGCCGGGCCCGCGACCTACACTGGGGGAAAAAAGACTGGCCAATTCGGGAGTATTTGAGACCCGGTGAGAAAAATGTTCTTCATGAGAGCTTGGTACCTCGTGATAAAATTCTATTACCACCTCTCCACATTAAGTTGGGTCTCATTAAGCAATTCATCAAGTCCCTTCCAAAAGATGGTGAGTGCTTTCGGTACCTTTGCTCAAAGTTCCCCCGACTTTCTGAAGCAAAGCTAAATTCCTAGGCTTTTGTCTCCATACAAGGTAAATGAGCCCACAGTAATATTGTGCAGAGCAGGGCTTCTGACTCGTCAGGCCAGATTTCCTATCTCCAGGGACTGCACTGTCTCTGTGGCCACAGTGTGGTGCAACAGACACAGCCAGTGCCTGTAAAACCAGAGGATCACAGGTTCAAATCCCAGCTGGGGCTCCTGCCAACCCAGTCTCTACATTTTTACCCACCACTAAACAGTGATAGTAAAGACACTCCTTTATTGCAGAGAACATAAGCATGGTTCAAACACCCATATTTTACCCTACACCGCACACAAACCATAACAATGGGCATTACCTACAGCCGAGTCCCCCAAATTCATTCCTGGAGTGCCACAACTCAATCTGGTCATATGCTTTTTCCCAGATAACGACATGTCTGCATGTTGGCGGAAGGGTACAGGTGGTGGAGGGGGCAGTGGCTGCAAGCCACAGCAGACAGTGGCCTAGGCCTGTGCAGGCTGGCACCGTACACCACAACAGACAGGCTCTGTTGGATGTACAGTCATGGACTCCCCAGGGAATACAGCATACCTGTGGCAACACGGTGGTTCAGTGCACACAGACAGTGTGTGCAAAAACAGAAGGTGACAGCTTCAAAGGCCAGCTGGGGCTACTGCCAATCCTGTCCACATATTTTTCCCACAACTAAACTGTGATAGTAAGGACAAACCTTTATTGCTGAGAACCTACGCATGGTTAATATGCCTATATTTTACCACACCATACACAGACACCATAAACAGCCGCATTACCTAGAGAAGAGTCGCCCAAATGCAGTCCTGGAGGGCCCCACACCATTCAGGTTCCATGCTGCCTCTAATAAAGATGCCTGTGCTGCATATCTATGCACCACCCCCATGGTATGCAGATGTAGCTCATGCATATTTATGAGGGACAGCATGAAAACCTGAACAGTGTTTGGAACACCAGGACTGGAGTTGGGATACTCTGCCGTAAAGCAGCAGCCGACAGGGCCAGACACACCCACACACCCACCCACAGGCCCCATTGGCCAATGCCTCCTGGAGAGGCAGGACATTGGGCCCTGCCTGTATCTTCCAATACTAGCAGTTGCATACCTTAGCAATGCCACCCTACACCTTCGTATATGGTACACAGCTATCAAACGTTTCCCATGATAACTGGCAGATATCAATTCCTACGTTAAGCACATTTTGCTCATTGAGCTCCACCATAACAATCATTCTGATGTCTGCGGTGTGTGCTGCAGGTCTGGTCTCTGACAGTGTTTACCACCCTGGGGAGTGACCCCCAACAGTATTGCGTACCATATCCATGCCTGTACTGTGCCCAGGACTGGTGTGGTGGGTATGGCTGCTGAACTCCTCTATAGTAGCACTATGCTGGCATAGGTGTGGGGGTGGCTGTCTGTATATCCAGTGTGTGGTGGCTGCAAACACCTTCCACAGCCCAGACTGCCAGCAATGTTGCCAGTATTGGACTGCCAATGTGCATAATGAGGAGCAAGGTACCATGGGTATAGGCCGGACAGGGTGGCCTGGCCAGGGTGCATCTGCACAGGGCATAGGGCACTGACTGGGACATTTTAGTGCCCGGCCACCACCTACACAGACAGGGTGACCTCAGTATGTCCTGCTGAGAGATCACTCTCACCCTGACTGTGCAGTGACCACAGCATGGCTAGGCAACCCATAGTGCTATATAATATTTCTCTCATGTGATAGATATGGGGTTTTTTTTGGGGCCCAGTCATTGATTTATCTGCTTGTTGTGTGTGTTGACATCCCCGTTCTAGGTGCATGTATCTCCATTGGGAGCATGCACTATGGACTTACTAGCACACTGTTTGCAGCTGGTAAGTGTCTTGATGGAGTGGCTTGCAGGGTGCAATGGCTGATTTGCTGCAGGGGAATATCAGACAGTGGTGGGGTGCAGCTTACCATATCCAGGCCTAATGTCTGTCTGCTATTGTGTAATGGATGTGTATAGAGCTGCATTGACAGCCCTGTGGGGTGTCTGTTCCTTATTTGGACTGGGGTTGATGGTCCCCTCCACTGCCACCTTTAGCAGGGAGGTAGAATGTGGATCTATTGATGGGAGACCCTACTTGCCACCCTCGGCCCTTGGGAGGGGGGGGGTGTGGTGGTGCATGGCCCACCTGGGGGTCCATGGGGGGCTATGCCTGACTGAAACAGACAGAAATATCCAAGGTGTTTTTGCAAAAACTACCTATCTCACACATCAACACTGCTTTGGACCATTGGCATGGCTTCTTTCAGTCATGGAAGGTGTTGTGGACCTGGTCCTGGGCGCCTCATTGCACCCTCAGGGTGAGCACAGTACCCGCACAATGTGACGGTGTGTTGCTACTCTGTGCCAGTAAAGCACGCGGTCAGTACCCCCTACCAGGCCGAGGTGCTGTGTGGGTGCACATGGTCACTTCCCCCTACCAGGCTGAGGTGCTGTGGGGGTGCATTGCCCATCTTGTGTTTATCTGTGGACAGCTGATTTGCATGTGCAGTGCATCATGGGTATGGGTGGGCTAACCCTATCCTGGTGACCACAGCAGACTGTCTGTGTGGTGACGTGCAGGCTCTCTGCAGCCAGCCATGGGCTTGTTAGCAGCTATAGAGCTGTAGCCCAATGGTTACTTCATTGTCTGTGAAGTCAGAGGTCATGGGTTCAAACCCATGGTGGGGTTATTTGAAAGGGTTGTCCAAAGCATTATCTTTTTTTAATGTACATATTTTGATGCCAGCAAAAACACCCTCAGCGTACTGTACCCATAAGGTGCCTCTGAGGGTGCAATATAGGGCGCCCTATAGGGCACCTTATGGTTCCCGCCCATATAAGGTGCACTATACATTATCCTGTGGAGCAACTTATAGGGTGCCCTATAGGGGACATTTTATGGTGCTGTGGCGGACAGTGCACTTTATAATGTGCCCTATGGAGTGCCTTATAGGGTGCCTTATACGGCACCTTCAATTACGGCACGTGAGGGCGTGTTTGCTGGCAGCAATTAATAAAATAAAAATAAAGTGCTGCAGGAAAAAACATGTACAATGCAAAGCTGATACCACAGCCAGCCTTACGTATTAGGCACACTGGGGAGCAAACTCATGACCCCTGTATCAGCAGTCAGTGCCTTAACCATTGTGCTCCACTGCTGCTCCTTTTTGCCTGTCAGCGCACCTACTTATGCCTTTCATTCCTTAAACTGCACAGTGCTGCCATAAAAAACAGTACTCTGACCTTGCGGTACTTCATACGGCACCCTCTAAAGCGCCCTATAAGCAACATTCTAGGGTGCCTTGGCTGACAGTGCACTTCAAAATGTGCCTTATAGGGCGCCTTATGTTAACACGCTTTGAGAGTGCGTTTGCTAGTAGTGATAATTAAAATAAACATAAAATGACTCCAAAAGCAATTTTCCCCATAATATGTAATGCCTCAGCCAGCCTTGTTCATTGGGGAATTGAACCCTTGATCCCTGCACCATTGGTCAGTGTCTTAACCATTGTGCTGTGGTTTTGTTCCTGTGATTGCACATCAGCGCGCCTCCTTATGCTACCCAATATTAAAAAGCCTCCTAAATCAATAGTGTGCCGCTTATTGCCCATCAGCGCACCGCCTTATGCGGCACAATATTAGACTAGCTCCTAAAGTAACACCTGAGCCAGCCATCAACATTGAGCACTGTGGGGGATTGAACCTCTGATCCCTACACCATTGGTCAGTTTCTTAACCATTGTGCTGTGGCTCTGCTCTACTGTGTGCATATCAGCGCGCCACTTATGCCGCCCAGTATTAAAATGCCTCCGAAAACATTAGCGCGCAGCCTTATGCCCATGTGACCTGAGTGCCCAGCCTGTATATAGTTACCCACATTACTCCCAAGTTACACCACTTGTTCATTGTAAGTACAGCGCATGTTGTAAGCACTGTACAGGTTATTGTTTGCCTGTAAACCACACTGATTTTGAAGAGCGCGGTATAGAAAAGATATTAAATAAAATAATATATATATATAAGAATTTCAGACATTAACCAACTTATCTAAAGGCTTAAATTAAATCTTAGAAGCCAGATCACTCAAAGTTTCCATAAAATTGTACACAATAATTGCCCTCTTTAATATAAGTTGGCCAATTTCCAGTTTTGTCATAGAATTTTTTTTTGTCTGGATAAAAGTAAATCATATAATGATCTGACCAGTACATATATGTTAGAGCTCACTCATAAACTTTAGGATTAATTGGGAATTCTTGTCATAGAAAAAACAAATCAAGTGACCTCCAGAATGTGTAGGCTCAAGTTATATCCAAATCCTTGAAGCCCAGATACTCCTTAGTTTAATTATTACTTTGTATTTTCTTGCATTTATTACATAACTAATATCTAAATACTCTGGGAGAGTTACCATATTAAAATAAAATGCAAAAAAAATATAATAATACAAACATACAAACGTTAATATGATACAATGATAAAACAGACAAAAACAAAAACAATAAAAAGCATGATAACAAAAAAAATATATCCCCCATTAAAGCTTAACAACTCTCCCAATTATGCTATCTACCATTACAAAGAAGATTACAGTCAACTAGCAAGTTAGACTTGCCCCAAGACTATAAGGTTAGAGATCAGGCAATGAGATATGATTTTCATTAGAGCTAAAATATATACACAAGATCCCAAGAGCAGACAAAAACATCTCATGAGAGACTGCCTGTTTTTATTATTTGATGCTAATTAGAAAATATTCATTACTTACAAGTTGAGTAAGGGTAACTGAGATGCTCGCCAAAGCAGTGCTCGCCTCTTCCTTCTTCCATTGTGAAAAATTAGAAAAATCTGTGAGATGTACTTGTGTTTCAACCACACAGCCACTTCAGTAAGCTAGCTTTTTATGACACATGAAATGTCTACTCGTTCATTTTTAATAAGGTCAGAAATTACATAAACTTTTCTCTTCCTGGGTCTGTTATTAAGAACATAGGAACATAAGAACATAAGATATGCCATACTGGGTCAGACCAAGGTCCATCAAGTCAAGTATTCTGTTTCCAACAGTGACCAATGCAGGTCATAAGTAACTGGCAGGAACCCAAAAGATATAGAGATTCCAGCAAATAATGTAACTTTTAATTCTGAATGTAGAAGCTAGAAATATAACCAAAAAGAAAAAAGAAAAGAAAGGACAAATCACATGTTGTTGCACATAAACTCCATCATACCCCTATGTTATTCCGAATATGGCAAATTTTGTTTATACCTTTAGCCTGCTCAATTTAATTTAAAGTACTGGGACATATTCAATATGTTTTAGCCAGTTAGCAGTCCTTACTGCTAACTGTAGTAAAGGCTGTTAGTGTAGCTGGGTTTAAAAAAGGTTTGGACAAGTTCCTGGAGGAAAGGTCCATAAACCATTATTAAGAAGTGACTGAAAATATCAATGCTTGACCCAGTACAAGCATTGTGGAACTTGTGACTCTTGGGGAAACTGCTAGGTACATATGACCTAGATTGGCCACTGTTGGAAACAGAATACTGGGCTTGATGGACCTTGGTCTGACCCAGTATAGCATATCTTATGTTCTTATGTTCTACTGTCCAGCTAAAATGTGCCAGCACGATATTCACTGGCATTAACCAGTTAGTGCCGCTGAATATCCCCACGGACTGCAGAAAAAATGACCATTTAAAACCAAGGCGATCTCTGGTTGCTGTCTGATCATTGATGACATACAGCAATTAGCACTTTCTGATTAGTGGCTGAATACAACCACTGACTGGCCAGTGGCGCTGGTGTCCAGCGAGCTTGGATATTCAGCGGAGGAAACTAGAAATGTTCTGCCATTGCCCATCAGACTCTGCTTAAAAAGCAGGGGCGACTAAGCACTTGAATTAGCCTAGCAGCCACTGCTGAATTTACCCCCTTACATTTCCATGCACTCTCTCAGTCAAGTAACTATTTTTCTGTAGAACTGCACCTGGGAAATGCTATAGGCATAAGTTGTTAAAACTACAGAGTGGTTCCACCAGTAAATATCATTAATGTTATAGCCGTTGTTTTGTGTTTTTCTGTTTTACAGCAATAATGGATTAAATTATGTCCTTTTGACAACCTTCCTCCCCCCCCCCCCCCTCTATTGTCTCTGCTCCTCCTTTATATTTAACATACAATTTTCTGTTCTACAGGAAAAGAGCTGCCAACCTGACACTTCTGGGAAATTTGGCTTAATTACACTTGAATTTCTGTTGCCTGCATCTAGCACAGCTTGCAGAGGTTCATTTGGAAAACAGGTTCTTTTCACAGCAGGGACTACTGCCATGAAAAATTTAATATGCAAGTAAAAAGGTCCAGAAGCGATTTGTATTTGTGCTTGTAAATGTCAAACTGGAGTTCCTGAGTCTGCAGTACAAAGATGCTGGAGGAATCATTATTAACACAAATAATGACTTTTCCGTACTCATTTGTAATAGTTCCTTTAATAAGTAAATAACAATTGCAAAAGCAAAATTTATGCTTCTAATAAAGATATTCACCTTCTGAGTGGAATGATAACCACAATCTATTTAAAAACAACAAACAAAACAAAGAACCAGAAATCCCTTTATCAGTGCACTTCTTTAATGTACAAGTGAAATAAAAATGGATCCCCTGCAGAGATGGATGTTTTTTTTCTTGTTGAATGGTAGCACTTTGCCTGCCTTTAACAGGATACACAAGATTTCTAAGCACATTTTTTGCATTGACAGTTACTTGGACTTAGAATCATTGGGCCCAATATTCCAGGGCATTTACATGGTATACAGACCTGTAAAACATCTAAATGCCCCTATGCGTGTGTAGAGCTACATGCCCCAATGCTATGTGGTCAGCATTGGGGTATGTCGTAGGCAACCGTAGGGAGAGGAGATGGCACCCTTTGCTAACCAGGCAGCGGTGATCTTTGAGCCCCTGACTGGTTAGCGACCCACAGGCAAAATTAGGCATGTGAAAGGCTGGCCTAACTTTGCCCCTGGGAGCTAACCGGGCAGTGGAAATATTGAGTCGCTGCCTGGTTAGCTTCCAGGCTGTGTGGCGATCCGTATATGGCCCCAGCATTGAATAACTGTGGTTAAACGTCAGCAGTGATGGCTATGCACTTTAGTAGCACTAGCTGCTGCCATTGTTTACTATTGAGCCCAATGTATATATGGCAGATGTATAATGGAAATCACTTATTTAGTTGTATTTATTTATTTATTTATTTATTTAATAACAAGATATTCAATTTTAGAAAAGTCCCATCTTAGAATATGTATCCATGGCATGTGCAGTTTTGAAAAGGGCATATTGTAATCGTAGCTTGAGATGCCTGAAATTTATGCTTGTGTTCCCTATATAACAGGGACAATATATACATACCTTTAAAAAATGACCTATCAGAATTTATACTTGCTCCAAGTCATGCATTTCAGTTTGCTACTTGTTTTAATTTACTTTACAATCATCCGTACATGGTATTATTAATTGCTTCTTCTTAGGTTACCTGTCACATTTGGCTTTTAATTGGCACTAAGGGGCATGTTTACTAAAGCATGTGATTTAATGCTCAGTAACCATTATGCTGTCCTGTGTTAATGGTTACACTGCAGTAAAAACTGCCATATGGTAAAAGACCTATGCTAAGTGCTTAGCATGAGTTACAGTGGGAACAGGCATGGCTAGTAATGACAATTAGCATGTGGGTTGTTACTGCATATTAGCTGTCATGATTGTGATAGGACGGCTGAAAACAGAACCTCCTTAACGGAAGTCAGGTAGTGCAGGCACCTCATAAAACACTACCATGCAGTGCCAAAAGCCAATCCCCTTCTCAATCTCAACCCTGCTCCCCCCTCAGGTCACCACCCCCCCCCCCCAATCTCATCCCCTCTCAGATAACCCTCCCAATGCAATCCCCCTTCTGGTACCCACTGATCCAAGCCCCAGCAGGTATTTGCCTTGATCCAAACCCCCAAAACAGGTACTTCCTGGAGCAGAAGCCCCACTCAGATCAACTCCCAACCTCTCCACATTCTTGGCCCCCGGCATTCACCCTTGGTGATCTCTGGCAATCTGTCCTTATATGGCAGTATAAGGGTGAGACTACCACTAGGGCAGTATATGGCAGTATATGGGTGAGACTACCACTAGGGATCATAGCTGCCATTTTGAAATCAATAATTCTGAAGTAGGAGCAGGGGGAGACTGTTCCTGCTCTGATCCACTAGACTACCAGGAATCACTAATGGTGAATGTTGGATGGGGTCAGAAGTGGCAAGAGGGCAGGAGATCACAAGGAGGGGGCTTCTGCTTTGGGGCACCTGAGGAGCTTGAATACGTTGGTACCTGAGGGAGATCAGATCAGGTTGGGGAGTCTTTTCAGGAGGGGACCGTCAAGGTGGGATTGCTTCCAGGGGTGAATTAGGTTGCAGCACAGTAGCACTGGGCAGCAGAATGATGGTATTTATTTGTTCCAGGTCCAACATTAAATGCTCAATGGGTAGCTCTGAGGCATGTATTGCAGGCCCATGCTATGAGTGTCTGCCTGTGCAAGAAATTCAGGGAACATGCTGATCACACCCCCTGCATTTAATGCACAGGCTTTGCACTTAACTCAAGTAAGATTTTGCTTAAGGTGCGTTGAGTGCCAAAAATGTACAGCATTTTAGTAAACATGCCAGTAAGACTTTATGACCTCTGGTTGGGCAAAGTTTCCTCCTGCTCTCTGTAGTCTTTTTTGATTCTGTTCATCTTTAATATACTATTTTCCATTTCTTTCTCTTTTTCTGCCTCCTTTCCTTGGCATCACTGGCTCATATATTTGTTATTGTTATTATTTGCAATGGCATTGTTTGTAACAGACAGGCCCCTGATTCAGGCATTTTCCAAAATATGTCAAGCACTATTATGATTAAATAACAATTATAGATGCGGAAGTCTTTATGATCACTGCATCCTCATAGACAACTTACCTTTGAGGAGCATCTTTATGATTAGTACATCATTATAGAAATATACTTTTGTAATCATTTTTTTGTATGTTGATGTTTTGAATTTAGTCTTTTGAATAAATATTTAGAGGCCAATTTTTACAACCCTGGTTATTTAAATGCCACAGTGGTCGGCTGTGGTATCTAAATATCTTCTGGATATTCAGTGGCAGGATAGTGGGTGCTGCTGAATATATTTATTGTATGGCAACAATTTGCATAATCACGAAACGTAATCCAGAGTGTGGCGATATTCAGCTGGTTAAGTTATCCAGAGAGTAGCTCAGTTCTTTTGGTAGTGACACTGAATCTCTCTCTCTGAGTGCTCTTATCCAGATAACCTCTATGGTTGTTTGGATAAGAGCTTATAAAAATTAACACCTTAAGTAATTTACTTACTGAAAAATTATTATCCATCATTCTAAAAGAACCCCTCGGTCTTGGCAGAGAAATACACTGTAGCCTAACTTTTTTATTCAAAAGTACATGTTCAGAATAGAGTGGGGCAAGGTGAAGAGGGAGAGATGTGATATTGGAACTGCTAAGTCCCAGTCATCGTTCCTGTTGGGACCAAAGTTAGCACCAAAATTGCCCTGACAACAGAACTAAAAAAAAAGCTTTTTTATTTTTGTTGTAGGGGTTAGAATATGCTATAGTTCTGAGAATGTGCAGCTCTTATCTTTTATATTGTCCTCAGAACAAGAGGAAATACATGTTTTATTCTTTTTCTCTGGTGTTACACTGCATGCCAATTCTAGCTCTTTAGGGTTTCCAATTTTTGTATGTAAGGTCTGTTTCTTACATTTGGTCCCATATTCTGTATTTAGTAAAGGTTCTGGGGGTATGTTTACTAAAGTGCATTGAAACCTCATATGGGTTTTAATGTGCAGTACCATTAGTGCAGGCCCATGCTAACAGCTACCATACAGTAAAAGCTGTTGTTAAGTGCTATCGAGTCAGCGTTGACTCATGGCAACTCTATGGACAACTGTCCTAAACTATGTTCGGTCTTCATTCAGGCGTCAAATTGTTGATACAGTGGCATGCATAGCTGCTGTTATTGTATCAATCCATTGCATTTCTCTTTTGCAGTGACCTTCATTTCGTCAGGCATAATGTCTTTCTGTAATGATCCTTCTCTTCATATAATGTGTCCAAAATATGAAAGTCGATGTCTTGTCATTTGAGCTTCTAGAGAAAGTTTAGGTTTGATTTCCTCTATTACTGACTGATTTGTCCTTTGGGCTCTAATGGCATGCACAGCGGTATGGTATTCAGCTGAACAGACTATGCACTGCTGTGGTGCATAGCCCTGCCTGACAATCCTTAACACTGGATATTCAATGCCACAGTGACGGCATTGAATATCTGGCATCGCCCCGAAGCCACCGGGGCTAACCAGGTAGCGGCACTATTGCACCGCTACCTAGTTAGCATCCATGGCTAAAACTAGGCAAGCCAATATCATCGCTACCCGGTTAGCAGCAATCTCTGCCTCTGCCTCTGCTTTAACCCGGAATGTTCCCAACATGACCCAATTCTAACCGCAGAGCACTGGGACATGTTGTGGGCTTTGAAGGTGATATTCAAAGACTCTAACCATATAAGTGCCATTGAATATCCCAATTTAGGTCATTTACTTGGTTTACTGGGCTGTAAACTGTGTAAATACCCTTCAAATATTGGGTCCAGTATTCTTTGTCAGCACCATAATTTGAAGGCATCAACTTTCTTCCTGTCTTTCTTCTTCACTGTTCAACTATTGCATCTAATATGACATAACCAGGTAAGGCGGACGTGTTGCTCCGGTCCCTGCAAAACCCCTTCAGTACCCCCCCCCCCGAATAACCACAACATCACACATATTGGCATTTTAACTGGTCACAGCTTTATTAGTCAACATACCAACTTAACCAACAAAACATGACAATGTCACCCACCAGTTCTGGCAGCGGGACGAACCCTCACCAGCCATATGGGTAGCAAGGTGAGTTTCATCCTGCCTCTGCCATGAACCATCACCCGGCAATACCATCCCCCCTCATCCGGCTTAGCCATACTACTAGCAAAAGCCCCGAGGGATTCTCCGGGTCAGGGGTAACCCACCCCCGCCCTGCATATTGCCAAGACTCCGGACCCCGGAAACCTCCGGGATCCCGCCACCCCACCCAGCTGCAACCCCCCATACCCCCCAACCCGCCACCCCAAGGGTGGGAGGGTGGGAGCGCCCGTCTCCTCTGTAGCGCGCTGACGAACTGCCATTTCGCCGGCGCGCTCAGTCCCGATCACCTCCTCCCCGGACCCACCGTCCTTCCTATTGGCTCCCGCCGCTCTCCATCACCCGCGGGAGCCAATAGGTTCAAAATACGCCCCCCCCCCCGTCGCCCAGACGACCGCCCTTTCGCCACGCGGTCGGGACCACGCACCACGCCGCCCCCCCGGTTAGCGCGGCCTGCAGGTACGTAGCCCCGCGGCCTTCTAATAACCAGGTAAGGTGGACGTGTTGCTCCGGTCCCTGCAAAACCCTTTCAGTACCCCCCCCCCCCGAATAACCACAACATCACACATATTGGCATTTTAACTGGTCACAGCTTTATTAGTCAACATACCAACTTAACCAACAAAACATGACAATGTCACCCACCAGTTCTGGCAGCGGGATGAACCCTCACCAGCCATATGGGTAGCAAGGTGAGTTTCATCCCGCCTCCGCCATGAACCATCACCCGGAAATACCATCCCCCCTCATCCGGCTTAGCCATACTACTAGCAAAAGCCCCGAGGGATTCTCCGGGTCAGAAGTAACCCATCCCCGCCCTGCATATTGCCAAGACTCCGGACCCCGGACACCTCCGGGATCCCGCCACAGGCTCAGAGACACCTGTCCCTGAGCCCCCCCCAGACATAAAGCTGCGACCAGCCACTCTGCACTTAAACACATACTGTAATGCTTCCTGCCAGTCGTTCAGGAGTAAAGCAACCCCCACCGGGGATAGATGTACTCCGTCAGACCGATACAAACCGGGACAGTCCACCTCCACCCAAGGGTGTAATATCTGCCAACCCCCGTTCTGACAAACCCAATGGCCAATTTGCCGGTTAACCTTAATCAACCCCCGCGACCAACGCCGGTGACCCCAGCACGCCGGCCGCGGAATTATGTCAGACCATAGAACAACAACATCAGGAAACATTAACAACACTTCCAAAATATCCTTTTTAGCCGCCCGTATCAGCTGCTTCACTGTCCACATCGCCAGGTCATTACCACCGAGGTGCAGTAGCAGCAGATCTGGTGATCCCTTCACACGCTGATGGTGCCGAAGCAAAGGCAGGAGCTGCAGCCACCGAAGCCCGTGCTCACCCAGCCATGAGACGGTCACGTCGGCCGTGGGAAGTCCCAGATGTTCACCGAGGGGGCCACCCGCTGCCTGCCGGCCAGCCCAATACACAAAAGAATGGCCGACCCTTCCAGCAGCAGTGCGGCAGCTGGCCCACACCTAAAAAAGAAAATAAACAGTTAACCCCTTACAGTCCCTTCACATACGCACATACCCTTGAAAGGCATCAGAACGCCACCGTCCTATGCGCCGGATGCCGTGATCCGACAACCCGGCCTCCGCAGCGCTGGTGGCAGCCCCAATCCGGAACGAATGTGGAGCGTAAACAGCAGGATCCAAGCCCACGTAGCGTACCGCCAAGCGCAAAACCGCTGTGAACTGGAAACGCGTCAGGCAACGAGTATTTTCGTGCAGAAAGAGCGGACCGCCGACACGCGGCCGCAGCCTCAGGTAGGCAGACATCGCCGCCACCGGACAAGTGGGTGAATTCGCAATAGCGCCCAACCGTATCCAGGCACCTTTGCCCCTCTGGTCCGTCTTAGACCTCCCCAACTGGAGCCCCAACTCCCCCCCCACCACCCGCACATCGCATACCTGCAAAGCTCCCCCCTCTGTCCCCGCCCCGGACGCCGCCACGAGCTCCCCCACCCGAAAAGCCCCAAAAAAGGCCACGCAAAATACTGCCTTAAACAGCGAGGCCTCATAAGCAGACGCCGCCACGCCCGTCAAAGCGGCACACAGCCGCACCAGCAGGTCGTGCATGATAGGACGCCTGCCATCCCCCCGCCAAGGGGTCTCGCGCTCCCATCCTGCCAACAATCGGCGAGCCAAAAAACCCCAGCCGGAGACGCTCCACCCCACAGCCTTAGAGAAAAAGGCAAAACCCGCCAAGTGCGCCCGCACCGTCGCCCGTGAGGTACCCGCAGCCTTAGCCGCAGCGATGTAAAGGCCGATGAGGTGGTCTGGCGCCGAACCTTGCCACCATCCCCTCGCTGCCAAAAACTCCACCACTCTGCCACATCCTTTGAGATAAGCCCGCCAGGTCGCCGGTGACACGGAACTCCGCAACAAGTCCAACACGCCTACAGGCCATGCTTCCACAATCGCTCCAGGACCGACCGTCCCTCCCGGTCCGCCTCTGGTGCCAAACGCCGGAACAGGTCCCACTTGAAACGGGAAAGAGCATCAGCAACCTGGTTAGCACACCCCGGCACATGTCTTGCCCTCACCAACACATTTAACCGCAAGCAAGCTAACACCACCTCCTGCATCAAGGCGGCCACCCGCAAACAGCGCGGAGCGTACCTGTTGATGACACTGACCACCGATTCGTTGTCGCACCACCACAGCACCCGACGATTACGAAGCCTCTCCGGCCACACCTCCAGGACCACCAGCACCGGGAAGAGTTCCAAGAAGGTGATATTCTTGGTCAAACCCGACGCGCGCCATGCCGACGGCCACGGCTCCGCACACCATGCGCCATCAAAATAAACCCCCAAACCCAGGCCGCCCGCTGCATCCGTAAAGAGTTGAAGATCAAACGTAGACGCTTCCCACTCCTGCAGAACCGCAGTGCCGTTAAAACCACGCAGAAACTCATCCCAAACACCCAAGTCTGCCCTCAAGCTGCGAGAAATGCGAATGCGGTGATGCGGCTTAAGCACACCTGAGGTAGACGAAGATAAACGCCGCAGAAACACCCGTCCCATCGGAATCACCCGACAGGCAAAGTTTAGCGATCCAATCAGCACCTGCATCTCTTTCAGCGTCACCTTCCGCGACCCCAGGACGTTCGCCACTAACACCCGCAAGCGCGCCACCTTGTCAGCCGGCAAGCGCGCCACCATGGCCACCGAATCCAGCTCTACCCCCAGAAATATGAGGCACATTGAAGGCCCCTCCGTCTTACCAGCCGCCAACGGCACACCCCATTCACGGGCCATCTGCCCAAAGCCATCCAGCAGGCGCTGGCAGTGCCCCGACTGTGCCGCACCGACGAAGAAGAAGTCGTCCAAATAATGCACCACGTTACGAGAACCGACCGCCTCCCCCACAGCCCAGTGCATGAAGGTACTAAAGAGCTCGAAGTAAGCACAAGACACCGAACAGCCCATCGGCATGCACTTATCAAAATAGTAGCCGCCTTCGAACTCAAAACCGAGCAGGTGAAAAGAATCCGGGTGCACCGGCAAGAGGCGGAAAGCGGACTCAATATCCACCTTCGCCATCAAAGACCCGGGGCCACAAGCGCGCACCAAACCCACCGCCTCATCAAAAGACGCGTAACGCACCGCACACAGCTCCTTGGGAATGCGGTCATTGACCGACACCCCCACCGGATAGGATAGGTTGTGTATGAGCCGGAATTTGCCGGGCTCCTTCTTAGGAAGAATGCCCAACGGGGAGACCACAAAACGCGCAAACGGACATTCACGGAAGGGCCCTGCTATTCTCCCCAACCCCAACTCCGTAGCCAACTTATCTCGCACAATGTGCACCAAACGCCGCACTGCCGGCGAATTACGCGGCGCAGCCGCCCCCCCCCCCCTCCCCGACCACCAGAATATGGAACCCGACCCGAAATCCCCCCTCCAATACTGACCTAGCCCCCGGCCGCTTATACCTCCGCAACCATGGCATAAGCGCCTCAATACGGATAGGCGTAGGGGCTAGGGCAAGCAACCCCTCAGGGCTTGAGGGGGGTGGAGGGGACCGCGGACCCTTTCTTAACGCACTTAAGCGCCGAGTGCCCACCGCCACACACGGAGCAGCTGTGCCGGAACTTACAGTCCGGGAAAGGGCACGAGGACTTATTAAAAACGCCAGCAGACATTGCCCGCCCCCCCTCCGCCCGCCTTCAGGAGTGGGGATGCCCCAACGCCACGAAAGGGCCGCACCGTCGGAACCAATGCACCGCTACCACCTTTCGGCCCCCCTCCCCCCCCCCTCACCGACATCTGGGTCAACCAGAGGTTGATATCTTGCGTCCCCCACGACAATAACCTATTCTCCTCCATCTTGTCGCGAAACTTCTCATCATAGTTGAGCCAAGCCCAACCATCATGAGTCTGCGCCGCCTCCAAGATCGAGTCAGCGTAAGATAATAACATCCCATATTGCCCCGGATAGCGGTGCCCCCATACGCTGGCCAACCGCAAGAATGCCCTCGTCCAATTAAGAACGTTGCGAGACGCCTGACGGACCCGGCCTGCCTTCTCATCCGCCTTCCTCTTTCGCTTGCTATCTCCCGACCGCTTCCTCCCGTCCAATAACCGAAAGATATCAATGTACTTCCGCTTCCGGATCTTCTTCCGCAACTTCCAGGGAACCCCCTCCCACAGCTCAGAGAAAGACGCCAACGTCGCCCCCCCGCCCCCCACCGGGACGAGCCCCCCACCCCCAGTAACACGGTCGGCAACCGGCGCGCTAGAAGAAACCGAAGAGCTATCCTCGGACAAAGATGAGGAGGACTCACCCCTACGCCGGCACCTCCGCGAATGCCGCCTTTTCTTCTGTGCTTTAGCCGGACCCTCACCCACACGCCCACCTCCGGCACCCCCCGCCGCCACACCCCCAAGTAACTCACCCGCCGACGGAGTCCGCCCAGGCACTGCACCCACCGTAGTCTCCACAGGGGGCCGCCCCCCGTCCTCCTGCAGGGGCTCCACCGGCTCATCACCCGGTGACGCCGACTGTAGATTCCTCGCTGCTTCCATGGGCAACGCGTCGCCCCGCGAATCCAGGTCCTGCCGCTGCTCCGGCCGCTGCACTGCACCCCCCGACACCTGTGAAGACAAAGGAGGAAAACAGGAAGGAGAACCAGCCAGGGACCACTGCGGTAGCCAAGCTCCCAATCACTCAGCCCTGGAGGAACCCTGCCCCCCTCCCCGCCAGTGATCCCATGCCGCAGGGTAAAACCCACCAGGCGGCACCTGCCACCCCCATGGGCACACGCCCGAGGAACCATCCTGCCCGTTCGCCCCCCCCTGGGGCCCCTCATGCCCACTGCCCAGACCCCCCAGCCTCCCCTGCTCCAACCCCCCGCTGCATGGTAGCCCCAGTCCCAGCCTCCGCAAACCCCCCCCCCGCCCGGCCGCCCCCCGCACCCCACGGGACCCCCGAGCACCTCTGCGACCGCTACGAGCGCCGCGGCCCAACACCACACTCCCCCCATCTGGCACTGACCCACCAGCACCCCGCCGGGGCCGCCCCCTGTCCTGAGACCCCCGCCTCTGCCCCCTCCTGTCCTTACCACCGACAGCCTGCCTCCCCCGCGGCCCAGCCTCCCTGCCCGTAGGCCACCGAGCCCCCCCGTTGCCCTTCGACGGCATTCCCCTCGTGCTGTGCTGCACGTGGAGTATTTATTTATGTTTCTTCTTTTTTTTTTTTTTAAAAGCCCCAGACACCCAGCCGGCAAGGCAGGCCCAAGAAACCCCCCACCCAAAGCAAGACCCCAGATCCCAAGCCTTACTCCCCACCAGACAAAGGGGGCAGAACACGCTCACCGGACACAGAGATCCCCAGCCGACGCCGCACCGGCAGACGCGACCCGACACTCCCGCACAAAATTCTGTACCGCAGCGGCTCCCCGAGCGCCCGTCTCCTCTGCAGCGTGCCGACAAACTGCCGTTTCGCTGGCGCGCTCAGTCCCGATCACCTCCTCCCCGGACCCACCGTCCTTCCTATTGGCTCCCGCCGCTCTCCATCACCCGCGGGAGCCAATAGGTTCAAAAGACGCCCCCCCCGTCGCCCAGACGACCGCCCTTTCGCCACGCGGTCGGGACCACGCACCACGCCGCCCCCCCGGTTAGCGCGGCCTGCAGGTACGTGGCCCCGCGGCCTTCTAATTACTGAAAATATCATTGGTTGGACAAGTTATCTCTGTGCAGATACATCTCTGCACTTGAGAATCTTGTTTAGGTCCTTCATAGTCATTCTGTCAAGATCAATGCATTATCGGATTTCTTGACTGCTTGTCATTTCATTATTGATTATTGATCCGAACAGGTTAAAGTTGTCTACTATTTCTATTTCTTCTCCATCAGGGATGAAATGATTGATTTTTTCCAGTTGTCAGGATCTTTGTCTTTTTCGTGTTAAGGTACAGGCTCATTTTAAGACTTTTTTTTTTTATCTTGATAAGCAGATGCTTCAGGTCATTTTCACTTTTGACCAGTAACATGGTATCATCAGCATAATAAAGGTTCTTGATGAGTCTTCCACCAATTTTCACACTTATGTTGTGTTCATACAGTCCTGCTTCTCTGAAGATTTCTTCTGCACATAAATTAAATAGTTATGGGGAAAGTATGCAACCTTGTCATATACCTTTGTTGATTTTAAGCCATTCTGTTTCTCCTTGTTCTGTTGCTTCTTGATCAATGTAAAGGCTGTGTATGAGAACTATCAGGGTTCTGGTAGACTCATGCTTTTTAATGTAGCCTAAAGTTTTCATGATTTACAAATTCAAAGGCCTTGTTGCACTCAATAAAATACATACAAATATCTTCTGAGATTCTTTCTGTCTTTTTAAGAATCCACCTCACATCTATGATGATGTCTCTTGTTCCTTACCTTGTCCTGAATCCTACTTGTACTTCAGGCAGATCTTGTTCCAGTTATGGTTGTAGTCCCAACTGAATGATTTTGATTAGAATCGTGTTGGCATGTGAGATCAGAGCGATCGTGCAATAATCTCCAAAGTAGATTGGATCACCTTTCTTCAGTAATGGTATGAACATTTCTTTTCCAGTCAGTTGCCCATAATGTCGTCTGTCACATTTGCTGGCAGAACCTTATAAGTATTATAACAGCTGCATCTGATTGCTGTAATACTTCAATGGGAATTCCATCAGTGCCCAGTGTTTTGTTTTTTTTGATAATACTTTTAATGCTGCTCCGACTTCTTCATTCATCACCAATGGTCCCTGATCATAAGGTACAGGTTGAAACAGATATTCTTTCCACCTTTTCCTTCTCAGCAACATTCAACATAATTCCTTGAGCATCTTTTAGCTTACCAATTCAAGGTTGTCTCTTTAGCTGTCATAGCTTTAGGAAAGCTGATCTTGTTCTTTCACTGATAGTGTCTGATTTGGTTCCTTGCATTAGCCATTGAAGTACTTCTCTTTATCTCATATTGCGGCATGTTGGAAATCTCTGTTAAGTTCCATGCTTATATCTCTTTCACCTCTGTCTTTAGCCTCTCTGCATTTCTGACTAATTTTCAGAGTTTCTTTGGTCATCTATTTTGGCCAGTTTTGCTTTTACACCTTTTGTAGGACTTTAACTTTCTTGATGTTATTCCATAAATTTTTGCTAAAGTGGCAAATCAATTTTGTATACAGTCTTTATATTCTGGTGGTATATATCCAAGATCATGTTTTGCTTTATTCATGAATGGCTTGCTCTTTTTCAGCTTAGAGGTAAAAACAAAACAATACATTGCTTAGTAGAAACCTCATGGTAAGTTCCTAACATGGGTTGAGACAGGATTGGAGTAGATTTGGGGTTGAGATTGGGCATGGCCGACAATAATATCTATTCTACAATAATGTTATTGCATAGTAGCTGTCATAACCATCAATAACCTGGTCGAAAATGCCACATCAAGAGGCAACTTTAGGTGCAGCTGTGTGACTGGCAATCCAATAGTGTGGCAGCTTCTTATTGCCTGCCAAAAGAAAAAGTGATGCCCTTAATCACTCAACTTCCCCCCCCCCCCATCTGATTCCTCCATCATGTGCCCCCCAATCGAATCCCCCTGGACAGTTCCCCCAATCTGGTCCTTCTATCAATAACAACCCTCCAAAATCAAGCCCCTCCCAAGATAGGTTCAGGATCACCCCCAAAATAAGCCTTCCCAAAAAAAGCTACTCCAAGATAAGCCTCTCAAGAGAAACCCATTCAGAAGCCCTCTCCCAAAGACTGTATTTTAACTCTCTCCCATGCCTCCAACTGAGGAGTTTCCCTAGTTACCTAGTGGACCAGGGAAAGAGCTGCCCCCTCTTCCACCTTGGAGCTGTTGGGGTTCAAAATGGCAACTATGACCTCCAGCAGTAGTATCTCAGTACTTCCTCTTGAGATTAATCTGCCACATAAGGAGACATTGTCTAATTTTGCATTACTCTTCTTCGGCTAAAAAAAGGTCTAATATATTGCAAATGTGTACTTAAGCTCAGTCAATGAATTTTTTATGAAACTGATTGTACATGTTACATCTCTGAGGTGTAAAAGAAATGTTCCTTTCAAAATCTCTGCTAAAATTTCTGTAGCAAAAATACCCCTGGCCAGGATGTAAAATGAATTGTGCACATTTAACTCTTCTGTAGAAATACAAAGTCCCCCTGTCAGTCTCTTGAACTGCTCATCTGGTTTGGTTTTCTTTTGATCCTTCTCCTCTCAGTAGCAGTTACCTAGTAACAAAACCAATAAGGGAAAACAATATCTTTTCTGCTGCTATTTTACATTATTTCTCCCTTGTCCTGAATTTAGTTAGCAGTTTCTCATTTTCAGTATACAGTCCCTCTCTAACAAAAACTATGGTATTATTTATTCCATGGCTAAGGAAGATCAGGCACCTTTCATACATGCCGTTCACTATTATTTAACTTCTCAGGATGATTTCCAGTTCAATACCACTCAGCTCGCTCCAAGAATTCTCAGAGAATTTAATTATGAACAGCATTTTCTGATCCACAAAGTGAAGTACTGAGGCAATTTTTATAAGCCTTTGACTTTTCCTCTTTCCAGGAGGATTTTTTTTTCTCAGTCGGTTTTATTTCTAAATGCCAGGCATTTGTAAATAAGGTAGTTGGTTATTATCAATCAAAGCTTGGCAGAAATTAAACCTTCTTTTGGCTGTAGCTGTTATTCATTTTTTTTCAGAGAATTAAATTATCTTCTGTAGCATATACCTATAATAGACTCTCATTCAACCAATTCACCAACTCCTAGATCATCAAAAAATTGTGGACTGCTCAATAATTAACTATACCTCAGTCTTACCAATTACCCATACACTATTTCCATTTATATATATATTTTTTTCACTTAAATTCTTGTCACTATTACCACAACATTCAGAAACACTTCTGTTCAGCTCAGTTATCTCTATTGATCTTCCCAGGTAAATAACAGATGGTCCAATCAGGTGTCAATATTTGACTTTAGGTCTGACTTGGGTTCCCAGCTGTGACTCAGTATGTTGCTGGGTTAGAAAATTTCTTAAAATAAGGTCAAGCTATTTTACTACTGATATTACTACTATTACTATTACTTATCATTTATATAGAACTACTAGGCATACACAGCACTGTAAAAGTACATAAAATAGACACTGCTCCCCAGAGCTTACAGTCTGCTAAGACAGACAAACAGAGCAAATGTGGGCAAGGGAATTCTTGTGGAAATGAGTCTTGAAGAGATGAGATTTTATCCTAAATTTGAATAGAACCAGGGATGGAGCCCGATGTACCAACACAGATAGTCTATTCCAAGAATGGTGCAACAAGGCAGAAGGAATGCAGTCTGGAGTTGGCAATAGAACAGAAACGCATAGATAACAGTGATTTGCTTGATGAGCAGAGTTCCAGGGGAGGGGTATAGGGTATGAGAGGAGGGGTAGTGAAGAGCTGCAGAATGAATGCATTTGTAGGGCAACCATAGAGTTTGGACTCTATGAGGAAACAGATAGGGAGTCAATGAAGTGACTTGAGAAAAGAGGTTATTTGTGTGAGCATAGAAAGACTAGCAGATTAGCCATGCAGCCAAGATTAGAAATGAAAGAGAGATAGCTGATTCAGCAAAGACCAGTGAGAAGCAAGTTATTTATTTATTTATTTAAATGGATTTCTATACCGCCTTTTCCTACAATCAAGGCGGTCTACACCGCAAACAATCAACAAAAGACTGTGTCTATTGTGCGCATGCATTGATTGGTGAGAGCGTGTGTGTGAGCTGGTCAATGATTCTTGGTGAGCTATTTACAACATGCGCTATTTACAGTACTATGTACATCTGGACTTTGCTTCAATATTATGATCAGGTCGCGGGGGGAGGTTGGTTGAGCTGGGGTATTGTCTGTTGCACAGTTTAAGTGACGTCACCGTAGTGCTCTTTGAAGAGAATCGTCTTTAGCAGTTTCCTAAAGTCCTTAATGTCTGTTGTTGACCGTAGTTCATCGGGGAGGGCGTTCATGTTGGTGCCGCCTTTGATAAGGCTCGTTTTTCGGTGTCCTTGCATAACTTGGTGGTGTCTTTAGGTGTGTTGACACGGTTGGATGTGCCTCTCCTCCTCGGTCTTGTGCTGCTGTCAGGTTGTATGAGTGGGTGTAGGCTGAAAGCTGATGACTGTTGTTTGATTTTGAATATGTTTATGACTGTCTTGTATCTGATGCGGGAGCTGATTGGTAGCCAGTGGAGATCTTTTAGAGTGGGTGTGATGTGTTCTTGTGTTGTGGTGCCAGTTATTATTCATGCTGCTGTGTTTTGCGCCAATTGCAGTGGTCTGAGTGTCTGTTTTGTTAGGCCAAGATAGATTGGGTTGCAGAAGTCTAGGATAGGGGTTATTAGTGCCTGACAGACTGTGCGGAAGTGTTCCTGAGAGAGGAGGGGCTTGATGCGTCGGACTAGTCTCATCCTGTGGTATGCATTTTTGGTGGTTCTGCTGATGTGGGACTGAAGGTTCAGTTCTTTGTCCAGGGTCACTCCGAGGTATTTCACTTCTGATTGTATGGGTATGGTTGTGTTGTCTATTTTGATGCTGCGAGAAGGGATGAAGTTGCAGTTTTGTGTGATGATTAGAGCCTCGGTCTTGCTGTAGTTTATGGCTAGGTTGTTGTCTTGAAACCAGCTGTTCATGTGCATAAGACAATCTGTTATCTTGGTGTAGTCTGGGTTTTCGAGGGTAATTGGTGTGTATATCATTACGTCATCCACATAGATTGTGTATTTTATCCTGTGGTCTTTTATGATGCTGCATATTGGCTGGATGTAGAGGTTAAATAATAGTGCTGATAGGGCGGATCATTGAGGTGCTCATGCAAGTTGCAATAGTCTAGGTGGGAGGTGGCCAGGGAGTGGGTAAGGGTCTTGGCAGTGTGTTCTGAGAGGAAGGAAGGAATTCTACTGATACTATTGAGAAAGAAACAACAACATTTTTCTAGTGAAAGAGAGAAGAGTCAAAGATGATCCCAGCATTGTGAGCTGAGGATACAGGGAGGATGACAGTGTTAACCACAGAAGTAGAGAAGGGGGAAGGGAGAGGTGGATTTAGGGGGAAAGATAAGAAGATTTGTCTTAACCATGCTCGTGAAGATCACAACATTCACACACTCATGCATCCCATTCCAACACCCCAAAAACTGCTCCCAGGAGCTTTTAAGTTTCACACCCCTTCAATATTCTAATGAAACCATTCTCATTCAAGCAGAAATCAGGTCCTCCAGTGCAACTCATTCACTGCATTTCTGCAGCACAGAGTTTTACAGTGAGTTCCCACAGCAGATGGCTTAAATTAATACTGAATGTTCTGCCCTCCTTGGTCCTTCTGGAGCTCTGCTATCAGCCTTTTCTCTCTCCCCAATTTCTTCAAAGGGCTCCTCTCTTTCCCCTTCTCCTTTAAACCACTGTGTTTCACTGAGGCAGCTATGGCCTCTTTAAATCCCTGTGGCTACAGTCGCCACTGCACCTTTTTCAAACCCAGCCAACTGCACACCCTTTTCTTCCTCCTACCATCAGGGAAATAACTTTGGTGGCTCCTTAAGTTGTGGCAGTAAACCCTGCTCCCAAATCCCAAACTGTCTCTGCTGTAGTTCCCTTAGATTTTCATGGCTTGTGCTTTAGCCACAGAACAGACCTCTTTCTCTCTCCAGCACCGCATGAGCTTGTGCCTCGATCACCGCTCAACTATTTTGCTGCCTTGACTATTTCCAAATGTGCCATGATCATAACTTCAACACCCTTTCACTGAAGATGATTATTACCCACATTTTTATTTATTGATTTAGCTGTATTTATATACCGCCTTTCACGGGGTCAAGGTGGTTTACATGGAACAAATGCAAATACATCATAACAGTGTCGTTAAACTATATACTATAGTGACTCTCTGTATATCGCACCGTGAAAGCACAACTTATGTAATGTAGAACTTAATGATGCTAATATAAATCTATTAGCATCATTAAGTTCTACATTACATAAGTTGTGCTTTCACGGTGAGATATACAGAGAGTCACTATAGATTGTCAGAAATCACTCTGTAAAGAAGATCGAAATTACATTTGTTAAACTATATACAACATGCAACTGTGAATCCTAGATTTCTTAACTATATAAAGTTCTGACTATGTACAACAGTAGTGATAGACATCTTGCTATGTTCTTTCTGAGGGAGGGAGGGGTTATACACTTGGGCTGAATTGTTCTGTGAACAGATGTGTCTTTAGATGTTTTCTTAATGTCTTGAGATCAGACATGTTCCTGAGCTAGTCTGGTAGCTTGTTCCATATGGAGGGTATGTTTAGGTGGAAGGCTTGTATACATGCTGGCTGGTTGGATTTGGTTCTGATGTGGGGGATGATGAGGGTGTTAAGGGGCGGCTCAAGGGAATCTGCTGCCTGAGGCAAAGGATGAGATAGTGCCGCCCCTCGTGGGGGGGGGGGGGGGGGGCACAAAACTCCAGTCAGGGACTGAACCAAATCAATAAGCCAATTAGATTATATGGAGGAAATGCAAGATGTTTGCACACCAAGGAACTAAAAGAGCACACTTTATAAAACTAAATCATAACTCATTTTTATTTTGTTATAAACTGCATTATGGTTCTTGCTTTTTCTTTTTTGAACATATATTTTGCATCCACAGAACCCCCTTAAACAGTGGGTGCAGAGCAGAACCAGGATATTCACCCACAGAAATCAATATCTTAAAAAAAAAAATCTGATTCTGATCATCTCACTAACAACAACAAACATTCTCTAGTACCAGGCATATTGTGAACTAATACAAAATCCTTCAACAAAGTCACTGAGGATCTATACAGCAAATCTACCATACTATATCAGCACCAACTTCCAAAACTCACATAAGGAGGCCATCCAAAAAAAGCATCACTGTAAATACTACAGTGGGCCCTGGAACATCCAAACACCTATTTGAAAAGCTGACAATTCAGATTAGTACAGTACTGATCCCTACATACAAACTCCATGTTAACAGAATACCTGGTCTTGATCACACACTCATAACACAGACCCTTACCAAGTACAGAATAAGTGACAACAATTTAAAAATAAAAATACAGTATGCAGATAAAAATTAAACTGCAACCCAAAAAGCCAGATTCTGCATATAGTGCAATACCAGAGAAATAGAAAGAGATGCATTTCTATTGTGATGGGGCCCGTGGTTAGAGCCCTTATTGCCCTGTATAGGCGGTTGCCTAGGGCCTATGAACAAGTAATTGCTCTGGCTTGATAAACAAAAGAGTCTTTCAGAGCAATTTTTTGAATGAAACTTAAAGTGGGTTTTATTCCCCGTCCCGCTCGGACTTGTCAAGAAAACAGAAACTTAAAGATGAACAGAGCAACAAATTAATGGCAAACAAATAATCCTTGTTTCCTGTACACAGTTCTCTTTGCATTCATTCACATAGCAAGGCTGCGTTTGTAACACATGCTGCATTCCATGGGAATGGGCTCCGGAAGATTGCTAGCGTCTTCCCATATCATATTCTCCTCAGCAGTGCCCAAACTCCCTGTGTCAGACTCCTCATACAAATGGCGCTCAGACACAGTGTCCTGTGATAAATCACTGTAATAATCAAAAGAGGCTCTTCTGGGGGGGCGGAGCCTGATGTCCAGCGGGATGGTCGCATAACGCTGAGGCTCCCGAGAGGCCTACTCAGAATCCTGAATTAACACCGGACATTTTTGAATTTCTGCTCTGATCTTACCGGGTCACATTGGTGAGATGGCGGGGACCAAACCTACGCGCCTGGAATTTGGATCTCCAGCGGCTACTCACGGCAAACGCTCCAAAACTGAACCCCCGTCCCCGCAGAAGGGGCTGGCTCTATGCGAGGGCCCCGAAATGCAGCAGGAGATCCTCGCAGAGATCAGAGGGGTTAAGGACCTCGTGCAATCAAACGGGGAAGCACTCCGAGCGCTGCGGGAAGACCTTGGTGTATTGCAAGGCAGGCTAGAGGGGCTCTCCTCGCGTCAGGACAAAATGGAGAGCATATTAGACTCCCATGCGGTCCGGCTGTCCAAACTCGACAAAGTAGAACGTCAGGTGCGGGCCTTGCAGAAAGAAGTGGAAGATGGCAATAATAGAGCGCGCCGCAACAACCTACGACTAGTGGGCATACCGGAGGGAGCCGAATCGGGAGACATGAAGGAGTTTCTATATAAAATCCTCCCTTCTCTGCTCCAAATCACCTTTACCAAAGAATTGGAGATCGATCGCGCTCATCGTGTACCCACCAACATAACGCTCAACAGGAAGACCCCGCGGCCTATCATCTTTCGACTTTTGAGATATCAACAAGTGGAGCAAATTCTCAGCGCCTCCCGGGCAAAGGGCCACATGGAGTTTGAGAGCCATAAGATCTCCTTCTATCCTGACTTGGCTAAACCCACGGTTGATCGCCGAAAGCGCTTTCTGGAATTCCGGGCCGAGGCTTCAACAATTACAAGCACGCTATGGCCTGATGTACCCGGCCAAGCTCCGAGTCACGCTACACAATCAGACAAGAACATTTGAGGACCCTGATCTACTAGCGGAGTTTTTGGATGCTAAAGAAGCCGACTTGATGCGCTGATTTCCAGAGTGTTCCTACCAGCGTTCTCATATCCGCTGTACCCGCCATTTTGGATTTGCCACGGTTCAGCAAAGAGTCTGGCGAGGGCGGTTTGTTGCCTTATTTTGATGATATTGGTGACCCGACTCCATCTACCCAGAGTAGCTTCGATGAATATCAGAGACAGTGTTAATTATGGACTCTGGTGTTTCTTTCTTTTTTTTTTCATGTCTTTATCCTCCTCTCTTGGGCCTCCTCCCGCAGACATATGGTCGCCATATTCATTGGGGGTTTTGCTTCTTCTCTAAGTTACTTTGATACAAGCTTTTCAATATGGGGTGTATTGGCCAGCATACTTGGTGATTATGTCATTGCTGTACAGATTCTGCTTCTGTTGTATGTTTTCAAGCGCCCTTACCTAAAATGTCTCTTACTGATTGATGGCACCATGTAAGATTTTATCATTGAACGTAAAAGGCATCAATAATCCGATAAAACGGAAGAAAATCCTGAGCTATCTAAGTCATGAAGCTGCGGACCTGATTTTCCTCCAAGAAACGCATTTAAATTCGAAGGAAACTCTTAAACTCAATGTTAAACCTTACATGGTGGCCGCCTATTCCCCAGCCGTTTCTAAGAAATGTGGGGTTGCCATACTGGTTAGGAAATCTCTGCATGCTACTATCATTGCGACTAGCTCAGATACAGCGGGCAGATGGTCCAGGGCTCACCTCAAGATAGGTAACCTGGAAGTTACATGTATATGCCTTTATGCTCCTAATGTTGATGACCCTGCCTTTTTTGCTACCATTGCTCAGGTTGCGCAGGCCTCTGCTAATACTTCATTGATAATCGGGGGGATTTCAATTTAGTTCTTGATCCCCTGATTGACAAACAGCCGCCTAGGACGAGTGGTCCCCCCAAGAGTCACACTACGCTTACCTCTATGATCAAAGATCTTGCTTTAGTCGATCTATGGAGGTTACTACACCCCAATGAGCTTGACTTTACCTTCTTCTCTTCCCCTCATAAATCCCAGTCTCGCATAGATTTCTTTCTCATATCAAAACTGTTAGTTCCACAGGTAGACACTGCAAAGATTCACTCCCAACATATCTCAGATCACGCTGCTATTTCTTTTCAATTACACACCACTGCGCCCCAGGGGAATTCGGGGGCCTGGTTCTTTGATAGAGCTCTATTAACTCAACCAGAGTTCCAGTTAGAAATTCGAGCAGCCATACAGGACTACTTTCACTTTAATCTACCCCAGGACACTGCAAATTGGGCTTGGTGGGAGGGTTTTAAAGCGGCCATTCGGGCAACGATCACTAGTTATCAAATTCGCCTGCGGAAACAGCGTAAACAGCAGCTCCTTATACTAGACCAACAAATCAAAGCAGGCGAACGAGTTCTAACTTCACGTAATGACCCATGCGTCTTAGTTCGCTTACAGCGTCTCCGTTTTCAATATAATGCAATCCTCTCAACTGCAGCTTCTCAGAGTATTGCACTTCAGCAAGGGACATACTACCGTGAAAGCAACCGAGCCGGTCGACTTTTAGCCAACGCCTTGAAAGGTCAAAAAGAAGCCAAACGCGTAGCGGCCCTTCGCGCCCCACAGGGAGGGGACATACTGACCACAGACTCCGATATCGTAGAACTTTTTCGGGATTTCTATACCCGTCTATATCAATCCGAATGTGAGTTCTCATCCGAGACCTTCGAGCGCTTGTTTTCTGGTATTCAGCGGCCGACCCTTTCTGAAGCTGATAGGGATGCGCTGGATGAACCCTTCTCTACTTCAGAGATCCATTCTGCCCTAAAACGAACAGCCTCGGGTCGAGCCGCTGGGCCTGATGGTCTCCCGACAGAATTCTACAGAACGTTCAGTGCAGATTTAGTTCCCTACTTAAAACTTTACTTTACTGCCCTTGCGGTAGATACATCCTCTTTGGGATCCTTTTCTGCAGCTAATGTGGTAGTTTTTGAGAAAGAAGGCAGAGACCCGCTGCTAACCGCCAACTACCGTCCAATCTCCCTACTTAATGCCGACTATAAGATCTTCGCAACGATCTTGGCCACCCGGCTATCTGACAGGATGGCCACCTTAGTCCATCCCGACCAATGTGGTTTTATACCCGGCCGCTCCACCGCTGACAATGCTCGGACCTTGTGTCATGTGCTATTCAGTGCTGCCAATTTAGACCACCCATGGGTGGGTCTTTCTCTAGATGCTGAAAAAGCCTTTGATCGTTTGGAATGGCCCTTCTTATTTGCAGTTCTCCGATGGTATGGCTTTGGGGAGGGCTTCCTCCGATACCTCCAAGTCATGTATTCTCAACCCGTTGCCAGTATTTGTGTAAATGCCATTAAGTCTCGGCCTTTTAATCTTCAAAGAGGCACGCGTCAAGGTTGCCCCCTATCACCAATGCTCTTTGCTCTAGCTCTTGAACCCCTCGCCCTCCTTATTAGACAGTCCGCACGTATTCGAGGTGTCCCCTTCAGTCACAGAGAGATTAAACTCTCTGCATATGCAGATGACCTTATGCTCTTTGTGTCCCTTGATTCGGTCCCGGCTGTCTTGGACCTGATTGACGGATACTCGCAATTATCGGGCTATAAAATAAACTGGACCAAATCCGTAGCATTCCCACTGAACCGCTGGGTACATGAGGCTGACATGCAGGCCTTTCCTTTCCTTTGGCAATCCCGCATGGTGAAATATCTTGGCGTCCACTACTGTTCTCCTTTAGAAGACACTATTAGCTTTAATGCCAAGGAGGTAGTCTCCAAAGTCCGTGAGCTCACAAATCGGTGGTCTCCCTTATCCCTTACATGGTGGGGCCGCCTAGAAACCGTCAAAATGATGATAGTCCCCAAAGTGAACTATATTTTAGAAATGCTGCCCTGTTTCCTCCCGCTACATACCTACAAAGACATAGAGGGCCTTCTCGTCCGTTATCTCTGGCAGGGAAAACCACCAAGAGTAGCTAAACAAAAACTACAGTCTGTGAAGGAACTAGGGGGTACCCGCTTTCCTGATTTTCTTAGATATCATCAAGCCTTCCTACTTAAACAAGGTGCCCGATGGCTAGCTGCATCAACAGACAACAGACCAGTTTGGCTTGACATTGAAGAGGAGCTAAGTAGCCCAATTCCGTTGACCCATCTCCCCGGCATGTCCCATCAAGTAGACACACGCCATCCCCCAATGATTGTCGATACTCTTGCGGCCTTTAACACACTCTCATTCGGTCACTGGTTCCCACTGTTTGTCCTCTAGACAGACTCCCGCTGTGGAATAACCCCAGAATTCAAGTCCTAAATAAGACGATCGCATGGAAACCCTGGTACTCTAGGGGGATCTGGACACCCCAACAACTCTTCTCTGCAGCTCGTTGGAAGACCTTTTCTGATTTACAAAAGGAATTTGCGTTGCCAGCGAAACATTACTTTCAATTGATGCAGCTCCAACACTGCCTCAAAAGTGCTCAAATCCTGCCGCCCTCTGCCCCTACTGAGGACGGGCTATTAGAACTAATTCACTCTTTTAGTAGTACGCATGGGGTAGCCTCTAACTTCTATAAATTATTATGTCAGGGTACCGATACTGCTACCTGTAGAGCTCAACAAGCCTGGGAACGCGAACTGAAAACCACTTTAACCCCTGCGCAATGGAGCGTTTTCTGGAGCAAAGTGGTGCGGGTTTCCAGATCTGCCTCTGTAACCCAAACTCTCTTCTTTTTTGCACACAGATGCTTTTATACTCCAGAAAGAATAGCTAAATGGAACACAACTGCTAGGGACCAGTGTTGGTCTTGCCATACTGCTGTGGGAACCCTCGCTCATGTTCTTTATGAATGTCCTCAACTGCAGGTTTACTGGGGGCGGGTCTGGGGTCGTATTCAATCTATCTTACACCTCCACGAGCCTCTTTCTTGGAAGATTGTGGGACTCCGCTCAGTGGCGGAGGTCCCCTCTCTTCCTAAGAGGGGTCGCTTTCTCCTTGATTTCATGCTGGGTATAGCCATATGTTTAATCACGAGGAATTGGAAGGATAGCTCTCGAATTACTGCCAATGAATGGTGGAACCTCGTCTGCTTATATAGTAAATATGAGCAGATATCTCGGAGAGCTATTCCCCATATCCAAACTCACTTTCGCCTGTCTAAATGGCAGATGCTCAATGATTATGTACACTCTGCTCATTGCTCAGACATGTCTGCTTAATGTATACTTATCATGTTTCAGATCACCGTTCGGTTTTGTACCATAATAATGTCAGTACACGCCCGTTTTCGGGAATGATTAGTTTCTAGAGAAGAAGCAGGGGGGAGGGGGGTGGTAGGGGTTTACTTTGGTGTATGTATCACATTTTATGTATGTATTTGTCTTTTAAGCTGTATGTCTTCCTTTCCTTTGTTGTTATAAAACGTAAATAAAGCATTAAAAAAAATAAAAAAAAAACAAAAGAGGCTCTTCTCCCTTCAGGGCTATACCTCTCTGGCCTGTGGTATCTTCTGCCTGGGCTCTCCTCCCAGAATAACAGTTCTGAACCACCTTGCTGCTTGTAGTTATATTCAGGACCACGCCCTTGGCACTTAGGGGTTTTAAACTTCTCCCTATAATCATATGGAGGATTCCTTCTCTCTGCAGGGACTGCCTTAATACTTGGCTCCCTATACCTTATGGCTTTTTCCTTCCAGGCTGGTTGTGCAGGAGTATAATGAGACTTAGTTTTACACCTACTTCTTAGGCTGCAGACGTGCTTGGAGTTCCCATCCCCCAACACTTTCCTCTCACAGTGACCCCTGCCCTGAACTGGCACATTCCGGTCTCTAGTGTAGTGGGATCTTCCTAGCTTCTCTTTCAGGTTATTTCTGGTAGCAGGTTTACTCTTGGAACAGCTTGCCTTGAACCTCTCTTCTCGAGAGCTGGAGTCAGACTCACTTCCTGGTTCTCCGTGAGAAGAGTTTCCTCCCAGCAATCCCCTGGGGTTTCTGCTCAGCTGATGAGAGCCACACCTCCTGCTATTCTCTGCAACCTGACCTGCAGTCCTACTCTCTGCAGTTCCCTTTGGTGTTCGTGTTCTTGCTCCTCCTCTTGCCACTCCCCATCTACTCCACTGACTGGAACCTTGCCTTAAGTAATCCCTAGCTCTGCACGTGACCTGGGGATTTTCAATCAGGTGTTCCTGATGGGATTTTTGTTTGCTACGTAGCAAGAATTTCCCTTGCTCCGGTGACTCAGAGTGCCTAGTGCTGCTTTCTAAAGCTGACTCTGAGGTAAGTCTTTCTTTTACCTGAATTTGCATAGGCTGTGTACCCCTTGCTGCATCACATATCCCCCCTCTTAAGATATTCCGTGATGGTGCACTTTCGTGCTCCCAGCCCGGAATACGCGACAGGGCGTCTGCATTGGAATGTAGCTTTCCTGCCCTATGGTGTATAGTAAAATTGAAAGCCTGCAACGCCAGGTGCCAACGGGTGAGGCGAGGGTTGTGGTTCCTCATGGTACCTAGCCACTTCAATGGTGCATGATCAGTAATCAGCACGAAATGCCTGCCTGTAAGGTAAAATCGAAGTGCCTCGATGGCCCACTTAATAGCCAAACATTCTTTTTCAATGGTTGAGTAGTTGCTCTCAGCCCTGGTCAACTTCCTACTCAAATAAAGAACGGGGTGCTCAGTACCCTCAAATTCCTGGGATAGGACGGCTCCCAGCCCCGATTCCGAGGCGTCCGTCTGCAGGATAAATGTACGATTAAAATCCACCCCATATAAAACTGGCGCCTTGCATAACTTCCCCTTTAGAAGTATGAAAGCGTCCTCCGCTGCCTGTGTCCACTGCAAATTATTGGGTGCGTTCTTTCTTAACATATTTGTTAATACTGTACTCTCTTCCGCGAACCTGGGTATAAAACGCCTATAATATCCTATTAACCCTAGGAAACTTCTCAGTTGTTTCTTATTTAGCGGACGCCGAAAATTCTGCACACTTTCTACTTTATCGTGTAGTGGTCGCACCGTACCATTTCCTACCAAGTGTCCTAGATACTTGACCTCAGTTCCGCCAAATAGGCATTTCCCGGGATTTAGAGTCAGTCCAGCACTCCGCAAAGCCTTCAATATGGCCTCTACACGTGGGAGGTGTTGTGCCCAGGTGGTACTGTGGATGACTATATCATCCATGTATGCTACGGCGTAGCTGTGGTGAGGCCGTAGGACCTGGTCTACCAACCTTTGGCATGTTGCCGCAGCACCGTGTAGACCGAACGGCATGCGTTTAAACTGGAATAAACCCAGCGGTGTGCTGAATGCTGTCTTGGGCCTGGAAGCACGGGTCAACGGTATCTGCCAATAACCCTTGGTAAGGTCGAGGGTGGTCAGATACCGTGCCTGCCCCAGTCTGTCCAACAACTCTTCGATCCTTGGCATAGGGTAGGCATCGAAAAGTGATATGGCATTGACCTGCCTAAAGTCAATGCAGAAACGCAGGCTGCCATCTGGTTTCGGTACAAGGACTACCGGACTACACCAGGGACTTTTAGACTCTTCAATGACGCCTAACTGTAGCATCTCCTGAACTTGTGAAATAATCTCGCTCTTGCGAGCCTCCGGTAAGCGATAAGGTCGCAGCCGCACAATTTTCCCCGGGGGTGTGAGAATTTCATGCGCGACCAGGTTGGTTTCTCCCGGGACGGGCGTAAGGACGTCCCTAAACCGTGACAACAACTGGTCTAACTGGCCTTGTTGCTGCAAGGACAATTCTAGGCCAATCTTCGGTGCAGAGACTGTTTTACAGTCTGCAATTTGGGGACCTAAATCCTCCTCTAGGTTTGTCTTTGTAGTGGCAGTAAGACCTTGTACCTCCCTCTGTCCGGTGGAGCCAAACCCTTGGCCTCCCCTACTGGTAGGGACCAGGTGGGTTACCTCCTCCACTTCTGGAGACCCAAACCGTTCACATATAATCTGGGCAACGCGGTCTCCTATTTTAACCACAAAGTCCTGCTCTCCAAAGTTAAACAGCAGTACTTTGACCTCTCCCCTGTAATCGGGGTCCACAACCCCCGCTCCGACATCGACAAAATGCTTTGATGCCAAACCAGATCGGGGAGCGATCCGCCCGTAGCACCCAGCTGGCAACTGGATTTGCAGGCCTGTATTAATTAAAGCCTTTCCTTTCTTTGGTACCACCCCTTCCACTGCACTAAAAAGATCAAAGCCAGCCGCATCGGCGGTTGCTTTCTGGGGAACCTGTGCATCTGGGGACATCTTACAGACCTTTAACACAAAGCCTTTTTTACCAGGTGTCACTACCTCTATCGGGGCCTTTTGGACAATTGCTTTCTTTGGGGGTTTTGCAAATAAAGGCTGGGGAACCACATTTACCAGGGCCTCCCCTTCCTCATTATTCTTTCCCCTGGCCTGGCCCTCTTCCTCTACTTCCTCAGGGTGCCCTTGGGATTCCTTTTCCTTAACCAGGCCTTCCTTTAGGCCTTCCCCAAATGGGGGCCAATCCCGGCCTAACACCAAATCAAAGGGTAGCTTGGGAACTACCGCTACCAAGGTCTTTCTTCTCCCTACCCCCAAACCATGTATCTTCAGCCGGTACAGCGGATAACCGGCGGAAGACCCATGGATGCATCTTATATTGGCTACTCCTTCGGCATGACTCGGGGGAAAACCCCTCTGGGCCTGTATGGTTTCCCAAAAACGGCGAGAGACCATACTTTGGTCGGCCCCCGAGTCAAGCAAGGCCTTAGCTGGGACTCCCTGTACCTCCACATCTACACGGAAACCTGCAGCTGTGTGGTGCTCACGGCCAGTGACAAGTGCTGTACGAGACATACATTCTCTCTTTAAGTGCCCACTTTTCCCACACTTAAAGCACTTTAACATTTTGTTACCATCCATTTTTATACACCTGGATTCCTTTGAATCCCCTCTGTTCCTTGGAGAAACATTTATACCTCTTACAGAATTGGCTAACCCTGACCTGCTGCTAGCGCTGGCTTCTTTCATTACTTCAGCCTCAAAGAACCTTTCAGTTAGGTGCGCTGCTTCAGCAGAGGTTCTACAGTTCTGTAGGGTCAGAAATGTTCTAACCTCTTCTGGTACTGCATCAAAGAATTGCTCTAATACGATTAGATCAATTACCTCTTCCATCAGTTTACCCTCGGGTTCAAGCCACTTTAAAACCAGCCCATGCACTCTGTGATACAGTGCCTTTGGGGTTTCATTTGGTTGAATCCGGGTAGACCGTAGCATGCGTCTGTACATGGTAGGGGTTAAGCCCAACCTATCACGCACAGCTCTCTTAACCTCTTGATAATCAGCTGCTAGAGCTGCTGGCATGGCCCTGTAGGCTGCCTGAGCCTCACCGGTTAGTGCTGAGGCCAGCCTAACGGCTAATTGCTCTTGTGGCCATTTTGCATTAAGAGCTATTCTCTCAAATGTTTGCACAAAGTCATCGAAATTGTCATTAGCATGCATTTGTCCCAGTGTCCAAATCCCACAGCTCTGTGGGCCTACCCCACAGATAGGTACTGCTGCTGGTGACTCTTCCTTCTTTGGCTCCTTCAGGAGAGTACGCATTAAGTCCGTCAGGGGCTTCTGTTGCTCCACCAGGGCAGCGATGGCCTGCTCCTGGTTCTGCCGAGCTAGCTCTCCCTGCTTCTTGAACTGGCTGCTCATCCACCTGAGAACCTCCTGTGCATCCATCGTGGTCGTCTTTTTTTTTTTTTCTGGAAAACAAATCAGAAACACGCAAACCCAAGTGTGGCACAATAATACAAGGAAAAATTTCTTCCTCCCAAGCCTTCTCCTTCTCACCAGCGATCCTCCCAACCTGTGCCCAAATACCCGTTACCTGAGCAAGGTGGAGGTTCTTATTTTGAGAAGGTGCTTGCCGTCACACTCTTGGAATCCTGGATCCTCCTCTGGGCGTGTCAACTCCGCTCTTCCCGCGTCGTTGCTCCACTCCGTAGTTTCTTGTCTCCTGGACTGGATCCAATAAAACTACGCCAACTTGTGATGGGGCCCGTGGTTAGAGCCCTTATTGCCCTGTATAGGCGGTTGCCTAGGGCCTATGAACAAGTAATTGCTCTGGCTTGATAAACAAAAGAGTCTTTCAGAGCAATTTTTTGAATGAAACTTAAAGTGGGTTTTATTCCCCGTCCCGCTCGGACTTGTCAAGAAAACAGAAACTTAAAGATGAACAGAGCAACAAATTAATGGCAAACAAATAATCCTTGTTTCCTGTACACAGTTCTCTTTGCATTCATTCACATAGCAAGGCTGTGTTTGTAACACATGCTGCATTCCATGGGAATGGGCTCCGGAAGATTGCTAGCGTCTTCCCATATCATATTCTCCTCAGCAGTGCCCAAACTCCCTGTGTCAGACTCCTCATACAAATGGCGCTCAGACACAGTGTCCTGTGATAAATCACTGTAATAATCAAAAGAGGCTCTTCTCCCTTCAGGGCTATACCTCTCTGGCCTGTGGTATCTTCTGCCTGGGCTCTCCTCCCAGAATAACAGTTCTGAACCACCTTGCTGCTTGTAGTTATATTCAGGACCACGCCCTTGGCACTTAGGGGTTTTAAACTTCTCCCTATAATCATATGGAGGATTCCTTCTCTCTGCAGGGACTGCCTTAATACTTGGCTCCCTATACCTTATGGCTTTTTCCTTCCAGGCTGGTTGTGCAGGAGTATAATGAGACTTAGTTTTACACCTACTTCTTAGGCTGCAGACGTGCTTGGAGTTCCCATCCCCCAACACTTTCCTCTCACAGTGACCCCTGCCCTGAACTGGCACATACCGGTCTCTAGTGTAGTGGGATCTTCCTAGCTTCTCTTTCAGGTTATTTCTGGTAGCAGGTTTACTCTTGGAACAGCTTGCCTTGAACCTCTCTTCTCGAGAGCTGGAGTCAGACTCACTTCCTGGTTCTCCGTGAGAAGAGTTTCCTCCCAGCAATCCCCTGGGGTTTCTGCTCAGCTGATGAGAGCCACACCTCCTGCTATTCTCTGCAACCCGACCTGCAGTCCTACTCTCTGCAGTTCCCTTTGGTGTTCGTGTTCTTGCTCCTCCTCTTGCCACTCCCCATCTACTCCACTGACTGGAACCTTGCCTTAAGTAATCCCTAGCTCTGCACGTGACCTGGGGATTTTCACTCAGGTGTTCCTGATGGGATTTTTGTTTGCTACGTAGCAAGAATTTCCCTTGCTCCGGTGACTCAGAGTGCCTAGTGCTGCTTTCTAAAGCTGACTCTGAGGTAAGTCTTTCTTTTACCTGAATTTGCATAGGCTGTGTACCCCTTGCTGCATCACACTATGTACTTTATAAAATATAAAGAAAGCACCAAGTCAGATAATTGCATTGAAAATAAAATTCTCTTTGGACTTTGTTGTCTGACCATTTTCTTCCCTGATCATGTAGGTCCCAATCTGAGGTTTCTGCTTTCCTCCATCTCCAAGTGATGAAGGGCCACATGCAGAGACTCGCTGCGGTATCATGTGCATAAAGGGTAAATTAGACTTACCTGCTAATTGTTGTTCCGTAAGGAACTCCAGTCTAGTCCCGAACCTTGGAGTTGTGCTCCTCCTCCAGCAGCTTGGAGACTGAGAAACGTCATCTCTTTTCTGATGACATTAGTATATCCTGCCCGGATCCGCCTCTTCTCATCAGTAACCTATTGACAAAGCAGACTCACCGGAGCAACAAGTAAGTAGCAACTATGAACCAGAACTGTAACTAACAACCTAACACTTCTAACCTCAAATAAGGGACCCAAATCGCCCTTACCAGATCCCCTCCCAAAACCTTTAACAGCTTCTATTGCTGGCACTGAGGTATCTTCTCAATCTTTGCGTGAAAAAGAGATGAAAGAATAAAGATAGCATATGTGTTAACACCTGTCTTCTTACCTGTCAACAGCGCTCTTCTTCATGCACTATAGTGCAGAAAGACAACTAGGGCGGGATACGGGACTAGACTGGAGTTCCTTAAGGAACAACAATTAGCAGGTAAGTCTAATTTACCCTTCCATAATGTCCCTCCAGTCTAGTCCTGAACCTTGGAGTATGTACCAGAGCAGTACAGAAAATTAACGGGAGGGATCTGAAACACCAGCCTGAAGCACAGCTGATCCAACACAGGTATCCCTCTGTGCCTGAACATCCAGCCGATAATGCCACACAAAGGAGTTCAATGAGGACCAAGTGGCGGCCTTACAAATGTCCACTGCTGAAACATACTGAAACTCAGCCCAAGAAGCCGCTTGTGCTCTAGTGGAATGGGCTCTCAGACCTTCTGGTACCGCTTTCCCGTTTAGAGTATAAGTGGATGCTATGGGCCCTTTAATCCACCTGGCAATGGAGGCTTTCGACACCACCCCCCCTTCCTTGGCCCCCCAAACAACACAAATAGTCTATCTGATTTGTGAAAACTCTCCGTCCTTCGGAGATATTTCTTCAACGCTCAGCGAAAGTCCAACAGGTGTAATCTACCCGCAAGGAAACCATCCTGCTTTTCTGTAAATACCGGCAAGGAAATTACCTGATTAACATGGAACGCTGAGACTACCTTGGGCAAAAAGGATGGTACCAGTCTCAAAACTACTTTTGAGTCTGAAAAACACAGAAAAGGTTTCCTACAGGATAACGCCTGCAACTCTGATATTCTGTGAACCGAACAAATAGCTACGAGGAACACTACCTTATGAGTAAGGTCCTTCAAGGAAGCCCTGGATAAGGGCTCAAACGGCTCCTTTTCCATCGCCTGCAGAACTGATGGAAGACTCCAACTGGGCACTACCTGCCTGCGCGCCGGCCTCAGAAGAGACACTGCCCGCAAGAACCGTTTAATGTCTGGATGACCACCTATTTGCTGTCCTCCGATCTTTCCTCTATAACAAGAGAACGCTGCCATGTGCACTTGCAAGGTAGCTGCCGCCAATCCTTTTTCCAAACCATCCTGTAAGAACGCCAACACCTGCGGCACTGACGCTCTTAGTGCCTTGCCCTGTCTATCCACACACCAAGCTTCAAACACTCGCCAGAAGCGGACATAAGCCAATGATGTAGACCGCTTCCTCACTCTCAACAAAGTGGAGATTACCGATGCAGAGTAACCCCTTCTCTTTAGCCTAGCACTCTTAAGAGTCAGGCCGTAAGTGAGAATCGATCCACCTGAGGCATGAACAGCAGACCCTGGACCAACAGATCCGGATGAAGAGGCAGCTTCCACGGCTTTTCCACCTCAAGCCTCATGAGATCTGCATACCATGGTCTCCGAGGTCAATCCGGCGCTATGAGAATAACGGGCCCCCTGTTTAGCTCGATGCATTGCACCACTCGTCCTATTAACATCCATGGCAGAAAAATGTAAAGCAGCTGTTCTGCTGGCCAAACCTCTATGAGAGCATCCAGCCCTTCCGACATCCACTCTCTCTGCCTGCTATAAAAGCGATTCACCTTGGCCGTGGCCGCCTCGCTTTTGGCTTTTGACTTTGCTCGGATTAACCAATCGTCCAGATAAGGATGTACCAGAATACCCTCCTTCCTCAATGCCGCCGCTACTACCACCATTACCTTTGTGAACTTCCGCAGCGCTATCGCCAGTCCGAATGGTAAGGCTTGGAATTGAAAATGTCCTAGAGGCACCACAAACCTGAGAAATTTCTGATGCTCCTCCTGGATTGGAATATGTAAGTAGGCTTCTTACAGATCTAGGGACGTAAGAAACTCTCCTTTCCTTACTGCCACAATGACCGACAGCAGAGTCTCCATGCGAAAGTGAGACACCCGAAGGCAACGATTTACCCCTTTGAGGTCTAGGATTGGTCGAAAAGTCCCTTCTTTCTTTGGGACCATGAAATAAATGGAGTACCAACCGAATCCACATTGGAGTGGGGGCACTCGCACCACCGCTCAGAGTTCGACCAGCTTCTCTACCGTCTCCTGCACCATGGTGCACTTGGCTGGCGCCTTGCACAGAGAGCGCACAAACAGGTCTCTTACTGGACATCGCAATTCTAGGGCATAACCTTCCCGCATGACCTCCAATACCCATTGGTCTGACATAATCTTGGCCCAGGCTGGGTAAAAGTCCGGTAGTCGACTCCCTATGGGTACCGAAGCCTGAGCCCTCCAACCTTCATTGAGTTTTGCGCAGATTGATGGAGGAGTTAGAGGACCCAAAGCCCCTCCCTGCCCCCCAAAATCCATGAACCAACGATGGTCGGCAATGGGTTCCCTTGCCGCCAGCTCCATGGCCATCTGCTCCTGCGAGGCTACCAGGACCCCTTGTCCCTCTGCCCCATCCTCCAAAGTGCGCTCCATAGCCGCCGCCTCATGAACACACCTTTTACAGATGCCTGCCTCAGACAGGGATCCCCTCTTAGAGCCACAGAGTAAACAATGAGGCCTAGACGGCATCCAGGTTGAAACCCCCACCTTGAATTCTCCCCTGATGCCCAGCTGCGACCTGATCCGTCTAAGCAAAACCTTGTATTAACTGCAGTTTCCAAATGCAGAGTGGGGATCTTTCCCGTGCCGCACACCATGTGGCATGGCCTGCTTGTAACGGCCGGTGCTGCCTCCTTCGCTGTACCCCACTATTGATTTTCAGCTGGGGGGGACCCCTTACCTCAATCCTGTGCTCTGGAAGGTCGGTAGCCGCTGCCAGGGAGCTCCAATGCTGCCAGACCCTTCACAGCACGGAGCCAGCCATATACACTCCTTACCCTGGGCCACACATGAGCACAGCGGCTGTGTCTTCATCATCAAGCTCTGAGCGCTGACAGGCACAACTTCTGTATGCGCTAGAGCCCCGACACCTCTGGCTCTTCCCTCCTACAGACAGTAGGAGACCGGAGTATTTTCTCCACACTAGCAAGCCTCTGCCGCAAGCAAGCCTATTAGTGCTAGCCGAAATGAGAACCAGAGAAAGTGGGGAGGGGTGGGGGGAGGAGAATAAACACCTCAGCACTGGACAAGCTTAATACTAGACGATCAAAAAATAAAAAATGAGAATTTTAAAATAGAACCTCCAGCTAAACTACTCTACAGTCCTTAATTGTCCATCAAGTGAGCCTTGGACCTCTTGACTCACAGATCCTCCAGCTGCTTGGAGACTGAGATAACTGATGAGAGGAGGCGGATCCGGGCAGGATATACTACTGTCATCAGAAAAGAGATAACATTTCTCAGTCTCCAAGCTGCTGGAGGATGAACACAACTCCAAGGTTCGGGACTAGACTGGAGGGACATTAAGGAATTTAGTATACTGACAGACTACCATCTAACCTCTCCCAGAGCTGAATCCCATTCTACTACTAACCAGGCATCCCTTGCCACAACCTGACTGTACATAGTTCGAACATGTTAAGACTCCAAACTGTTCAAAAATATAATGTAAATAGTTTTAACATAAAAGTTCAAATGTTTTAATGTAAAAGTTCCAAAACTGTTCCATATAACATGTTAAGTTATTTGTAAACCGCCCCTGATCTCTGGAAGGGGCGGTATAGAAAACTGTAACAAATAAATAAATAAATACTTTATTTTTAAATGTATATGCCAGCCATCTAAAATTCTATCTGACTTCCAAACATACACATGCAATTTACTAAAACAGATGTTATAATAAAACAAACATAATAATAAAACATCAAATTTGATTAATGAAAAGTAATTTACACAGCCTCCACCCCCTTAATCAAACCAATTTAAGTATCTACACATCAGATTTATTTTGCTATGACCAGATTGTTGATGAGGAGGGAAGATATAAAATGAGAAAAATAATCCTCGTAGCCACGAATTCAAAGGCCGGATTGGATTGTGCTAGAGCTGGAAAGTCTGGAACTCAGCAGCTGTGAAGATATCAGGATACTATACAAAATTAATGAGAGAGTCCCTTAAAAATTTAAAATTTCCTTGAGTCTGATCTGACAAAATATTTTAAATTTCAGTGTGGCAGCATAAAGAACGCAAAACATCAAAGCTCAAAGACAATCCATATTTCAGTAACCCCTCACCAACACCCTACAGTTGATTAAAACTAATAAGAGAAAATATTTTTTTCATGGCTATCATGATTAGTTTTGCTCATTTTATATCTTCCTTTCTTATCAATCTGGTCATAGCAAAATAAATATGATGTGCAAACTCTGGCAATAAAAGGTACCTCTGAAGGTGAGATGGTCCTTCTAACAGAGCTCCGGGACTACCTTCTGTGCAATATCCTCTACCCAGCTCAAATCCGAAGGGCCTTCCCTGAGGCCAACTGCCTGTCCCAGAGGTGATACAATGGAAGCATTCCCCCAAAATCTGGCTGTCTACCAACACCAGTGACAAATTGTCTGATGCTGCCCTCCCCCCTCCCAGTCCCACTAACTTGCTCTGCCTCAATGCAAAAAAGAACAATCCGTACCCAAAAACATCTCTCTCTGGCAGCTGCGGCAGCACTCAGCTGTGCTGAGGTGACTTCTCCAACCGCTACCAAATTTTCAGCGATTTGGCACAACTCTGCCCTGCTGCTTTAGCTGTGTTGGGGTGGGCAGCAGCAGAAGCAGGCCGCCGAAGCTGAGAGTTTGAATTAAAAAACAAAACAAAAAACAGCAAAAGTGCAGGCCTGTGTCTCATTCCACTCATGTGAGCAGCCCGGCTGGTCCCACCCCCTCTGATGTCGCATTAGGGGACGGGACCAGCTGGCTGCTCACATGAGCAGAATTAAGCATGGGCCTGCTCTTTTGCTTAATTGGTTGTCTTTTTTTTAAAATTCAAACTCCCAGCTTCGGCGGCCTGCTTCTGTTGCTGCCGACCCCAACACAGCAAAAGCTGCAGGGCAGAGATGTGCCAAATCGCTGATCTGTGATTTGGGTTTTTTTTTTTTTGGCAGTGTGAGGCGATCAGCGCTGGTGTGATTTTGGGGCATTTTTTTGCTGCCTCTAAAACTTTGCCGCCTGAGGTGGCTGCTTTAACCTGCCTCATTATAGAAACACCCCTGAGGGTGTTTATTGTGGAGGTCCACCTACATCTGTGTGGTTGCAAGGGCTGAAGAAGTGTGCAGAGGTGTGTGGGAGGTCTGAATGGATTGCTTTGTGTGTGTGTGTGTGGGGGGGGGGGGTCTGAATGGATTGCTGTGTGGGTTAGAATGATGGTTTTGCAAGTTATATGGCTCTGTAGTGGGAGCCAGTGGAGCTGTTTGAGTATTAAGGTGATATGATCTTGCCTTGCTGCTACTTGCAGGGTTCTGGCTGATTATTGCCCACATAGGGAATTTTTGTATAGCCTGTGTACATTATAGGCAATTTTCGAAAGGAAACTATGATGTTAGTATAAATATGTACACTAAAATCATTCTTTTTTAAATTTGTTTATTTATATTTTCCAAAAGATACAAACAAAAAAGAAAAGGCCAGATTACAACAAATTAAAATACACAATTTTTCTCTGTGACACGAGATACTCAAAGTCTAAACACAGCCCACCCCACCCTGTCCCTCCCATTATCCTACAATCATCAGGAGCCAAATGAAAAAAAAAGAAATAAATCATAGAACTTCTGCAAGACTACAAGGCCTGCAAGGGCTATAAAAGAGCCAATACTTCACTACAGAGAACATAGGCTCAAGTGTGCCACCGTGCATATCTACCAATCTCAGTAGTATAGGGTTGCCAACTTTTTCACCGAGAAAAACCCGACACCTTTGGCTCGCCATGCTCCACCCATTCTCCTCCCCTAGTCCCACCCCTGCCCCGCCCCCAGCCCCACCCACAAAAATTACCGAGGATACGTGTAGGCTAACTTCCTTGGTCAGATAATAATTAAACTGGGAACCCCAAAATCCAAACATGAAATGTACAACACTGGAGAAATAAAACTATAAAGTAATTTCCTCTTGCACTAAACAAAAACGCAAAGATGTTAGCAATACACACTTCCCAGACCAGACATATTCCAGTTAATAAATTCAAAATAAAAAGTATTTTTCTACCTTCTATTTGGGCATTTCATTTTTCAGTTGCAATTGCTCCAGTCACTTTCTTCTGGTTTCTTCGTGTCTTCTGCGAGCTATCCATTTGGCCTTTCTTCTCTTTTAGATGTTTTCCATTCTCTCTCTATATCTGCTTTAACATACTGATTGTTTCCCTTTTGCTCTTTCCCCCAATTATTTCCTTATTCCTTTATCATCCATTTAAATTTCACCCTTCCATTCTCAAGCCCCTCTTACTCTCCCAATACCCGACCCATCATAGACTTTTCTTCCACAAAAAATATTTTTTCCCCTCTCCATTCTCATTTCCCATCCATTCTAGTCCTCCCCCAAAATCAGTTCCCTTATAGTTCTAGACCCACCCAGCATCCACTCCCTTCTAGTCCCATTCTCCCATGCCCCACATCAGCCCATTTCCAGTCCTATTCCAGCTCTTCATAAGCCCATTTCCAGTGCTAGCCTTCACATCACAGGCCATTTCCAGTCCTAGCCCCGCCCCCAATCACAGCCCATTTACAGTCCAAGTCCCCCATCACAGCCTATTTCCAGTCCTAGGCCCCCCACCATCACAGCCCATTTGCAGTCCTAGCCCCCCCCCACCATCATAGCCCATTTGAAGTCCTAGCCCCCCAAATCACAGCCTATTTCCAGTCCAAGTTCCCCCTCCCTCCACCATAGCCCATTTCCAGTCCAAGTTCCCCCCCCATAGCTCTTTTCCAGTACAGGTCCCACCCATCACAGCCCATTTGTAGTCCCCGCCCCCCCCCCCCCCCCCCGTGCAGCTGCTGCTCCTGCTTCTTACTGAGCAGCAGCTGCAATAAAGTTAATTTAAAAGTAAGGAAACCTGTGAGAAACCCTCCGCTCCTATGAAACTCCTTCTGCAGGGTCCCTGGCTGAAAAGGAAGTGACATCAGAGGGGCGGGCACTGCAGAAGGAGTTTCATAGGGCCGGAAGGCTCCTCACAGGATTCCTTACTTTTAAATTAACTTTATTGCAGCCGCTGCTCTGTAAGAAGCAGCAGCAGCGGCTGCAAGGGGGGGGCCAGGACTGTGATCGCAATCGCGATCGCAAGCGCAAAGCCGGTTTTCTGCTCTGGCCGCTCTGATCTCGCAGCCAGAGCAAAAAAACGGCTTTTCAATGGCCGGTTTCGGTTCTCTGCCGGCAGCCGGTCTGACCACAGGAAAACCGGCCAGGACGGCTGAAATCCGGCTGGTTGGCAACCCTACAGTAGTATGTTTCCAATTAGAAATAACAGGAAAGGGCCACTCCCAACATGGAGCTAATTCAAACTGACAGTCCCTTCATAAGGACGGGATGCCAAATTGCTGATTGAAAAACGACCCCAAATCAGGAAAGAGTGACCCTGAATCCCAGCACCACCCAATATGACTCTATGTTTAAGCCCAGTGCACCTGAATGTTAGGTCAGTCCTACACCACATATCTCAAGTTGTTGACATCTCCTTGAAGAGACTAACACTTATTCTCATCTGATCATGGCTTGGCAGACAGTCCGAAATAGTACTGTGGTGAGGAGGTGGTGGAGGTGTTTTACAGTTCTTAGTTTGCAATAGACAACAGAGGTTGTTTGTTTTATATGTGATTGGACTTCAGTTGTTAGTCGATTGTTACTCCCAAGTATTTTGTTTCTGTTTTGACTCTGATTGTTATGTTGTCAAGTTTCAGTGTTGCTGGGGGATTAAAGCTGGGTTAGTAGTTACATATAAAGCTTCTGTTTTCTCTGTGTTGATGGTCAGGTTGGGTGTGGTGAGCCAATTGTGTGCTTCTGTGAAACATTTCTGCAGGTTGGAGAAGTCTGGGGATAGGAGGTTGATGGGGTGAAGAACATTACATCATTGGCATAGATCCTGTATTGTATCTTGTGGTCTCTGAATATCTGACATAGTGGTTGGATATATATATATATATATATATATATTAAAGAGGAGGGCAGGGAGGCTTGAGCCTTGAGGTACTCCAGTTGTTGGGTGAAGGTGTTTGATAACTTAGTCCTGTTTCTCACTTGCTGTTTTCTGGAGTTCAAATAGGATTGGAACCAGCTGAATGTGATATCCTGGATCCCATTCTCAGAGTCTCTGCAGCAGTTGGTGGTATGGGACAGAATCAAATGCAGATGAAAGGTCAAGGAAGATAAGGATGAAGCTGTTGCTGGAGTCTTTTGAGGAAGTGAGGAGTGTATTTAGTAGAGAGGTTAGGAGGTTTTCAACCCCATGTTATTTTCTGAAACCTTGTTGATGGGGATCTAGGGGTGCATGTTCTGTAAGGTGGTCTTGGAGTTGTGTGAGAACAATCTTTTCAATTAATTTCATTATAAAAGGGATGCTTGATATAGTTCTATATGAATTTGGGGATGTAGTATCTAGGCCTGATTTCTTTAGGGTGGGTTGGATCGAAGTCATATTTAGTAGGTCGGTCATTGCGCCTGAGGTTAGGGAGGTATGTACTATATATTTGAGGTAACAGCTGATGTGTTGTCTGGAGTGTTTCACCCATAATACAGGGCAAGGGTTCAAAGGAGATGTAGATGTATTTAAGTTCTGGATCGCGTCTTAAGGGACCCAGGATATCAATGATTTAACCCAATACAAACATTGTGGAACCTGCGTCTTTTGGGGAAACTGCTAGGGACGTATGACCTAGATTGGCCACTGTTGGAAACAGGATACTGGGCTTGATGGACCTTGGTCTGACCCAGTATGACATATCTTATGTTCTTCAATGTTCTTCATGGATGGGAGTTGGAATTTGGTCCATAACATTTGAGTTGCTAGTTTGTGGTTGAGTGTCTCGGAACACTGACATGTTGCAAGGGGTATTCAATTGTTTAGTGAGGAGATGAGTGTCGATCTTTTGAGGGCGTGGAGCCCAATTCTCAGAGGGGTACATCTGGGAAGTCCAGTCATCCCTGATGAAGATGGGCCCATTAGGACCCGATTCTGCACCACGGGAACAAAACATTCCTGCGGTATACAGAATTGGGCCAGAGGATGTCCCGATGTGCCCCTGCCTGCTTGCGGGGATGTCTTTCCTGCAGGCTTACCTGGCTGCCACTGCTCAATCCCCCTCTTCTCCACTGCCTGACTCACAGCTGACCAGCCGGTGCCTGGATTGGGCAGCGAGGACCCCCCACACACACACGGCCCTGGCCTCGGGGTGATCACCAGGCCTGATCGCCGGATCAGTGCTGCTTATTCCACCTTCAAGGTGAAATAAGCAGGAAGGTGGAATAAGCAGCATGTCCCCTTTGACCTTAGAAGACATACAGGGCTATCCTGCTCTGCCCTGGCCCCGTTCCCTCCTGCCCCCCGGCTGGCTCTCCCTGACCTGCTGCTCAGGATGTGCGGGGAGAGCCAGAGGAGGAATCATCCAGGACGGCTTGCAGAGCCATCCTGCGACTCTGCATCAGTCCCATCTGTTTGAGTGTTTCTGCATTGTTTTGAGTGTTTCTGCATTGTTTTGCTTTTCTATGTATAAGGTTTGGAGTTGTATGTTCTTCGATCTTCTCCATTTACATTCTATTTGCCGTAGCTCTTTTGCTTCTGAATGGTGGATGAGAACCAAGGAGCTCTGGTCTTAGTTTTGTTGTTAGATTCCTTGGTTTCCTTGGGCATGCTATGGCTGCCACAGAAAGTGTGTCATTCCAGCCCTGGATTAGGCCTTCTAGGTTTGTCTTTATGATTTTGATGGTGTCTAAATGTGGAGTGATTGTATTAAGAAACCGCTCACTGTTAAATTCTTGGAATCTCCTAGATGTGATTGGGGGGGGGGGGGTCTGCATTATTTGCTTGTTGGTAATATGGATGGGTAAGTGTATAGCTAAGTGGTCTGACCGTGGGATTGTATGGAGTGTTTGTTGTGGGTCAGCTAGATGGTCTGTTGGCGCAAATAGGAGATTGAGGATGTTTCCTTTCATATGTGTGGGTTTGGAGAGTATTTGAATTAAACCCAGAATTTCCATTGCTTTGAGGAATGCATTTGAGTGTGAGCTAGGTGTGGATGCAAGGTTGACGTCTCAGAGGATATTAGGGGTTGATGTCTTTTTGAGGTGTAACAGGCGGCTTCTAGTATGTTAGCGAGATCTGAAGAGTTGCTCTGGGGCACTCTGTATACAAGGAATATGGAAAAAGAATTATTTGATACCGTTATAGTGTTGGTGTCCATATAGTGGTGGAGTTGGTGACTGAAAGCTTCATAGCATGAGTACATCTGAAAAGACCAGCTGCATCTACTTTTTTACTGCCCTGGCCTAAACTAGAGGAATATACTGTAAATATCATAGCTTTTAATCCTTATTTTTGGCTTTGTTCCTTGCAATATGCATCCTCCTCCTTTTTGTTCTCTACTCCAAATCCAGAAACAATCTGTTCAAATTGAAATTCTTAACATTGGCCCAAAGACTATGAGGGTCATTTTAAAAATCTTTGATATGATTTGAATGTCTAAAAATGTGCACGTGGACATTTTTTTATCATGGAGAAGTCCCCAGAGCCATTTTACAAATGGCATTTTAAGATATCTCCTGTTCAGGGACATCCAGTAGGTGGGGACATGGTGGAGGCATGTATGGGGCAATGCCATTGGACTTAGACATCCTTGCTTGTTCCCAGAAACATCAGGCATGTCTGCAGGTATGTCCAAGTTTAGACCTGCTACAGGCAGGAAGAGGCATTGGGAAAGTGCTTGTTTTGGCCTTAAAACATCCAAAGAGGGGAGAGAAGATGGAAAGTTAAGTGGTAGATTACAAGGCGCTATAGTGGGATATGAACCCTGGCTTTGTTGACACTAACCCACTATACTAGCCATAGGCTATTAACCAATCCCTTTCTCCCATGCCATTATATGGCTATGTAGACATTCCCATAGACTTCCATATGGGGCAGGTCCATGTTTGTGAAATCATGCCTGAACTCGGATATGCCTGTTATTTTTTTTATACATTCTGGCTTGGATGTCCCAGTTTGCACTGTGACATCCTTCGTAAAATATGCCTTTAAGCCCATACTCTTCATTTTCTCTAATATACCTTTAACTGCCTGTCTCAGTTTCTAATTACTATGTGGGAATTAAAAAAAGTGATTACCAGTGTATATCAGAGGACAATACTTTGTTCTGAAGTCTAGACTTGATGCCATTTTTGCACATATCAACAAACAAAACAATCCCCTTTCCTCTTAAAAATAACTTTCCCCCTTCTGTTATTGTTGCTCAAGAATCCATTTTAAGTCTCATACAATATAACCCTTATTTAATTTTCCCTTAAGTTTTAAGCACAGCCTCATTGAATTTCAAATGCATTTAAGAAAATATGTTGTAAACATAAATGGAATGCATTAGAAATAGCATTTAAGGCTAACTTTAATGAGACTATAGTATACTGACAAAAGAGCCTTGCACTACCATATGTTTGGTTAACAATGAAAACAACAAAAAAAAATAATAAAAATAGTTGTGGTGCATTATAACATCAGTTGTTAAATTAACTTGTAGAAATTATTCAGGACTAAGCAATTAAAGCCCAAGGAAAGGTATACGCGGGAAGGGGGGGGGGGGGTTCTCCTCTTCCCAGAGAGTAGAGGTGTTGCATAGCATTCTAAATACCCTTTAAGTGGTTTATGCAGTTATTTTCATCACTCACTGAGAACTTAAATAGCTCTTTATTCAAAAAATGTAATGTGTGCCTTTGAGTCAGTGCTGATTGCTGGTGATCCAGCAGCTCCTAGGTTTTCTTGGCAGTGTGACCGGAAGTAAATTGCCAGGCCTTTCTTCAGAGGCAATGAAGGGTTAAAGCTCTTTCTTCACCCTCTACCAAATTTGCCCTTCAATTTCATCAGTATCACAATTATTTACAAAGTAACCATGTTAGAGATTTGGAAATTTTAGGTAAGGGGATTGTGTTATTGGGGCCCTTTTACTAAGCGTCATATTCACTAAACAGCGTTAGCTGTTAATGCGGCAAGAATGCGGGAATAGTACGCCATGGTAACAGCTAACCTGGGCTAAATGCAGATAGCACAGGGATTTCCTGAGCTATCTGCAGACAACACACTAGTCCTATGAGTGTACATGGTGTAAGTGGAGAATGGACCTGCTTTTAATGTGTGGTTACCATGAGTGCCTCAATGGGTGGCGTTAGCTGCACCTGCAAAGCTTCCATGATACATTCTTTGCTTTTCCATCATTTTATAAGCTGAGGAAATGCTGTGCACATCCCCAACAAATGACACATAGCTGCTGCAGCAAAAGCAGCGTTATTTGCACTAACATGCTGCATTAGCTGCAAAAGCCTAACACAGCTTGGTAAACATGCCCCTAAAGGTTTTTAATGTATGTTAATGAAGTTAGCACATGTTAACTGCCCTCAGCCCTTTTATTTATATGGCACTTAATGAGCATTAGCTTAATTAACTTTAGTTAAAATTTAGTAAAAAGGCCCCATTGTTCAATATTTGTTAAGGAAATTCTATTGATGCTTATGAAGTTAATCTTAAAGTAAAGCTCTAATGCTATGCTAAAGCAGCATTTTAACATCACTGGCAAAAAGTTAGCTTTGTTGAAATATAGCATCAGTCTACAGTATTCCGTGGATACAACGTTTGACAGCAAAATTACATGTCTGTATTAATTGCAGATTTATTTATATTTATAGGACTTAATTCAACCAGTGCTGTGGGCTGTGGAAGGTGGAAATCTCATGTTTCATATTTTCCAATCACATAAAAAGTAACCACCAAAATAATCTACAAATACAGATACTATAATACTAGAGATTGTAGCCTCCAACCTTATAATTAGGTCATAGAAAAAAAATTCAAAAAATATATTTATTTACAAAATATCAAAATTGTCTCACACTGCAAAATATAATATATTTTGACAACAATCAAAACGGGTTCCACCCCAACCACGGGGTAGAAACTCTTCTGATATACCTCTTTGACAGCGTCCTCCGCATCATAGACAACACCAAGAAAGGCATACTCATGATATTCATTGACATCTCATCTGCATTTGACACAGACTCTATTGGACAGACTACAGGACATCGGTCTACACGGTGCCACCCTAAATTGGTTCCATTCATACCTAACCGACAGACAAATACAGGTCAAAGTAGGACACAACACATCTCGACCCATAAAATTCAAACAAGGAGTGCCACAGGGATCGGCCCTTTCAGCTCTTCTATTCAACCTATACATCCAGCCAATATGTGCCATCATGAAAGAGCACCACATACATTATACAATCTACGCAGATGACATCATGATCTACACACCCATCTCAGTCGACAACTCGGACTACACCAACATAACAAACTGCCTCACCCAAATGGCAAACTGGCTTCAGGAAAACAACCTATCAATCAACTATAGCAAGACGGAGGCACTGATCATCACGCGAAACCCGGCCTTTATCCCTCCACCCGACATCAAGATAAGAGATGCACTCATACCCATAAAATCAGAAGTTAAGTACCTCGGAGTCATCCTGGACAAAGAACTTAACCTCCAAGCACACATAGGCAGAGCAACCAAAAGTGCATACCTAAGAATGCAACTCATCAGAAGACTCAAGCCCCTCCTCGACCCAGAGCACTTTCGCACCATTTGCCAGGCTCTGATAACCCCTCTACTAGACTTCTGCAATACAATATTCACTGGGCTACCAAAGCAGACCCTCAGACCACTACAACTGGCCCAAAACACAGCTGCCCGCATAATAGCTGGTACTACAAGACACGATCACATCACACCCATACTGAAAGAACTGCACTGGCTCCCAATCATCTCACGCATCAAATACAAGACTATCCTAAACATATTCAAGATCAAACAACACTCCGCCTACACACACTCATACAACCCGACACAAGTACACGGCCAAGAAGAAGAGGCACCTCCAATCAGGTTAACACCCCAAAAGACTTCACCAAGACTCGCAAAGACACTGCACAACGAGCAATCTCCCTGGCTGCTCCATCCATATGGAACTCCCTCCCAGATGATTTGAGACTAACCACAGAAATCAAGGACTTCCGAAAACAGCTGAAGACAACCCTGCTCATCGATTACTATGGACATACCCCCTGAACCAGCATACAAGTCAGATCATCAACCCCCCCCACCACCCCAAGACTGTATATAAGACTGTATAATAGCTCATGATGTATAATAGTGCACTATGTAGATAAACCAAATCAAATCACATCCCCACCAACACATACACACCACTCTGTACACTGCATGAAAACATTTGCCCCCTTGATTGTTTGCCGTGGAAACCGTTTTGATTGAATGATAAGGTGGTATATAAATACCATTAAATAAATAAATAAAATAAATAAATATATATAAAAAAGTAAAAATGTAGCTCATTCATCAGTGTTATATCTGCGAGAATGAAATTACCAAAATTGATTTCATCATTGATCTCCAAAAAATTTTAAACTTGTAAATGTAGTAAATATGTCAAAATTTTAAAACTGCTATAATAATTGCAATATATTTTCCCCATATATTTAATCATGAGAACAATGCACTTATCTGGCAGCAAAGGCTAATGACCAGATTTTATGGTCATGCTGTCCATTCCATAGAAATATTATACACCATTCCTCCAACTATGGCTGATGGCTCTGGAACTCTCTACCAAGCCACATCGGAAGTAACAGAGACCCCTTATCATTCAGGAAACAACTAAAAACCGTCCTATTCCAGGAACACCTCAGAATTGAAACAACCACCCGCCACTGAATACCCCCACCCCCTAATTCACCCCCCTGAACATATGTTGTAGGGAGGAGTGGCCTAGTGGTTAGGACAAGGTACTTCGGGCCGGGGGTTCAAGTCCCACCTGGGGACAGCAATCTCAGGCCGGAGGGACTGGGATTTCTAGTCCTATAGGTACTCCTTGTGGTCTTGGGCAAGCCACTTAACCCTCCATTGCCCATGTTCCCTGTAAGTATTAGCGTATGTATGTCATATCCCCTCGTGTTAAATGTATCTCCCAATTGACCGCTTTGACCCGGTGAAAAGCGGGATATAAATACAGCTAAATAAATAAAATAAATAAATGTTCTAAAGAGCCTGTAATACAATATCTATGTCCCAATTATTTGTTGAAATCATCAATGTTGACCTCCTGGTGATGGCCCCAACCCCAGAGTTTGATTATTTGACTGTCGTCCACCCCCCCCTTTTAATGTTACACTGCTTTGACCCGGTGAAAAGCGGGATATAAATACAGCTAAATAAATAAATAAAAATAAATAAATGGCTTCACCAATAGTTGGCTTCATCAGGGATCTTTCCCAGGGGGCAACAGGGCTTCACATCAAAGTCTCCTGTCAAAAAACACTGTGCATATGCAATAGAATTCTATTGGCCCTAGTTGGAGGCTCTGTGCACCAAGCACAGCATTACTTCCCTGCTGCAACCTTGCCCCCTGCTTTTACTATGGTTGCTCTGCCCTGCCATGGTAGAACTGCATAAAAACCATGTTTTTTACCACACTACTTGCAGCACTTTAGTAAACATGCCCCACTGATATGGTAACAGCCACATCTGATTGCTGTAGCACTTCAATGGGAATGCCATCAATGCCCGATGCTTTGTTCTTTGATAATGTCTTCAATCCTGCTTTGGCTTCTCTTTTCATCACTCATGGTTCCTGAGCATAAGGTACAGGCTGAAATGACTGTTGGTCCACTTGATCTTTATGGTATAATGACTGTATATTCTTTCCACCTTTTCTTGATCTTTTCAGCATCATTTAACATGGATCCTTGAACATCTTGTAGCATTCCAATAAATCTATTCATAGGAATACTTTTTTACATTATTCGAGTGCTCACCCTATGGGTTTGAAAGACAGTCTCCCAATATCTCAGTTTTTACGCTATCGAAGAAATTGTTCTACAGTCACAGCATATAAACAAGCTTCAAAATCTTTAAAAAAAGAGTTTTTTAGAGAGAGGTTATCCGCAAGAGATAATCGAGCGTACAGACGGGCACTGTATAATAATAGAGATCTTCTATTAACTCCGAAGAATACCACTATGATGGAAGTAGATGAACAAAAAATAAATCTGGTGACTACTTATTCACCTTTAAGTGGGAAAATTCAAAAGGTTTTAACCAAATATAAAGCGGTCTTGGGAACGGTACCGGGTTTACAAGACAAAGCAGTGCGATGTGTGTGGAAGAGAAGCAGGAGTTTGAAAGAATATCTTTCCCCTACAGTATTGAGAACATTGGATTGGGGTGTGCGGAATGGAATGCTAGGAAGACACACGATGTGTGGTCACTGCAATATCTGTTCAATTACATTAGAAATTTCAGAATTTACTTATCGAGGAGTAACATATCGTTTGAAACATTTTACTAATTGTGAATCCAAATCAGTAGTGTATGCAATACGATGCCCATGTTCTCTTATATATATAGGGAAGACAATTCGAGCTTTTCACATTCGTTTAAGGGAACATGAAAGTAGGCTACGATGCCGCCGAACTGAAGCCCCGATCGTGCAACACTGTTTAGAACATGGCCACAGTTTTGCTACGCAACAATGTTGGTGTATGGAACTGGTATTACATGGCTCAAGTGGGAGATCACAGGAACAAACATTATTGTATCGTGAGCAATGGTGGATTCACCGTTTGCGAACAGTCCAACCAGGGGGATTGGACGTTAGCATTGATTGGCTAGTGTGCACTTGAAAGGTTCTATTGAACTGAGCTTGAGGAAAGGTATTTAAATTCACACTTAGGACGCATGCGTGGCATCTTCTACTTTGATTGAAACAACGGTTAACAGCATAGAAGGCTGGTCGCAAAGAAAAAAGAAAAAAGAAACTGGAATGCTCACAGAAGTCTTTTGGTAACGTGCATAATAAGTGATGTATTAGTAAAATAGGTTGAAATGTGATGTATTATTCATCCATGTAACACTGCTGTTTGTGTTTGTGTTGTCAGAGAAAATTACAATGACATCGGTGAGAATGGACATTTGAGTAGTCCCGATGAAAAGCTGTTTTCCCCTTGATAAACCCACCAGGAGAAACGCTAGAGCGCTTATCGTGGCGTTGGGGTGCTTTCTTTTTCATTGAGCTGAAGGGGCGCTGCTCGGCACCATTCTACCTAAGATAAGTGGAGTGGTGATTTCTATTTATAACGTTTTTAAGGGAAGATAAAGATAAAGTATCTGCAATACAACTGTGAAAAGTATCTGCAATACAACTGTTAAAAAGTTACAAAGGAGGCGGAGCTAACCGCGACAAGGATGGCTGCCTGAGAATCTTGCTCCCGCCCGAGGCGTAGAATCCTGGCCACCCTCACTTGCTAGAAGCTAGTTAAACTTCCGAATTCAGTGCCTAACAGTGGTGAACGATGACGGCGTTAAAACCTGCAAAGCTTGACTTTGCTCCGGCGGCTGGACATGCGGTAAAGCGCACGAAGCAGGAGGCGGTCTCCCCGCAAAAGATGGAGGCCGAGAAAATAAATGCGGCGGGAATACGGGAGATACTTCAAGAGCTCCGGACCGTGAAAGAAATGGTTGCCTCCAGCAATGGGACACTTGCGCAGTTGCAGGAAGATGTCCAAGAAGTGAAAGAGCGTCTGACGGGAGTTAACGAGAGACTACATACAGTAGAAGAAATGGTCGAGAAGCACGATGAATTACTGGCGCAGATAGGCCCACTGAGCAAGAAAATGGCGATGCTGGAGGAACAAATTGAGGATCAGAGCAACAGAGCCCGGCGTAATAATGTGAGGATCACTGGCATACCAGAGGGGCGAGAGGGAGCGAGCCTAGAAGAGTACATGCAAAAGCTGATTCCAGAAATATTACATTTAAAATTTGTCTTACCCTTTGAGCTTGAACGGGCACATCGTGTCCCATCACAGAGGACTGGGAGATATCAACATCCGCGCCCTATCATCATCAAGGTGTTGCGGTATCCGCAGGCTATGCAAATTTTACAAGCAGCTAAACAGCAGTCTACAATGCAAATAGACGGATCGAAAATCGCCTTCTTTCCAGACTTATGCAAGAAAACGGTGGAGAAGAGGAAAGCTTTGCTGGAATGCAGGCCTGATCTACAGAGGCTGCAGGCACGCTATGACCTATATTACCCAGCCCGGATGAAGGTAACACTGGGGAATACTACTCGGTCATTCGACTCCGCTGAGAGTCTGAGACAATTTCTGCAGGAACATAACCACATGGAAGTGGGGACATAGCTTATGAATTGAGTGTCTGCTGGATGTACTTGACCTATATAGATAGAGTGGAAACCCAGTGTCCGATACTGCGGGTTAATTATACAGGCACTGACAAAACCGATATGCTGAGTAGTAGGCACGTTATGCGCAAGTATATCGCTGTGTTTTAAATATGCTGTGATGATTGTTTTAAATATGCTGTGATGATTGTTTAAATTACAATATGGCTTGAGGGTGGTAAGAAATGTTAAATAGGCATAGGATGGGTAGGGGGGGGGTCAAGGGCAGCGGGGTTGTGCGAAGGGCGGGTAGAGCTTCACCATATCTATCATGCAGTTTTGTTCTAGCTATATAGTGTTAAAAAATGTTCTGTTTGGAAATGTTTGGTATCTAATTCTCCTGATAAAGCGAACGACGAGTGCCATCACCATGCGGGCGAGTGCTAACTCTCATGGCTAATGTAAATATACGAGTGGTGTCCCTTAATGTGCAAGGCATCCACAATCCAATTAAGCGAAAAAAAATTCTGAATTATTGCAAACACCAGCGAGCGGACGTAGTTTTTCTACAGGAATCGCACTTGTCATTGCCCGAGTCCAATAAAGTGAATGGATCGGGATTTCAAATGATACTGGCCGCTCCAGCTCTCAAAAGGAAAGGCGGAGTAATAATCCTAGCCAGAAAGGCATTACAACTTACGGTAGTGGAAACAGCCATAGATCCGGGAGGGAGATGGGCTAGGGCAAAAGTCCAGATATCTGAAGCTGTGTATACCTTCATGGCTGTCTACGGCCCTACGCAAGATGATCCCAGTTTCTTTGAATCAGTGGCAAAGGAATTGCTGCAGGCTAGTGCCACAAATGTTATCCTAGGTGGAGACTTTAACTTAATACAGGATCCTTTACTGGACCGTACACCATATAAGCAGCAGCATAAGCCGCGGTCTTGGGAAATTGTTCGAAGTGTGATGGAAGAACTTGGGTTGGTGGACCCGTGGAGACTTCTGCGTCCAGAAGAAAGAACATATACTTATTACTCAATACCCCATAATACGCAAACGCGTATTGATTATTTCCTCATTTCTAAGACACTAATACCTGCAGTTGCTACTACAGAGGTTCTGGTAAAGACAGTCTCTGATCATGCAGCAGTTTTGGTGGAATTCACCTTAGGTCAAACTAAGAGTCCACAACTGAGATGGCATTTTGACCGAGCGTGGCTAAACAATAGTGAGATTGTGGAAGCGATACGCCGAGACATCAGAGAATATTTCCGTTGCAATCAATTACATGATACCTCGACATGGGCATGGTGGGAAGCCTTCAAAGCCACTATACGGGGCTGCTTAACAGCGTATAGTGTCCGAGATAGAAAGAGGGCTTTACAGCGAAAACTGGAGCTCGAAAAAGAGATACAAGTAGGTGAGCGACTCCTAACCAAACGCTCAGATTCGCTCATATTGCTTAGGCTACGTAAACTAAGATATCAATATAACTCTATCCTCAGCGAGGAAGCCATCAAGCAGATAAGGCTCCAGCAAGGAGTATATTACCACGAGAGTAACCGGGCGAGTGCACTGTTGGCTCGTACCTTGCGAGCAAAAAAAAGCCGGACTCGCATTGTAGGGCTCAAAGATGTTAAGGGTTTTCTGCATACAAATGATGAGAACATACTGCAACAGTGTGAACAGTTTTACTCTCAGTTGTACCGATCCGAAGGCAACTTCAATGAAGAGACGTTCACAAACTTTATGGCAGATATTGAAGGCCCTAAACTTACTGAAACTCAACAACGTGAGTTATCGCAGGATGTCACCTGTAAAGAAATCCAGCTAGCAATGCGGCAATTAGCTAAAGGGAAAGCTAGTGGCCCAGATGGTCTACCCGTGGAGTTTTACGGGGCCTTTTCACAAGAACTGCTCCCTGAGTTATATCTGTACTTTACTGAGCTTAAGAAGGAATGCCCCGAAGTTGGATCCTTGGCGGCAGCTACGATTGTAATTCACCCCAAACCGGGGAAGGATGATCAAATGGTAGGGAATTACAGACCAATATCCCTACTCAATGCAGACTATAAAATCTATGCTAAAATCCTGACTAACAGGCTCAGGAAAGTAATGACGAAGCTGATAGGGCCAGATCAATGTGGCTTCATGCCTGGAAGGTCAACAACGGATAATGGTCGCTTGCTGGCGCATCTCTTACTACAAATGCCACACCATGCGGGGCCGATAGTGGGCCTTGCACTTGATGCCGAAAAGGCATTTGATAGAGTGGAACTCCCCTATCTTTTCAGGGTTATGGAATGGTACAACATACCCAGTGCATTTCTTGACAGCGTCAGAATGCTGTACCTACGGCCAAAGGCACGGATAGCCGCGAATGGGGGACTCTCTACTGAATTTACACTTACAAGAGGAACGAGGCAAGGCTGTCCCTTGTCGCCCTTGTTGTTTAATCTGGCGCTTGAACCATTGATGGCGAAGATACGACAACGGAAGGATATAGAAGGCATACGCATCGCGGAGCATCAAATCAAACTGTCGGCATATGCTGATGATCTCTTTTTATTCATAAGCCGGCGTCGTTACCAGCCACATTAGAGGTTATTGAGGCATACTCCGACATATCCGGATATAAGTTGAACTTATCTAAAACTACAATAATCCCTTTGAACGGACAGATTCCGCCCATGTCCCTACAAGCTTACCCATTCCAAATGGCAACGACGTCCTTTAAGTACCTTGGAGTAACTTATGGGGCCACTATGCCAGACACACTGCAGCGATGCATGATGCAATGCGAAAATATTGTCAGAGATTGCGTTGGCAGATGGTCCCCATTAAACTTGACCTGGTGGGGCAGACTTGAAACTATTAAAATGGTTATAGTGCCAAAAATCAACTACATACTCGCCATGATTCCGATGCTATTTGACCGGAAATTTTATAAAAAACTGGAGAAGCTTCTGACAACTTTCCTGTGGCGGAACAAGACACCTAGGATTGCGGTATGGAAGCTCAAGTCTCCTAACAAGCAGGGAGGAGTCCACTTTCCCGATTTTTACTGGTATCATATAGCTGCACTGTTGAAAACAAGGTGCGCAGTGGAGTGAGACTGTCCTTGAAGCTGATGACCCAGTTTGGCTTCAGATTGAAGCAACACTGAGTAAAACCATACCTTTGTGGCTGCGATTGGGAGCAGAATATACTGCGTCTAGTTTTGGCAATGAAATAATGCGGGATACTCAATTGGCATACCAAGTGCTGGCGACCTGTGCTCCCGAACGACGAGAATACTCTGACAGTACTATTATATGGCATAACGCTAAGTTTCGGATTGATGGTAATAGTTTTATATGGATTCCCTGGATGTTGAAAGGAATATACAGCTTGGGCCAACTAGTACAAAATAAGACATTTAAGTCCTTTCCGGCAATGCAACAGGAATTTGGATTGCCCCAGAACAGTATGTACCAATGGTACCAGCTACGACACTGCTTAAGTAAAGCGGGAGTAATGGCGGCTGCGATTGACTCAGAGTCCCCCTTTCATCAGATAGTTCAAGAGATCAAGACGGGAGGTAAACTCCTCTCCCGTTTTGTTACTATCCTGCGTACAGGTAAAGGACGGAACTGCACGAAACTGCAGTCGCACTGGGAGATTGAGGCAGGAGCATTAACAACACCGGAATTGTGGGGCACACTGTGGCAAGCACAGATAAGAATAACGCGAGCGGCTTCACTTACTCAGACACTGTACTTTCTAGCCCACCGTGCCCATCTGACGCCTGTGAGTATTGCCAAGTGGTCTACGAATAAAGAAGTAACGTGTTGGTCATGCAACAATGCAGTTGGCACGCTACCCCACATGCTGTACTACTGTTCGTTACTACAGGGATACTGGCAGAGAGTTTGGTCACAAATTACGCAAATGCTGGATATTAGTGCACCCTTGACATACCGCATTATAGTTTACAAATCGCTGGCAGAGATTCCGGACTTAAAAAAGCTGGATTATCCAGTGTTTGACTTGTTACTAAGTCTGGCGCTTAAAGCTATACTGTGTAATTGGAAGAATTTTGCCAATTTGACAGTAGAGTACTGGTGGAACCTAGTCTGTTTCCATCATTCCTGTGAAAAAGCTTACGTAAGCCATAATTTAGCTTTCCCAACTGCGCTAAAGAAATGGGACGCCCTCGATCAACTGCTAACACATTGAGATTGAACTGCATGAGTTTTAGTGGGGTGGCACTCGTCGAAAAAGGATGTTAAACGTTAAGTGATAATAGAGATCTTATAGTACCAGTTGTAAGAATGGTTAGGATGTGTTTCCTATTGAATATGAGCAAGAAGTTTAAATATGTTATGTATATTGTTTGTATCGTTGGCCATGTGTAAAGTATAAAAAATATAAATAAAAAAAAAAAAATAAAAAAAAAAAAAGTTACAAAAATAACACAAAAAATAAGGAAAACAGAAAAAAAGCCTTTGGTCATTGATGTGAACGTACACGCTCTTTGGGAGATTCACCCATGTGAAGGAGTGATAAGATATCGTTTATCTGAGACCGCTGGCGAACAAGTGTAAAGGTTGATATTAAGAAATTATAATTGAGTGAATTTTTTGTTTTTTGATTTTGATTGTAGTTCACTCTTTCAATAGACCTGACTTAGTTATTTGTATAGCATTCCAATTTAAGACTGGAGTTTTCTCTTTAATTCTCTTCGATTTAGGAAAGCCAATATTGTTCTTTCTATAATAGTGTCTGATTCTGTTTCCTTGCATGTGTCATTATAGTACTTCTTGTCTCATCTTGTTGCATGTTGGAAATCTTTTTTGAGTGCTGTGATTGCCTCTCTTTCTCTTCTGGCTTTAGCTTCTCTGTATTTCTAGGCAATTTTCAAAGTTTCTTCAGTCATTCATTTTGTCTGTTTTGGCTTTTTCACCTTTTGTAGTGACTTCTTACTTTCTTTAAGCACACCTTTGTTAATGCCGTACCATAACTCTTCCGGTGTTCTGTCATTTGTATCCAAAGAAGCAAATTGAGTTTGCAGGTAGTCTTTAAATTCTAGTAGTATATTCTCAAGATCATATTTTGTTACATTCATGAGTGGCTTGTTCTTTTTTAGCTTTAGCTTGAGTTTTCATACTAGTAGTTGGTGAACTGTACCACATTCAGCTCCAGGTTTTGTTTTTGTTGATGTTATTTAGCCTTTCCATCATTGACCTTTATAGATGTAGTCAATTTGATTTTTGTACAATCCATTGGATGAAGTCCATGTCTACAGCTGCCACTTGTGTTGCTGGAAGAAAGTATTTGAGATGAATAGAATGTTGGATTTTCAAAATTCCACCAGTCTTTCTTCAGCTTCATTTCTGTTGCCAATTCCACATTTTCCAACCACTTTGCATTCTTCTGTGTTGCCAACCTTTGCATTCCAGTCACCAATGACTATCATGATATCTTGTTTGTATGTTCTATCAATTTCAGCTTATACTTGTTCATAGAACTCATCAACTTCATCCTCTTCTGTAGCTGTTGTTGGAGCATATACCTTAATTATAGTTGTGTTGATAGGTATTCCTTGTAGACGAATAGAAATTAACCATTCATTGATTGCATTGCATTTCATTAAGGCTCCTGCAAGCTTCTTCTCAATTATAAATGCAATCTTATTTCTTCTTTGTCTTTCATTTCCAGCATAGAATACCATGTAATCATCAGATGCAAAGTGCCTGATGCCAGTTCATTTCAGTTTACTGACACACAAAAGATCGCGTTGTACATGTTCCATTTCATTCTCGACCACCTCCAATTTCACTTGGTTCATGCTTCGTACGTTCCATGTCCCAACATATAAGACATCTCTGCAGCTTCTGACTCTCATTTCATGCATAACTACATCAGTAGTCAGATGTCTTGAGGGCTTTGATCCAACCACATCATAAATGCTGACTTTACTCTTAAAAGTCTTCAGCACATCCTCAGTTGAGTGCCTTCTGACCTGGGGGTCTCATTTTCTAGCACTATAGTGTAATTTGTTTTGTTGTGACTATCCATTGGGTTTCAAAGCAAGATACGGAAGTATATTGCCAGACCTTTCTTCTGCACAAGTAATGTTAGTGTTATTGGCGTTGTCACAGAAATGTGATCCTTCACTGCCAACACTGTCCTATTCTGCTGCTGCTCAGATGGATGTTTTGTCTTAGTCTGGCACTTTAGCTGAAACCTGTCCATCTTGGTTCACCCTGTCAATAGTTAAGCCACTGATAGTTTAGCTCTCAGCTTCACTGATGCACACAGGCCCTCACAGCACAACAAGCTGTAAATCAAGTGAGGGGCTGTTAGTGTAGGTGGGTTTAAAAGAGGTTTGGACAAGTTCATGGAGAAAAAGTCCATAAACCTTTATTAAAATAGGCTGGGGAGATCCACTGCTTATCTCTGGGTCAAGCAGCATGGAATCTGACTACCTTTTGGGAACCTGACAGGTACTTGTGACCTGGATTAGCCATTGCTGGGAACAGGATACTGCGCTGACCAAGTATGGCACATCTTCTGTTCTGTGGCAGCCCTAGAACAAAATGTTACAAGCTGAGAAATGACCAATGCTTGGATTATTGTTTTCAGGTGGTCCTTGGTCAGGTAATGCCTAATTTGCCTTACCATCTTCAATTTAAAGAAAGTTTGATGAACTACATTACCTTTTTGGGCTTCCACTGTCAAAGCAGAGTGCAGAATTACATCTAATATTTTCAAGGTCTTAATTAAATGGATGGCCAAAGTAAGACTACTACGGAAACGTATCCAATCTTCTGCCGTTCCAAAGCAGGTTTGTCTTAACTGGTGGTCAAGCACCCATGTCATCAGGTTCTGAAAACAACTTTTCAATCATGCACATGTGAGGGCAATTTTTAGGTAGTCATGGAGATTGAAATTAAGAGCTCAAGGTTGCAACATTCACAATTCCAAATGTGGAGCCTTTTCTGAAATATGAATAAGGTGGTGCAGATGCACACATATATGTGCCGATACATGGAGTAAGAGGAGCCATTTGGCAAATCTACACATGGGTAAAATCAACGGGACAAACTCGGCAGCTTCCACATTTAGACGCTGGCACTTATTTGTAGAAGGTGGTATTTCACAACTTCTATGTGTATAAATGTTGGCAATTAACTATAGATGCTGTTATCTTTTTTCTAATTTCAGTTTGGAGGGGTAAATAAACGGAAGGATTAAAGAGGATAACCCAATTTGTCCCTTCCTGTAAAGGGCTGGTTGAAACAAGCATTTTTTGAAAACCTAAATGTGTCAAGGAGCAGCTGTAAATCCCAACAATGACAATTTTGGCCTTGTACAAGTATTCCCTATATGAAATCCAAACATGAAGATTGCAAATAAAGCTTTAAAATAAAGCCAGAACATAATGTGTCATGAAACAGGACCATTTTAAAAAAAGAGTAGTAAGAAATTCCTACATCCTAGAACTCCATAACAAATACAGCTCAAAAATATATTGAATGAAATAGGGGATAGCAGGAGCCCAGGGGGACTCCACAGCTACATTGCTATGACTCAAAAAGTATTCATCTATTTGACCCTGTAAGACCAATTGCACTAGCATTCTTTGAACCAATTTTGAAAGACCAAAGGCACTCAGCTGCATAAGCAAAAGATCATGGTGAGATACTTCAAAGGCAGCGGACAAATCAAACTACCTAGCGAGGGCTTAAGAGCCCTTACCCAAAATTAAATGGAGTGCATATAAAAGTGAAGCCAAGAGCAATTCCATGTTTTGAAAGGCTGGGAAGCCTAACAGTGCAGGATACAAAAGGTCATGATCCTGCAAATGCAGCTGCAGTTGTTTAACTGCTGGCAACTGGGCAGTAATTAAAAGCAGAACACAAACACAAAGAAGGCAGCCTTCCTTCTGGATTCTGGGAACAAAGTGATCTGACGTAGTGTTTCAACTGGAGCTGCCAACAGAAGTGACACAAGACATAAATTCAGCATACATCGACTCTTTGCCAGTTTCCTTAGTAGTGTCTGAATTGCTATTACTGAACCTGGGGGAAACTGCTCCCAGAGGCAATCAGTCTTTATAGATGCTAAAGACTTTACCAGTGTTGATTGAAAAATGCCAATTTTAGCCTAAGGCTCTAATGACTGTGCTAATAATGAAGATGACAATTTGATTTTATCAATCTTCTCTTTAAAGTATACAGATAGTTCTTCCACTATCAAAACTTGATCATGAGGATGGGAAATGGCTGCCATGGGCTTCATACAACATTTTAACCTTATTTTGGCCATTAACTTTTTAATTACAAAAAATTGGTTCATTTTGCTTCTTTTGTAAATTTTTAATTGAATTCCACTATCATACCTCTGCCCTCCATCTATGCGCCAAGCATCTACAGACCTGTTTAGACAGCATCAGACTTGAATCATACCATGGAACAGGATGCTCTCATCTGATACTTTAAAGCAGCTATCTGGTCAAGACTTCCACTTACAGTACCACCCCATCTTTGTAGCATTTCTGTATTTCTGTTGTAGAATCCTCAGCAGAAATACAGACCTGCACTAAGGCCTAGAACTGAGCCTCTTCAATTTTACCTCTAGACCAAAAGGTTAACACTGGGACCTAATCACAGGAATATCCCATTCAGTTGTGAATTGTAGTAAATGATAGTCTGTCCAGATCAAAGGAATTGATCAATTACAGGAAGCCCATGTCATTTACTGTGGAGGCAATAAAAAACAACCGATCACACTTTACACTTTTTCATTCACAGACTTGGTCATGTCAGTGTTAGAGACTTGGATGAAACAACTATAGTAAATTGTCTCAGTAGGGTATCATGAGATGTGTGGACAATTGGACATAAGGACTGCAGTGTGCATGAGGTACATATGTCTATGTACATCAATGATATGTTTTGCATATCTATTTCCACGTAGAAAACTTAGCATTGAAGATGTGGGAGTAGGATGTCAGAGGCTGGGGATGTATGTGAACCAGGGGTATATGCATTTTCAGCGTGTCAATGTATTTTTGTGTCAGGTGTGTCGGGTATGGGAGATTTTTAAATAGAATAGAGACTTTATATTTTAATTCTACTGTTTGCACATAATTTAACATGGAACAGGTCTGCATAAGATATTTAAATGGTATTGAATGTTGACTATATTCTTAAAAGCTTTTATAGCATCTTTCCTTTAGCTTGTATTGATGTCATGCTGTGAAAATGGTCTGGATACTTTGTTCCTATTCCAGATTCTGCTGGTGTTAGCAGCATAACTTTGCATATGTACAATAGCTATTGAACCTCATGCATATTATAATGAGGCTGATAACATATTGCATGTCAAGAGAAAGATTTGACCTTAAAACCTGAAACAAAGGGCAGGGAATTAATTCAACTTCAAGATACACAGGGACTCTTAACCTCTTCCAAATACAGGATGAAAACATTTTTATTTGCTAGATGCAGAAAAATTTTGTTGATTGCCTAAAGAACATAACTTCTTATTCAGAACAGTTTTCTTATTTTCTGTCTCTGGTTCTCTATCATTCTTCGTAGATGATTTTTCATGTTTAAACCAATATCCATCTCTTCCTTTATCCATGTCTTTCACTCATATCTTTTAAAACCAAAAACTGGAATTTGGCATGATGAACTATGGTACAGTAATAAATAGTCACATTTCAGACAAAAGATATTTTAATGATATACTGGTCCGTTCTTCTAAATATACAAGGCCTTGCAAAAGTCTTTATTAATATAGGATTGATCTATGCAATATACTCCACACCTTCCATGTGAAAGAATTATAGAAATATTCAAAAAGTAATTACGAACAATAAACATCTAGCTTCTCTGAGTCTTCACATCTTTTCTCATACCAAACCTAAACAGCTAGAATTTTGTTCTTCCCATCTGCTTAACTGTGCCTCTTGTACTGCCCCACCTTTTGGCTGTTCCTCTGGCTGTCATCAAATATAAGTTCATCTCTCTGTCTTTATCATCTTTTTTTGCTTTTTGAATATATTTATTTTTATAACATTTTAAATTCACTAATAACAGTTATATTCATGTAATATTAAGAACGTATGAAATAGTAAATACAAACAATAATCATAGTAATAATCAAACATAAAATATCCTTACCATAGCTTCTCCTCAAATTTCAGTGGAAAAAAATAACTACCCTTGATCTTTTTATGGAAATTGCACAAATCCCTCTATGCCATTAGATCCTCAGGCAACTTATATCACTGCTTAGGCACTACTGTTGAGAACATCTTTGCACATGTTTCCACCCATCTAACTATATAAAAAGATGGGATCTCTACCAGATGACTATCTTTAGACTGCAATAGTCTTCTTGACTGATACAATTCAAACTTATCATTCAAGGGAAACTTCAATCCAGCTTCAATACTTTAAAAAACTAATATTACTGCTTCAACTTTATACTGCCTCTCAGTAGGTAGCAAAGTAAAGATTCAAAAGTAAAATAAAAAAACCAAAAGATATACCCCTCACTCTTGCTACAAATTATGACGCCAAATTGTGTAAAGTATTTTTGGCTCTGCTAGTTTAACAGCTTTTTTTTTTTATTCTCTATACCACCTTGCTGGTTTTCTCAAAAGGCAGTCAATCAAATTAATTAAACATTAAATTAGATCTGCTCCAAACCATTGGCTTAACAAGGCTCCTATTAAGCTATATAGTACCCAATAAGCATATGAATTAGCTTTTATATGAATGAAAAATTGACAGGAATCATGATTTTTGGTTCTTCCTGGTGTCAATTAACTAAACACGTGCTTGGGAAATTTGCACAAATTTAATTTGTGAACTTCATTTTTGTTGTGCATGCATGTGTGGCCAGAAACATTGGAGCTAATTTGAAAGGAGGAAGAGATCAAGAATGGATCACCAGCAGCTAGAATGAGGCATTTGAGCCAATCAACCTGCAAATCCTTGACAGGTAGCAAGAGAAACCTATCGTTGCTTGAGTTCTGCAATCCTATGGCTGATGAATTCATATCAGGGATGGAACACACACCCCAGCACAAGCCCTAGAAAACTATTTTGTCTCTGATTTACAGAGAGTTAGAAAGAAGTGCTGGCTGGGGTTTAGGACTGGAAAGAAGAAGAAAAAAAAACAACTTGGCTGTCTAGGGGCTAAGGATTGAAAAGGTTGGAAAACCAGACAACTTCAATTCTGACTCTGAGGCACTGAGAAGGGACTGGTGGCTATTGGCTGGGGTTTGCTTGCTACCTGAAAACACAAAAAATAAAAAGATTCAGGAAAAAAAACATCTTGAGAGTGTCCTTGACTCCCTTGGTACTGCACAGTCTACTTTCACAAATAGGTGCTTGAAAGGTTTGAGTAGGGCAGAGAATGCCTTTACAGTTTCCAAATGTAATTGTTTTTATTCTTAAGCATTGGTGAAAGAAAGTGTACTATGCTGTATGAACTTTAATGATACAACACAGCCAGTGGCAGTTGTGGAAGGTATATCTAAATCAATGTATTCCCTTGCATAACCAGAAGATACAGTGCAATATTTTTTTTTGCAACAATGTTATTCACCTATAGTCTCTCACTGAAGCTGCGGAGGTACAAAAGCATATTACTTTATTTATTCTATCCCATGTTCATAGAATACAGATACATAAAGCTTTGAGATAAACAGTAAAATGAAATCTAAAAGACATGTATTTATTTAACAGGTTTTTTTATACTGCCTTATCATTAATTCAAAGCGGTTTACATAGAACAAATACAATAATAAGCTTTTACATAGAACAGGGTATTAAAACTTGGAGGATTAAATGGGGCAAATGATACATTTAACAATTGCTATACAGATACATTGCAGCGGTGTGATGAATTATAGTGTTACATTTAACAGTCATTTGCTATATAAAGTTGTTTTATTATAGTCTGACCCTTGTTCTTCCAAGATGGGACTGTAGTATTCAAGGAAAAGTTGAGATTTTATGGTTTCCCTAAAGTCCAGTAGGTATTTGATTGCATGTATTGTGGTGGGAATATCGTTACATAGCTGGGGGGCGTACAGGGAGAAGGCAGTACTGCAGGAGGATTGCTTCATTGATCTGAAGCTTGGTGGAGTTTTGAGGATGTTGCTGTCTGCTCCTCTTCTCGTTCTTGTTGGACATGCTTTCCTGATCAATGGTTGAAGAGTCAATGGAGATAGGTTGTTTAGTATTTTGAAGACTATTATTATGTTCTTGTATTTGGCGCGAACAGTGATGGGGAGGCAGTATAGTTGGTGGACGGTAGGGGTTATGTGGCTGTATTTTGCAGTTCCAGTAATTATTCTTGCAGCAGTGTTTTGCACCAGTTGGAGGGGGAGTAGTGTTTTTGTGGGTAGTCCATGGTAGATCACGTTGCAGTAATCTAGTATGGGTGTTGCTATAGCTTGGCATACTGTTCTGAAGTCACTATCAGTTAGTAGAGGTTTAAGTTTGTTTAAAGTTCTCAACTTGTGATAGGCCAATCTGGTTGCTCTCTTTATGTGAGGTTGAAAGCTGAGGTGATAGTCGAAGGTTACTCCGAAGTATTTGACTTCTTGTTTGTTAGTTAAGGTGTGATTTAGGATCTTTATTGAGTCTGGAGGGGAGAATTTAGTTTTTCTGGTAATATGCATCAGTTCAAATTTTTTGAAGTTTATGGAAAGATTCTGTCCTTTGAGCCACTTTGCCATTGATTTGAGCCATGCTGTGATTTGTGAGTAATCCGGGTAATTGATGTTAATGCGGGTGAATATCATGATATCATCCGCATATATTCTGTAGTGGATGTTGTGTTGTCTTATGTTGTATATTGGTTGGATGTATATATTAAATAATAGTGCAGACATGCAGTCCTTGGTCCTAAGACCAGGAACTATATGTCTGCCCTAGCCATAGTAACACCCATATACTAGATTTGATCCTAAGACATGCAGTCCCTGGTCCTATGGGTTGCGAATCCAGTCCCATAGGAGCATTAGCTAGGAAAGAACATTCTCCTCCCCACAGTCCTTTGAAGACTATTAATAAGCAGGAAGGATAAACAATCAGAAAAGGGCCTATCCCAAGCCAGGCATGTGGCCTCCCAACATAGTATCTGAGAAAGCTGAGGCAGCACATTTAGGGTGATGCTACTTCAAGGCTTAAAAAGGCCTGCAATTAGAGGGTTTTCGGCAGCAGCAAGGATTTATAGCAGAGATTTTGGTAATGGTAGACTTCTTGCATGGTTAATTGTGAAAAAGTTTAGAACCCCTTATGAAGGAGAATGCTACAGTATCTATTATCTAGCCTCTGTGACCTGCAGATGAAAGGAACTATCACTTTGCAGTACAGAGGACTGACTTACTGAAAGGAAAAACTGGTGACGGAGCTAGAGGACTGGAAGCACCAGAGAGACAGGGAAGTGGTGTTCCTGATGTATCAGGGGAAATAGCAGGCACACAAGCAAGCAGTAATGGTACCATGAGCATCACCCTATCACCTACCATTCCCCCAAAGTTACACTGAAGTCCAATCTACAATTCTAAGCTGCAGAGATTTACCTACCATTAGTCAGATTTTTGCACCTATTTGCACTATAATCCAGTGCCAACCGCCAGTCACATTAGGAACTACTACAAACACTGCCCATTTAGAACCCATACCAAACCTGCCGTATCCTGACAGCATTACCAGGACTCACAATGCACCATACCCTACCTATCAAAAGGCAACACTGCAAATATTAAACCAATACATTTCAGAGAATAACAATACATGACCTACTGGGGAAAGAGAACAAGTGGCAATGTCAAATAGGAATTACATAAACAGAATACCTCAGTTCAGTTACACATGCAGAACATAGACCATCACCAAACAAGGAATCAAAATTTAGAAACAGGAAGACAATAATTAAACTGGGAACCCCAAAAGCCAAACTTGGAATGTACAACAACACTGTAGAAATAAAACTATAAATTAATTTCCTCTTGTACTAAACAAATCACAGACGTTAATGATGCACATTTCCGAGAGCTGACATATTCCAGTTAATAAATTCAAAATAAAGAGATATATTTCTACCTTTTGTGCATTTTTTTTTCAGTTGTAATTGCTCCAGCCACTTTCTTCTGGTTTCTTCATGTCTTCTGCTATCTCTCCATCGTCTGCTGTCCATTTGTCCTTTCTTCTCTCTTCTAGTTTTTTTTCCATTCTCTCTCTACATCTGCTTTAACATACTGATCTATCTCCTTTTGCTCTTTCCTCTTTCCTATTTCATCCACTCAAATTTTACCCCTCCATTCTCAATCCCCACTTACTCTCCCAATACCCGGCCAATTGTAGATTTTTCTTCCCTCCCACACAAAATATTTTTCCCCTCTCCATTTCACTTTCCCAGCCCCATCCCATTGTAATCCTCCCCCAACATCAGCTCCCTTCTAGTTCCAGCCCCACTCAGAATCCGCTCCCTTCTAGTCCCCGCATCAGCCCATTTCCAGTCCTAGCCCCCCATCAGCCCATTTCCAGTCCTAGCTCCCCCATCCATTTCCAGTCCTATCCAAGTCCCTCCATCAGCTCATTTCCAATCCCAGCCCCCCATCAGCCCATTTCTAGTCCTTTCCTAGCCCCACCTTCAGCCCGTCAAATCATAGCTCCCCTCCACTCAGCCCATTTCCAATCTTAGCTCCCCCAACAGCCCATTTCCAGTCCTATCCTAGCCCCTCCATCAGGCCATTTCTTGTCCTAGCTCCCCCCCCCCACTCAGCCCATTTCCAGTCCTAGCTCCCTCCCCTCACAGCCCATTTCCATTCCAAGCCCCCCCTCCCCATCAGCTATTTGCAGTTCAAGCCCCCCCTTCCACTCAGCCCATTTCTATTCCAAGCCCCCATCCCCATCGGCTATTTGCAGTTCAAGCCTCCCTTCCACTCAGCCCATTTCCAGTCCTAGCAACCCCCCCAACCCATTACCAGTCCTAGCCCCCCATAGCCCACTTCCAGTCCTAACCCCATCAGCCCACCTCAAGTCCTAACCCCCCCCAAAGCCCATTAGCAGTCCTAACCCTGCTCCCCCATCAGCCCAGGGAAAATTTAAAATAACAAAAAAAAAGCCGTCTGCTGCTGCTACCGCCGCCACCGTGGCAGCAGCAGAATCGAGTGCCCCACGCCCCCCCCCCCTGCCTGGCAGAGCCCTCCCTCCCTGCAGCATCAGCTCCCTCTCCGTGCCGGCTTTCAGAGCCGCAAAGGGAGATTTTTTTCCCTCGCGGCTCTGTTAAACCCGCCGGGGCTGATGAGAAAGCCTGTTTCCCATCAGCCCCGGCAGGCTTAACAGAGCCGCGAGGGAGAAAGTCTCCCTTTGCAGCTCTGAAAGCTGGCGTGGAGAGCGAGCTGATGCTGCAGGGAGGGAGGGCTCTGCCTGGCAGGTGGGGGTCACGGGGCACTCGATTCTGCCGCTGCCAGCTTTTTTTTTTTTACATTTACTTTTAAAGCCGAATGTTGTTTGTGCTTGGCCCCCTGAAACGCGGGGCCCTGTGCAAAAAACATTCTCGCTCAATGGACGGGACGACCCTGTCTGTCCTGACGCTAGCCATTGTGCCCATTGAATGTATATTCTCCATGGCAGCAGATATCATGGCTACCCATCCTTCATGGCTAGCAGGGGACTTAGTGGAAATGCTAGTGTTTATGAAGACAAATCTCTCCTTCCTTGCTTTTCCTTCTTTTCTTGTGTGATTTGGAGGAGGAATGAGTGTAGATTTATCCTGAAGGGCAGTTGCCCATACTCTTTGCCTACAGTGCAGCTACTAGCTGTGTTTCTGGCAATTTCCACTGCAGTCTGCCCATTTCCAGTGGCTACCTTTCAACAACCAATGCCAAAACATAATAGAAAAAAGGAAAAAGGTAGAAATAAAGGATAAAACAAAACAAACAGAAAGGAAATATAAAGAATTGAATAAATCCCACTCTGTTGCTGATGCCATTCTCACCATCCTGTCATTTCTGTCACGGCCTGCCTCTTAGTTACCATTCCTGCTCTTAAGATCTGAATTACAGACATATTGAAGCAATTGCAAATCCTGTTCCTGCCTGTGCATTTGCTCTGCAGCCTGCTATCACATCTCCACATGGCAAAACAAAAATCAAAATGACATTTAAAAAAATAAAGACCACCTTTTACTTCTCTCTGCTGCCTATGCACTCTGCTCTCATGGCTTACCTTGCTATCCTTCAGCTTTCCCCTGCTGATTAGTGTGTTTCAGGCCACTCTTCTAGCTATATAGCTAGGCTGCTTTGGCTTTTTCTTGGGCTACTCTTCATCCTTCTACTTTGCAACTTTATGTGTACAATTCTTAGTTCTGTCATTTTATGACTTTCACTCTCCTGAAATACCATATACCCTTTTCTCACCACCCTTCTGCCTGCATAGATCTGAAACAACTAAGCTTTGGATTTTTCTGGTATGACAATTTGCATGGCATGGTTTTGACCTACTGCCCCTGCCACTAGCAGGTAGGACACTAACTGGAAGAGCCACTGGTTCTAGTCTCACTTCAAAATGAACTAATTGGATTTTTCAAATTGCCTCCTCATCCTCCTCCTGCTTTGTATCTTTGAGAATGCCTTTTTGATTGTTCTGATATCCACCTTGCAAACTGAGTCTGTAAGAAACTGAAACCGGCATAGAGGGTGGACACTACCAGCCTACCATCGTTGATGAACCTCGAGCTCTCTTTTCAAAATTCTTTTAAAATTTCCATTACTGTCCTTCTTTGGAGTTTGTAGTTAAAGGGCAGCTACTCTTATATACTTCACCGAAGAATGGTAGTTTTATTAGAATCATTGATAGAGGAGCAGGAGACACCTGTTTAGCCAGTCTGATAGCTGGATCAACTCTAGTTATCATGGGATGACAGATTGCCCTCACAGCCAGTATCCTCTATTACTGTACTTGTTGATTTGTTGACTAAAAAAACCCTTAGATTATTTTGAATGACTAGAGTTTGTTCCTGGGATGCTTCTTTCATCCCAATACTTCTATTGGGAGGAATAAGCATGGAACACTGACAGATGAAGGGGGCACCTGCCTAGCCAGACTGATAGCTGAATCATGCCTAGCTTTCAAGCGGTGACAGATTGTCCTCACATCCACCATCCTCCATTACTGTACTTGTCAATTATCGGTCTTCCATTAGAAGTATTAGCTTTTCATTTTAGGTGAGTCAAACCTGTTTTGTTGCAGCATTGGTCTCCTTCAGCTCTTCTGAGCTGTTGCCACCACTGATGTAGCCCAACTCTGAGTCTTTGTCACACACTTCAGCATATCATCTGGGCAGTCCATGAGTGCTTCTTCTGCTCTCGGGGGATTTTCCCTTGTACTTAAGGTTCCTATGCTGGGATCAAAGTCTTTAGTACCAGAATCCTAATTTTTAGGCACACAACTTAGCTGAACTCCCCCTAATCCTGTGGCCTGACTCGTGCCATCATTTCTGCAGTTGTGTTGGCTCTCCTCTGCTGTTGTAGGAACTTACAGTCAAACAGGGTGCTGTGCTGTGCTGTGTTGAGCCTCCTGGCATAATTTAGGATCTTCCTGGCGATCTGAGTATTCTTCTGTGTTGGTTCTCTTGGCACCATTGGGGCCTTTCTTGCAATCTAGTTTTGGTCCTAGTCCTTCTGGTGTAATTTAGGTCTTTCCAGGCAATCTGGGTGCTGTGCTGTGCCATGTCGATCCTCCTGGCATTATATAGGGCCTTCTAACCTATCTGGATACTGTGCTGTGTTGGTCCTTCTGGTATAATTAGGTCCTCCAGCCAATTAGTGTGCTGTGCTAGTCTCCTTGCTATATAGTTTCCCCCATAGACTTTAATGGATAAAAATGGGACAAACCTACAAATGTTTCAGCCCCCGAAACTAAGCAAACAAACATATTCGGATGAATAAAAATGAGCCTAAAATTCTTTGGCATACATAAGCCTAGAACTCCCCTGTTTTCAATCATAGTAGTTGAACTGATTTAAGTTTTTCTGGATAAAATAATCAAACTGCTTCTGGAAGTAATAAGAAATTTGAATATCTCTAGTGTACTGAAAGTTTGTGGCCAGACTTGAAAACTGCAGTCTACAAAGGATCTTCAGCTATCTTGTAAAACCTTGAGCTACTATGTGGAAAAATGAACAAATGAACAAAACAAAAAAAAACACTCTACTCAACTAAGCATAGGCCAGGTATTAAAGTCATATACATATACTATCTTATCACAGGTTTAAAAGGAGAAAAAAGGCTTCAGATTACAGGGTTCAGGCAGACAGCACAAAACATGTCTTTGTCCTCTCCATCACATCAGCAGCCAAAAAAACTCCTTTAACATCATTTATATTAATATTTATACATATTTTTCAACCATTTTAATCCACTGTTCTTATTCTATAGTATCATTAATACAACTTAACTGAATGGTCTCTATAGCATAGTTAAAAATCTTGATTCGGATCATACAGATTTCCATTCATACCCCGACGCCAAACATTTTGTCGACTCAGCGTTTCGCACTACGCTTTCTCAAGGGGTTGCAATAAAGATGCTAAGGGGGAAAAACAAATATAAATAAATAAACTTGTGTAAGAAACTTCCAGACAAATGATTCAGAGGGAGAACAGCCACGCAACCAAAACAGCACAAGCACCAGGCATCTACTGTAGCTAATACAGAAATGCATAAGTTCTAAACAAAATGCCTCATTCAATGCTGCTGAAAAACTTTACTCTCTTAAAATGGAAAGAAAAGAAAATGCAGCAAACACTTACCCTCACTGACCATCAGTCCCAAACAGCATGCTATGCAACTTCCAAATAGCAGAAAAAAGACAAGCAGGAGTAGAGCTGAAATAAAGCAAGCCTCTCCCCTATTGGTCCAAGATCCACCAATCCGAGGGCTTGTAGAAAATCCACAAGGAAAAACACAGCTACAACCCTATAAACAATCCACCCGCCCACCCATCTATACACACAGATGCCAATCAATTTGGGAATTAAGACCCCTTGGACTAATAGTATCTAAACAAAAAAATCCATTTTTGTTCCTTAAATACCAACGACTGTTCTCTGGTACAGTCACCAATCCCAGCTTTACTGTATTTTGGAGGTGAGGTGTTGGAGTCTATTGTAGGTCATAAACCATGTGGTCATTGCTTAGTCTGTGAAATCACAGAAACCATAAGTGTGTTTAAATATAGAGGACGTCAGTATTGGTTAAAGCATAATGCTACGTGTGATTCTGACTTTGTAGTTTACATAATTAGATGTCCTTGTGATCTGTTGTATGTTGGACAAACTTCACGACCCTTTAAAATACGTATGGGTGAGCACAGAAGCCATTTACATTCTGGGAGACTAGAAGCTCCGATTGTTCAGCATTGTAAAGAGAAATGTCATCTGTTGCTGATCTGCGCTGCTTCTGTATTGATCAGATTAAAGCTGGGATTGGTGAACGTACCAGAGAACAGTCTTTGGAGTTTTTTGGCTGCTGATGTGATGGAGAGGGCAAAGACATGTTTTGTGCTGTCTGCCTGACCCATATAATCTGAAGCCTTTTTTCTTCTTTTAAACCTGTGATAAGATAGTTTATGTATATTAATTGAATACCTATGCTTAGTTGAGTAGAGTGATTTTTTGTTTTGTTGGACTGAATCTATTTCACTCTGGAATTGAGGATTTTGAATTGTGGTACCACAATGGAAAAATGAACAAAAACTGTACCATCCCACTGTGCAAACTTGGTAAACACATCCTAAATGATTCATGCCGATTATTAATTCAAAAGAGACTGCCACCAAATATTGAGTCAAGGGGTGAAAAGATGTAAACATAAATACTCCAATGCATTTTGAATTGTAAGTTTTATATAGAAGACTAAAAGGAATATACAAAAATGTGAAAACATTTATAAGGTTCTGTATATTCCAGCAGCAAATTGTAGAAGTTTGGATTTGGATTATTTGATCTGTTTTTCCAAACCCATTCTTGAGGCATGATATAGTTCAGGTATATTAGCTAGGTCAGTACAACACAAAGTGATTTGTCCAAGGTCATGGGCTTTGGTGGTAGATAAGGGATTTGAACCTTTGGCTTTCTTGGTTCTTAAGCTACATCCTAAGCACTTGGTAGTTCCTCCCATTTGACTGGCCTGGTAAGGTTTGGGGGGACTACTGGTTAGTGTGGAAGAAATGCTGAAGAGAGAGAGGATCACAAATGGTAGTCAGTCCCTTTCCTCCAAACATACAGATTCATCTTGCTAGGAGAAATAACCCAAAAGGGCAGTTGATCCCCAGGCTCTACTTTGAACTCCAACAGGAAGGAAGAGTGAATACAAGGGGAAATACCATGACAAATCTTTAAGAAGTATATGTTTGGTCCTAATATACTGAAAAGGCACCAAAAATGAAACTCTTAAATAGCATTCCAAGTTATTTGAGATAAGGACCACCTTGACCATAACTCAGGTTGATGGAAATTGTTTATTGCATCAATCACAAGTAAACAGCTAATAGTCACAAAAGACACATTTATAAAGTTATTTTATTTATTTGAATAATTTTTCTATACCATCCCTTCCAAAGATCAGGGGCGGTTTACATTGAACTAACAAGGTACAAAGAATGGTGTTACAAAGAAAGTTCTAAGTACCACCACTACATCATACAGATAGACTTGCAAGTACCACAGAAGAGATCTCTAATTCCAAAGCCAAAAGACAGTAAACAGAATCACAGCTTTATTTACTCTTTTGGAGATAGCTCTCATGGAGTGAGAATGAAGGCCATTGTGTGCTGTTGCTCTTATCTAAGATCTTGGGGGCCAATGCAGAAAGCTGGTGTTGAAGTTGCATGCTATTAGCTATGTACGCATCAATGTACCGCATCAATAGTGTGTGACTTCATCGCCGGCCTGCAGAAAGGAGTGGATATGAAAATGAGCATTGCATACAACTCTGGTGCAAAATGTCAGCGTTAAACTGGGAGAGCAAGCCAAACACATGTGCACAGAAGTTGGCATGCATTTCCAGAGAAACAGGGTCATCTGATGGGAAGTTTGACACTTCCCCTCAGATGATCCAGGTATCGGGGAAAGTCCCCTATGTCATAAAAATACTGTCAGGGGCCAGTGCCCCCCAACACTGACTCCCTGGCAGAAATCAAATCTCTGGTGTCTCCGATCCCTGCCCCTCCTGATAAAAAATTCCTTGGCGGCCCAGTGGCCCTGACCTCTGTACCCACCCACCCAATAAAAAAAAACCCTGGTGGCCCAGCGGCCTCGATCCCCCTACCCACCCAATAACAAAAATGCCTGGTGGCCCCAGAACCCCCACCCCCTATCCCAGTATCTTTAAACTTGAGTGGGAGCAGCATAGGGATAGCACAGAGAGAGTTGGCAGACATGGGTTAGGAAAAGTAGAAGAATATCTACTCATGTTTGGTATGACCTTGAGGTCACAAAGAGAGATGAAATAGTAATGGATTTTCTGGTTCTGAGGATGCACAGGAGAGATGGCTGTGGTAATTGCAGGGCTGGTGCCTTAGGCAAACTTTTAGCCTTGTACCTCCTCACAATTAGCTTTAAGACCCCTAGTCCCACCCCTGGAAGATTTAGATAATGAAACTCAAACATAATCAACACCATCCCTCCCAGAAAATCCTATAAATATTCATATTGAGACATTATGGGCCCGATGCAGAGATACAAATAGTGGGGTTGGACGTCTTGGTTGGACATCCAATCCCTGATCTTGCCCGGAATGCTATGCAGAGTCCAACCCACCCCGCGTGTACAGAGGGTTAGTGCAGGGAGCACTGGATGGGGGTGGGAGGGGGAGGGCTGGAGGCGGAGAGTGGACTGAGTGGGGACAGGCCACAGCACCTGGACATATAGGGCCTATTTCGGTCAGGGTCCTGTATGTCCAGTGGTCTCCATTAGAAGATGCCATGACACAGCACACCAGCAGAAGCAGAGGGTGGGCTAGCCATGCTGCAGAGAGGATGGCTCCCCTGGCAAATTTGGGGGCACACTGGGCCATCTCAGTGCCTGATCCTGCAACCCCAGGAATGTCTAGCTCCTGCAGTGCAGAATCGGGTTTTATCAGGGCCCATCCATTTTTTGGACATCTGGACATGCCCGGATATGCCCCTGTTAGAATCGGGCTCTATACCTTTAAAAATGAAATATTGTTTTGTAAATTTCTAAAAGCCACTTAAATGGACTATTTGTAAATCGCCCACTCTTCTTGCAGGTAAAAATAACATTAATAAGTCTTTTGAGTTTGTGAGGCAGTTAGGACACATTGTTTTGCTTTGACTGTAGCTTTTCTTTGTTACCCTAGGTAACTGCCTAAGGTCACAAGAAGAGACTTGCTTGACCAGATTTCATACTATCTCTGAACTCCAAGAGAGAAAGGGAAGAACTCTTGTCTGACTCTGGAACTTGAGCAAGGGAAGGAGCTTGAAAGTAAAAAGGAAAAACTATGTGAAGAAGTAGGCTGGGTTGGGTTGTAAGCAGTTATCTAGGATTAAAAGGAAAAATAAGACATGCAGTTATTATATTTTGTGTAGCAAGAAGTAGGGGTGTGCATTCATTAGTTGCATTCAGTTCATTATAGCACCTTAAAAATGTTACGGAAATGTTTATTAGAGTACCATATTTCCTGGATTATAAGTCACATTTTTGTATATCCGGAAATGATGGCACGGCCTATACACTGGAGAGACTTATTGAAGAAATTTACACAGTGGAATGCGCCCCCTCGAAACAGATATAACTACTCGCAACTGCGCAGTGGACGGTCTTTCTCCGTGGGCCTCCGCTCTACACCCAGCACTAGCAAGCAGATCATCAGACTGGTACGTACTTTAACTATACTTGCAAATAGCATACCAAAGCGCATAAAAAATAGCATATGGGACAAATTTCAGTTACCCAAAAGATATTATCTTTAACCCTACAGAAAATGGTGACACCAAAGGCACGGAACTCATACACCATGGAATTCAAATTGAAAGTTATTCATTACGCAGAAGAACATGGTAACAGAGCCACCCAGTGAACTTTTGGGATAAATTAGTTAGAGACTGGAGGAAAGCGCAGGGAAAACTAACCTTGATGAAACACAGCAAGTAGGCAAATCGCGGCTGCAAAACATGGTGGCCTGAATTAGAAGCACATCTGCTTCAGTTCATTGTAGAGCAGAGGGCCCAGGGTCATGCAGGTGTGATTCAAAGCAGTTCATATCACCAGGGAAATAAATATAGAAGGATTCAAGGCTGGTCATTCATGGTACTACCGATTCATGATAAGAAAACAATTAAGCATATGACAAAGAGCAACCATGTGTCAGCAGCTCCCCGCTGATTTCTTGGATAAGGTACGGAATTTCAGGGAATTTGTAAACAAAGAAATCATCACAGTGACACTTGACTTCATAATCAACATGGACAAGGTTCCCTTAACCTTCAACATCCCATTAGGGAGAACGGTTAGTCAAAAGGGGATTAGAAAAATAAATATTAGAACCATCGGACACAAAAAAGACACACTTTACAGTGGTGCTGGCCTGCTGTGCAAGTGGAAAGAAACTGCCACCTATGATTATATTCAAAAATAAGACAATGCCACGTGAAACTCTATCACCCAACGTTGTTGTTGATGTGAATGAGAAAGGATGGATGGATGAGAGCATGATGCTGAATTGGCTGCATCACTGCTTCAGTAAGCAGCCGGATAGATTTTTCAAGAGACAGAAAGCAGCACTACTTATCATGGATAGCATGAGAGCCCATTTCACTGAAGACATAAAGACATAAAGAAGAAAATAAAATCTCTGAACACTGCCCCGGTTATTATACATGGTGGTATGACAAAAATGCTTCAACCACTTGACATTTCCATCAACAGAAGATTCAAAGCTGTGTTGTGTCGCCTATGGGATAACTGGATGTGCGATCTAGACTATTGCAACCTCCTCTTTGTTGGTCTCCTTCTGAATAATCTCTTTCCCCTTCAATCTATTCAAAACTCAGCTGCACAGTTAATCTTCCACCAGCCCAGATATGCTCATATAACCCCTCTTTTCAAGTCACATCATTGACTTCCCTTCCATTTCCATATCTTGTTCAAACTTCTCCTTCTGACCTAAAAATGCATTCATTCTGCTGCTACTCACTACCTTTCCTCTCTCATCTCCTCCTAAACCCCTCCTCTTGAACTCCGTTCTTCTGGTGGATTGCTTCTCTCTATTCCCTTTTCTTCCACTGCCAACTCCAGACTTTGATCCTTTCATCTTGCTGCTCCTTATGCCTGGAACAAACTTCCTGAGTCTATATGTCAGGCTTCATCTCTGCCACTTTTCAAATCCATGCTAGAAATTCACCTTTTTGAGGTTGCTTTTGGATACTGATCCGCTTAATCTCCTATTTGTCTCTTTACCCTTCTTTAACTGTGCAGTTATTCTCAGCTGTTGTGTTGTCTATCTTGATAGATTGTAAACTCTGATGAGCAGGGACCATCTTTTTACATATATCTGTATAGCACTACGTATGCCTTATAGTGCTATTTAAATGATCAATAGTAGTAGTAGTAGTAGTAGTAGTAGTTCTCTTCATCTATGTCCTCCCACTCTGAATCACCCACCCCCCAATTCAATCACCAATAGAGCACCCATTCAATCTCCATCCCATCAAAACTCCACTATCCAATTCCTCTGATCACATATCCCTCCATAGCTGATGACCTGACATCTAGATCCACCTTTCACTTACCCAAGCAATCCCTTCTAGCTTAGTATATGGGGCAGGCACAGTCTCGATCCACTCTTGAGGTGGCATTAAGTGTCAATGCACCACCAGCAGTCTTGACAATGCACAGTAATATCCCATGAACTGTCAGTACTGGCTATACCCTATCTCAACCCAAGCCTGCCCCAGCCAACACTAAGCAATGCAAGTTTTTTATCGCATGTCAGTTTTCACCTCATACATACACTAACTGCTTAGAATTGTTTAGTAAATGTGCTCCTAAATGTGTGTTACATTTTTTAAGGTAAACTAACACATTGACTTACACTATTAAATATTTCCTATTAAAACAAATGTGTCAAATGAACCCAAAAAAAGTCATACAATTTGTGAAAATTCTGGAAAAAAATAAAAACGGGCCAAATGCTTTTTGATTGCATTCCTAGAAGGAAGAAGACCTTGTATACAAGGGATTACAATAGCTGAGATAGCATGGGATAGCATAAAGGTAGGTTTTGTCAGACAAATCTGATTGATTTATATGAGTGGATGACCAGAGAATTGCATTGGGGGAGAGCACTAGATGTAGTATACTTAGATTTCAGCAAGGCCTTCTACACTATTTCACATTAGCAACTTATAAAAAAAAACAAGTGCCTTGGGATAAACCCTAAAGTGACTGATTGGGATAAAAACTGGTTAAATGAAAGGCAGCAGAGGGTAGTAGTAAATAGATTTCTCTCCGAAGATAGGGTCCTGTTATTTTTTATATTTTTGTAAGTGAAATTGCAAAAGGTTTGTCAGGAAAGGTATTCCTCTTGTGGATACTAAAATATGCAGAAGAGTAGACATCCTGGAAGGTACGGATAACATGAGGAGGAATCTAGTTAAGCTTGAAGAATGGTCAAGAATTTGGCAGCTAATATTTAATGCTAAAAAAAAAAATGCAAGGAAGCAGTACAGTATAAGGGGTAAAGTTCCTCAATGCATGAAAGAACAGATCTACAAGCTAGTACTAATCTCCATAACACTAGGGATGGAAGCACGCTGAGTGAATCTGTCTAAGTTTTTATTCTTTCTCTTTTGCTTGCTTTGAATGATTTCTAGATGCCTGTACTTTATCTTTTTTTTTTTAATTAATTGCACTGCTGTATTTACTACCTAGGCTTAACATTGTTCTTTTTGAAAATTGCATAAGTTTATGTTTGGTTTCTTTACCATTGGAGAAATGATTAGTGCAATATAGGAATTACATAGTTCTAACAAAGAATTAAAATGTTTATCTTATTCTAAAAAAGAAAAGATTAACTTTAAAAGAAACTATGTGGTCTATATTGCAGTAGCAAACCTGAGGTCTGATAGTTAACAGATGCCAAGCAGGGGTCTCAGACTTAGGAAGTCAGATTCATTGCTTACTGTCACTTTGTTACAGGGGAATTTACAACTTATTTCCTAAGGCACATGGTTATTGACCTAAATTTATTGGAAAGCACACCTGTGTTGCTTTTTTGATCTAACAGTCACCCCATATTTAACACAATAATCAAAATGACTTTTATTCAGTGCAATAACTGTAGTGTTTTAATCCTCAGGAAAACAATTTGTAGCTTTCAAACTTGTCTGATCTGTCTTAAACTATCTGCTATGGAAAAAGAATTGATTCAATTAAAGGAAGAATTAGCTGCAATAAAACAAACTTCCCCTTAGAAAGAACTTGAAAACAATCCATTGCCACCCCCACAAGGAATCCAGCAACCCAAGGATAAGAACATAAGATATGCCATACTGGGTCAGATCAAGGTCTATTAAGCCCAGTATCCTGTTTCCAACAGCGACCACTCCAGGTCACAAGTACCTAGCAGGTTCCCAAAAAGACACACAGGTTCCACAATGCTTGTATTGGGGCAAGCAGTAGATTTCCCGTGTTCTCTTTAAGTATGGTTTATGGACCTTTCCTCCAGGAACTTGTCTAAACCTTTTTTAAACTCAGTTACACTAACAGCTTTTACTACATCCTCCAGTAACAAATTCTAGAGTTTCATTACGTGTTGAGTGAAAAAATATATTCTCTTATTAGTCTGAAACGGGTTAAACTGTAGCTTTATTGCATTTCCCCTAGACTTTCTACTTTTTGATGGCGTAAACAATCGATCTACATTTACCTGTTCCATTTCATTCATTAATTTATAGACCTTTATCATATCTCCCCTCAGCCATCTCTTTTCCAGGTTGAAGAGCTCTAATCTTTTAAGCAGTGGGTTCTGGCAAGTTACAAGTAATAACATGAAGACACAGACTTCACCTTGAGATACCCTTGCATAATACCTTCTCTGCCTTGACAAATGAGGATGCCTCATTAATGGAAACTGAGGCGATCTTAGACAAGGAGGATGTGCATTGCACTGGCTTCCAGTAGTGTCGAGAATAAAGTTTGAAGTCCTGACCTTGATACACAAGGCTTTGAGTGGTTCCACTCCCATGTACTTTAATATAGTGATATGGATTTCTAAACCTGCATATGCTCTGAGTTCAATGGATGGTCAGCAACTTAATGTTCCATCTATTCCCGATGTACATGTGAGTGAATACACAAATAGAGTATTTTCTATAACTGGACCAACAGAATGGAACAAACACTTTGTGCCACTTTAATAAAAGGTTAATATCACAGACTTTTGGAAGCAGTTAAAAGCACTTTTTTTCAGTAGGCTTTTTATTGATGTTATTATGTTTCTCCAGGACCAAGCAGGAAGTCAGTCCTCACTTATGGGTGACGTCGGCGCCGACGGAGCCCTCGCGGAGCAATTTTCCCCAGCTTTCAAAGAAAGCCTTTGGGAATTGCAGCGCGCATGCGCGGTCGTCTTCCCGCCCGAGGGTGCCATCTTAGCCAGTCTTCTTTTTTCCGCGGAGCCCTACAGACGTCCCCGTCTTGTCCCCGCGAAAAAGTCGATTTTCTTCATTATTTTATTCTTTTTCCTTTCGGTTCGACGCCGATCGCTTTCCCGCCCGGACTCGCGACGCCGGTCTCGAGTCCGCTTACTTTTTTCGGTTTTTCTGACTTAGTCAGCTTTCGTTTTCGGTTTCCCTGGCAGCCCGGTCCTTTGACCTCGCAGGGGCCCTTTTTCCCCCGATGGCTGCCAGTGGGTTTAAGCGGTGTGGTCGGTGTGACCGAAATATGTCACTAACCGACACACACGACTTTTGCCTCCGCTGCCTGGGCCCGGATCATGAGGAACTGATCTGTGGGCCCTGCAGCAAACTGTCCTCAAAGGCGTTGAGGAGTCGGCGGCATCAGCGTGAGAGAATCTTCGCTGACCCCAGCCGTACCCGGACCTCGTCGGAGGCCTCCGCGTCGAAAGGCTCCAGCTCGGACCGTCGCCGGAGCTCCTCCGACCGGGGTTCTCCCTCCGGGGACCATCGTCGGAAGGAAAAACCCGCGAGGGCGGCGTCGGTGGACGCTCCTGGTTCCGCGAGGGCCAGGTCGCATAGCCCCGACAGCCGCCCCGGGTCCTTGGAGAAGGAACACATCCCGAAGCGACCTCGCCTGGAGTCGGAGATGCCTGCCCGGGTAAGTCCTGTGGTCCTTCTGGACTCGCCTCCGCGACAGCCGACGTCGGGCCCGACGCCGTCGGGGCCCGAGTCGGGGGCTGCTGGGTCACCTGAGCTCGGACTCAGGTTGACGGCCTTGGAGAGCAGACTGTCTGCCTTCATGGACCAGCAGCGGGCACTGCTCGCTGGCCTCGCTGGCGCCGCTGCCCCGACCGCCGGGACGTCGACGTCCAAGTCGACCCCGGAGACCGAGCCGATCCTCGAGTCAATGAGACCGTGAGTCGATCCTCGGTCGAGGTCACCCTCGGCCTCCCGTTCGGGACCGAGGTCGCCGACGCCGACTCCCTCGACGTCGGGACGGCTGGCGCCGCACCCTGCCCGGGCCGACCCCACCGAGTCCTCGTCGGAGTCAGTCTGGGAGTCTGAGGAGGAAGAGTCACCTGATTCTTTACGGACTCGGTGTGTCCCATCGGACTCACCGGGGTCCGAGCCTCAGAAGCAGTCCCCCCCGGAGGATGCCCGGTTCTCGGACTTCGTTAGGGATATGGCCAAGGCTTTGGCCTTCCCTGCGGATCCCGAGGAGGAGCCTCGAGCCGAAGAGCTCGACGCCCTCCAGTATGACTCTCCCGCGAGGGAGCACTTTACTGTGCCGGTTCCTCCTATGCTGGAACGACTACTCTTCCGCATGTGGGAGAGTCCGGCCTCCTCGCCGGTCCTGAGCAAGCGGGTCGATTCTATCTATCGGGTCCGCAAGAGCCCTGGCTTTCAGAAGGCACAGCTGCCACACCATTCCATGGTAGTGGAATCGGCCATGCATCGTCTTAAGAGCCAGAAGATGCACTCCTCGGTGCCTCCTGGAAGGGAGGCCCGTAACCTGGATGGCCTTGGCAAGAAGTGCTTCCAGGGCTCTATGCTCGCATGTCGTGTCCAGACTTACCAGCTCTACATGGGCATGTATCTCCGGGATCTGGCTAAAGAGCTAGCCGGATTCTCCGCTGGTCTCTCCGAGGAGCCCTTGCGGAGGTTCCTAGCCTTGTCCACGGGCATTCGGGAATGCTCAAAGTTCATGTCCCGAGCAGCCTATGATGGCTTTGAGGCCTCGGCTAGAGTGGCCGCAGCCGGCATCGGTGCCCGCCGACAGGCTTGGCTTCAGTCGTCGGACCTTGAGCCCTGGGTACAGGACAAGTTGGTCGATGTCCCCTGCCGAGGCGAAAACCTCTTTGGCAAGCCCATGGCGGAAAAGGCTGCACAAATTGAGACTGAGACTCTCACCAGGACCAGGCTTTCTAGGAAGACCTCCGCCCCTTCCCAGAAAAAGAAGGGCTCGGGAAAAAAGTCCTTTTACCCGAGGAAGGCGGCTGCCTACAAACAGTACCCCCATTATCAGGCCCCTGCAGCTCCCCAACAGGGCCAGCAGGCCAAGGGACGGGGTAACGGGTCCCGTAGGCAGCAAGCCCCCAAGCCTGCACCACCAGCCCCTGCTCAGCAGGGTGGGGGTTTTTGACTCGCTCAGCATAGCCTCTCCCCCCCCGCTGGTTCCTCCCAGCACCGGAGGCCGGCTGGTTCACTTCGCCCACAGGTGGTCCAGCATCACCGCAGATGCCTGGGTACTTCAGGTCGTGCGAGAAGGCTACCTTCTCCACTTCCATCAGGTCCCTCCCTCCTATTTTCCGGGAGAACCTTCGCGCCCCCCTCTGCACAGGGAGTTGCTCCTTCAGGAGTTAGCAGGTCTTCTGCAGGAACAGGCGGTGGAACCGGTGCCCCACCACCTGAGAGGTCAAGGCTATTATTCAAGGTATTTTCTGATACCAAAGAGAACAGGGGGCCTCAGACCCATCCTGGACTTGCGCAACCTCAACAAGTTCCTTGTGCGGGAGAAGTTCAAAATGCTTACCCTTGGAATCCTTCTGCCCTACCTCCAGCAGGGAGATTGGCTATGCTCCTTGGATCTAAAGGATGCCTACACGCACATCCTCATCCACCCAAGCCACCGCCAATACCTAAGGTTTGTGGTGGCAGGAAATCATTACCAGTACAGAGTACTGCCCTTTGGCCTATCCTCCGCACCGCGAGTCTTCACAAAATGTCTCGCGGTCGTGGCGGCCCATCTCCGGCTTCACGGCCTCTATGTCTTTCCGTACCTCGACGACTGGCTCATCAGAGCAGCATCCGCTCAAGAGGTCACCAACGCCACGTGCCGCACGGTGACTCTGCTGCAGCACTTGGGCTTTGTCATAAACTTCGCAAAGTCCACTTTGCTCCCCTCACAGGATCTCGAGTTCATCGGCGCAAGGCTGCGCACTCCTCGGGCACGAGCGTACCTACCGCTCGACAGGGCTCAACGGCTCATGGACCTAGCCGACCGCTTTCGCAGCCAGCCCCTGGTCTCCGCCAGGCGCTTCCTGAGACTGCTCGGCCATATGGCTTCCACCGTCCATGTGACCCCCAATGCCGCCTGAATATGCGGTCTGCTCAATGGTGTCTCCGCCAGCAGTGGCGACAAGCCACAGGCGGCCTGGCAGACCTAGTGCGCGTCTCCGAGCCGCTGCTCTCGTCTCTCCGGTGGTGGCTCCGGCAGCCGAACCTGATATTCGGAATGCCTTTCCAGTCACCTCAGCCGACCCGGGTGCTGACCACCGATGCATCCCTCCTGGGCTGGGGAGCACATTGCCAAGAGGCACGTACTCAGGGCCTCTGGACCACGTGGGAGTCTGCTCAGCAGATCAACTTCCTGGAGCTCAGGGCGATCCGCCTAGCTCTCAAGGCCTTCTCCCACCTGACTTCCCAACAGTCCGTCCTTGTCCAGACGGACAATCAAGTTGCCATGTTCTACGTGAACAAGCAGGGGGGCACGGGCTCCTTCCTCCTCTGCCGGGAGGCACAGAAGCTCTGCTCTTGGGCCGTCAGTCACGGCATTCTCCTCAAGGCAGTTTATCTCCCGGGCCAAGAAAATTGCCTTGCAGACAAACTCAGCAGGGTCCTCCAGCCGCACGAGTGGCGTCTGGATCCCTTGGTAGTTCAGAAGCTCTTCCTCAAGTGGGGTCTCCCCACGGTGGATCTCTTTGCCAGTCCTCACAACCGGCAGCTTCCTCGCTTCTGCTCTCGTCAGCCACACCCCCTTCGGGTTGCGGCGGACGCCTTTCTGATCTCGTGGTCGGGGAGCCTTCTGTACGCTTTCCCTCCCATCCCGCTGGTCTCTCGGACTCTTTTCAAGGTTCTCCGAGACAAAGCCTTCATGATCCTGGTGGCCCCTCGCTGGCCCAGGCAGCCGTGGTTTCCGCTCCTGCTGCAACTGGCGGTGGAGGATCCAATCCCTCTGGGGGTACAACCGGATCTCCTCACTCAGGATCAGGGGTCCCTTCTGCACCCCAACCTCAGGTCTCTCAACCTCATGGCCTGGCTGCTGAGAGGGTAGTCCTTGCTCCCCTTCTCCTGCCGGCGGAGGTGGAGGAGGTCGTCTTAGCTTCGCGACGGCCTTCTACCCGCAAATGCTACGCCCTTAAATGGCGTCGCTTTGCAGTCTGGTGTACCCAACAGTCTCAGGATCCCTTCTCCTGCCCGGTGTCGGTGATCTTGCAGTACTTGCTGCACCTCTCTAATCTGGGACTTAAGTCCAACTCCGTCAAAGTTCACCTCAGTGCTCTTTCAGCACATCATGTGCCAGTGGACGGCAGACCTCTCTCCAATGACCCTCTCGTAGCGAGGTTTCTCCGAGGTCTCCTTCTACTTAAACCACCTCTGCGCCCGCCAGCGCCTGACTGGGACCTGAATGTGGTTTTGCAGCGGATCACCTGTCCGCCTTTTGAACCTATGGCTACCTGTTCTCTCCGTTTTCTGTCTTGGAAAACACTGTTCTTGATAGCCCTCACTTCCGCTAGGCGCGTAAGTGAATTGCAGGCCCTCGTGTCTGATCCCCCTTACACTAGGTTCTACAAGAATAGGGTAGTCCTACGGACTCACCCAAAATTTCTGCCTAAAGTGGTCTCCCCTTTTCACATCAATCAGGAGGTGGTACTTCCAACCTTCTTTCCCAGACCACACTCCAGCCGAGCTGAAGCGGTCCTCCATACCCTGGACTGTAGAAGGGCATTGAACTTCTACCTTGACCGTACGCGGGAGCACCGTAAAGCTGCTCAGCTTTTTGTGTCTTTTGACCCCAATAAATTGGGGCTCCCGGTCTCCAAGCGTACTCTGTCCATCTGGGTTGCGGACTGTATCTCTTGGGCTTATGGGGCAGCCGGACTCTCCTTAGAAAGTCGAGTCACGGCTCATTGCGTTCGGGCAAAGGCCACGTCAGTGGCTTACCTCCGCTCTGTTCCGCTGGCAGACATCTGCCGGGCCGCTACTTGGTCTTCGAGCCAGACTTTTGCGGTCCATTACTGTCTCGAGAGGGAGTCCCGTAGGGACAGTGCTTTCGGACAGGCAGTCCTCCGTAATCTCTTTGAGGTCTGAGCAACTCCTACCCTCCATCCCGGATGTGGGCTACCGGTGGGTGATAATTCAGCGAAGATTCTATCCTTCTGTGCTGCTGAGCTAGAGGGAGCTCATTTTTGTGCTTAGGGTCTCCGGTAGCCTTGAGCTTGGGAGTCCCATAAGTGAGGACTGACTTCCTGCTTGGTCCTGGAGAAAGCGTAGTTACTCACCTGTAACAGGTGTTCTCCAGGAGCAGCAGGAATCAGTCCTCACTACCCTCCCTCCTCCCCTTGGAGTTGCAATCGTCTGCTTATGTTCTTTTTGCAAATTTTTATGCTGTCTTTTTTAGCTATGTCATCTGACTGGCTAAGATGGCACCCTCGGGCGGGAAGATGACCGCGCATGCGCGCTGCAATTCCCAAAGGCTTTCTTTGAAAGCTGGGGAAAATTGCTCCGCGAGGGCTCCGTCGGCGCCGACGTCACCCATAAGTGAGGACTGATTCCTGCTGCTCCTGGAGAACACCTGTTACAGGTGAGTAACTACGCTTTACTGTATGTATATGTTCTTCAGTACATTTGTGTGATATATGAATTATGTATGTCTTTTGTAATTTGCCTAGAATTTGGGATAGACATGAGATATTTTTTTTAATTAACTAAATAAATAAATGATACACAGTGAACAGAAATGCCCCAGGTGTTGCCTAAAAATTTCAATACAGAAAACTGTTAATACTAGGAGATTCCATTATCAGCCAGCAATATTACGAACCAGATTGTTAGTGAAGTCACAGAGAAAAGTAAGGGTTCTAAAACTGATGTTATCTGGGAACAAATGATCTGGCTAGAATAGTACCTCTGCAGTACAAAGAGACTTCCACATTTTGGGAGAGAGCCTTAAACTTGTGCAGGCACATTCCAATGAGTGCATGCAGGACCTTGTGCATCCAATCGGAATCAGGACGCACAGAGGCAGACCTGAGTCTAATCCCACTGGGGCTAGATGTGCCCTGTAGGATCAGAATCAGGTCTAGGCCTATACGTTCAGGCCGTGACCCAATTCAGATCTGCCTGCATGTACAGACCCCTGCCCAGCTAACTCTGTCAGGCTCCTGACTGGAGCCGCGGTGCCATGACATCCCGTTGCCATGGCACCATGGCTCCATTCAGGAGCCACGATCCCTGGCTGCCAAACACAATCTTTGTTTCCCACAGCCTGACTCCTGAACTAGCCTTCCATGGCCAGGATCGGGCTGCAGGGAACCCTCTGCACCCCCTCACCTCTTTGCCGCTGCTTGGGCCTGCCATCCCCCAATGTCCAGGGAGACTTATTCCACCTCTGAGATGGAATAAGTCCCCCATCTAGATCTGAGACCTCGGATGTACAGAGCTAACTTCAGAATTAGCCCTGTACGTCCGGGGCCTCGGACCACCCACTGACTACCCTCACTCTGCCTCCCTCCCACCCCGTCTAACCCTCCCCGTACAAAGTCCTTGTTCGTATGGGGAGGCTTTTGCTGGGAATGTAAGGGGGGCAAATAGCAGGGATGGACATCCCAATGGGACATCCATCCCCTCTATTCACAGAAAAGAAGAGACCCCATAGTCAACACTGTAGCATTCTCAGAGGTTTTACCAGTTCATTGTATGGAGGAAGAGAAGCATCGCCCAATCAGCTTTAATATATGGCTCCAAATGTAGTGTAAACATGAAGGCTTTAGATATATAGGCATCTGGGGCAATAGATGGAACAACAAGAGGCTATACAGTGACAATGATCCTAGGTGAAAAATTCAGGTAATATGTAGATGGGCATTTAAACTAGGGAAAGGGGGTGACGGATGGCAAAGAAGTCAGGATGTCACCCCGAGTTATGGTAAAAACAGAAAGAGACATAATATTAACTTATGTATCATTAACAAAGAGGAAGAGGAGTCTGGAATAAAACCCATGCAAAATAGAAGCACTCCTACCAAAACCTGCTGGAAGGTAACGAGCACAAATGCTCACTGTCTAGGTAATACAGTTCATGGAAGCCCTGATGGTGGAAATGGGCTTGGACATTGTGACCATCACAGAAGCATAGTTTATTGAGTATTATGACTGTGATATTTCCATACCTGGATATAATCTATTTAGGAAGAATAGGAAGGGCAGGAAAGGAGGAGGAGCCCTCCATGTTAGAAACAGTATTAAAACAGTTGAAAATCAGGGGACTTGGTGAAAAGAAGTCTTGTGGATTTATTTGGAAAGAGAAGATGGTACTACCATCCATATTGGTATAACCTAAAGACCTCCAACTCAAATGAAGACTTGATCAATGATATTAAAAAAGGTACTATAAAAGGGCAAGGTGGTGATACTGGAGGACTTTAATCTGGGGCAATTTCTCCAAATGTGTTAAGTTTGGCATACCATGACAGTCATAAATCTAACTCTTTAGTCAGGGTATGTGGAGTATGATCTTAAACTCTTAAATTTACTGGTAACGCTTGCCATAGTATTTGCATTGTACCAAAGAGAGCTTCCTTCTGGAGTTCATAAGAAGTAACATGTATGGGTAGTTTGTTAAAATGTGACTGAAAGTACTTCTTTATCAAGCTTGTGGCTCCCAATACAATGGGAAATATTTCTGTATCTTTCTGCCACATTTTCTTGATCTCTGACTGCATTTCCTTTCCCCCGCCACATGTTTCACAGAATAATCACTTGGAACCAACACCTCTATTATCAACATTGCTCTGGTGTTTTTCTCTTTTACCACTATCTTGGGTTTCCTCGCATCCAGGTTCTTATCCATCAGAATGGGAATATCCTAAGTGATCATATCCTCTTCTTGTGGACTGGTGTATCCCGTCTGCAAATATGGAAAGAAGTAGAAAAATCATTCATGCCCTACAAGACGCTTTGCCCACCAGAAAAGGATCAATGAAGGATCTGGTGCTCACTAATGAAGACAATGTTTCTAATGTTTGGATGGGTGCCCACATGAGCATTGAGCATCAGTGATCACCACATGGTGTGGTTTGAGGTACAAGCCAGGGCAGAGTCCAATCACAGCACACTCCAAGCCCTAGTTTTCAAAAATACTGATTTCAGTAAAATATAAAAGTACCTGCAGGAGGAGCTGGAAGAGTGGGAGGAGATAAGGGAAATAGAAAGTAGTGGGCTAAACTGAAAGAGGCCATAAGGGCAACATATCTATTTGTAAGGAAGGTATATAAAAGCAAGAGGACAAGGAAACCGGGTATGATTCTCAAAAGAAGTGACTGCAAAAATAAAGGCACATATGGCAGCATTCACAATTTTCAGAGGATTGCAAAAAGAGGAAAACAGAAAAGAATATCAGATAAAGTTGGAAGAGGCAGAGAGAGAAATCAGGATGACAAAAGCACACACAGAAGAAAAAATGGCTACAAATATGAAGCGAGATGACAAGGCTTTTTTCAGGTATATTGGGGGAAAAAGGAAGGCCAGAGGTGGAATTGCAAGAATCAAAGATGATGAGGACCAATTTGTGTAAAGTGATTAGAAAAAAAAGCAAAATTGCTAAACAAATACTCCTGTTCCATGTTAACAAAAGAAAATCCTGTATAAAGGCCATGCTTGACTGACAAAGGTAATGAGGAGAATGGAGTAGATGTTAACACCATTCACAGAAGAAAATGTTTATGAACTTAGATCCCTGGAAACTGGGGAGATACTGTTGGATTAGAGAAAGGCTGATGTGGTCCCTTTTTACAAATGTAACAGAGAAGAGGTGGCAAAAGCCTTACCTCATTGGTAGTAAAAGTAGTGGAGACGCTGCTAAAAGAAAGGATAGTGTTTTTCTGGAAGCCAACGGAGTTGCAAGAGTTAAGGCAATATGGCTTTACCAAGGGAAGATCATGCCAAACACATATTATTGATTTCTTTGACTGAGTGACTTGGTAATTATTTTAGATGTCTTGTTCGTGTTATGCATGTGTATTTACTGACACATAAATTTGCAAATTACAGCCACATCCAAACAGCCATTTTAGAAAGGCCCAAATATACATGTGTTTGCCCCAGTTACATCCACGTTACATGGGGGCATGTTGGAGGTATGGTCTGGAGGATAAAAAAAGTTACATGTGTATCTCCTATTTCGTATAGGGGGCACACACAGAAGATGGAAATTGCCCTTGTTTGTATTTACCTTTTGGTACATTTAGGATTTTTAAAACTTGCTTGTTGCAGCTAGTCCTGTAGAGGAGGGATTAAGGAATGAAAATATTGCCCATATGATTTAAAATTTCCCCATTTCATTTATTTTTGGGGGGATTTCCTTCCCAGTTACTATAGTGTTTGTGGCTCATATTTATCTCTCAGTTGTTTTATTTATTTAGCTGGTTTACATGTAATATTTAGAACTTGACTTTATTGGTGTGCTGCTTCAGCTTTCTCAGCTGTATAACTTACCTTGCCTCTCTCAACTAACTGGGCTTTGTGTGGTAGCCAGGTTAACTGTTCATTTTAAATTAAATCTTTCTCCCTGCTCTCCCCCCTGAACCTGCTGTGTTTTTAAATTTTGTCTTCCTGCCCTAAACTACCTGAGTGAACCCCCCTCCCCTCCCCCCTGCTGAGGTATTGTGTAGCCTTCTTCCTGCCTCCACCACGTATGCATAGTCAGTTTTGTTTGCTTCTCTCTGCTCTGGGAAGAGCAGTGCTCTAAGAGTGCTCTGTTAGAGAGGTGGATATTACCTCCTGTGACAACTTGCAGTGAGTTCTAGCTGTTTATTTAATTATTTATTGTTTGTCTTATTGGTGTGCTGCTTCAGCTTTCTCAGCTGTATAACTTACCTTGCCTCTCTCAACTAACTGGGCTTTGTGTGGTACCCCCTCCCCCCCTGCTGAGGGTTCAGGACAGGGTACCTTGTAACTGCTCTCTTTAATGGCACTTATTTCCCTCCCTCCCTCCCCATCACCCACCCACCCCTGGGGTAATTGTAGCTTTATAGGTACCTACACATCTTGAAGGAAAGGGGCTGCTCTCAGGTGCAGCTCTTTATCCAAATCAGTCATATACTGAGGACCTGAGATTAATTAAGCTTCAGGTGAACAAGGTGTATTGGGGGTATTAGATACACTTTTATTAGTATAAGCATCTACACCAGTCCTTATTATATACAGAATTTAAAAGACCTAAACACAAGCTTTAAACTAAGATGCAGAAAAAAGTCCAGCAGCGAGATGGGGCTTTCCGGTCTTTTGCATTGAGTGTCACATGTATGATTTTCTCCCAGTTGGTGAGAGGTCTTACGTATGCACTAAGTGCAAGGAGCTCTTTGCTCTCAGGGAACAAGCCCATTCTCTAGAGGCTAGAGTAGCAGACCTGGAAGACATAAGAAAGACAGAGAAGTACATGAACGAGACCTACAGGGATATAGACCTGAAGTCCCACCTCCAGTCTGGCAGCATCCCTGTTGCCATGGAGGAGAGAGGTCACGTGACAAGAGAGCATCACCCTGGTGTGGCAGGAAGTGATCCTGTAACTAGGACCTGTCCTCCAGGTGATGTAAAACCCTCTTGCACCGAGGACGTTTCTCCAGGGCCATGTCCCCATGAGAGGAGATTCAGGACAGCTGTCATAGTTGGTGATTCAATCATTAGGAATGTAGATAGCTGGGTGGCTGATGGACGTGAGGATCGCCTGGTAACATGCCTGCCTGGTGCGAAGGTAGCGGACCTCACGCATCGCCTAGATAAGATCATAGATAGTGCTGGGGAGGAGTCTGCTGTCTTGGTACATGTTGGTACCAATGACATAGGAAAATGTGGTAGGGATGTTCTGGAGGCTAAATTTAAGATTTTAGGTAGGAAGTTGAAATCCAGAACTTCCAGGATAGCGTTCTCCGAAATACTTCCTGTTCCACGTGCAGGACCCAAAAGACAGGCAGAGCTCCGGAGTCTCAATGCGTGGAAGAGACAATGGTGCAAGGATGAGGCTTTTGGATTTGTTAGGAACTGGGGAACATTCTGGGGAAAGGAGGGGCTCTTCCGAAGGGATGGGCTTCACCTTAATCAGGATGGAACCAGACTGCTGGCATTAACCTTTAAAAAGGAGATAGAGAAGCTTTTAAACTAGAAAATAGGGGAAAGCCGACATTCGCCCAGGAGCGCATGGTTCGGACGAAGGTATCCTTGAAGGATACTACCAAAAGCAGTGAGGTTCCAAAAAAGAGTATAGTAGCCCAAATGCCTTTGAGTAAGGTGCAGACAGAGCTTTAAGATTCCAAATTACCCATGCCTACCAATAGCCAGATTAATATTAATAAAATACAGTCTCTAAAATGCTTGTATGCAAATGCTAGAAGTCTAAACAATAAGATGGGAGAGTTAGAATATATAGCACTAAATGAGAGGTTAGATATGATTGCAATCTCAGAGACATGGTGGAAGGAGGATAACCAGTGGGACACTGTGATACCTGGATACAAACTATATCGTAATGATAGAACTGATCAAATTGGTGTAGGAGTTGCACTCTATGTTAGAGAGGGCATTGAGTCAGAAAGGATTAAAGTTTTGCAGGAAACAAAATTTGCTGTAGAATCTCTATGGATTGAAATTCCAAGTAAAAAGGGGAAGGTGATGGCAGTGAGAGTGTACTATCAACCGCCTGGCCAGAATGAACAAATGGATGATGAAATGCTCAAAGAAATCAAGGAAGCTAACAAAAGTCACAGCAGAGTAGTAATAATGGGTGATTTCAATTACCCTGGTATCGACTGGGTCAGTGTTACAGCAGGACAAGCTAAGGAGATAAAGTTTCTAGATGAAATAAATGACTGCTTCTTGGAGCAGCTGGTTCATGAACCGACCAGAGTGGAAGCCATACTGGATCTAGTCCTTAGTGGAACGCCAGATCTGGTGCAAGAAATAAGGGTGTTGGGACCACTTGGCAATAGTGATCATAGCATGATCATGTTTGATTTAATTAGTGGAGGAGGGATAGTAAAGAAATCCACAGTACTACCTTTTAACTTTAAAAAGGGAGACTATGATAAAATGAGGAATATAGTTAAGAAAAAACTAAAAGGAGCGGTTGCAGAGGTTAAAGACTTACAGCAAGCTTGGGTGTTATTTAAAAATACTATCCTCAAAGCCCAGACCAGAAGTATTCCACGCATTAAGAAAAGTGGAAGAAAGTCCAAAAAACTGCCAGCATTGTTTAAAGGTGATGTCAGAGAGGCTGTTGCTGCCAAAAAAGCATCCTTCAGGAAATGGAAAAAAGAGTCAAATGAAGAAAACTGGAAAAAGCACAAGCACTGGCAAGTTAAATGCAAAGCATTGATAAGGCACGCAAAGCGAGAATTTGAGAAGGAACTTGCTACGGAAGCAAAAACACGAAATAAAGACTTTTTCGAGTACATTCGTAGCAAAAGGCCTGTGAGAGAGTCCATTGGGCCATTAGATGATAGAGGGGTAAAAGGGGCAGTAAGAGGAGACAAGGCTATAGCAGAGAGACTAAATGCATTTTTTTCTTCAGTCTTTACTGAGGAAGATGTAGGGATGTTACCCAAGACTGAAGTGGTATTTAAAGGTGATACTGCAGAGGAATTAAGAGAAATATCGCTACACCGGGAAGATATATTACAACTATTTGATAAACTGAATAGTAGCAAATCACCTGGACTGGATGGTATACATTCAAGAGTGTTGAAAGAACTGAAATATGAGATTGCAGACCTGCTATTGGTAATCTGTGAACTTTCATTAAAATCATCTGTAATACCTGAAGATTGGAGGGTCGCCAACGTAACACCAATCTTTAAAAAGGGTTCCAGGGGTGACCCGGAAAATTACAGACCGGTGAGTCTGACGTCGGTACCGGGGAAAATGGTAGAAACCATCATAAAGAACAAAATTACACAGCATGTAGATAGTCATGGCCTAATGGGAGACAGCCAACATGGCTTTAGACAAGGAAGATCTTGTCTTACTAATCTGATATGTTTTTTTGAAGGTGTGCATAAACAGGTAGACAAAGGTGAGTCGGTTTCAGAAAGCTTTTGATAAGGTCCCTCATCAGAGACTTTTGGCGAAACTAAAAAGTCATGGGATAGGAGGTAGTGTACTAATGTGGATCGGGAACTGGTTAAAAGATAGAAAGCAGAGGGTAGGACTAAATGGCCAATATTCCCAATGGAAAAAGGTGAATAGTGGAGTACCCCAGGGATCTGTACTGGGTCCGCTACTTTTTGACATATTCATAAATGACCTGGAAAAGGGAATAACGAGTGAGGTTATCAAATTTGCAGATGATACAAAGCTGTTTAAAGTTGTTAAAACCCAAGAGGATTGTGGAAAACTGCAGGAGGATCTGGATAAATTGGAAGGCTGGGCATCCAAATGGCAGATGAAATTTAATGTGGACAAGTGCAAAGTTATGCACCTAGGAAAGAACAACCCACACTATGGTTACACAATGCAAGGTTCCACATTGGGAACCACCACCCAGGAAAAAGATTTAGGAGTCATCGTGGATAACATGTTAAAACCCTCTGTCCAGTGTGCAGCGGCATCCAAGAAAGCAAATAGAATGCTAGGTATCATAAAGAAAGGGATGGAAAATAAAACAAAGGATATTATAATGCCTCTGTATCGTTCCATGGCACGACTGCACCTTGAATATTGTGTGCAGTTCTGGTCACCATATCTTAAAAAGGACATAGCATTATTAGAAAAAGTACAGAGAAGAGCCACCAAAATGGTGAAGGGGATGGAAGGCTACGCCTATGAAGAGAAGCTACAAAGGTTGGGGCTCTTCAACCTGGAAAAGAGACGGCTGAGGGGAGATATGATAGAGGACTATAAATTAATGAATGGAGTGGAACAGGTAAACGTGGATCAATTGTTTACGCTATCAGAATATAGAAAGACTAGGGGACATGCAATGAAGCTACAGGGTAAACTATTTAAGACAAATAAGAGAAAATATTTTTTCACTCAACGTGTAATCAAACTCTGTAATTTGTTACCAGAGGATGTGGTAAGGGCTGTTAGTGTAGCTGGGTTTAAAAAAGGTTTGGACAAGTTCCTGGAGGAAAGGTCTATAAACCACTATTAAAAAGGGACCCAGGATAATCAGTGCTTGACCCAGTACAAGCATTGTGGAACCTGTGTCTTTTGGGGATACTGCTAGGTACGTATGACCTAGATTGGCCACTGTTGGAAACAGGATACTGGGCTTGATGGACCTCGGTCTGACCCAGTATGGCATATCTTATGTTCTTATGTTCTTATGGAACAGTGAAGTATTAACTTAACTAAACTAAATTAGCTTAACGGACTGATTTAGGCTGGAATACTTATAACTGGAAATGTAGTTACAGTAGTGGCCCAAAAAGTAAGGCAGGTATCTTTTTCTACAATTTATTGTTAAATAATGTACTGTAGAGATGTCACACGTGCTTACTTATTTAATCAGCATGGCGATTAGTCACACCATGCGTCTGGCGTCCATTTTAGTTTACTTACACTCTGTAGTAGGTTTCTTGGATGAAGTTTTGAATTTTCAAAACTAGGAAAAGATTGAAAGTTACATGTAAAATATAGAATCAAGATGGGTAGAAAGTGTGATATTAATGACTTTGTAAAGGGACAAGTTGTCACACTCCATGCTGAAGGATATTCACAATGTGCTGTTGCATAACATTTGCATATATCAAGGTGTGCACTTCAGAATGTTCTGAAATCAGGTGGCAGTACACGTCGTTCGAAATGTGGGCGCAGACGGATAACTACTGGACGAGATGACTGATTCCTCAAAAGCATTATTACATCTAGTCCACATACTTCATCTCAACGTGTGGCTCAGTTACCTAATGATCGAGGAATAAAGATAAGGGCTAGATCTGTCCAACGATGGCTTGTGGATGAATTCAAACTTGTGGCCAGAACACCTGCCAAGAAGCCTATGATGACCAGGAAACAAATTGCTGCCCGCATACAGTTTTGTAGCAAGATGAAAGACAAATCTGCTGAATGGTGGGCGAGGGTAATGTTCACAGATGAAAGTACATTTCAACAAGTATGTCAGAGTGGTTACAACTACGTCCGTCGACCAGCAGGTGAGAGACTAAATCTGAAGTACACGATCAAGACTGTTAAACACCCACCGGTCATGGTATGGGGTGGTATCTCGGCGAATGGACAATGTGGCCTGCACATTTTTGAGAAAGGTGAAAGAGCAAATGCTGCAAAAACATATCTGTGCTGAATAGTAAAGTTAAAATACACATGAATGTTTCTGGAACAACTATATTTCAGCAGGACTTGGCACCGTGCCACACTGCAAAAACAGTCAAAAAATGGTTCGTGGACAACAAGATCGAACTGCTACCAAGTTGGCCATCATACTCTCCGGATCTCAATGTAATTGAAAACTGTTGAAATCTTATGAAGAAAAAGGTGGCAGCACACCGTCCAACTTCAGAAGCAGATTTAAAGGACATACTCAAGCATGTATGGGTCAACAAAATCACTCCGGCATACTGTAAAACACTAGTTAACAGTATGCCTACAAGAATCCAGGCTGTGCTGAAAAATCATGGACACCCTATCAAATATTGACACATATATTGTTTCCTGAATAAAACTTTGAAAATGACATATACGAGTATATCTTTGGTTCTTAAAGCTTTCGAGCATGAAAATGACAATAACACATACCTTTCTAATAAAATTCTGATATTTTGGACTCTGCCTTAATTTTTTGGCTACTACTGGAGAGAGAGTGGGGGAGAGGGTAGGGGAGGTTGGGGAGGGGATAGTCTGTGTGGGGTTGAAATTAGGTAGGGCCTTCACTGAAGTGCTCCCTAAATAGATGTGTCTTGAGCTTCTTTCTAAAGTCTTGCAGGTCTCTTGTGGAGCAGATGTCAGGTGGTAGAGCATTCCATAGGTGTGGAGCATAGAGCGTGACTGCTCTGTTTGATGCTGTTTGGCTGCTTTTTCTGTGTTGCAGGGATGATTATTGTGAACTATGTGCTGGCTCTCTTTGGTCTGTCTGGTGTTTTGTGGATGAGAGAACATAAATATTCTGAGGAGAGGTTGTGGTATGCTTTACAGTCCAGAGGGCCCATATGGGCACAGGACTATCTAGTCAGCTATCTCCTTGCCACTGCTAAAAATGTCTTGTGGACCAGGAGGTTAAGCTGGCTGCATGGGACTTGCCTAAACATGAGATTTTTAAAATGACTGTGTGCACCTGCATTAATGTGGGACACTTTCAGGTGATGTCCACCAGTATGATGCATTAGTTTTCCAGCCAGTGGGTAGTTGGTGAAGTGTTCTGCCTTCTCCCTCTCCCTCCTTCCTTTCCACTCACTATCCTTATTTCATTTTCCCAGGGTTTTTTTTGTCTCCTTGTGTACTTTTTTGCCTCCATTTTCATCATGGTTTTGGAGGGGTTTTTTTGTTTTTTTTTTGTAAACTCTGTTTATTGAAAACCAAATAATACAGAACATGCAAAATAATATATAAAAACAACAACAAATGGCATTTCTGGTGATCACTCAGCCCAGGAATCCTCAACAAACCAATCATACAAATACAGCCAAAAAAAAAAAAAATTACAATATTCCCCTCTCCCCCCCTTCCCCCACCAACCTCCCTCCCACCCCACAGCCTCCCCCTTCAGCAACCAACCCCCCATAGTGAACATGCATAGTAATTATATTATTAGTATCCCACGACCTTCTCAACCCAATTGAAGCACTTCATTCCGGACACGAGGCCTCATTATCTGAATATATGGTTCCCAAATTAACAGGAATAAGGCCCAACGTCGAGCACTTCCTCTAGCCTCTCTCCTTTCCATAAGCATCAGCTGGTGAAAGTTGTTGCGCCATTCCCAATAGGTGGGACCTGACTCTTCTCTCCACCTATGAAGTATCGGGCCTTTACCCACCAGACATGCCTTCCTGACCAAAAGGCATTCCCATTTCCCTTTCGGGTGGAGTGGTCCAAGCTGATCTAACACCACAAGCGCTGCTGTCCAACGGATTCGCTGTAACACAACCCTACTCATAAAATCAGCTATCCTCTTCCAGTATAGGCAAACTATCGGACACCCCCACCACATATGTCCTAAGTCCGCCAAAGGGCAGGGACATTTTGGGCATTTGCCCAACTCAGTGAGATGGGATCGTAACGCCCGTCTTGGAGAGAAATGTGCCCGTAGGATGCATTTAAACTGTACCTCCCGCCATCGAGCTCCCCTCACCAGCCCCGCAATCCCACTCAAGGCCTGAAGGAGTGAACCAGGAGTTACCAAGATATTCAATTCTTGTGCCCACAAAGCTTCTTCCACCCTATAGTCAGGCAAACTACTATAGTCATCTAATCGTCTTTTCAGCTGTGCAATTGTAGGCGGTGACTCCTCTCCCAGTGCAAAGAACTCTAATATCTGTGCTGATCTTTCCACCCGCAGTGCATCCTGTGGTAGGGAAGCCACATAGTGAGAGAGTTGCACGTAAGCGAAATAATGCCAACTACTAAGTCCATACTCCATGCGCAAAGTCTCCCAAGATTTACACTGCCCCATTTGATCCACCACATGTCCAATGTTACATATGCCTTGTCTCCTCCAATATACAAATGCTGACGTTTCTGATCCTGGTGTAAACTGATCATTCCCCTGTATGGGTAGCCAGCTTGAAACCCCTGAAGGTTCACCCCAGAGCCTATTCAAATGTTGCCACACCCTTCGTGCTGGGCAGACCAGTTCACTATTAATCACTCTACCAGGCAGGAGCCTACTTTCCTGGTGCAATACTGCCAACAAGGTCTGCGGAGCCACAAGAGCCTCTTCCAGCGCTCTTGGCGTATACACCTCCGTATTCCCTAGCCAGTCCCCAATATGCCATGCCTGGCATGCCAGGGCATAAGTATGAAGGTCTGGGGTTTTGTTTTATAGGCAGTAGGTAGACCTAACAAAAGAATATTAGAATAGTTATCTCCAAGTTATAATGCCCTGTTCAATGTAATTTCAGTTTCTTCAATGTAAATCGCACTGATGCAGAATAGCGCGGTATATAATAGAATATAAATAAATAAATAAAAAGAGTAAGGTAGCCCAAATGCCCTCGAGTATGGATCAGACAGAGCTTAAAGATCCCAAATTACCTATGTCTACCAATAGCCAAATTAATATGAATAAAATAAAGTCTCTAAAATGCTTGTATGCAAATTCTAGAAGTCTAAAAAATAAGATGGGAGAGTTAGAATATATAGCACTAAATGAGAGGCTAGATATGATTGGAATATCAGAGAGATGGTGGAAGGAGGACAACCAGTGGGACCCTGTGATACCTGGGTACAAACTATATCGTAATGATAGAACTGATCAAATTGGTGGAGGTGTTGTGCTCTATGTTAGAGAGGGCATTGAGTAAGAAAGGATTAAAGTTTTGCAGGAAACAAAATTTGCTGTAGAATCTCTATGGATTGAAATTCCATGTAAAAAGGGGAAGGCGATGGCAGTGGGGGTGTACTATCGCCCGCCTGGCCAGAATGAACCAGGATGATGAAATGCTCAAAGAAATCAAGGAAGCTAACAAAAGTTACAGCGCAGTAATAATAATGGGTGATTTCAATTACCCCGGTATCGACTGGGTCAGTGTCACGTCAGGACATGCTAGGGAGATAAAGTTCCTAGATGAAATAAATGACTGCTTCTTGGAGCAGCTTGTTCATGAACCGACCAGAGGGGAAGCCATATTAGACTTAGTCCTTAGTGGAACACCAGATCTAGTGCAAGAGATAAGGGTGTTGGGGCCACTTGGCAATAGTGATCATAGCATGATCGCCTTTGATTTAATTAGTGGAGGAGAGATAGTAAGGAAATCAACAGTACTACCTTTTAACTTTCGAAATGGAGACTATGATAAAATGAGGAAAATAGTTAAGAAAAAGCTAAAAGGAGCAGTTGCAAAGGTTAAAGGCTTACATCAAGCTTGGGTGTTGTTGAAACATACTATCTTGGAAGCCCAGGCCAGCTGTATTCCACGCTTTAAGAAAAGTGGAAGGAATTCCAAAAAACTGCCAGCATGGTTTAAAGGTGAGGTCAGAGAGGCTGTTGTTGCCAAAAAAACATCTTTCAGGAAATGGAAAAAAGAGCCAAACGGCAAAACCTGGAAACAGCACAAGCACTGGAAAGTCAAATGCAAGGCATTGATAAGGCAGGCAAAGGGAGAATTTGAGAAGAAGCTTGCTGTGGAAGCAACAACACGAAATAAAGACTTTTTCAAGTACATTCGTAGCAAAAAATCTGTGAGAGAGTCAGTTGGTCCATTAGATGATAGAGGGGTTAAAGGGGCACTAAGAGGCGATAAGGCGATAGCGGAGAGACTGAATGAATTCTTTGCTTCGGTCTTTACTGAGGAAGATGGAGGGATGTTACCCATGACTGAAGTGGTATTTAAAGCTGCGGAAGAATTGAAGGAAATATCGATACATCTGGAAGATGTATTACAACTATTAGATAAACTGAAGAGTAGCAAATCAGCTGGGCCGGATGGTATACATCCAAGGGTGTTGAAAGAACTGAAATATGAGATTGCAGACCTGCTATTAGTAATCTGTGAACTATCATTAAATTAATCTCTAATACCTGAAGATTGGAGGATCGCCATGGTAACACCAATTTTTAAAAAGGGTTCCAGGGGTGATCCAGGAAACTACAGACCGGTGAGCCTGACATCAGAACCAGGAAAAATGGTAGAAACCATCATAAAGAATAAAATTACTCAGCATGTAGATAGTCATGGCCTAATGGGAGACTACCAACATGGCTTTAGACAAGGAAGATCTTGTCTTATTAATCTGTTATGTTTTTTGAAGGTGTGAATAAACAGGAGGACAAGGGTGAGTCGGTTTATATAGTGTATCTGGACTTTCAGAAAGCCTTTTACAAGGTCCCTCATCAGAAACTTTTGGCAAAACTAAAGAGTCATGGGATAGGAGGCAGTGTACTACTGTGGATCAGGAACTGGTTAAAAGATAGAAAGCAGAGGGTAGGGCTAAATGGCCAGTTCTCCCAATGGAGAAAGGTGAATAGTGGTGTACACCAGGGATCTGTGCTGGGTCCGCTGCTTTTTGACATATTCATAAACGACCTGGAAAGTGGAATAACGAGTGAGGTTATCAAATTTGCAGATGACACAAAGCTATTTAAAATTGTTAAAACCTAAGAGGATTGTGGAAAACTGCAAGAGGATCTTGATAAATTAGAAGACTGGGCATCAAAATGGCAGATGAATTATTTTTTTTTAAGTCTGTTTTATTAAGACAAGACATCTTATATACAGTAACAACCTTTTTACAAACAAAGCAAGCAGGCACCCGAGCAGGGCTGTATCTTGTCCTCTGCCCGGGTTGAACAACCGAGAAGTGTAACAAGCAACCAGCATATCTATTTTGGCATGTTCTCTAGCCACCCCCCTCCCTCCCCCCCATACCCTATACCCCCCCTCTTTCGCAGCCCGTTCCCCCACCCCTATACCCGGAATCATCCCAGCCCGTCCTCCGTCAGTCCCAGCCCATAGATCCATTCCATTCGTAGCCCCAAACTAATAGGTCGCCTGTAATACTTCATTACGAGTAGCAGGCCGCAAGGTATGGATATAGACCTCCCATGTCATCAAAAAAGAGGTCCAGCACCTAGCCCCCCCTCTCGCCCCCCTCTTCTCTAGGAGCATCAGCTGATGGAAGCTGTTCCGCCATTCCCAAAATGAGGGAGGAGAAGGCTCCCGCCATCGGCGAAGCAGCGGGCCTTTACCCACTAAACATGCTTTCCTAACTAAGAGGCGTTCCCATTTACCCTTCGGGTGGAGTGGTTTAAGTTGATCTAACACCACAAAAGACCCTGTCCAACCAATCCGCTGGTGCAAAACTCCGCTCAGATAATTCCGGATCTGCATCCAATACCGGCGGACTTTCTGACATCCCCACCACATGTGACCCAGATCCGCCAGTGGAGAGTTACATTTCGGGCAGCTCCCATCTAACGTAAGATGACTGCGAAAGGCTCGTCTCGGGGAAAAGTGGGCTCGAACAATACATTTGAACTGTAACTCCCTCCACGGGCCCCTTCTACCAGCTCCCTGATTCTGCACAAGGCCCCATGCACCGCGCCCGGCAGCACATCCAACCCTAACTCTCTGGCCCACAAGTTCTCTTCCCCTGAGTAGTCAATCGGAGGCACCCACATATCAATGCGTCTCTTCAACCCGGAAATTGATAGCGGCATATCCGCCCCTAATGCAAATAATTCTAATATCCGCGCAGCACGCTCTGCCGCAAGCCCGCCCCTCGAAAGTGAACTAACATAATGGGATATCTTTACATACGCAAAGTAGTGCCGAGATTTTAGCTCATATTCCGCACATAAAACCGCAAAAGATTTACATTTCCCTTCCTGGTCAACTACATGCCCTAAGTTCCGAATCCCCCTCTGCTCCCAGAGCCGGAACATGGACGTATCTGTTCCTGGGGTAAAGTGTACATTCCCCTGCAGGGGAAGCCAGCTAGAAACTTCCGGGGATTCCCCCCACCATCTGTTCAGTTGTTGCCAGGAGCACCTCGCCGGCCATATTAACACACTCCGGGTCACCCAGCCTGGCAGACTCGAGGCTGTTAGATGCAATGTTGCCAACAAGGACTGCGGGGCCACCAAGGCCTCCTCTACCGCTCTTGGGGTGAAAACCTCCGTCCCTCCCAACCAATCACCAATATGTCGCGCCTGGCAGGCCAAGGCATATAACCGTAAATCAGGGATCCCAATCCCTCCATCTTTCCATCTCCTCTGTAGGCGATATAGTGGGATACGAGCCCGTGCTCCCCTCCACAAAAATCTCCGAAATTCACATTCCAACCCCTGCAAATCCCATTTTTTCAGCCACACAGGGAGCGTCTGTAGCCAATATAATATACGCAGTAAAATGACCATGCTCAATGCCGCTGCCCTACCCAACATAGATAGGGGGAGGGGGGCCCATGCTTGCAATTGTATGCGAGTTTTGGACAAAACCCGGTCCACGTTTTCGCGGTATAGTTGCCTAGGATCTTTAGTCAGGGAGATGCCAAGATATGTAAAAGAGTCCTCTGCCCACTGAAGGGGGAAAGTATCTCCCCAGGCCGCTCGAAGTGTTCCCCCCACATCTAACGCCTCGGATTTGCCCATATAAATGCGCAGTCCCGCAAAACTCCCAAAACAGGAAAACTCCTCCAACAGCCTCGGTAGGGAGGTCCGCGGGGCCAACAAATGCACCAGCATGTCATCAGCAAAGGCGGCGATCTTAAACCCGGATTGCCCCATACGGACCCCCTTGATTACTTTCGATGCCTCAATCTTCCGTACTAAGGGATCTATGGATAGCACAAAAAGCAGAGGGGAAAGCGGACACCCCTGTCTAGTACCTCTCTCCAAACGGATATCAGCTGACAACACCCCATTGCAAAGCACACTCGCCGTTGGCTTAACATAAAGGAGCTCTACCATGCGACAAAAGGACACCCCCAGCCCATATTTCGGCAAGAGGGATTTCAGATACGGCCAGCCGACCCGATCAAATGCTTTCTCAGCATCGAAACTGACCAGAAGCGATTGCAAACCATGGCGATGGACCCACTCCAGGGACGCCAGAATCTTTATGAGATTCCGCACCGCATAACGGCCTTTCACAAATCCGACCTGCAACTCATGCACTAAGTCCCCGAGAACCGTGGCGAGCCGCGTTGCCAGGACTTTAGCTAATATCTTCAGGTCGAAATTGAGTAAAGAAATAGGTCTATAGGACCCTGCCTGTGTATGGTCTTTACCTGGTTTGGGAAATAAAATAATGTGCGCGTGATTCCCACCCCAGGTAAACGTCCCTTGTGCTATCCGGTGACGATATAGCGCTACCAGCATGGACGGTATCAGATCCCCCAGCAACTTATAGAACTCAGCCCCCAGTCCATCTGGTCCCGGGGCTCGACAACAACTCGCCTGTTGAATCACCAGTGTGACTTCTTCCATCGCAATCGGCGCATCCAACCGTGCCTGCTGCTCTGCCTCTAAATGGGGCAGCTGTACATCCCTCAAATACGCCTCCATGCCGGTAGTGGGGTCAGCTCCTTTTGAGTACAGCTTCTGGTAGAACTGCCGAAAAATCTGAGCAATTTCTCGATTCTCTTTCTGCAATTTACCTTGTTCATTCCGCAAGGCCACCACCGTTCGGGTCCCCCTCCCTCCCCGAAGGCATCGAGCCAACAGCTTCCCTGGTTTATCCCCGTAGCGGTAGAGTTGATATTTATAATACATAAAAGATTTCTTAGCCCTCTGGTGAAGTAATTCGTTAAGAGCAGTTTTGAACTCCCACAATGTCTTCCTATTCGCCAGCCTGCCTACGTCTAGCCCTGTTCACTTGCTTTTCCAGGCGGACTATCTGCTTTGCAATCAGCTTTCGTTTACGGGCCGTGTATCCTATAATGTCGCCTCTCAAGACCACTTTAGCCGTTTCCCAGAATAGTTCTGGGTCTGCACGATGTTGTTCATTATGAACTACAAATTCCTGCCATTTCTTCTTAATAAACGAAGAGAAATCAGCATCCCGGTTTAAGTCTACAGGGAAACGCCAGATTTTTGCCTGTGGGGCAGCATCACGCCACTCCAACTCCACCCATATTAAGGTATGGTCAGAAATTTCCAAGGGGCCAATCTGTGCATCGATTACAAAAGCAAAGAGTCTCTCCGAAACTAGCACATAGTCAATTCTGGCACTTGTGCCATGCGCTCTGGACTGATGGGTAAAATCTCGTTCTCCGGGGTGCAAAAGCCGCCACGGGTCCACCATCTGCAACCTCCGCCGCAGATGCTGCAAGGCCCTAGTACCCTGCCTACGTGCCTCACCGGCCCCATCCATAGATGTGTCCAGCTCAAGATCTAGCACACCATTAAAATCCCCGGCCAAAATCAACAGAGCGTCTGGTAATTGTTCTACCCGAGAGCCCAAGCGCGCATACAGTTCCCGATCTAACACATTTGGGCTATATAGATTACCCAACACCACCGGCTTCCCCTCAAGCATCCCATACAACAACACATACCTACCATCAGGGTCTACATTTACCACCTCTTTGGTGAATCGGACTCTCCTGTGTGTCAAAATGACCACTCCACCCTTTCTTCCCTTCGCAGGAGCCCCCCATTCTTGTCCTACCCATTCTCTTTGAAGTTTAGCATGTTCCTCAGAACTCTGGTGAGTCTCTTGTAGCATAGCAATATCACATTTGTGCCTAGCCAAGGCCTGCAACACTTTATACCGTGTAATAGGATTGCCTATACCACATACATTCCAAGATAGGATCCTCACGTCTGCAAACAATAAGAATTATTATTCATCTCATAACCAACATAATCCATGGAAGAAACCTCCCCAGCCTGAGGTCCTCCCCTCTTTCCCGCAAGATGATTCCCTCTCTCCGTCCTATAGTATCCCAGGCTATCATTACCCTCCCTCCCCCTCCCTCCCCCTCAACTCCTCCCCCCTTACCAATCCCCAGCCCCCCCCCCTTCCTACTCTCATTCCCCAAACTCCACCTCTCTCCCAGAGCGATCACTTGAGATGTGTGCGGGATCCCCTCTCTCAAAGATCCACTCCTCTATCATCCCTCCCCTCCAACCCCGGAGCTTCCCGTCCCTCCTTTAACATTGACCCCCCTTATCCCTGCCCATCTCCCTTCCTCTTGCCCTATTCCTTATTATTCACTTCCCCGAGCACCCGGTTAGTAGGGTTCTCGCCCCTCACTACAAAGGCCCTTCAATCGCTTCCCTGTTCCCCACCTTAGACCCTCCTCCCCCCACCCCCCCTCCTACCCCCTCCCCCCTCAACAGACACCCCCCCCCTCATAACTCTACAACATATCCTATATTACATATATCAACAAACATTTGAAATCCGTTCTGCCAAAGCAGCATGGGTAGGCCCGGCAGGTTGAACTACAATCATGCCATAGTGCCCCAGCATGCACCACAACAATTTATGTCCCGGCTCAGTTTCGGGAGCCCCAGTTCGCAGCCCCGGAGGGCCTGGGGTATCCCATCTGTAATCCTAAGCAGGCATTGTTACTGCAATGTAGGCACATAATCGTTCAAAGCACGCCAGGGCGCTACAGACCGCAGGTTCAGTATTTCCAATTGTCTGAAGCACCCCCAACGGGAAACAACCCTCGCGAAGGCAGTAACAGCGGGGTGAAAAAGCAGACCTGCACTTTAGCCTCGTCTAATTAAAATGTCCATGCAGCGAATTCCACCAGTTGGGGTTGTCGGGTCCGAAGGCGGTAGATTTCCGAACATGCTTAATAATTTCCTTTAGCCCGCGGGGAGGGTGGAGGCCCCCAGTCCACCCGCGGCTCAGCAGGAGCTGCTCGTAAAAGCCAGCAGTATCATAAGGCCAGCCGTTCTTCCCGACAAGAAGCGCAGCACCTCGTCCCGATGCAGATCGGTCTTCCTATAAGCAGACCACCAGTTCCCGATCATGATGCATGCTCCCTCGGGCTCGACGTTTTTTGCGCCAACAACTGCCCCACGTAGGGACTTGCTTCCTCTGCGGACTCAAACACTCAGTGAGCTCCCTGGTGCAGCACATGCAGTTTAGCAGGATATTGAATGTGGAAACGAACGTTCGCCTCTATCAATCACTGACACAGCGGGGCATAGGCTTTGCGACGATGGCTCAGCGCAGCGGAGTAGTCCGGCGTAATTCTGATCTTCATGTTCCCGCGCTCCACAAACCCCTTCTGCCATGCAGCTTTTAACACAGCTTCCTTCTGTGTATAATACAGGAATCTTGCTAAGACCACTCTGGGTCTAGAATGCTGTGTTTGTTGTTTCGGCCCTAGTCTATGGGCTCTATCCACGACAATTGGGGAGCTCTCACCTTCATTGTCCCTCAGAGAAGCAGACAGGTTCTCCACATATTCTCTCAAGTCTTTGTCCAGTACTGACTCTGCAATGCCCAATAGACGCAAATTATTGCGTCGGGATCTGTCCTCCAGATCATTGAGCTTCATTTCATGAATTTTAGACGCCCTCTGCACTGTGCTCAGCTCTCGTTTCAATTTCTCCCCCTCCCCCTCAGTCTGCACAATTCGGCCTTGTACACGAGTGCCTAGTGTGGTCAGTGAGCTCTGTATGGTATCCATCTTCTCGTGCAGAGTGTCAAATTGTATTGAAAGTGCAGTTGTAACCGCAGCCGAGATCTCCTCGATCATGGTAGGTGAGGCCGCAGTGCACGCTTTTGGAGGGGACTCCGTCATTTTTGGCGGCCCTGTGGTCCGATCTTTCTCTCGCCTCCCCACCTTCGCTGATGTCGCCATTCCGTGCGCCGTTCACAAAAAAGGATTAGCAATTCGTTCACCAACCCTCCGGGGTTGTAACCAGGCAAGCCCCACTGCAATACACGGTGTTATTTTAACGGTAAGAGGAGGGGGGCCCGGAGCTTAGGTGACTCACGTCTTCCCAAGCTCACCACATCACGTGATCCTATGGCAGATGAAATTTAATGTGGACAAGTGCAAAGTTATGCACCTAGGGAAGAACAACCCAAACTATGGTTACACGATGCAAGGTTCCACATTAGGAATCACCACCCAGGAAAAAGATTTAGGCGTCATTGTGGATACCATGTTAAAACCCTCAGACCAGTGTGCAGCGGCGGCCAAGAGAGCAAATAGAATGCGAGGTATCATAAGGAAAGGAATGGAAAATAAAACAAAAGATATTATAATGCCTCTATATCGTTCCATGGTGAGATCGCACCTTGAATATTGTGTGCAATTCTGGTCGCCATATCTTAAGAAGGATATAGCGATATTAGAAAAGGTTCAGAGAAGAGCCACCAAAATGGTAAAGGGGATGGAAGGATACTCCTATGAAGAAAGGCTAAAAAGGTTAGGGCTCTTTAACCTGGAAAAGAGACGACTGAGGAGAGATATGATAGAAGTCTATAAATTAATGAATGGAGTGGAACGGGTAAACATAGATTGATTGTTTACTTTATCAGAATATAGAAAGACTAGGGGACATGCAATGAAGCTATAGGGTAAACTATTTAAGACTAACAAAAGAAAATATTTTTTCACTCAACGTGTAATCAAACTCTGGAATTTGTTACCAGAGGATGTAGTAAAGGCTGTTAGTGTAGCTGGGCTTAAAATAGGTTTGGACAAGTTCCTGGAGGAAAGGTCCATAAACCATTATTAAGAAGGGACCCAGGATATCATTGCTTGACCCAATACAAGCATTGTGGAACCTGTGTCTTTTGGGGAAACTGCTAGGTGCGTATGACCTGGATTGGCCGCTGTTGGAAACAGGATACTGGGCTTGATGGACCTTGGTCTGACCCAGTATGGCATATCTTATGTTCTTATATGTTCTTAATAGGTCTGTATGGGGTCAGTCAGGCATCTCCACCTATTAGACCTTAAGCCTTCGGTTATGTGCGGGTAACCTATGAGTCCTCCTTATTCATGTTATAATTCCCCTCCCCTCCTCTTTCATCCTCTTCTGTAGGATTCTTATTTCCCATAATTTTCTTATCCACTCTTGAGCTACCCCAATGCAGTCTTGCTGGGGCCTGGAAGGAAGGAGTACATGTGTGGTCTTGGAGCAGAGGCCCAACCCCTCTCTTCCCTGTAACTTTTAGTGTTTGGTTCATTTTTATCTTCTTGTTTTCCATGGTTGAATGGTTGACCTGTGCCTACTATCAGTCCAGCTCCCTTCTCTGTCCTAATGTCATTTTTGCTTCCTAGTGTTCTTCTTCTTCTTGCTGTTCACTGCCAAAACGTTCATCTCCTGACCGTCATCTGGTTCCTGCTCCAGCTCTACTCCCTGTGCTCCTGATGCATGCCTGAAGCCTGCATTATTCTATCCTTAGCTTAGCCTTTCCATCCATACTCCTGGCCAGGGTAGGTCCTGACATCATATCACAATGAGCTCTTTTTGATATGGTTTAAAATAAAACTTGCTTCAAGCTGCTTGCCATAGAAAACAGTGACAGAGCTGTCTAGATCTTCTCCTTTTTTCCTACCTACTACACTACCACAAACTTAATTTTATCCTTGGATTCATACTCTTCCCTTACTGAATCTAAGTCAGTGAAAAGTTTGCAATATGCCCCATTTGAAATCAGCTTGTTAATTTGAGGCAAGGAGTTTGCAGCAGGATACCCACATTCTTTGTCCACTGGGGAGGTCATTTTATAAACGTTGTATGCTCATAAAACATTGATTTATATGCAGATAAGCATATCCATGTGTACCTTTTGGCATAATTACTAAAGGGTGTACTGTTACCATGCATTTGAGCTACAAAACTAGCACAGAAGCCTGTGCCAAATCTGGGGGGGGGGGGGGGGGGGTGCTCCCAACGGTAATGGGTTTCACCGCACTAATCAGCATGCAGGTGCACTCACTGTCACCTCTTTGGGTAGCTTTAAGTGCATCCATGCTAATGGCAACATTTGAGGTTATTGAACGCCAACCATGATGTACCATCAAGGCCCATGTTACATGCCTAACTCTCCCAATTCACACCCAATAACATACTAAATGTTTAGCATAGAATTTGTACTGTGGAGCCCCACACTAACAGTTAACATGGTGTGCCTAGCAAGCAGCAAACCCCTTGCTTGCAGTGTGGTTTAATAAATATGCCCCTTTATGCGCTAACCTTTAGGCACACTCTCAAGCAGGCATAAATGTCAGCACCCTCAATCTACGTGCTATTCCTGTAAGATGTGTACTAATATTTTAAAAAGGCCCTCAGGCATCTACCATATGTGACTTTATAAAATAGGCTACAAAGAGATGCTTTTTTTGCCCTTCATACATTGGCAACTTTTTATAAAATTAGCCTCAACATGAAAAATAACTCTTTTCCATCTCCTTAAAAAATGAAAAAGTATGAGATGGCTGACATTACAACCTAAGGCCACTTACCTTAAGGATTCATATTTTCTGATAAAACAAACACATACATATTAAGGCTAGCCAGCCAAATCCCAGTTGGCATAAAAAATTTGCAGCACAGTGTGAACCAGGTTAATACTGACTCTGGAAATCAAACGAAAGGTCTGAGGCAGCATCTCAGCTTGCTCTTGCTTAGCTCCCTAGCACTACTACTAATAATATGAAATCTATGATTTGAATTCTATATAACATCTGTTTAGTGATTATCCAAAGCATCATCCTTCATTCTTCAAGCTGAGCCTCTTGATTGAAAATTTAAGATGCAAGAGTTTTCTTGTTTATGCTTTCTGTCACATGTTTTCACTGTTTTTTCCGCATTTGACCTGAGAGTAATGTTATGACAAGAAGCCCTGCTGGAATCAGAGGTATATCAGGTCTGTAGAGATTTCATTCAATGAAGAGCCAATGGATTAAATGTGTCATATCAATATAGCATCAGATGGCATTTGGTCCATAAAACTCTTCAACATTCAGCTTTAATCCAAACCATCCGTATTTTGTTTAATATATTGCCATACTGACATGTTTTTGATTAGTGGTTATGCCTTTTTATTGAATCATTTAATGTATCCCCTACAGCTTGTCTTGTCTACTTTAATTGCCATATATCCAAATGAACTAACATGGCAATAGCAACTCTTGAGAATTAGAAAACTCATAATAATGGGTTTATGGTAGTTAGAGGAAGGCCATGGTTTCTAGGGGTACGCATTCATTTTCAGATGAATGGCAACATGTGATGAATAAGGACGAGTATATCTTTAAATGAACCAAATGATCATGAGGGCAACATAAGCTAAATCCTCATTCATGCACATTTGTTTTCGGCACCACTGCAGTGCAGCCTACGGTGCCAGACACAGTAGATCCACTCTGGGATTTCTCCGATATTAAAAATATTATAGCTGAGAAGGGGCTGGAAAGACTAGCTGTTAGTGTGCAAAGTGTGAACAAAGAGTTAGGAAGCGATAGAGGCAGGCAGAGCAGTTATTGGAGAATGTGAGGGATGCCCTTGGGCTTTCCTCGTCTGCCCCACCCTCAGCCTCAATTACAGCAACATCAGCAGCCCCAAGGGAAAAAAGGAAGTCCTTTAAAACATCAGAGGTGCAGAATCATTTTAAAGTGCTGGAGGTTCAGCATTATGCAGAATGCAAATACGATCTAAAGGCTTTTTGTAAATGAAAGCAATATTAGATGAAAGCTAATGGACTATCTTCTAAAAAGTGGCATGCTGCATTGTTTGCAGAAACAAGACCTTTTCCAGCCTTATTTAGGGAGGAGTGATGATACTAGGCTGGGGATTCAATCCAGCACTGTAAACAGCCATGGCAGCTACAGAAAAGAGGAAATCTACTGCTAAAGCTCAGCCTCAGCTTCTTTCTCCAGTGAGGCAGCAGGTGAGGAGCCCTGAGACGGATGTAAGCAAGTCACAGTGGAGGAGATGTGGTGGCAGTCATGGCTTCCCCGCTGTATCAGTCACCTAGACCACAACCTCTGGCGACAGATTCCAAACCTTAATTATGTGCTGCTTGGAGGGGAAAAAAAAACAAAACAAAAACCCTTTCTGTGATTTGGTTTCAGTGTGCTGATGGTCATTAATATTTTGGAGGGTTCTCTTGTTGCTGTGTTGTTTGAAAGGTTAACCAATCATTCCCTATTTAACTCTTTTACACTATTCATGATTTATTAACTCCTATCATATCCAGTTGTTCTTTTCTCAGAGCTGAAAAGACCTGTCCTATTTAGCTTCTCTGCAAAAAGAAGGTGTTCTATTCAATTTATCATTTTTTTGGCCTTTTCGGAAACTTTTCTAGCAGCTTTTACATGTGCATCTGGCTTCTAAATGTTTGCATCATAGCATTGGCTACATGCATAAATGGCAATTTTAGAATGCCACTATTCATGGACAAATAGAAGAAGGACATGTCAAATAATCTCCTTTTCCAGAGAAATGGGGTGTGACTACCAGCTGGAGCACAGTCAGTGGAAACAAAGCAGTGGCGTAACTGTAAATATTGGAACGGAGAAAGCTGAATTTCCATCCACTGCTCCAGGCCCTGTTTAGATAGAAAAACACCCTGAGCAAAAAGAGTTGACATTTGCCCTGATAGCCAAACCCCAAAATCTCTGACAAAGGGAAAGGCTGCAAGCATAATGAATGGGGACTACAAAGAAGACAGGTGCAAGCAATGACAGAGAGACACCCAAGCTTGCCAAACCGGACCCAAAAAGAGATGAGAGAGAACTCAGCATTTATCCTCCAGTGAACGCAGAAAGGGTTCCGCGACTGGTGGAACAGGATTATCCACGCAGCTTCCAGAGATGCCCAAGTCAAGAGAGTGTCTATCATCCAGAGGTGAACAAGCACAAACAGGCACATCTGTAATAGAGTTCAAGATTAGGCAGCCCGAGTCCCCCTGAGTTTTTGGAACGAATCAAGACTGAACACCTTATCCTCGACTGGTGACCCTGACAAATAAAAGAAGTAAACAACCAGCATACTTTATTGAAAAAAGAATGCAGAATCAAAATAGGAAGTTGGGTAAAGAGAAACAGAACCTTAGGCAGGAGAATCAGTTTCAGGGTAATGATACATCCTATCCACGAAATCATCAAAGATTGCCAGGAGTGAATATCACCTTCTAAGGTTTTAAGGAGTGGAGCATAGTTAAGTACATATAGTTCTGTGAGTTCTTGGGATATCACTATCCCAAGATAATGAAACTGCACAACCACCATGAATGCAGCCGGAAATGGTGGTCCAGTTCCAGAGATGGCCAACATGCATGGCATTAAGGCAGATTTCTACCAGTTCACTGAAAAGCCTGAGATGTTGGAGAATGTTTCTAGGATGTTGACAGGCTGAAAGGAGTGTGGTCCCTATATAAATATTAAGCTGTCATCAGCACATAGAGAGACAATATGATTGTGCCCCAAGTGTGATACTCAACGTGGAAGCCCACTGCTGCAGGTGTGCATCTAAGGGTTCCATGGCAAGAACGATTAATAGTGGGGAAAGTGGACATCCCTGCCTGGTGCCTCTACCTAACTCAAAGGGCAGAGAGAGAAAACCGTTCACTAACACTGATGCCATGGGGGTGGTGTACAATGCTTCAATCCAACCTCAGAAGGAAGGTTCAAAACCAAACCATTCCAAGGTGGCTAGTAAATAATGCCATTCAATTTTATCAAACACCTTCTCAGCATCGAGGGATAATACAGCAAACTCCCCAGGGACATCCCACAAACTGGACATCACATTGATCAACCGATAGACATTTTCAAAGCTATACCGGTAAGAAATAAAACTTGTTTGGTCCGGGTGCTCAAGATCATGAATCTGCCTATTGCGACGTCCTTGCTACCTGGGCCCAAGAGCTTACAGGTAGGGATGGCCTATTAAGTGTCCTTTAGGAGTGAAGCTCTAACACTTGGCCCAAGGAGTTCCGGGATATGTAGTTGCTTGGCCTCCTGTGGGACTGAGTTGTAGTTGTAGCTCGAGTAGAAAAAGGCATGCAAGAATATTTATTTTTAAGAGGGTTTATTCCAGTGCATCAAGATTCAGTATCTCAGACGCAAAAGAATGCCAATTCCAATATAAGGGTTGAAAATAAACACACACAAAAGATGCAACAAAACGGCTCAGCTCTACTTGGCTGTTTCACAGTTCTTGTAGTCTCTGGCTAGGCAATCATGTGATCCTTCAGCAAATTGAAACAGGTGCTCTTCCTTATGGCATGGCTTCTCAATTTACCATGTGGTTAAGCTTATTAAACAAGGCATAAGGTTTTCTCACAGTGGCTGCAGGTATGGCAAACCTTATACTATATTACTTCATATAGCTTTCAGTGCTCATTAGCCTGGTTATTCTCAATTACACAAGTTGAACAATCCATAGGTAAATCAAGCTCTACTGAAGGCAGACAAACGTCCAGTTGCATAGCTTCCTCAGAGTTACTGGAATTCTGGTCAGGGTTATTATTCTGCTTTGCCCTTTTCTCCAGAAATTCCTTAAACTGACTTAGAAGTAATTCAGCTTGCTTGTGCATGTTTTCAGACTGATAGCCTTCATTCTTCTCTAACAAATGTTTACTTAGGACTCCCAGCTCAGGGTAATCAGATATCCTGCCTTTGTCAAAGGAACAGTTCTCAGTAAGGGTAAATCACTTCCCCCACTTATCATTAGCTGAATATGCTGGGTTTGTTCTCAGGAGGTTAACACATGCAGGAGACTTCTTAAACAAGGGGTTATAAAAAGAAATGTCAGCTTTACCTTTTCCAAGGTCTTTTAGATAAGCATTGGTACCTTTTCTCCTGTTAATTCTCAGGCTTTGTACTTCAGCTTTCTTATCCTTACTTCCAGTGCCTTGCAGGTAAATGTCAGGCTGAACAGTTTCCTCATAGCTTTCTCTGAAACTGTCTTGGCTTTTACAGCTCTGAGTCCGGCTGCCCTTATTCCAGGTATCTGGCCTGCTGGCTCCCTTAACCAAAAGCTCTACCTTGCAGTGAGACTTCCTCCAGGGTGAATCCTTGCACCACTGTTCAGTGCTCCCAGGTTCTGCTCGGGTCTTAGATTCTAGATGACTTCTCCTCCAAGCAGTTCTCTCAGCTGTTCCAACGTTTTCCCTTCTGCTGCTCCTGACCTCGTGCTTGCACTCGCTCCTCCTCCTCTCTCTCTCTCTCTCTCTCCTCATTGCTTGAGTATTTAACAAGCCTTCACTTCCTTGCACTCCCTGACTCTCCCTTGGGTGTGCCCAATCAGTGAACAGACCTGTCTCCACCCCTGAGGTGAGGTGTGGCTTTAGATCATCAACTGGCTGTGTTTTTATTCCTGAGGTGAAAATCCTGTTTGTCAGTGCAGTATTGTTTACCTCATCAGGATTTTCTCCTATTTCCATCTCTTCTTGAGGGGCTTCCTCATCACACTATCCAGGCGAGAGATAGTATTTTTCTAAAAAGTTTGTAATCTCTATTAAGCAAAGAGATCTGTCAATAAGTACCATGGCACAGTGGATCCTTACCCTCTTTTGGAATCATAGTAACCATGGCTTGATAAAAGGAAGTCAATGCTGAGGTAGTATTTCATTAAACACCCGGGTGAGCATAGGAGCAAAGAGGTCAGGGAGAGCTTTTTAAAGTTCCACTGGAAAGAGATCAGGATCTGCAGCTTTAGCAGTTTTTAGTATACAGATAGCTGACTGAACCTCTGCAAGAGTTATTAGACTCTCCAAAGCTGCACAGGCCAAGGGCAACAGATGAGGGAGTTCTGCCTCACACAGCCATTGTTGAATACACAAATCTGATTCATGTAACTGAGATGTATAAAGCTCCTTATAGAACCGAGCAAAGAGTTGCGCCATATCTGATAACTTTCATACCACCTCCTTTCTAGGGGAAGTTATGGCCACTATTCTATCTTTCTGACATTGTTGTTTCAGCTGCCATAATAAAAGCTGGCCTGCGTTATTTCCATATTCATAATATCGTTGTCGTGTCTTCAGTAGTTGCGAGGCAATGTCTTCTGTTTTCAAAATAGCAAGCTCCCCTCTAAGGCTAAGTAATCTATGCCAAACTGAGGGATTACCCCCCTGCCAGTGAAGAGTTTCTAAATATGAAATCTCCACTCATAATACCTCTTGTGGACGATCTTTCCATTTTTTAAAGAAGTTGCTAAAGAGATCAACTGGCCTCTCAGTACAGCTTTACCTGTCTCCCACACCATGAAGATGGATGTATCCCCAATATTACTAAAGCAAAGATATTCTTCCCAAACTTTCCTAACCAACTTTAAGAAATCCAGGTTTTTAAGTAGGTGGTGAGGTAGATTCCATAGACGCAGGAGCAGTTCCCTATCCACTAAATTTCATTCCGAAGAAAGTTGAGAGTGATCCGAAGGTTCCATCTGACCTATCTCCACCTCAACAACCAACTGCAATAGGGAGCGTGAAATCAACCAGTGATCAATGTGCAAATTAATTAAGTGCACTGTTGAGAAAAAAGTATAATTGTGTTTGCCAGGATGGAGCATGCGCCAAGCATCACATAGGTCCCAATCCATCATGAGAGTTGCAAGGTGAGGGGGATGTAAAGTGGCAGCAGTTCCCCGTACTGTTCTATTAAGTTCTGAGAAGACACAGTTAAAATTGCCCCCCCCCCCCATAAAAAGCTCCCTTTGCATATACAGGTTAAGCTCCACCAACAGAGCCAGAGACTTTAGCAGCAAAATCACTCAGAATCCCTCTCAGGGATGCCTTCTCATATTCCTTGACTTATCCTCCGCTTTCGACTCGCTCCCACATCATCAACTCTTAAACAGACTCCATGAAATAGGTCTGAGAGGCACAACCCTAAACTGGTTCCACTCCTACTTAGACAGCAGAACTCAGCAAGTTTGCATTGGAAATGACACTTCCCTTCCATTTACCTTAAGACAGGGTGTCCCCCAAGGATCCAGCCTATCTGCCCTTCTATTTAACATCTTCTTGCAGCCAGTCTGCAAAATCTTCCAAAGCTATGGAATCCAATACCAGCTTTATGCAGATGACATGATGTGCTTTACCCCATTTAACCTTACAAACCCCAATTTCTCTAAGTTAAGTGAATGCCTAACTAGCCTAAAATCATGGCTCTCTCAGCACAACCTCATAATTAATCAATCTAAAACTGAGGTCCTTCAGGTATTTTCCAACACTTCATACACCCCACCTCTAAATCTTACTATTGGTGATCTCCCCCTCACCATAAAAAAACAAGTGAAATATCTTGGTATCATCCTTGATCAGAACCTCTCCTTCACTGATCAGATTAAGAGGACCACTAACACAATATATGCTAAATTACGTACTCTACGGAACCTCAAACCTCTCTTAAGCCCTGACTCCTTTCGTGCTGTATGCAAGTCCCTCACAATCCCTTCTCTTGATTATTGTAACTGAAGGACTAGATTATTGAATTGAAGGACTAGAAAAAGGGACTGTTACTTCTGGAGAGAAATCTGCAACTGTGAGTATATACTTCTGGTAATTTTCTAAAAGGAATTCTTTGTATTAAAGCTAATTAATCTGTGAACCCACTATTTTTTGTTAAATCAGTCAGGGCCTAGTAGCAGCAGTTTAAGTTTAAATTTAAAACACAGAGGTGAACTTTCTGATTACATTTCATACCCAGCAGAGAGTTTGTAGTTTAAATTTAATAGTCACTCAGGGCCTAGTAACAGCAAAGTACTTTTAGTTTAAATTTAAAACACAGAAGAGAGCTTTCTGGTTACATTTGGAACCCAGCAGAGAGCTTGTAGTTTACATTTAATAGTCACTCAGGACCTAGCATCAGAAAAGTAATTTTAGTTTTAAAACACAGAGGAGAACTTTCTGGTTACATTTCATTCCCAGCAGAAAGCTTGTAGTTTAAATTTAATAGTCACTCAGGGCCTAGTAACAGCAAAGTACTTTTAGTTTAAATTTAAAACACAGAAGAGAGCTTTCTGGTTAAATTTAGAACCCAGCAGAGAGCTTGTAGTTTAAATTTCATAAGAAGTTAGAGCCTAGCAGCAGCTAAGAGCTATAATTTAAATCAAATCAGAATTTAGCTTAGCACAAAAGGCAGAACAGGGTCTGTACTCTTTGAGCAACAAATAAAGTCTTCTAGAGACCTTTACAAAGGGGCCTTCTACCTAGGGGCAAGAGACCTGTGAAACCTTTTCAATAGGTGTTAACACCAGGTGGCAGATCAAAAGGCCATTTTGAAAGACTCCTCCTATCCAAGCAAGAACTGTTAATTACCCAGGAAGTTGGTCAAAGCTTACCTCAGCAGCACAGGCATAAATAGCTCAACCAGAGCTCTGTGATCCTCTGTCTTGAAGGACTAGAAAAAGGGACTGTTACTTCTGGAGAGAGATCTGCAACTGTGAGTATATACTTCTGGTAATTTTCTAAAAGGAATTCTTTGTATTAAAGCTAATTAATCTGTGAATCCACTATTTTTGTTAAATCAGTCAGGGCCTAGTAGCAGCAGTTTAAGTTTAAATTTAAAACACAGAGGAGAACTTTCTGATTACATTTCATACCCAGCAGAGAGCTTGTAGTTTAAATGTAATAGTCACTCAGGGCCTAGTAACAGCAAAGTACTTTTAGTTTAAATTTAAAACACAGAAGAGAGCTTTCTGGTTACATTTGGAACCCAGCAGAGAGCTTGTAGTTTACATTTAATAGTCACTCAGGACCTAGCATCAGAAAAGTAATTTTAGTTTTAAAACACAGAGGAGAACTTTCTGGTTACATTTCATACCCAGCAGAAAGCTTGTAGTTTAAATTTAATAGTCACTCAGGGCCTAGTAACAGCAAAGTACTTTTAGTTTAAATTTAAAACACAGAAGAGAGCTTTCTGGTTACATTTGGAACCCAGCAGAGAGCTTGTAGTCTAAATTGAATAGTAACACAGGGCCTAGCATCAGCAAAGTACTTTTAGCTGAAATTTAAAACACAGAAGAGAGCTTTCTGGTTAAATTTAGAACCCAGCAGAGAGCTTGTAGTTTAAATTTCATAAGAAGTTAGAGCCTAGCAGCAGCTAAGAGCTATAATTTAAATCAAATCAGAATTTAGCATAGCACAAAAGTCAGAACAGGGTCTGTACTCTTTGAGCAACAAATAAAGTCTTCTAGAGACCTTTACAAAGAGGCCTTCTACCTAGGGGGCAAGAGAGCTGTGAAACCTTTACAATAGGTGTTAACACCAGGTGGCAGATCAAAAGGCCATTTTGAAAGACTCCTCCTATCCAAGCAAGAACTGTTAATTACCCAGGAAGTTGGTCACAGCATTACCTCAGCAGCAGAGGCATAAATAGCTCAACCAGAGCTCTGTGAACCTCTGTCTTGAAGGACTAGAAAGGGGGACTGTTACTTCTGGAGAGAAATCTGCAACTGTGAGTATATACTTCTGGTAATTTTCTAAAAATAATTCTTTGTATTAAAGCTACTTAATCTGTGAACCCACTGTTTTTTGTTGGATCAGTTAGGGCCTAGTAGCAGCAATTAAAGTTTGAATTTAAAACACAGAGGAGAACTTTCTGGTTAAATTTAATAGTCACTCAGGGCCAAGTAACAGCAAAGTAATTTTAGTTTAAATTTAACACACAGAAGAGAGCTTTCTGGTTACATTTGGAACCCAGCAGAGAGCTTGTAGTGTACATTTAATAGTCACTCAGGGCCTAGCATTAGAAAAGTACTTTTAGTTTTAAAACACAGAAGAGAGCTTTCTGGTTAAATTTAGAACCCAGCAGAGAGCTTGTAGTTTAAATTTCATAAGACGTTAGAGCCTAGCAGCAGCTAAGAGCTATAATTTAAATCAAATCAGAATATAGCTTACCTCAGCAGCACAATACAGGGTACTGTGTAGCAGCCCTCTTTTAATAAGTGTTATTTCCCTCCCTCCCTCCCAACACCAACCCAACCCTGGGATAATCGTAGCATTATAGGGACTTACACATCTTAAAAGACAGGAGGTGCTCTCTGGTGAAGCTCATTACCCAACTCAGTCATACACTAAGGACCTGAGATTAGTTATGCTTCAGGTGAACAAGGTATATTACACGTATTAGGTACAGTTATATTAGTATAAATATCCATAGCAAGCCTTAGTAAGTAAAGAACTTAGATCTAAACACAAACTTAAAACTAAGATGCAGACAGCAGTCCAGCAGCGGGATGGGGGCTTTCCAGTCTTTTGCATTGAGTGTCACATGTATGATTTTCTCCCAGTTGGTGAGAGGTCTTACGTGTGCACTAGGTGCAAGGAGCTCTTTGCTCTCAGGGAACGAGTCTGTTCTCTAGAGGCTAAAGTAGCAGACGTGGAAAGCATAAGACAGACAGAGAGGTACATAGACGAGACCTACAGGGATATAGTCCTGAAGTCCCTCCTCCAGTCTGGCAGCATCCCTGTTGCCATGGAGGAGAGAGGTCACGTGACGGGAGAGCATCACCCTGGTGTGGCAGGAAGTGATCCTGTAACTAGGACCTGTCCTCCAGGTGATGTAAAACCCTCTTGCACCGAGGATGTTTCTCCAGGGCCATGTGCCCATGAGGGAAGGGTTAGGACAGCCGTTATAGTTGGTGATTCGATCATTAGGCATGTAGATAGCAGGGTGGCTGGTGAACATGAGGATCGCCTGGTAACATGCCTGCCTGGTGCGAAGGTAGCGGACCTCACGCGCCACCTAGATAAGGTCTTAGATAGTGCTGGGGAGGAGTCTGCTGTCTTGGTACATGTTGGTACCAATGACATAGGAAAATGTGGTAGGGAGGTTCTGGAGGCTAAATTTAGGCTTTTAGGTAGGAAGTTGAAATCCAGAACTTCCAGGGTAGCATTCTCCGAAATGCTTCCTGTTCCACGTACAGGACTCAAAAGGCAGGTAGAGCTCCGGAGTCTCAATGCGTGGATGAGACAATGGTGCAGAGACGAGGGTTTTGGATTTGTTAGGAACTGGGGAACATTCTGGGGAAAGGAGGGGCTCTTCCGAAGGGATGGGCTTCACCTTAACCGGGATGGAACCAGGCTGCTGGCATTAACCTTTAAAAAGGAGATAGAGCAGCTTTTAAAATAGATAATAGGGGAAAGCCGACAGTCGACCAAGAGCGGATTGTTCATAAAAATGTATCTTTGAAGGATACTACCAAAAGCAGAATGGTTCCTCAAAAGAGTAAAGTAGCCCAGATGCCCTCAAGTATGGAGCAGACAGAGCTTAAAGATCCCAAATTACCCATGTCTAACAATAGCCAAATTAATATGAATAAAATACATTCTCTAAAATGCTTGTATGTAAATGCTAGAAGTATAAAAAATAAAATGGGAGAGTTAGAATATATAGCACTAAATGAAAGGTTAGATATGATTGGAATATCAGAAAAATGGTGGAAGGAGGACAACCAGTGCGACACTGTGATACCTGGGTACAAACTATATCGAAATGATAGAGCTGATCAAATTGGTGGAGGGGTTGCTCTCTATGTTAGAGAGGGCATTGAGTCAGAAAGGATTAAAGTTTTGCAGGAAACAAAATCTGCTGTAGAATCTATATGGATTGAAATTCCATGTAAAAGGGGGAAGGCAATGGCAGTGGGGGTATACTATCGAGCGCCTGGCCAGAATGACCAAATGGATGATGAAATGCTCAAAAAAATCAAGGAAGCTAACAAACGTTACAGCGCAGTAATAATAATGGGCGATTTCAACTACCCCGGTATCGACTGGGTCAGTGTCACATCAGGACATGCTAGGGAGATAAAGTTCCTAGATTAAATAAATGACTGCTTCTTGGAGCAGATGGTTCATGAACCGACCAGAGGGGAAGCCATATTAGACCTAGTCCTTATTGGAACACCAGATCTAGTGCAAGAGATAAGGTTGTTGGGGCCACTTGGCAATAGTGATCATAGCATGATCATGTTTGATTTAATTAGTGGAGGAGGGATAGTAAGGAAATCCACAGTACTACCTTTTAACTTTCGAAAGGGAGACTATGATAAAATGAGGAAAACAGTTAATAAAAAACTAAAAGGAGCAGTTGCAAAGGTTAAAGACGTACATCAGGCTTGGCTGTTGTTGAAAAATACTATCTTGGAAGCCCAGACCAGCTGTATTCCACGCTTTAAGAAAAGTGGAAGGAAGTCCAAAAAACTGCCAGCATGGTTTAAAGGTGAGGTTAGAGAGGCTGTTGTTGCCAAAAAAGCATCTTTCAGGAAATGGAAAAAAGAGCCAAACAACGAAACCTGGAAACAGCACAAGCACTGGCCAGTCAAAAGCAAGGCATTGATAAGGCAGGCAAAGGGAGAATTTGAGAAGAAGCTTGCTGCGGAAGCAAAAACGCGAAGTAAAGACCTTTTCAAGTACATTCATAGCAAAAAACCTGTGAGAGAGTCAGTTGGTCCATTAGATGATAAAGGGGTTAAAGGAGCTCTAAGAGGCGACAAGGTGATAGCAGAGAGACTGAATGAATTCTTTGCTTCGGTCTTTACTGAGGAAAATGTAGGCATGTTACCCATGACTGAAGTTGTATTTAAAGGTGCGGAAGAATTGAAGGAAATATCGATACATCGGGAAGATGTATTACAACTATTAGATAAACTGAAAAGTAGCAAATCACCTGGGCCGGATGGTATACATCCAAGGGTGTTGAAAGAACTGAAATATGAGATTGCAGACCTGCTATCAATAATCTGTGAACTATCATTAAAATCATCTCTAATACCTGTAGATTGGAGGATCGCCAATGTAACACCAATTTTTAAAAAGGGTTCCAGGGGTGATTCGGAAAACTACAGACCGGTGAGCCTGACATCAGTACCTGGAAAAATGGTGGAAACCATCATAAAGAATAAAATTACTAAGCATGTAGATAGTCATGACCTAATGGGAGAGAGCCAACATGGCTTTAGACAAGGAAGATCTTGTCTTACTAATCTGTTATGTTTTTTTGAAGGAGTGAATAATCAGGTGGACAAAGGTGAGTCAGTTGATATTGTGTATCTGGACTTTCAGAAAGCCTTTGACAAGTTCCCTCATCAAAGACTTTTGGCAAAACTAAATAGTCATGGGATAGGAGGCAGCGTACTATTGTGGATCAGGAACTGGTTAAAAGATAGAAAGCAGAGGGTAGGGCTAAATGGCCAATTTTCCCAATGGAGAAAGGTGAATAGTGGTGTACCCCAGGGATCTGTGCTGGGTCCGCTGCTTTTTGACATATTCATAAATGACCTGGAAAGTGGAATAACTAGTGAGGTTATCAAATTTGCAGATGACACAAAACTATTTAAACTTGTTAAAACCCAAGAGGATTGTGGAAAATTGCAAGAGGATCTTGATAAATTTGAAGACTTGGCATCAAAATGGCAGATGAAATTTAATGTGGACAAGTGCAAGGTTATGCACCTAGGGAAGAACAACCCAAACTATGGTTACACGATGCAAGGTTCCACATTAGGAACCACCACCCAGGAAAAAGATTTAGGCGTCATTGTGGATACCATGTTAAAACCCTCGGCCCAGTGTGCAGCAGCGGCCAAGAGAGCAAATAGAATGTTAGGTATGATAAGGAAAGGAATGGAAAATAAAACAAAAGATATTATAATGCCTCTATATCGTTCCATGGTGAGACCGCACCTTGAATATTGTGTGCAATTCTGGTCACCGTATCTTAAAAAGGATATAGCGATTTTAGAAAAGGTTCAGAGAAGAGCCACCAAAATGGTAAAGGGGATAGAAGGATACTCCTATGAAGAAAGGCTAAAAGGGTTAGGGCTCTTTTACCTGGAAAAGAGACGGCTCAGGGGAGATATGATAGAAGTCTATAAATTAATGAACGGAGTGGAACTGGTAAACGTAGATCGATTGTTTACCTTATCAGAATATAGAAAGACTAAGGGACATGCAATGAAGCTACAGGGTAAACTATTTAAGACTAATAAAAGAAAATATTTTTTCACTCATCGTGTAATCAAACTGTGGAATTTGTTACCGGAGGATGTAGTAAAGGCTGTTAGTGTAGCTGGGTTTAAAAAAGGTTTGGACAAGTTCCTGGAGGAAAGGTCCATAAACCATTATTAAGAAGGGACCCAGGATATCAAAGCTTGAACCAATACAAGCATTTTGGAACCTGTGTCCCTTGGGGAAACTGCTAGGTACATATGACCTAGATTGGCCACTGTTGGAAACAGAATACTGGGCTTGATGGACCTTGGTCTAACCCAGTATGGCATATCTTATGTTCTTATGTTCTTATGATATACCATGGCCTTCCCAAGCACTGCTTACAACCCCTCAACTGGCCCAGAACACGATAGCCAGACTTTTATCCAACAGCCCTAGACAGTCCCACATCACATCTGTCCTCTACAATCTCCACTGGCTCCCTATTCAATACAGAGTTAAATTCAAGGTGCTTACCATTACACATAAATTATCTCCAATGAGTCCGCCCTATGCCTCTCCCCTCTCCTTTCCTTCACCAACAACACAAGAACACGTCGCTCCATTACCAAAAACCTACTTACCATCTCAATAAACAAAATACATAGCAAACAATTTACTAGTAACAGGGCCTTCTCCCTCTATGCCCCATCCCTATGGAATACCCTTCCACATATCCTGCAAAACTGCTCCAGCCACTCTGAATTCCGGAAAAAGTTAAAAACTTACTTATTCCTGGAGCACTTCTCCCAACCACCTTAATTCTTAGCCCCCTGCTCCCCTCCTCTTACCCATACTATCTCAATGTTGATTATAAAAAAACATATAGTTTCTCTTACCCTGTATATACCTTGTACAAAGTTACTCTCTGTAAATAGTTCCATGTATTGTTTCTAATTTCTGACACACTTATTTATCCTTGTTCATTGTTCCATGTAAACAGTTGAAACATACTGCTATATAATGTTCTATGTAAACCGTCCTGATTTGTAGAAGGACGGTATATAAAAAAATGTTAAATAAATAAATAAATAAATAAATAAAAGCTCCCTCGACAGGACTTGTAGCGTACCTGCGATCTCCATCAGTTGAACATACATATTAACCAATGTAATTAAGGACTCTTATAAAGAACCAACAACTATCAGGTATTGTTTGGAAGGGTCCCCAGATTAGGTGGTCAATGAAAAAGGATGTTTGGGAAAATATGTTAATCACCCCACGCTTATGCGAGGTGAAATTAGTGGCAAAAACCTGTGGATACTTTTGTGAGATAAATCGTAGATGATCTTGCACATCCAAATGTGTCTCTTGTAGGAAGATCACACCGTCTTGGGATCTACATACCTGATTAAATACTCACCTCCATTTAATAGGACATTCAAAAAAAAATAATTTTAGACATCAAACCACTTGAGTAACACTAATGTGGATCCTCTCTGAGGTGTCGGGCCAGAGGGCACCACTGCTAAAGAAAGAAGAGAAATCACAGTCTCCCAAAAAGATCTCCACCACTCCATCTTCACACCAGTATAGGCCCTCTCTCCTGCACGCTCAAATGTTCTCCCAAAAGTCCCCCCCAGTCCCCCCCCAAGACCCTGCAGCCCTAAACCATAAGGACAGCGACAGTTCACCAAAAAATAAACAAAAGAATGAGACACCGAGCGCCTGAGAAACCTAAGGGATATAAGAGTGAGACCTCTCGGCCACCCCTTACCCACGATCCCACCTCTCGAACTATTCCCCACACCCCCATACTCCCCTCCAGTCTTTACAGCCCCACCAGGGAATTCCCCCCCCCCCTCAACACGTCCTCAGTCCAGCACCCCAAAGACCCACAGCAGATGTTAGCAAATGGATGAATGCCCATTGAGACCACTGGGAATAACAGAACCCCTCAACCTCTCCCTCCTTTACCATTACTGAAGAATCATACAAGGGAATTCAAAAGCCAGAACTACAAAGAAGAGTAAACATAGTAGAAATACTACTGCAGTAGAATCAGGGACACAACACAAAAGTACAATATCAGTCAGGTTGGGGCAGTTGTGTCCATCGCTTTATTCTGTTTCTCTTCCACTTCGGCCTCGGATTGATGATGAGATCTGGGTACTTTGCGTCTTTTTGGATTTGATACCTCCCACTCTCTATGATCATTATGCTGATGCGGTGTGTGACAGTCCTCATTTTGGATCAGATCCAAAAAGTCCAAGTTGTTCCATTTTTTAAAAAGTGTAAAGGGGAATCCCTGTCTGTATCGAACAACATTTTTCTGAAGAATCTGTGTCAGAGGTTTAAAGTTACGGTGGCACTCCAAAGTATACTGAGACAAGTCCTGGTATCTAAATCTCGCTTAAACATCACCTCTTTCTCCTACACTATTCACAGAAATCTAACATGTCACCCCTTAACATGCTATCAAGTATGAACACGTGAACCTTACCAATGGATGTATATACTATAAAAACAGTCTGTAAATAGATGTAAATTGTTGCACATAGTTACCACTAGTTGAAATCCAAGTTAATATATCCTGTTCATTGTAAGTGCTATGCTTTGACTGCACAAATCTGTTATATGTAAACCACGCTGATTTTTAAGAGTGCGGTATATAAGAACAACAAATAAATAAATAAATAAATAAATCTCATGTTCACAGAAGGGTACCACATGTTTGCCTCGTAGATTGAGAAACAAGCTTATTTTATCCTCGAAAAAGGAGAAACAGGCCACAATAGGACAAGGCTGAACATTTCTCCCTGACCAGGATCCAGCGCCCCGATGCACTCGCTCCAGTTTCACTGGGCTTAGCCCCCCTGGAACACAGTAGGAGTATATTTCTTGAACAAGCTGTATCATATTCTCCTGGCCACCAGACAGCTCCGGAACTCCTAAGCTTCATATATTACGTATTGCAGCATTACCTGTTCTCTAATTCATCATATCGGTCTTTAAGGTTCTTCGTAAGTTGATCCATTTTATTTATTTTGGACTGGAATAAGGCTGTAGCTTTGATTTGTTCCCTGATGTTATTTCATTTTGTGCGACTCGATCATCTAGGGGTTTCATATCCGATCGTAGATCTATAATGGTTGTGGAAAAATCTAGTTGTAATGACTGAAGCTCATACAGCACCTCCAGAAGGTTTGCCTTGGTAGCAGATGAAGAAGCCTCACCGTCTTGGTGAACAGGAGGGCTCGAGGGTGAGACTCATCACTGGGAGGATTCTCCATGCTTGATTTGTCATTCTTTCTTGAAAACTTGGAAAGTGCAGCAGCATGTTTGTTCTTGGAGGACATGATAAAAGCTCAAGAGTATATATACCCCTAGCACCCGTGCGATATAAGAATATCATGAAAAATGAATGCCAGGAAATGTACTCCAGGCACCACAGAAATAAGGGGGTTGTCTTTACCAGTGATGAAAAATTGGAGCTGGACTGCAATACCTGCAATAACCATGAGAGGGAGCACCCACAGTAGAAGAATATGCTGTAGATCAGGGGTCTCAAACACGCGGCCCGCGGGCCGCATGCGGCCCGCGAGACAACTTTGTGCGGCCCGCCACGGAGGAAAACAAAAAAACCCCCCAAAACCCTGGCTTCTGCCGTTGCCGCCGTGGCAGCGGCAGAATCAATTGTCAAATTTAAAAAAAACTGACTTCTGCTGCTCAAGCAGCAAAATCAGCTGTCCTGCGGCCCCTTCCCCTCTGCCCGGAGATCCGAGTCTGCTCTATCAGCGGCGTGCTTTTCAAGCCGCGAAGAGAGTATTCCCTTCTCGCGCGGCTTGAAAAGTGAATAGGCTTAAACCGCGCGAGAGGGGAATACTCTCTTCGCGGCTTGAAAAGCACGCCGCTGATAGAGCAGACTCGGATCTCCGGGCAGAGGGGAAGGGGCCGCAGGACAGCTGATTTTGCTGCTTGAGCTCTCCCAAGGGAAAGAGGCGCCCGAAGGAAATGGAGTTCTAGAAGGTCATAGGGACAGTAGCCGGACGCTGCTTGCAGCATTGGAAGGAGGGAGAGAGGGAAGAGGAACTGACTATAGTAGCCGGTGTACTATCGGACCTGATCAGGTGTGCTATATAGTAGAATACTTACCGTTTGCCTGATGCTAAGTCATACGAGAGCCATTTTCAGTATCTTTCCTCCGAGGAAATGTCTTTATTGCATGTTAACTGCATAGCAGGTAATACCAGCTCAGTAGGTGTTACTGAATGCATCGCATTAAGGAGCGCTACCTGTTAACGCGGCCAAGAGCAAGAATGGGCGAGATATGGCAGAGAGTGGGCATGGGGGTTACCGCCGGCATCAACAGCGCGCAGTCACAAAGTTACAGAGAACACTACTTCAATGGGGTGGCATTCTTTGCATCCACAGTGCTGCCGGGCTGCCTTATCTGCTGGAGAAATGCTGTGCATGCCCCCAAACGATAGCACACAGTGCTGTTTGCATAATAACAGCACTCTAGCTGCAAAAGTGTAACAGGTTTGTAAACATACCTCTTAATAATATATGAGGTGTGTCACCTTTGCATCAGGTGGGCACATTAATAAGCAGTCCTTCTAATCTAGCGGCTGCTCAGATATTTACATTTCCAATGATCAAAGCACCAACTACATCGGTAGTGACCCTTCTTTCCTGAGCATCCTTGGTACCAGAGGATACTGCATCACCTTGAGGACAGGTCCCAGTTACAGGATTGCTTTCTGCCACAGCAAGGTGATGCTGTCCTAGGTGACATTTCTCCTCCAAGGTAGCACAGAGGCTGCCAGACTGGATATGAAGTCTCCTCTGTCTGCCTCAGCCAGGTCTGACAATCTAGCCTCCAGTGATCATATTTGTTCTCCAAGAGCCAGGAGCTCTTTCCACTGAATGCATATATATAACCTCTTACCAGCTGATAGAGAATGGTACCTTTGACACTTAGGGGCATGTTTACTAAAACTTAGGATGGGGTTAGCTATTGGCAGGGGGGGGGGGTTATGACTGGTAATGGGCTGGGGGGGGTTATAACTGGTAATGGGCTATGGTGGGGGCTAGGACTGGAAATGGGCAGATGGGGGTTAGGAATGTAAGTGGGCAATTGGCAGGGGGGGGGGGTTATGACTGGTAATGGGCTATGGTGGGGGCTAGGACTGGAAATGGGCAGATGGGGGTTAGGACTGGAAGTGGGCTATTGGCAGGGGGGGTTATGACTGGTAATGGGCTATGGTGGGGGCTAGGACTGGAAATGGGCTGATGGGGGGCTAGGATTGGAAATAGGCTGATGGTGAGGCTAGGATAGGACTGGAAATGGACTGATGCAGGGACTAGAAAGGAGCAGATGCTGGGTGGGGCTGGAACTAGAAGGGAGCTGATGTTGGGGGAGGATTAGAATGGGATGGAGCTGGGAAAGTGAAATGGAGAGGGGAAAAATATTTTGTCTGGAAGAGAAGACAAATCTACAATTGGCCAGGTATTGGGAGAGTAAGTGGGGATTGAGGATGGAGGGGTAAAATTTCAGTGGATGAAATAGGAATGAGGAAAGAGCAAAAGGAGAAAGACTAGTATGTTAAAGAAGATGTAGAGAGAGAGAATGGAAAAAAACTATAAGAGAGAAGAAAGGACAAATGGACAGCAGACGATGGAGATAGCAGAAGACACAAGAAACCAGAAGTGGCAGGAGCAATTGCAACTGAAAAAAATGCACAAAAGGTAGAAAAATATCTCTTTATTTTGAATTTATTAACTGGAATATGTCAGCTCTGGGAAATGTGCATCATTAATGTTTGCGCTTTGTTTAGTACAAGAGGAAATTAATTTATAGTTTTATTTCTACAGTGTTGTTGTACATTCCAAGTTTGGCTTTTGGGGTTCCCAGTTTAATTATTGTCTTCCTATTTCTAAATCTTTTAGTCTTTCTTTATCCATACTCATTAAAGAGGCATGTTTACTAAAAGTTAGTGTATGGTAACGTTATGCAAATATTTATGCAAATGAGGCCCCTTATGCAAATGAGGCCCCGCGTCTTATGCGGCCCCCGGGTTACTTTACAAGTCCTCATTTGGCCCTCAAAGCAATTTGAGTTTGAGACCCCTGCTGTAGATTAGAAGATGCCAAGATCATATGGAGAAACTGAGCTGAAGGAGGAGGGAGAAACAAAATGCTACCAGCAACTCTGTATCCTGGCAATTGCAGCTATGACACAAGCCCTGAAACACACAAGGCTGGCACAGTAGAGAAAGGCAGAGGATCCACTCAGCCAGGCATAAATCATGCAAGGAAAGTCCAGAACCACCTATTCATCCCTGAGAGGAAAAGAGAGATGACTCAGGCAGCAGAATTGCACCTGTAGCGATATCATCAGAGCGTGAGAGGAAGTAGGGACACACAACTCCAGAAATGCTAATTCTCCCGCCACCAGTGAAATGCTTCTGCTTGTCACCATGCATTTCAACATTGTGTTTTTGCACCATGAGGTAGAGGTTGATGGTGTCAGGAAAGATAACAGCTGGTAAGTGTCAGTAAACTTGAGAAAGACACTTATTTCAGATCAATTCAGCTGTGGCAAGCCCTGCCAAGAAAAAAAGCACCATCAACTGTCTAAGCTTCTGATCCTGTCTACAGAAATCAGTGTCAGCAACAGTGAGGAGCCAGCCAGCAGATCAGAAGCAAACCACTTTGATGGAGGGAGGCAGCAACCAGGGAGAGCACTGTAACTGCTACTGCTAGCAGCCACGGAGGTGGTAGTCATGTTCCCAGTGCAATACAAGTCGATGATAACGGGGGTTACATTTAAAGCAGCACAGAGCTAAGCTGTTCAGCCCTGAAGAGAGTCCCAATTAGAAGAGAAGGAACTCTACATTCACACCACAGTGATAGGACAGTCCTTTCTCCTGAGACAGGAGCAATCAGGTAATCAAACAGAGTTCAATCGGGTTAGAGCATGTTGGCAAGGATGCTGATTAGTGAAGCATCTTTTAAATTAGGATCCGATGGGCAGAAGAAACTTCAAATTGCAGCCATTTCTCTGCGTAAGAACATAAGAACATAAGGTATGCCATACTGGGTCAGACCAAGGTCCATCAAGCCCAGTATCCTGTTTCCAACAGTGGCCAATCTAGGTCATACATACTTAGAAGTTTACCCAAAAGACACAGGTTCCACAATGCTTGTACTGGGTCAAGCATTGATATCCTGGGTCCCTTCTTAATAATGGTTTATGGACCTTTCCTCCAGGAACTTGTCCAAACCTTTTTTAAACCCAGCTACACTAACAGCCTTTACTACATCCTCCGGTAACAAATTCCAGAGTTTGATTACACGTTGAGTGAAGCAATATTTTATTTTATTAGTCTTAAATAGTTTACCCTGTAGCTTCATTGCATGTCCCCTAGTCTTTCTATATTCTGATAACGTAAACAATCGATCTACGTTTACCCATTCCACTCCGTTCATTAATTTCTAGACTTCTATCATATCTCCCCTCAGCCGTCTCTTTTCCAGGTTAAAGAGCCCTAACCTTTTTAGACTTTCTTCATAGGAGTATCCTTCCATCCCCTTTACCATTTTGGTGGCTCTTCTCTGAACCTTTTCTAATAATGCTATATCCTTTTTAAGATATGGCGACCAGAATTGCACACAATATTCAAGGTGCGGTCTCACCATGGAACAATATAGCGGCATTATAATATCTTTTGTTTTATTTTCCATTCCTTTCCTTATGATACCTAGCATTCTATTTGCTTTCTTGGCCGCCACTGCACACTGGGCCGAGGGTTTTAACATCTTATCCACAATGATGCCTAAATCTTTTTCCCGGGTGATGGTTCCTAATGTGGAACCTTGCATCGTGTAACCATAGTTTGGGTTGTTCTTCCCTAGGTGCATAACTTTGCACTTGTCCACATTAAATTTCATCTGCCATTTTGATGCCCAGTCTTCCAATTTGTCAAGATCCTCTTGCAATTTTCCACAATCGTCTTGGGTTTTAACAACTTTAAATAACTTTGTGTCATCTGCAAATTTGATAACCTCACTCGTTATTCCACATTCCAGGTCATCCTGTCGAAGGCTGTCCGAAAATCTAGATACACTATATCGACCAAATCACCTTTGTCTACCTGTTTATTCCCACCTTCAAAAAAATATAACAGATTAATAAGACAAGATCTTCCTTGGCTAAAGTCATGTTGGCTTTAAGCTCTTTCTGCTCTGTACTCAAGGGCATTTGGTTTACTTTTGTCTTTATTGGAACCTCTCTATTGATATGCCCTAACTTCAGTCTTTTGCTAGTACCCGTTATGGATACATCATTCTGAACTATGCGCTCTTGGGCAACTGCTGGATTTCCCCTATTATCTGGTTTAAAAGCTGTTCTATCTCATTTTTAAAGGTTAAAGCCAGCAGCCTGGTTCCATCCTGGTTAAGGTGGAGCCCTTCCCTTCGGAAAAGCCCCTCCTTTCCCCAGAATGTTCCCCAGTTCCTAACAAATCCAAACCCCTCTTCCTTGCACCATCATGTCATCCACACATAGAGACCTGGTGCTCTGCCTCACTTTTGGTTCCTGTGCATAGAATGGGGAGCATTTAAGAGAATGCTACCCTGGAAGTTCTGGATTTCAACTTCCTACCTAAATGCCTAAATTTTGGCCCCCAGAACCGCCCTACCACACTTTCCTATGTCATTGGTACCAACATGTACCAAGACAGTAGACTCCTTCCCAGCATTATGTAAGACCTTGTCTAGGTGTCGCTTGAGGTCTGCTACCTTCGCACCAGTCAGGCATGTTACTAGGCGATCCTTACATTCACCAACCACCCAGTTATCTACATGCCTAATGATTGAATCACCAACTATAATGGCTGTACTAAGCCTTCCCTCATGGGCATTTGGCCCTGGAGAAAACTCCTTGGTGCGAGAAAGTTTTACATCACCTGAAGGATAGGTCCTAGCTGGAGGATCACTTCTTGCCACACCAGGGAGATGCTTTCCTGTCATGTTACCTCTGTCCACCATGGCAACAGGGAGGCTGCCAGACTGGAGATGAGAATTCAGTACTACATCCCTGTAGGGCTCATCTATATACTTCTCGGTCTTCTTTATGTCCTCCAAGTCTGCTACTCTAGCCTCCAGAGATCAGGCTCGTTCCCTGAGAGCAAAGAGCTCCTTGCATCTAATGCACATGTAAGACCCCTCACTAACTGGGAGAAAATGTGAAACTCAGTGCAAAAGACTTGAAAGTCCTCATCTCACTGCTGGACTGCTCTTTGCATCTTAGGGGTATTTATTTATTTATTTTATTTATTTAGTATACCGCTACTTCCAGCGATCAGCAGCGTTTTTTGATTACAGATTGGAAATTGTCAAATAATGACAGGAAATTTTTGAGGTATAAACACATTGATTAGACAGGAAAGCACAGCACACAGAGAACTATTTTACAGGGAACATGGGCTATGGAGGGTTAAGTGACTTGCCCAAGACCACAAGGAGCACCTGTGGGACTAGAAACCCCAGTCCTTCCAGCCCAAGGTTGCTGTTCTCTAGTGGGATTTGAACCCCCGACCTTCTGGCCTGAAGTACCTTGCCCCAACCACTAGGCCACTCCTCCACTCCACACCAGTATGTTTACTAAACAGTGCTAATGTCGCAGCGGCGATGTTATCGCGTAATAAGTAATGTTATCGTGCAATAATACCGCACGATAACATTACTTATCGCGTGATAACGTCTCCGGCGGCGTTAAGGCACACAGAGGGTGGAGTAAGTCTCTCCAGAGGGTGGAGAGAAGGAGTCAAAGGGCGGAGAGTGGGCGGGGAGAGGATCCAGGCACACTAACGCTGTCAAATGAAGGTCTGAAAATTAACGCCATTGAAAACCTTGCGTTAGAGGCACATTTGCAGGAGAGAGAAACCATTTCAGTCAGCAATGTACAGCAAAAGCAGGGAAACCAAGAAAAGTGATAGTAGTGATACATGTACAGCAACAGAATAGTGCCCAAGTAGGAAAGGGCATAATGGTGAGGCTACAAATGGGGTACAGGGGGCTGAAGGCGGGACATGCAGTGGGGCAGCTGGGGCACAGGGTGGACTAGGCAGATGCCTAGGTGGCATATAGGCACAGAAACTGAAAATCAACAGGAGAGCAACTGACCAAGGTCAAACATGCCCACGAGTGTGTGTCCCACAGTATCCCAGGGGACATCACCCAGCAGGTACCCTAAAGGGGACATAACAGTGACAGGCGGTGCCAGGGGGAAGCGCGGATGTCTATGTAGGCACCCCTATACCAGATCCCACACCATAGGCAGCCATCTACTGGCATACTGGATGTCCTGGCACTGCACACCACCAGCACCACTGGCATAAGGGCATGTCAGCATGGTGGGGGAGGGGTGCTGGTGGTGGAGGGGGGCAGTGGCATCTGCCCACAGCATAACAAGGCCAAGCCCTGTTCAGGTGGGTGCCATGCAGTGCAACAGACAAGGGCTGTCTGATGAACAGTAATGGTATCCCCAGGGAATGATCTGCCTCTGTGGCAACAGTTTGGTGCAGTACACACAGCCAGTGTGTTCCAGGGCAGAAGATGACAGGTTCAAGTGCCAGCTGTGGCTCCTGCAGACCATATCCCTATATTTTACCCTACAGCACACATACACCATAAACATGTGCAGTCCCTAGAGCAGAGGTTCCCAACTGCAGTCCTGGAGGGACAAACAGGCTGTTGGGCCCTGTGCGGAACAGCAGCTACAATGCCTGCACTGTGCCCAGGACTGGTGTGGCAGCCAGTGCTGCCAACCACCGCTATCTTTGCACAATGCTGAAATAGGTGTGGGAGTGTGTGTATGTTATCCAGTGTTTTGTGGCTGCCTACACCTTACTGAGCCCCCAATGCTTGCACTGTTTCCAGTGTTAGCCTGCCAATGTACATAATGAGGAGCAACATATTGTGGGTATGGCCTGGACACGGCGGTCTGGGCAGGATGCATCTGCACAGGGCATAGGTCAATGGTTGTGACATTGTAGTGCCTGACCACCACCTGCACGGATAGGGTGGCCACAGCATTTTATGCTGGGAGGTCACTCTCACCCTGACTGAGCAGTGACCATGGCATGGCTAGGTTCCCCCATAGTGCTACGCACTGTTTCTCTCAAGTGATATTTATGAGTTCCCTTTTTTGGGGTCCAGTCACCGACATACTTGCTTGGTGTGTCTGCAGCTAGCATGTGTATGGCTAGAACACCTTGCAGGGTGCAGTGGGTGGAGATTGACTGTGCTCTCTGCTGGTGAATGTCATATAGTGCTGGGGAGCAGCTAAGCTTTTCCAGGCCTACTGCCTGTCTGCCAGTTCCCTATAAAATATGTACAGATCTGCATTGACTGTCCTGGAGGGTGCCTATTCCCCAGCAGGACTGGGGTGGTGGTCCCCTCAACCACCTCCGATGTAGAGTGTGGATCGGTTGGTGGGAGATCCTATTCCCCACCCTGACCCAGAGAGGGTGGGTTGGGGGGTGCTACATAATCTGCTTTTTGGTCCACACATCACCCTTCTCCTATAACATGTGACCATGACAACCACACAGGTTATGCACTATTCTGGGTGCATCAAGGGCTAAACATGACTGTGAAATACAGATGGACACAGGTGTATCATAAGTGTGTCTGCAAGGACTACCTATCACACAATGACATTGATGGGGATTGATTTCTTTGACTGGGTGTCCAGGGAGTTGGACCGAGGGAGAGCCCTAGATGTGGTATATTTAGATTTCAGTAAAGCCTTTGACACTGTTCTTCACAAGCGACTTATAAACAAACTGAGCACCCTAGGGATGGACCCTAAAGTTACTGCTTGGGTTATAAATTGGTTGGGTGGGAGGCAACAAAGAGTACAAGTAAATGGAGCTCACTCTGAGGAGAAGAATGTTATCAGTGGTGTGCCCCAGGGATCTGTCCTTGGTCCGATTCTTTTTAACATCTTTGTTAGTGATATAGCGGAATGGCTTTCAGGTAAGGTTTGCCTCTTTGTGGATGATACCAAAATCTACAATTGAGTAGACACCCAGGAAGGGGTAGATAACATGAGGAGGGATCTATCTAAGCTTGAAGAATGGTCTAGAATTTGGCAGCTGGGATTTAATGTTAAAAAATGTAAATTCATGCATTTGGGCTGCAGCAATCCAAGGGAGCAATATAGTATAGGGGGTGAAGTACTTTTATCCACTAAAGAAGAGCAGGACCTAGGCGTGGTTGTGTCTGATGATCTTAAAGTAGCTAAACAGGTAGAAAAGGCGACGGCAAAAGCTAGAAGGATGCTTGGGTGCATACGGAGAGGAATAGCTAGCAGAAAAAAGGAGGTGATAATGCCTCTGTATAAGTCTTTGGTGCGACCTCATTTGGAGTATAGTGTGCAATTCTGGAGACCGCACCTTCAAAAGGATGTGAACAGGATGGAGTCGGTGCAGAGGGTGGCTACTAAAATGATTACTGGTCTTCATTATAAAGCATGTGAGGACAGACTGAAGGATCTTAATATGTACACCTTAGAGGAAAGGCGGGATAGAGGTGATATGATTGAGATGTTTAAATACCTCCGTGGCATAAATGTTCAGGGAGAGAGCCTCTTTCAATTGAAAACAAGTTCTGCTACGAGGGGACATGGGATGAGGGTGAAGGGAGATAGATTCAGGAGTGATATGCGGAAATGTTTCTTTACGGAAAGAGTAGTGGATCCGTGGAATAGTCTCCCAGTGGAGGTGGTAGAGATGAGGACAGTAAATGAATTCAAAAAAGCATGGCACAAACACAGAGGATCTCTAAAGGTAAAAAGGGGACTGTTGTAGTTGTTATGGAAGGACAGACTACATAGGCCATGTGGTCTTTTTCTGTCTTCATATTTCTCTGTTTCTATAGCCTTGGGCAAGCCACTTAACCCTTCATTGCCTCAGGTACACTTAGATTGTGAGCTCTTCAGGGACAAGGGAATAAAAAGTACCTGTTAGTATGCATGTAAACTGCACTAATTCTAAAGAGCACAGTACAAAGAAATAATACATGTCACACTAGCACTGATGGGTACCTGCAGCAAAAGCTATCTCAACCAACTCAGGTACTGCAGACCTGGTGCTGGGCACCCCACCTCACCCTTAGGGTGAGCACAGAACCTGCACAATGGCATGGTCTGTAGCTACTCTGTGCCAGTAACTCACACAGCCAGTTCCCCCTACCAAGCTGAGGTGCTGTAGAGGTGCATACCCCATCTGGTGATCAGATGTAGACTGCTGTTCTGCATGTGCATTGCATTATGGGTACTGGGGGGTTTACCCTATTCTGGTAACCACAACAGACATTGCATGCGGTGACCTGCAGTCTTTTTGTAGCCAGCCATTGCTGTGTTAAAAGCCATAGAGGTATAGCCCACTGGTTAATACAATGACTTACTAGAAAGTTTTCATGGGTTCAATTCCTTCTTGTTCTCCTTTTTTATGCCTGTCCTATGCAACTACTTGTCATATCTCTGCAGATCTGTGCTGCCAGCACATAATACCCTCGGCACAGTTGCCAACCATCCTTCTGTCCATCTATCTGTGCCTGTCAGCTGTGTAGCGTCCTGTCTTCATGTGCAGGCTGCTACCCCATGTCCTGCGCTGGTACCCTGCATTGCGGCTCCTCATGCTTGCCTCTCCTAGGTCTGCTCTGCATTGCACTACTACTCCTCTCTCCTCCTATCATTGAAAATATCTTGTCACCTCTACCTCTCCTGGAAGACATGTATTCCCTTCCTCTTCCACCCACTGTCATTGTAGCACTTTACATTGTCAACACCCTGTGCATTGGTACAGCTGCCTCCAATATGTTTGTCCATTTTACCGGCTGCCACATTGGCTGCACGCAGATTTGGCAGGTCCATCAGCTCCCACCTCTACTTCCTTACATCACTTGTCCATTGCCTTTCCTTGGTGCTCTGTGCAGTGTTAGGGTTATATCTGTTTTTTGCCCTTATATTTCATGCATGTCAACTTGGGGCACCTTACTGCCCTTGGGTACCATATCTTGGGTCACCTTAACATCCTTAGGGCACCTTATATGGCACCTTACTGTAAGTTAAGGCACCTTATAAGGTACCTTAACCTAAGGCACCTTTTAGTGCGTCTTATAAGGTGCCAGCCATGGTGTGAGGTGCACTTACACTAAAATACTCAATCATGGCCACTTTAATAGTTTCTTGGAACACCTTTTCTGGTATTAATGATCTCTTAAAGGACCATGTACCAGAAGAAGCGTCCCTCCCCATATTTTACAAGCCTAACGTGATTGCAGCATGGTCCGAGCTATGCATAGCCAAAATGTCTGCAAATCTGGAAATTAAAAAGTAATCTATACGTGACTGCGAGCAGTGGGGGGAAGAGAAAAAAGTATCATCTCTATCAGTAGGGTGAAACAATCTCCATATATCCACCAGTCCTACTGACTCCATAGAGGCTTTAAGAATTAGACTTGCTCTCGAATGACTTTCCTTTTTACTTGGGCTTCGGTCTAACAAAGGACCTAATGTCATATTAAAATCTCCACCCATCACTAAAGGCAACTATGCTTCCTCCTGTAAATTTTCTGCTAATCTTTGGAAGAACAAGGGATCATCGTTGTTAGGTGCATATATATTAAATATTACTACTTTCAAGTCGTCAATAATAAGCCTTGTTTTAACCAATCTACCTTCCGTGTCATTCCTAGTGAATTTGGCCTTTGTCCTTAATGACCTACGCACTAATTTAGCAACCCCATTTTTTTTTGTGAACTGCCGGGGCGTGACCAACTAAATCATAATATCCCCCTCCCAGTATCTTTGATTCCTGAGTATTCAGATGTGTTTCCTGTAATAAAAAGACATTGGCTTGCTGTTTCCTGCCATATGCAAGGATCATTTTCCTCTTTATGGGGTTCTGTATGCCCTTGATGTTCAAAGATATTAGTTTGATTCCCTTTGGACCTGCTGCCATATCTCATCTTGCATTAAGACAATAAAGCTGCCTGCTTCACAATTTTCAGTAACAAATGCCCAACTCTTTCTTACCCACCTCATAGAGAGCCATACCCAACCCCAACTAGGGTAATAACTAACAAACAGGTAAGACAGCGAGGGACTCATGGCCCCCTCAAGACCCATTTCTTTTAGTTAAATTCAAATACTACCTATCCTTATTGTATACTCAGCCTCTCCTAGTTGGTATAAGCAGTCTTCTTTTGATGTGTACAGTAATACATGGAGAGACCCTTCCCTCACCCTTCCGTATTTCTTTTGCCCCACCAAACACTGAAATAAAACCCCTTATTATACATTGACCAATTTAACCAAACCTAGGGCCGCAGGACTATCTTGCAGAAATAAGACAGACTTAATAATAAACTGCTATGTTAAACAAAGAGAGTACTGATCGACCGACACGGTCACTAAAATTACACCAGGGATCCAAAAGGGATTCTCCGAGGAGTTGCCAAAAACTAGCCAACCAGCACCGGATCATCAGACCTTCAGCATATTTGCAGTGCTTCCTGATCTTCGATATACGATGCTAGCAGTCTCCGATCCTCAAAAGATTTCATTGTATTATTCAGCGTAACCTTTAGACGCGCAGGATAAAATAACCCGTTTGGGGTCTGCAGCTTCTGTAATCTGGGTTGCAGCGCCAAAAATTATTTTCTCTTTTCCACAGTGATTTTACTGAAGTCTGAGTACAAAGATATCTTATGCCCCTCATATTGCAGGGAGGGTGAGGACCTGGCAGCCGTCATTAACTGAGTTACTTGCTGGAATCTTAGGGGTATGTTTACTAAACCGTCTTAATGTTACCGGCACTAGTTGCAGTGTTAATGTGAAGAATGCCATATAAGGTAGTGGGCGTTCCGGAGGGAAGGTCTCAAGGAATCAGTATCGCGCGATAGTGTGCGCCGTGGCACGTTTATGCGCGTTAACCCTAATTTCATGCCAGTGCAGAATTAGAAGCTATAAAGATGTAGCCCACTGGCTACTGCAATGACTGCAGAGGCAGTGGTCATGGGTTCGATCCTGCAGTGGTGTTATGTAAGAAGGCTGTCTGAGGCATTTACTTTTAATTAAAATCAGTGCTGCCAGCAAAAACACCTTCACAGTGCCATAACCAAAGGTGCCGCATAAGGTGCACTATAAGGCATTCCATAGGGCACATTATAAAGTGCCCTTTCCTTCAAGGCACCCTATAATTCTAATTCCTTCAGTCTTCTAGCTTTTATCATATTTCCCCTCAGCCGTTTCTTTTCCAGGTTAAAGAGCCCTAACCTTTTTAGCCTTTCTTCATCCCCTTTACCATTTTGGTGGCTCTTCTCTGAACCTTTTCTAATAACACTATATCCTTTTTAAGATATGGCGACCAGAATTGCACACAATATTCAAGGTGCAGTCTCACCATGGAACGATATAAAGGCATTATAATATCCTTTATTTTATTTTCCATTCCTTTCCTTATAATACCTAGCATTCTATTTGCTCTCTTGGCCGCCACTGCACACTGGTTCGAGGGTTTTAACATGTTATCCACAATGACGCTAAATCTTTTTCCTGGGTGGTGGTTCCTAATGTGGAACCTTGCATCGTGTAACCATAGTTTGGGTTGTTCTTCCTTAGGTGCATAACTTTGCACTTGTCCACATTAAATTTCATCTGCCATTTTGATGCTCAGTCTTCCAATTTATCAAGATCCTCTTGCAATTTTACACAATCCTCTTGGGTTTTAACAACTTTAAATAGTTTTGTGTCATCTGCAAATATGATAACCTCACTCATTATTCCCTTTTCCAGGTCATCTATGAATATGTCAAAAAGCAGCGGACCCAGCACAGATCCCTGGGGTACAACACTATTCACCTCTCTCCATTGGGAAAATTGGCCATTTAGCTCTACCCTCTGCTTTCTATCTTTTAACCAGTGCCTGATCCACAATAGTACACTGCCTCCTATTCCATGACTCTTTAGTTTTGCCAAAAGTCTCTGATGAGGGACCTTGTCAAAGGCTTTCTGAAAGTCCAAATACACTATATCAACCGACTCACCTTTGTCAACCTGTTTATTCACACCTTCAAAAAAACATAACAGATTAGTAAGACAAGATCTTCCTTGTCTAAAGCCATGTTGGCTGTCTCCCATTAAGCCATGACTACATGTTCAGCAATTTTGTTCTTTATGATGGTTACCATTTTCCTGGTACTTACGTCAGGATCATCAGACTGTAGTTGCCCGGATCACCCCTGGAACCCTTTTTAAAAATTGGTGTTACGTTGGCCATCCTCCAGTCTTCAGGTATTGCAGATGATTTTAATGATAGTTCACAGATTACTAAATGCAGGTCTGCAATCTCATATTTCACTTCTTTCAACACCCTTGGATGTATATCATCCAGTCCAGGTGATTTGCTGCTCTTCAGTTTATCAAATATTTGTAATACATCTTCCCGATGTATCAATATTTCCTTCAATTCTTCTGCACCTTTTAATACCACTTCAGTCATGGGTAACATCCCTACATCTTTCTCAGTAAAGACCGAAACAAAGAAGTCATTCAGCCTCTCCACTATCGCCTTGTTGCCTCTTAGTACCCCTTTAACCCCTTTATCATCTAATGGACCAACTGACTCTCTCGTAGGTTTTTTGCTACAAATGTACTTGTAAAAGTATTACGCGTTTTTGCTTCTTCAGCAAGCTTCTTCTCAAATTCTTCCTTTGCCTGCCTTATCAATGCCTTACATTTTACTTGCCAGTACTTGTGCTGTTTCCAGTTTTCGTCATTTTGCTCTTTTTTCCATTACCATCCCTCCTCCACTAATTAAATCAAACACAATGATGCTATAATCACTATTGCCAAATGACCCTAACACCCTTATCTCTTGCACCAGATCTGGTGTTCCACTAAGGACTTGGTCCAATATGGCTTCCCCTCTGGTCATGAACCAGCTGCTCCAAGAAGCAGTCATTTATTTCATCTAGAAACTTTATCTCCCTAGCATGTCCTGCCGTGACACTGACCCAGTCGATACTGGGGTAATTGAAATCACCCATTATTATTACTGTGCTGTAACTTTTGTTAGCTTCCTTGATTTCTTTGAGCATTTCATCATCCATTGTTCATTCTGGCCAGGCGGTCGATAGAACAGCCCCACTGCCATCTCCTTCCCCTTTTTACATGGAATTTCAATCCATAGAGAATCTACAGAAAATTTTGCTTCCTGCAAAACTTTAATCCTTTCTGACTCAATGCCCTCTGTAACATAGAGTGCAACCCCTCCACCAATTTGATCAGCTCTATCATTACATTATAGTTTGTACCCAGGTATCACAGTGTCCCACTGGTTGTCCTCTTTCCACCATGTCTCTGAGATTCCAATCATATCTAACCTCTCATTTAGTGCTACATATTCTAACTCTCCCATCTTATTTTTTAGACTTCTAGCATTTGCATACAAGCATTTTAGAGACTGTATTTTATACATATTAATCTGGCTATTGGTAGGCATGAGTAATTTGGATTCTTTAAGCTCTCTCTGCTCCTTACTCAAGGGCATTTGGGCTACTTTACTCTTTTTTGGAACCTCTCTGCTTTTGGTAGTATCCTTGAAGGATACATTCTTCTGAACCATGTGCTCTTTGGCGACTGTCGGCTTTTCTCTATTATCTAGTTTAAAAGCTGCTCTATCTCCTTTTTAAAGGTTAATGCCAGCAGCCTGGTTCCATCCTGGTTAAGGTGAAGCCCATCCCTTCGGAAGAGCCCCTCCTTTCCCCAAAATGTTCCCCAGCTCCTAACAAATCCAAAAAACATCATCCTTGCACCATCGTCTCATCCACGAATTGAGGCTCTGGACCTCTGCCTGCCTTTTGGATCCTGCGTGTGGAACGGGAAGCATTTTGGAGAATTCTACCCTGGAAGTTCTGGATTTCAACTTCCTACCTTAAAGCCTAAATTTAGTCTCCAGAACCTCCCTACCACATTTTCCTATGTCACTGGTGCCAACATGTACCAAAATAGCAGACTCCTCCCCAGCACTATCTAAGACCTTATCTAGGTGGCACGTGAGGTCCGCTACCTTCGCACCAGGCAGGCATGTTACCAGCCGATCCTCACGTCCACCAGTCACCCACTATCTACATGCCTAATGATTGAGTCACCAACTATAACGGCTGTCCTATACCTTCCCTCATGGGCACATGGCCCTGGAGAAACTTCCTCAGTGTGAGAGGTTTTTACATCACCTGGAGGACAGGTCCTAGTTACAGGATCACTTCCTGCCAAACCAGGGTGATGCTCTCCTGTCATTTCGAGCTCTCTCCCCCATTGCAACAGGGATGCTGCCAGGCTGGATGTGGGACTTCAGGACTATATCCCTGTAGGTCTCATCTATGTACCTCTCTGTCTTTCTTATGTCTTCCAAGTCTGTGGGCCAAAGGGAAGGGGAGTGGCTTATTCCAAGATGGTGGCAGTGCGGATTTGAGTTGAGATGCCTAAACGGAAGGGTAAACTTAGGGCTGTCCCCCCGGAGCCCTTGTTTACTAGTGAGGGGCCCATGGATCGCTATGTTCGGTTCTCTAAGAATCAGATTCAGGAGATTCGAGAGGGCTTGGAGGTGCCAGTGGAGGGTCTCGTAGCATCCTCCGCCCTGGATACTTCTCTCTCCCTGAATGGGCGTGTCCCTACGTCTCTACCAGGTTCCGTGATGTTCTCTCCATCGAGTGGGGCTGTGGACTCACCTGCAGAGGGTGCTTCTCCAGTTTTGGAGTGGGACTTGTCAGAGGAACTAGCTGGAGAATTGCCGGGAGACTTCCTGGTTGTTTCACCTGGAGAGTGTTTTTCATCCGGAGGGACTTCCACCCAAGGAGTGAGTACTACAATGGATTTGAGAGAGATGCTGGATATTCCTGCAGTTGCTGTATCTCTATTGCCTTTTAAAATTCCTCGGCCTGCCTCTGTGACCCTTGATAACATTTGGGACGCGATTTCACAGCTATCAAAAGTAGTTGGTCAGCAGTTGGCTCTTTCTACTAAGAAAATCTCTTCTCTTGAGGAAACTGTGTTCAAATTGAATAACGATGTGGTAGAAACAAATGTTAAGTTTTCTGACGTGGATCAGAAGCTTAGTCGTTTTTCTGATTTGACTGAGTCCTTGGTTAAGGATAACACTGCCCTATGGGCGAAGATAGAGACATTGGAGAATGCTGCCCGAGCTTCAAACATCTGTTTGTTACATTTTCTGGTGATTGTTGGGGAGACTCCTCTCGATTTATTTAAAAAATACATTCAGGAAACTTTGTCTGTTCCCCCTGAATTGATACCACCGATAAAAAAGGTGTATTATTTACCATCGGGGAAAAAGGAGGGCTAATCTTCTACTGGAACTTTGGAAGTGGATTTTCTAAGGGGTATGTTTACTAAACCATCTTAATGTTCCCGGCGCTAGCTCCAGCGATAATGTGAAGAATGCCATATAAGGAGTGGGCGTTCCGGTCTTAAGGTAGCATTTCGGGTTATTGCGTGATAAAGTCAGTTATTGCGTGATAGAGGGAGCCACGGCACGCACATTAGCCTTAATTAGGCATGCTGACCTGCAAACACAGCAGTAGAAGTGTAGCAGAATGGTTAATACATTGACTGCTGATACAGTGGTCATGAGTTAAAAGCCTGTCTGAGGCAATCCCTTATCCTGCTTGTAACAGTCAGACACATCCCAAGAATTTGCACTGCCAGACAAAAAAGCCTCACCCCAGTGCCGCAACCTAATGCACCTTTTAGGGCGCACAATAAGGCACATCATAAAGCACCACGGTATCCAAGGCAGGCCATAATGTGCCTCAGAGGGCGGCAGGAAAGGTTGGCACCCTCCAAGGCAGCATATAAGGTGCCCCATAAGCTGCCCTATAAGCTGCCCAGATAGATTCAGGAGTGATATGCGGAAATATTTCTTTACGGAAAGAGTAGTGGATCCATGGAATAGTCTCCCAGTGGAGGTGGTAGAGATGAGGACAGTAACTGAATTCAAAAAAGCATGGGACCAACACAGAGGATCTCTAAAAGTAAAAAGTGGACTGTTGTAGTTGTTGATATGGAAGGACAGACTAGATAGGCCATGTGGTCTTTTTCTGTCATCATGTTTCTATGTTTCTAAGGTGCCGCGATAGATGGCCCTGGGATGCCAAGGTGACACAGGAGATGGTGCCCAGGGGCACAAAGGTGCCCCAAAGTCACAAGCATGAAATGTATGGCTCAAACACAGATGTAACCATAACACTGCACAGAGCACCAAGGAAAGGCAATAAACAAGTGATGGAAGGAAGTAGATGACGGAGCTCATGCACCAGCCAAATCTGCGTGCAGCCCATGTGGCAGCAGGTAAAGTGGACAAACATATCGGGGGCAGCTGTACCGATGTACAGGGTGATGGTAATGTACAGTGCAACAATGACAGTGTGTGGCAGAGAATAGGGATACGTGTCCACCAGATGAGGTAGAGGTGGCAGGATAAGTGCAATGACAGGAAGACAGAGGAGAGCAGTTCCATGCAGAGCAGACACAGGAGAGGCAAGCATGAAGAGCTGCAATGCAGAGAAGTGTGTCAGTGCAGGACATGGTGTAGCAGCCTGCACATTAGGGCAGGATGCCACACAGCTGGCACACACACATAGACGGACAGAAGGATGGATGGCAACAGTGATGAGGGTATAATGTGGCGGCAGCACAGATCTGCACAGATATGACTGTTACACGAATGAAACATAGTTGTGTAGGACAGCCATAAAAAAAAGGGGGAACAAAGAGGAATCAAACCCATGACCTCTGCTACTAAAGTCATTGCATTAACCAGTGTTCTACATCACTATGGGAGTTATCATACCAATGGCTGGCTACATAAAGAGTGCATGTCACCATAAAACTGTCTGCTGTGGCTACCAGGATAGGATAGAACCAACAGACCATAATGCAATTCACATGCAGAACAACAGTCTACATCAGCTCACCAGATGGGGTATGCACCTCTACAGCACGTCAGTTTGGTAGGGGGGAATGACCGTGCGTGTTACTGGCACAGAGTACCCACAGGCCATGCCAATGTGCGTGTTCTGTGCTCACCCTGAGGGTGAGATGGAGTGGCCAGCACCAGGTCCGCAGTACTAGGGTTAGTTGAGGTGGGCTGTGTTGTAGGTCTCCATTAGTGCCAGTGTGTGATAGGTATCTGTTGCAGACACTTTTAGGAAGTCTCTTGTGTCCATTTGTAGTTGCCAGTCATGTCTGGCCCTTGTGGACCATGGTGCACACAACATAGTGCATATCCACTGTGTTTGCTATGGTCACCTGTTTAGGGAGCAGGGGTGTGTCAGGGCTCACATGGTGACAATGTACTTAGCAAACCGCCCTCTCTAGGACAGGGTGGGGGACATGATCTGCCCCCAACAGACCCACCTCTCACCCTTTGCAAGCGGGGTAGTGGAGGTACATGATAACAGGCTGGGGGACCAGCAACCCCAGTCCTGGTTGCAAATGGACAGCTGCTGAGGATCTGCACTTGGGACAGGGCCACCAGTAGACAGGTAGTGGGCCCAGTCAGAGCAGTTTCCCCCCAACTACAATCTGACATTCACCAGCAGAGGGCAGTCAGTGTTCACCTGCTGCACCCTGCAAGGTGGTGCGGTCATACAGATGCTAACTGCAGACAGTCTGCTAGCTAGTACATAGTGCATGTTCCTGGAGGAACTGTGTGCACCCAAAACTAGGATGTAAGCATACACACACCATGAAGGTATGGCAATGATTGGGCACCAGAAAAACAAAACAAAACAGAAATATCACTTGAGAAAAACACTGTGCAGCACTATAGGGGAAACCTAGCCATGCCGTGGTCACTGCTCAGTCAGGGTGAGAGCGACCTCCCAGCATAACATACTGTGGCCACCCTGTCCATGCAGGTGGTAGTTGGGCACTACAATGTCCCAACCATTGCCCTATACCCTGTGCAAATGCATCCTGCCCATACCACCCTGTCCGGGCCATACCCACATTAGCTTGCTCCACATTATGCACATTGGCAGGCTAACACTGGAAACAGTGCAAGCAATGTGGGTTCAGTAAGATGTAGGCAGCCACAACACACTGGATAGACAGACACACACTCCCACACCAATGCCAGCATTGTGCAGATATAGAGGTTTGTGGCAGCCCTGGCCGCCACACCAATCCTGGGCACAGTGTGGGCATTGCTATGGTACTCAATACTGTTACGGTCACTCCCCGGGGTAGTAAACACAGTCAGAATCAGTAACTGAGACACACTCCACAGATATCAGAAAGGTTGCTATGATGAATCTCTATCAACAAATTGTGTTTAACTTAGGATTTGTTAGCTGACATTAATTATAGCAACCTTTTGATATATGTGGAACGTGTTCCTAAGTTTAGGACGGCATTGCTAAGGTGCCAGTATTGGGAGATGCTGCTCCGCAAAGGGCCCAAAAGCCTGACTCTCCATGAGGCTTTGGATAGTGGAGCTTGTTGGTGTGGGTGTTTCTGCCCCTGTTGGCCGCTGTTCTAGGGCAGAAGTTCCCAACTCCGATCCTGGTGGGCCAAACACGGTTCAGGTTTTCATGCTGTCCCTAATGAATGCATGAGATACATTTGCATACAATGGGGGGCGGCACATAAAAATGCAGCACAGGCATATTTATTAGGGAGAGCATGAAACCTGAATGGTGTTTGGCCCTCCAGGACTGCAGTTGGGAAACTCTGCTCTAGGGATTGCACATGTTTATGGTGTCTGTGCTCTGTAGGGTAAAATATAGGCATTTCAGGCATGTTTATTTTATCTGCAATAAAGATTCCATCTTTATTACCGCTGGGTAAAGTATGGGGACAGGGTTGGCAGGAGCCACAGCTGGGACTTAAACTTGTGACCTTCTGCTCTTTAACACACTGGCTGTGTGTACTGCACCACACTGTTGCCTCAGGGAAGGATCATTCCCTGGGGATACCATGACTGTTGGTCAGACAGACCCTGTCTGTTGCAGTGCATGGCACCCACCTAAACGGGGCTTGGCCGTGTTCTGCTGTGGGCAAATGCCACTGCCCCCTCCGCCACCAGCACCCCTCTGCCACCATGCTGCCAAGCCATTATGCCGATGGTGCTGGTGGTGCGCAGCCCCAGGCCATCCAGTGTGCTGGTAGGCAGCTGCCTATGGTGTGGGTTCTCAGGTAGGGGTGCCTACATGGACATGCGTGCTTTTCCCTGGAACCGCCTGCCAATGTTATGTGCCCTTGGGGGTACCTGCTGGGTAATATCCCCTGTGACACTGTGGGACACACACTCATGCCCATGTTGGACCCTTGTCAGTTGCTGTCTTGCTGCGTTACAGTTTTGGCATTCCTATGTGCCACCTAGCCATCTGCCTAGTCCGCACTGTGCCTCAGCTGGACTACAGCATGTGCCGTCTGCAGCCCTCTGTATCCCATTTACAGAGTCAGTACAGTTGCACTTTCCTACGTGCCCACTCTGCTGTTGCTGCACATGTGCACGCCATAACAAACCTGCCCAATATAAACAACAGAAACCCTGATCAGTGTTATTTCAATGTGGGATCATTCACTTTATAGGGGGACAGAGCATAGACCCTTCCAAACATGATATCTTAATTTTTACGCTTTGTCAGTATTGTTGCTTTATGTTTATCATTAATATCACTTTTGGCCAGATTCGTTATTGGGATTTCAAATGTGGTTCTGGTCCTTTTATATGTTTATTTGCCTTTTTGGTTCCTGCGCATGTATCACAACTATCACTTTTCTGGGTTTCCCTGCCTTTGCTGCACATTGCTGACTCAAGTCGTTTCTCTTTCCTGCAAATGTGCCTTAACGCGAGGGTTTCACTGGCATTAGTGTTCAGACTCGGATTTCACAGCTTTAGTGTGCCTGGAGCCTCTCCCTTCCCACTCTCTGCCCATTGACCCCTTCTCTCCTCCCTCTGGAAAGCCTTACTCCACCCTTCAGACCCGGATTTCACAGCGTTAGTGTGCCTTAACGCCGCCGCCACGTTATATTATCACACGATAACATCACTTATCACACGATAATGCCACCGCTGCGACGTTAAGATGGTTTAGTAAACATACCCCTAAATGTCTTTGATTTACTTCTGACTCCCAAGGAACAGGGGTTGTCTGTTGCCACTCTGCTTGTAACACTAGCGTTATCTTCTGATAGAGAATGACTTCTTAAGTTATATTACAAAAAAAGAGCCAATTTGTTTTTTGGAAAAAAGGTTTTGCTTTTCCCAGATGTTGCCAGAGAAACACAGAAGCACAGGAAATCTTTTTTACTTCTTAGACCTGGAGTATTGCAACTGGGTGCTTCTTTTGTGCTGCAGTTTCCTTGTAAATGCATAGTAGTATATAAGTCACAGAAATATGGGGTATGTTTACTAAACTGCGGTAACGTTACAGACGGCACGGTAGGTAACGTTAACGAGTGGTAGGTAACATTGAAGTGCATTATGTAACATTAACGCATGGTAATGTTACGTTACCGCGCGGTAACGTTACAACCCACGCAGAAGCATTCCATGGCACGGTAGACACCGCAGAGGGAAGAGAGAGGGCAGAGAGCTGGGGTCAATGGGCGGGGAGTGGGCGTGGAGAGGCTCCCTGCACACTAACACGCTGAACTGAAGGGCTGAATCCTACCATGAATGAAAACCTGCCGTTAGATGCACATTTGCAGGAGAGAGAAACCATTTCAGTGTTGGCAATGTAGGGCATAGGCAGGGAGCCCAAGAAAGGTGATAGTAGTGTTCCATCTGCAGCAACAGCATAGTGCAATGTACAAAGGGCCACTATGTTGATGGTGCAAATGGGGCATAGGGGGAATGCAGGCAGGACATGCAGTGGGGGCAACTGGGGCATGGGGTGGACTAGGCAGTTGCCTAGGTGGCACATAGGAACGCGGAAAATGGACACCAGCAAGACAGCAACAAACCAGGGTCAAACATGCCCATGAGTCTGTGTCCCACAGTGTCCCATCCATGGGACATTACCCAGCAGGAACCCCAAGGGGCACATAACATTGACAGGCAGTGCCGACGGAAGCATGGACAGCTATGTAGACACCCCTACCCCAGAACCCCACACCTTAGGCAGCCGCCTACCTGCCCCCTGGATGGCCTAGGGCTGCATACCACCGGCACCGACAGCATATGGTCACGGTAGCATGGCAGGGGGGAGGGTGTTTGTGCTGCAGGGAGTAGTGGCATCCACCTGCAGTGGACCTAGCCCATGCCCTGTACCAGTATGTGGTGTGCAGTGCAACAGAAGAGGTCTGGCTGGGGAATGTAAGGTTTACCCCAGGGACCACTATGCTGCTGTGGCAACAGTGTGGTGCAATACACTCAGCCAGTATGTCCAAGAGCAAAAGGTTCAAGTCCCATCTGTGGATCCTGCAGAGTATCACCCCATAGTTTTATCCCACAATGCAGCCACAACAACAATATGTGCAAACCCAAATGCAGCGGTGCACAGGGGTACAAACACCAACTCACACGGGCTCCACTATCCACAGCCTCATGGAGTGTCAAGCCGTTGGCCCCAGCACAGAGCTGCATTTATCACCAGAGCACTACTACTACCCCCTGCACAGTTTAGCAATGTCGGCACTGTGCTCAGGACCAGTATGGTGGGTAGGGTTGTCAACCACCTCTATCTGCACAATGCTGAGATAGGTGTGAGAGTGTGTGTATGTCTATCCATTGTTTTGTTTCTGCCAACACCTCACTGAGCCCACATTGCTCACACTGTTCCCAGTGTTAGCCTGCAAATGTGCATAATGAGGAGCAAGGTATTGTGGGTATGGCCCAGACAGGGTGGATTGGCCAGGATGCATCTGCACAGGGTGGAGGGCAATGGCTGGGACACTGTAGTGCTCGACCACCACCTGCATGGGCAGGGTGGCCACAGCATGTCACGCTGGTAGGTCTCTCTCACTCTGACCGAGCAGTGACCATGGCATGTCCATGTTCCCACTTAGTGCCACACATTATTTGTTTCTAGTAATACCTGTGTGTTCTTGGTTTTTGGCCCAATCATGGAGATACCTGCTTAGCATTTGTACTGTGTATCTCACCTTTGGGTGTCCAGGGTTCCCTCATGAGCATGCACTATGGACTGGCTAGTGAGCTGTCTGCAGTTGGTTTGTGCATGGTGGGACCACCCTGTAGGATGCTTCAGGTGCAGTCTGATTGTGTTGGTGAATGGCAGACTGTGGCGTGGAGCCTTCCCCTACCCACCCCATGCATCACTGCTGGTCTGCCACGGTCACATGTATGGCTCTGGCCCATCAGCCCTGGAGGGTTGTCATCGGCCAGCAGGACTATGGTTGCTGGTATTACAGCCATTCCCCAGGTTGTAGGTACCTGTCCCACCAGACCCTCATCTACAATAGGGGTGATTGTGGGCCCCTAGGGGTATATAGTACATACCACTTAGACTCATAGAGGCAGTGCTACCTAAACCTCATGCAAGTCTAGCCCCCCCCCCCCACACCACACAAACACACACACACTGATAACAGGTACCCATGGCAGCCAGACCTTGACACTGCGTACACACTATTCTGAATTGTGTCCAGTCCCACAGGACCACATGTGACTGCAGAACCCAGATGGTAACAGAAATACTTTCAGTTGCACTGATGGGAACAACTGTCATACACTGGTAGTGATGGGGATGTGGGGGGTTAATTGTTCTCTCTACTGCAACCATTTCAGAGATGTACAATGTTGATTTGTTGGTGGGAGATCCTTTCCCCCACACCCTGAGCTACAGAGAGCGGGTTGGGTGGTGCTACAAAATCCACTTTTAGGTTCAAACCCCCCTCACCCATGACATGTGCCCATGGCACCCACACAGGGCATGCACTCTTCTGGGTGCATCATAGTCCACAACAGCTAGAAGTGACTGGGAAATACAGATGGACACAGGTGTATTCTAGGTGTATCTGCAAGGACTACCTATCACACGCTGGCACTAATGGGGTCCTGCAGTATAGCCTATCTCAGCTAAGTCAGGTGCTGTGGACCTGGTGCTGGGTGCCCCACCTCACCCTCTAGGTGAGCACAGGACCCGCACTATGTCACGGTCTGTAGCTACTGTGTGCCAGTAACACACATGGTCAGTTCTCCCTACCAGGTCTAGGTGCTGTGGGGGTGCATACCCCATTATGTGATCAGCTGTAGACTGCTGATCTGCCTGTGCAGTGCATCATGGATACTGGTGGGTTTACCCTATCTTGGTAACCACAGCAGACAGTTTGTGTGATGACCTGCAGTCTTTCTGTAGCCAGCCAGCAGTGTGGCAGTTGTTATAGAGATGTAGCCTACTAGTTACTTCAATGATTGTGGAGGCAGAGGTCATGGGTTTGATCCCACAGTGGCCTTGTTTAATAAGGCTCTCTGAGGCTTTTACTTTTAATTTAAATCAGTGCTGCCAGAAAAATGCACCCTCACAGTGCTGTAACCTTAAGGTGACTCATAAGGCACCCTATAGGGCACATTAGAAGGTGCCTTGGTGGACAGGGCACTTTATAATGTGCCCTATGGAGTGCCTTATAGGGTGCCTTATGCGACACCTTATGTTACGGCACTGTGAGGGTGTTTTTGCTGGCAGCACTGATTTAACTTACAAAAAGGAAATGCCTCAGACAGCACTGATTTAAATGAAATACGGGAACTGCCTCAGACAGCACTGATTTAAATTAGAAAAGGGAAAGGCTTCAGACAGCCTTCTTTTTTTTTTTTTTAAATTCTTTATTTTCGTTTTATAACAACAAAGGAAAAGGAAGACATACAGCTAAAAGACAGATACATAGTAGAATACATACACCAAAGTAAACCCCTGCCACCCCCCCCCCTGCTTCTTCTCTAGAAAACTAATCATTCCCGAAGCGGGCGTGTACTTACATTATTGTGTTACAAAACCTAACGGTGATCTGAAACATGATGAGTGCACATTATACAGGCATGTTGGAGCAATGAGCAGATTGTACATAATCATTAAGCATCTGCCATTTAGACAAGCGAGAGTGAGGTTGGGCCTGGGGAATAGCTCTCCGAGGTATCTGCTCATATTTACTATATAAGCAGACGAGGTTCCACCATTCATTGACAGTAAGTCGAGAGCTATCCTTCCAATTCCTCGTGATTAAGCATATGGCTATTCCCAGCATGAAATCAAGGAGAAAACGACCCTTCTTAGGAAGAGAGGGGATCTCCGCCACAGAGCGGAGTCCCACGATCTTCCAAGAGAGAGGTTCGTGAAGGTGTAAGATAAATTGAATACAACCCCAGACCCGCCTCCAATAAACCTGTAGTTGAGGACATTCATAAATAACATGAGCGAAAGTTCCCACAGCAGTATGGCAAGACCAACACTGGTCCCTAACATTCGTGTGCCATTTGGCTATTTTTTCTGGGGTATAAAAGCATCTGTGTGCAAAAAAGAAGAGAGTTTGGGTAACAGAGGCAGACCGGGAAACCCGCACTACTTTGCTCCAGAAAACACTCCATTGCACAGGGGTTAAAGTGGTTTGCAGTTCGCGCTCCCAGGCTTGTTGGGCTCTAAAAGTGGCCGTGTCTGTACCCTGACATAATATTTTATAAAAGTTAGATGCTACCCCATGTGTACTACTAATAGAGTGAACTATCTCTAATAGCCCGTCCTCAGTAGGGGTAGAAGGCGGCATGATTCGAGCACTTTTGAGGCAGTGTTGAAGCTGCATCAATTGAAAGTAGTGTTTAGCTGGTAACGCAAATTCCTTTTGTAAATCAGAGAAGGTTTTCCAACGAGCTGCAGAGAAAAGCTGTTGGGGTGTCCAGATCCCCCTTGAGTACCAGGGTTTCCATGCTATCGTTCTGTGTAGGACTTGAATTCTGGGGTTATTCCACAGCGGGAGTCCGTCCTGAGGACATACGTTCGGGCCCAGTGATAGAATGAGAGTGTTAAAGGCAGCAAGAGTATCGACAATCATTGGTGGATGGCGGGTGTCTACTTGATAGGACATACCGGGGAGATGGGTCAACGGAATTGGGCTACTAAGCTCCTCTTCTATGTCAAGCCAAACTGGTCTGCTGTCTGTTGAGGCATCTAGCCATCGGGCACCTTGCTTAAGTAGGAAGGCTTGATGATATCTAAGAAAATCAGGAAATCTGGCACCCCCTCTTTCCTTTGCAGACTGTAGTTTTTGTTTAGCTATCCTTGGTGGCTTGCCCTGCCAGAGATAACGGACGAGAAGGCCCTCAATATCTTTATAAGTATGTAGCGGGAGTAAACATGGCAGCATTTCTAAAATGTAGTTCACTTTGGGGACTATCATCATTTTCACAGTTTCTAAGCGGCCCCACCATGTAAGAGATAAGGGAGACCAACGATTCGTGAGCTCACGGACTTTGGAAACTACCTCTTTGGCATTAAAACTGATAGTGTCTTCTAAAGGAGAACAGTAATGGACCCCGAGATACTTCACCATGCGGGATTGCCAAAGGAAGGGAAAGGCCTGCATGTCAGCCTCATGTACCCAGCGGTTCAGTGGGAATGCTACAGATTTGGTCCAGTTAATTTTATAGCCCGATAATTGTGAGTATCCGTCAATCAGATCCAAGACAGCTGGAACCGAATCGAGGGATACGAACAGCATAAGGTCATCTGCATATGCAGAGAGTTTAATCTCCCTATGACTGAAGGGGACACCTCGAATACGTGCGGACTGTCTAATAAGGAGGGCTAGGGGTTCAAGAGCTAGATCAAAGAGCATTGGTGATAGGGGGCAACCTTGACGCGTGCCTCTTTGGAGATTAAATGGCTGAGACTTGATGGCATTAACACAAATACTGGCGACGGGTTGAGTATACATGACTTGGAGATATCGGAGGAAGCCCTCCCCAAAGCCATACCATCGGAGAACTGCAAATAAGAAGGGCCATTCTAGGCGGTCAAAGGCTTTTTCGGCATCCAGGGAAAGACCCACCCATGGATGATCTAGATTAGCAGCACTGGATAGCACATGGCACAAGGTTCGAGCATTGTCAGCAGTTGATCTGCCGGGTATAAAGCCGCATTGGTCAGGGTGAATTAGGGTGGCCATCCTGTCAGAGAGCCGGGTGGCCAAGATCGTTGCAAAGATCTTATAATCGGCATTAAGTAGGGAGATTGGACGGTAGTTGGCGGTTAGTAGCGGGTCTCTGCCTTCTTTCTCAAATACTACCACATTAGCTGCAGAAAAGGATCCCAAAGAGGATGTATCTACCGCAAGGGCAGTAAAATAGAGTTTTAAATAGGGAGCTAAATCTGCACTGAACGTTCTGTAGAATTCGGTCGGGAGACCATCGGGCCCTGCGGCACGGCCCGAGGCTGTTCGTTTTAGGGCAGATTGGATCTCTGAAGTAGAGAAGGGTTCATCCATCGCATCCCTATCATCTTCAGAGAGGGTCGGCCGCTGAATGCCAGAAAGCAATCGCTCGAATGTCTCTGACGAGAACTCACATTCAGATTGATATAGGCGGGTATAGAAATCCCGAAAGAGCTCTACAATGTCGGAGTCTGTGGTCACTATGCCCCCTCCCTGTGGAGCTCGAAGGGCCGCTACGCGTTTGGCTTCTTTTTGACCTTTCAAGGCGTTGGCTAAGAGTCGACCGGCTCGGTTATTTTCACGATAATATATCCCTCGCTGAAGCTCAATACTCTTAGAAGCTGCAGTTGAGAGGATTGAATTATATTGAAAACGGAGACGCTGTAATCGAATTAATACACATGGATCAGTACGTGAAGTTAGAACTCGTTCGCCTGCTTTTATTTGTTGGTCTAGTATGAGTAGCTGCTGTTTGCGTTGTTTTCGCAGGCGGATTTGATAGCTAGTGATCGTTGCTTGGATGGCCGCTTTGAAGCCCTCCCACCAAGCCCAATTCACAGTATCCTGGGGTAGATTAAAATGGAAGTAATCCTGTATGGCTGCTCGAATTTCTAACTGGAACTCTGGCTGAGTTAAAAGGGCTCTATCAAAGAACCAGGCCCCCGAATTCCCTTGGGGTGCAGTAGTGTGTAATTGAAAGGAGATGGCAGCATGATCTGAAATATGTTGGGAGTGAATCTTTGCTGTGTCCACCTGAGGAACTAACAGTTTTGATATTAGAAAGAAGTCTATGCGAGACTGGGATTTATGAGGGGAAGAGAAGAAGGTGAAATCAAGCTCATTGGGGTGTAGTAACCTCCATAGATCAACTAAAGCAAGATCTTTGATCAGGAAGGTAAGCGTGGTGTGACTCTTGGGGGGACCACTTGTCCTAGGCGGCTGTTTGTCAATCAGGGGATCAAGGACTAGATTGAAATCCCCCCCAATTATCAATGAAGTATTAGCAGAGGCCTGCGCAACCTGAGCAATGGTAGCAAAAAAGGCAGGGTCGTCCACATTAGGAGCGTAAAGGCATATACATGTAACTTCAAGGCTACCTATCTTGAGGTGAACTTTGGACCATCTACCTTCTGTATCTGAACTAGTCGCAATAATAGTAGCATGCAAAGATTTCCTAACCAGTATGGCAACCCCACATTTCTTAGAAACGGCTGGGGAATAGGCGGCCACCATGTAAGGTTTAATATTGAGTTTAAGAGTTTCCTTCGAATTTAAATGCGTTTCTTGGAGAAAAATCAGATCCGCAGCTTCCTGACTTAGGTAGGTTAGGATTTTCTTCCGTTTTATCGGATTATTGATTCCTTTTACGTTCAATGAGAAAATCTTACATGGTGCCATCAATCAGTAATAGACATTTCAAGTGAGGGCGCTTGAAAACATACAGCATAATCAGAGTCTGTGCAACAATGACATAATCACCGAGTATTCTGGCTAATACACCCCATATTGAAAAGTATGTACCAAAGTATCTTAGAGAAGAAGCAAAACCCCCAAATAATATGGCGACCATATGTCTGCGGGAGGAGGCCCTAGAGAGGAAATAGAAAGACATGATAAAAGGAAAAGAAACACCAGAGTCCATAATTAACACTGTCTCTGATACTCATCGAGGCTACTGTGGGTAAATGGAAACGGGTCACAGATATCATCAAAAGTTAGGCAACAAACCGCCCTCGCCAGACTCTTTGCCGGGCTGCGGCAGATCCAATATGGCAGGTACAGCGGATAGGAGGATACTTGCAGGAATATTCTGGAAGTCAGCGCATCAAGTCGGCTTCTTTGGAATCCAAAAACTCTGCTAGTAGATCAGGGTCCTCAAATGTTCTTGTCTGATTGTGAAGCGTGACTCGGAGCTTGGCCGGGTACATCAGGCCATAGCGTGCTTGTAGTTGTTGAAGCCTCGGCCGGAATTCCAGAAAGCGCTTTCGGCGGTCGACCGTGGGTTTAGCCAAGTCGGGATAGAAGGAGATCTTATGGCTCTCAAACTCCATATGGCCCTTTGTCCGAGAGGCATTTAGAATTTGCTCAACGTGTTGATATCTCAAAAGTCGAAAAATGATAGGCCGCGGGGTCTTCCTGTTGAGCGTTATGCTTGTGGGTACACGATGAGCGCGATCGATCTCCAAATCTTTGGTAAAGGTGATTTGGAGCAGGGAAGGGAGGATTTTGCATAAAAACTCTTTCATGTCTCCCGATTCCGCTCCCTCCGGTATGCCCACGAGCCGTATGTTGTTGCGGCGCGCTCTATTATTGCCATCTTCCACTTCTTTCTGCAAGGCCCGCACCTGACGTTCAACTTTGTCGAGTTTGGACAACCGGGCCGCATGGGAATCCAATATGCTCTCCATTTTGTCCTGACGCGAAGAAAGCCCTTCTAGCTTGCTTTGCAGCACACCAAGATCTTCCCGCAGCGCTCGGAGTGCTTCACCGTTTGACTGCACGAGGTCTTTAACCCCTCTAATCTCTGCGAGGATTTCCTGCTGCATTTCGGGGCCCTCGCGCGAGGCCAGCCCCTTCTGCGGGGACGGAGGTTCAGTTTTGGAATGTTTGCCGTGAGAAGCCGCTGGAGATCCAAATTCCAGGCGCGTGGGTTTGGTCCCCGCCATCTCACCAATGTGCCCCGGCCAGATCAGAGAAGAAGTTCCAAGTATGTACGGTGTTAATTCAGGATTCTGAGTAGGCCTCTCGGGAGCCTCAGTGTTATGCGACCATCCCGCTGGACATCAGGCTCCGCCCCCCTTCAGACAGCCTTCTTGCATAACATCACTGTGGGATTGATCCCATGACCTCTGCCTCTACAGTCATTACAGTAATCAGTGGGCTACATCTTTATAGCATCTAACTCTGCACTGGCATAACCTTAGGGTTAACGCGCATTAACGTGCCATAGTGCCCACTATCGCGCGATACAGATTCTTGCTACCTTGACGCCGGAACGCCCACTCCTTATATGGCATTCTTCACATTATTGCTGCAACTAGCACTGGTAACATTAAGATGGTTTAGTAAACATACCCCTTGGTGATGGACGATGGCGATGGTAATACCGACATCTGTATCTTTCCACCTGCAGATAGCAATGAAAGTGAATGTAAGCACTTGATTTAGAACCAGTGGAACCTGCAGATGTTTGCGGAGAACTAGAAGTGTTCTCAAACAAAATAGGGACACATATGGAACCAAAAATAAATATGGATTGCACAACACCAACAGAAGAAGCTCAAGAAAGAAAAGGGGTATTTCATCGTAAAAGACTGAGAAGCCCCAAGGATGCCACTACAAGCAAAGGGAATTCTTCAGAGACAGGTAAAACAGGTAGGATTACTGCAGCTACAGGAAATGATCAACCATGGAAGAGGAAAGACTACTATGTAAACCCACTGGGCTCTGGGGATCCCTCCACATTTTTTACACACACAACCAGAGCTAGTGGCAATGACCCTTTCACTCTTGGAGTATCTTATTCTGTGGAGAGATGAGTTGAGTGCCACGGTTTCTACATTTTGCTTATCAGTACTGTATATACTGTATATTCCAGCATGGTATCTGGATTTCCATCATTCTCTAGACTCTCAGGGCTACTAACATGCTTATCACATTGTCTGCCTGTGATTGTAGTTATGTTAAACCCTGTGTACCGTATATATCTCATCTGGTCTCTTCAGCACTGGACTCTTGAAATGGCCTTTTCTCCTTTTAATTTCCATTCTTGGCCACCAAGGTGCTTAGGCCTTGGTACCCAAATGCTGGGCTGAGAACAGCATTTACCTCAAAGTTGTAAGGTGTATGTTCTAGTATCTAGTTTGTGAGCTTAAAGGCAGGTTTAGAATCAGCTTGCAGGACTTTTTTTCACTCATCTCTAATTCATGGCATCTGATTACAGTCTTTCTCCTTAAAATTCTTGATCAGTGAGCTAGCTGGGGGAAATGGGTCTATGGGCTGGTTTTGATCCACGGTCATAGTTTAGGGACCACTGCTTTGAACAATCATTCAAGTCACATTCAATACAGGCCTCCTTTAAACTTGTATGTGTCTCAACATATAGGTAAAAGTTATGCCTGTTGTAAAATCACTAATTACACGTTTATGATTATTTACATATGTAAATAAGCGTTCTATACATGCCAATGGATTATTCTTCTAAAACTGCCTTTTAAATGTTTAATTTCAGCAGGATTTGGGGCAGGTCAGGTGCTGAAGGAAAATGTAATTGAAAAACAGCAAAATTCAACAACTCCATATAATTTATACATTCAAGTTAGAATATATAAATAGCAGGTATAACTATAAATGAATAATACATGTTTGTTGATGTCACCTCTGAAAAACTGCATAGCTTTAAATAGATTTCCTATCCTTTTAAAGTTAAGTGCACTGTGGGCCACTGAAAATTCATCTGCTGATTTTTATCAGCAACACCCACCTTCAAATTCAAGGAAAGAACGACTTTTCAAGACTAAGAGGTGTACTTTGTAAGTTTGGAAACTTACTAAAAAATGTAGCTTTTGTGCAGATGAACACAAATTATTCATAGGACTAACTTGGTGTATATGAAAGGCAGTGCAACCATCACTGCAAGCAAAATCTTGATTTATACTCTCATGATGTAGCAGGGAAAACAGTGTTGCTGAGCAGATTTGCTATTAATTCTGCTGCCTACATGGGTCATGGTTGCTAAATTAACTGTCTTTAGTGATATATTAAGTTTTCAGTGTCCGTGACAGATTTTGTTCCTCATCTGTTCTGAAGCTGACAGCAGCCTTTCCCACTGCCTCTCTAAATTGCATTTCAGATAGTGTTTAAGTATATAACTTTGACTTCCAGTAGTGCTATTGCCAACATATTCAGTAGCACAATTATTATAAAAAAGAAAAACACACATTTCCAATATCTTAAAGTGAGTCAGCAGATTCTAATAAAATAGCTTACAGTCTTTGAACGTTCAGAAGACTGAACAAAATCAAAATTCCATCAAAATTGTAAAGACTTTCTTAAACCTGGAGGGTATAGGAAAGCATATGAATAGAAAGCAAAAGAAAGCACTTGTTTTTCCATTTCTGATTAGATTTTGAGACAAAGGTTAATCTGAAGTAGAATTATCAGACAGTTCTAAATCATTGGTGAAAAGCTGTCACCACTAATGGGTCTTTTTAATAAAGTGTGTTTGTGCTGATTTAGGGGTATGTTTACTAAACCATCCTAATGTTACTGGTGAAAAGTGCAGCGTTAACATGAGGAATGCCATATAAGGAAGTGGGCGTTCCAGCGTCAAGGAAGCAATGACTCTGTATCGCGCGATAGAGGGTCCCTTGGCTCGTTAATGCGCAGTAACCTTAATTACATGCCAGCGCATCATTAGAAGCTAAAGAGATGTAGCCCACTGATTAATGCAATGACTGCTGAGGCCAACATCATGAGTTCAATCCTGCAGTGGTGTTAGCTAATAAGGCTGTCCGAGACATATCCTTTTAATCCCTGTAACAGTCAGACACATCTCTACAATCTTTGCTGCCAGCAAAAGCACCCTCAACTCAGTGCCGTAACCTAGGGCGTCCTATAAGGCACCCCATAGGGCACATTATAAAGTGCCTTATCCGGCAAGGCACTGTATAATGTGCTCTATGAGGCATCTTATAGGGTGCTGTATAATGTGCCCATAGAGCACCAAGGAAAAGTAATGAACAGGTGATGGAAGGAAGTAGATGTCGGAGATGCTGGGCCTGGCAAATCTGCGTGCAGACCATGTGGCAGCCGGTAAAGTGGGAAAAACATCGGGGGCAGCTGTACCGATGCACAGGGTGATGCTAATGTAAAGTGCTTCAATGATAGTGTGTGGCAGAGGAAGGGAATATGTGTCCACCAAAGGAGGTAGAGGTGGCAGGATAAGTGCAATGACAGAAGGGCAGAGGAGTAGTAGTGCCATGCAAAGCAGACACAGGAGAGGCAAGCATGAAGAGCCACAATGCAGAAAAAGGTACCAGTGCAGGACATGGGATAGTAGCCTGCACATTAGGGCAGGATGTCAAACAGCTGGCAGACACAGATAGATGGACAGAAGGATGTTTGGCAACTGTGATGAGGGTACAATGTGCCGGCAGTACAGATCTGCACACATATGACTGTTACAGTAATGTAAAGTAGTTGTGTAGAACAGTCATAAAAAAAGTAGAACAGAGAGGAATCAAACCCATGACCACTAGCATACAAGCTACTGCAGAAACCATTAGGCCACACCACCAACATGAATTCTGTAACAAAGGCTGCATATAAGAACACTGTAGAGCACCACACAAACAGCCTGCTGTCTGCCAGGATAGGGCAACCCCAACAGTAACCATGATGCAATACACATGCAGAACAGCTCTGTACAGCTCATATCACAGTCTGTAATTGGGACGAGAGCCACATATAAATACATGCACACACAGAATGACATTTTATGCAGTGGAGATAGCATGCAAAAGAGCAAAGAACCTAAACCAAAAGGGTGGCAGAGGATGCTCTGTGGAGCAGGGTAAAATGGGGAACAGAATGGAAAAGGAGCATGTGAGAATTGAACCTACAAACCAATGTGGGCCAGACCACCTCAACAAGAGAAACACCAATCCCCCAAGCCAACTGCCCACATGGATGTGCAAAGAAAGAGCCATATGTAACAGCTAATATGCAAAAATTAGGCTGCATAGAGGGCACACGGTGGTGTACAGGGAAGAGATGCAAGGGTGTGTGGAGAGGTGATGAAGCTGCAGCAATATCATGGTCAGGTTAGCACAAAACAAGGAAAAAAAAACATGTAACAGGTACAAGAGGAATCAAACCAACCAACCTATGGTGCTCCAACACATGGCCACAGCCACTATCCCAAGCAAACACACCAAGTGCAATGCAAATATGTTCTGTTAAAGGGAATGTGTGTATGGAAACCCACAGCACACTGTGATGTGGCAGATGGCTGCCACATAGACAGCTGCCACCGTACAAGGAAGTGAGCACAGGTGGGCCATGTACATCGCCAGTAAATCATGAAATACATGTGTCAGTGTGGTCAAGCAGCAACAAAGACAAATGTGCATCCAACACATATTTTATTTTACCAAATTAGTAGACATATCGTATAGACCCCCTTTCATGATATGAAGCCAGTTGATTTACAGTGAACAAACTGAAACCACATTGAGCAGGGGAGCAGCCTGCATGTCACACAAAAGTTACTGGCCTTTCTACAGATGATGAGCAGTACAGATAATGTGCAGTAGCTGCATGGTGTGCACTATGCAGTAGCCCCCAACCCCCCCCCCACATGCTGCTGCATGCCCCAAATGCCTTTGTCACATATGTGTGCATGTAGACAGTAGGCAGTGCATGATGACGGCCCAACACACATCAGCCATGAATGGTCCCCAAATACCTATCTGCCCGCCAATACAAGAGCCATACACCTGAGAAAACATAGGTAGCAAAATGTCAGCAAGTGTACACACAGATATGTAGATATATTAGCTGTCACATAATGCATGATATAGCAATCAAAGTGACACCAATGTAACCAAAACCACTGGCCAAATGCAAAATGAGGATATGGTAACAGGTACAAGAGGCACATGATCTCAGAGAATAAACATGCAGAGATACCACTATGCAGAAAGTCCCCTGCAATGGTTGGTGCAGATGAAGTATCCGCACATATATGTCATGGTACATGGAATGCACAAATGAGGGAAGAAAACAGACACCCACACTACCACACTGCAAAGTTACCGGTGCAATGTGAGTGGCGGAAAGTCAGGGGGATAAATAGGAGTATGCAGACATGCAATGCTATGTTTGTAAATCAATGTAGAGCGGCACGTCTGTACAGTAAATAAACACAATAACCTGTACATAGAGGTTGAAAGAAAGGTCAAACATGGGCCAGTAACCCACACAGAAGCCACACTGCCCAATGCACTGGTGTACCAACATATTCAGTCACATGCGCATGCACCGTGTGCATTGAACTATGACACAGTGATGCCCCAGATGCACTGTAACACCCTTGGTGTGGGCAAACATCAATTTAAGATGTTGTCGTGCATCAAAGTGGTGTGGTGGTAAAGACCGTGTCATGTCTAAGTGCAGGGTAGCCCTACAAATACAAGAGGACCTATACAATGTTCCCCTTGTGCTGCATGCATGGCTGTATGCTCCTGGTGAACTAAACAGATGAGGATATCTTGCGGTGTAGGTCACACACATGGGCAACACACAGTAACACAATGTCATATGGATGTATAACATACAATAAGTATGTCAGTCCCTGCTGCACACGCAGAGGCCAGTACACAGTATCCACAGTTCAAATGGTGTCTGCAACCCAACATGTCCTGTTAAGACTGTCTGTGAATCCCTGGCCATGCATAGTCAAGTGTGACATCTCAATCTGCCAGAGTACTCAAAAGGTAATGTGTGTCTCCTGTGATGAACATGACACCCAGCCAGAGCACGGTAGCAATGATGTGTTGGATAGCACTGTTATGCTCAAAATAGCAGTACAACAATAATGTCCATCATAGGCATGTGTCTCACTCGCAGAGGTCAGACATCCTATGGCACCATCTCCCAGGGATAGGTGCATGGTGTTGTTGGGTGATGGTGACTGCAGATGCTGTCTAGTAGATGTGCTGTGTGTGTCCTCTGCCCTGTGTCAGAAGGAGAAACACTGTCATGGCACATTGCAGGGAGTCAGACATTAATATGTATATAATGAAACGTCACACATGCAAACATTACATGATCACAACACAGAACATAGTGCATGTTGGGGACATTTGGAAATGGAAAGACAGACGAGGGTGTCATATGGATATGATCATGTCCATGCCCATGGTATACAGGCATTTCACAGCTTCACCCCATGTCCATCAGCGTTGGTGCACAGAGACCCCACAGGAAAGGTCCATGAAACAAACATCAAAACATAAACATATAAAGGCTGATGTTAGTCCAAAGAGATACAAGATGTAACCTACCGTGTGTCTGCAGCAGGCAAAGGCCACAACACGTCATAGTTAAGACAGAAGATGTCAGCCAAATGTGTAGAAACACCATGTCCCCATGTCCAGCCACCGTTGCCGCATGTCCAAATTATGGCGTCATCTGTAATACAGAAATGCTATCAGCACACAAAACATAGGTCATTTCATAACAAAAAACACATGCACACAATGTTCATAAGGTCAACACCAGTAAGGTAGAGATAGCACAGTCACCGCCGCCTCACAGGTGTAAAGACCCCACCCACCACATGATAATGCTAACTGCTTGCACACTGTTATCATCACACAGCCATGCCAAAAACACACACACACACACACAGTATGATAAGGTGAGCATGCCACCAGTAGCATACGGCCTGTCTGTGCGCAATTGGAGATGAGTGGAGATAAAGCTTTTGCAAATACAATGATACCCTGCTGTTGGCTGATGCTACAATCTCACAGAAGGGTCAACGTGTGGCCCACCACCAGAACACCCTGGACCTGCTGACACACGCAACTCTGTTGGATGTGTCCCAGAAACAGTGCTGGAGAAGATGAACTGGGCAGGAACACGTGCATATATGTGCCGACATCAACATATGGGGTATGGTGGTGCAGGCCAAAGTGGTGAACAACAACAAATGTGCATTGGACAGATAACACAGGTACACTAAAAAAAAATTTTTTTAAACTGCCTCTAATGTTTCGATTGATTTTTACGTTTTTTGGTGCCCTGAATCCAAATCTGGTAACCAATTTGCTCCATCACGTACAGATTTTTTTCTACATTGGGTTAGCAGTTTGAGGTGAACGTTTCAGATTGAGTGCGATCGAGATAAAAGTTTCTTGGATGAATTCTTTATACTAATTGTTTAGTAGTTATTCAAATAAGAATAAAGAAAATTGTAACAAGGCAGCACATAAGAATAGAGTAATGTCAACAAAACACACTGTGATGGTAGCAAAATTGTCTGCACTTAAAACAGCCACATACATGTGCACAAACATTGAGCATATAAGAGCGAGGTTAGACACAAAGCAAAGCAAAGAAATGTGCAAAAAATGTTGTACAGGTATGTATGTATGTAAGAATAGAAAACGCAGACCGCACCATTGCAATACATGAAGACAAACACCCGATGGTGTGAAAATAAAATTCTAATAAATGAGATCCGACACTGTGGTAATAACTAGCAAATTTTTATTTCAAAGTTTAGTAAAAACACGATATTTGTCAACACAGTTTAGATTTTAAAGTCATTCTTGGGTCAATCAATCTCCTGGTGGGCCCATTTCTTCTTCCCCCGAATGCTTCTCTTGGTGCGCTGCTTGGCGTATTTTTCATCTGGGGTTTCCCGCAGCAGCAACCAGCAGAAATCAGCCATCATAGTGGTGTTCCATCTTCCTTGGTACATTCTCTCTGCGTCCTTGATGTCCTGGTGAAACCTTTCACCTTGTTCTTCACTGTACGCCCCCAAGTTTTCGGGAAAGTAGTTCACATGGGAGTGCAAGAAATGGACTTTCAGGCTCATGTTACAGCCTTGTTCTTTGAAGGCATTGAGCATCCTGGCAACAATATCCTTATAGTTCTCATCCCGCCTGTTCCCCAAGAATTTGAGAACATCCTTGAAGGAATCCCAGGCTTCTTTTTCCTTCTCAGACATCGTTTCAGCGAATGCTCCATCTGAAATGAGTTTCCTTATATCAGGGCCAACAAACACTCCTTCCTTTAGCTTTGCTTCAGAAAGTCGGGGGAACTTTGAGCAAAGGTACCGAAAGCACTCACCATCTTTTGGAAGGGACTTGATGAATTGCTTAATGAGACCCAACTTAATGTGGAGAGGTGGTAATAGAATTTTATCACGAGGTACCAAGCTCTCATGAAGAACATTTTTCTCACCAGGTCTCAAATACTCCCGAATTGGCCAGTCTTTTTTCCCCCAGTGTAGGTCGCGGGCCCGGCTATCCCACAAGCAAAGGAAGCAGGGATATTTGGTGAAACCGGATTGCTGCCCTAATAGCATGGATAGAATTTTAAAGTCTCCACAAATCATCCACTTATGCTCATCATAACGAATCTTCTGAAGAATCAGGGCCAAATTCTCGTATTTTTCTTGGAGAATAACAGAGTGAGCAATAGGAACTGAAGCGAATGTGTTGCCATTATGAAGAAGAACACCTTTTATGCTGTCTTTTGACGAATCAATGAACAGCCGCCATTCAGCAGGATCATACTTGAGTTTAAACTTTTCCATCACTCCGTATATATCGTTGCAAAATACCAAATCTTCCTCTTTGCTGAAATACTTCAAAAATTGTGTCTCGCGGTTGCGGTACCAATAAAAAGTTGTTCCTGGTGACAATAGATTTTTCTGTTTAAGCCGAGAACCTAGCAGTTGGGCAGCATCTTTTGGGAGTCCTAAATCCCGGACTAAATCATTCAATTCAGCTTGAGAGAAAAGTTCAGGTTTCGGATCTGGTTCAGTTTCAAACTCGGAAGTACTGGACTCATCGGGAAAAGCCATCTGATGAGTCTCATCACGATTAGAACCGTCCACACAAATATGATCCAAAGATTTTGGTGGTTCAGGCACAGGTACTTCGTTGCTATGAGGCATAGGCCTATTAGCTGAGGGAAGGTTGGGATAACTTATTACGTTCTTATTTTTTAAGTTGTATCCCTTCACAATGCAAGAGCAAAAATAGCAGTCACTGCTGTGGTCTCTTTGTTCATGCCACATCATAGGTATTCCGAAACGAAATGCTTGTTTTTTACCTTTCATCCATAAGCGTAGATCTTCCTCACATGTCTTGCACACTTTGTGAGGAACCCACGGTTTGTCTTGATCGCCTAACTTCAAACCGAAATAGGCGAAATATACTTTTTTAATAAATGCAGAAATGTTCCTCTGCCGCTTTTTCACCGTATATTCCCCACAAATAAAACAAAAACTGTCCGGAGAGTTGACGCAACCTCTGGCTCTGTGAGCCATCACAAATACACAGCACTGCAAACTACAACTGTAGTGAACCACTTCGGAATAAAGCTGGATTACGACTGAGCAAACAAAAGGTAATAATGAACTTGCAAGAAACTGAAATTTGACAGGAACGTTCATGTCGCAACCACCGTGTTTGAGCGAGCGAACGAGGCGAGGCGAACAGGAAAGAACATGCGCCAGCACGAGTACTGGATTTAGCCCCCCGCCTCCCAATTGTCCTGTTAATGTATAAAATGAATACAAAACACTCTAAAATATCATGAGGGAGTGTTTCTAGTTAGTTAACCATTAAAACCTCTATTTTGGGCCAAGAAAATAAACTGTAGTCGGCTAAAAAGAAATTATGTGAACATTCCTTATATGGGTAAGAAATCTAATTTTGCAAGAAAACGTGATGTGATGGAACATTTTGGCTATTTTTCCTGGATTCAGCACCCCAAAATCTATAGGAATCAGTTGCAAAACTGGAGGCAGTTTTTTGGTAGTGTACCTGTGTAATCACAGACATGTGCTGTGCCTGATTGTCCCCACAGACCATTTACCTGTATGTCCACTTACCCCAGTCTCCTGCACGTTGATTGAAGTACAGACAGCTGCCACTGCACCACAGCACCAGGAATGCCACAAAGCATATCCTGGGGATTGATAAACACAAGAAAAACATACATATGTCATGTTGGAGATGTTCAACACACACAGTACCTTCACTTCCTTACCTCCCATGCCCCCCAGATCATTTACAGTCTGACTTTTGTCCGTTAAACTGTACCCAATTGCCTCCTGCCAAAGTCTCTACTGACATGTCCCCGGTAAAAGACAAGGGTGTGAACCCTGTCCGCCTCCTTCACCTCTCTGCTGCCCTCGACACCATTGACCACAACCTTCACCTCAATATCCTGTCCTTGTTTGTCCCTAAGGCCTCTGTACTATCCTGTGTCTCCTCATATCTCACCCATCGCACCTTCAGTGTGTGTTTTGGTGGCTCCACCTCCTCAGCGACCCTACTGCCAGTTGCTGTACCACAGGGATATGTCTTGGCTCTGCTTCTTTTCTATCTATATACCCATGTCCTTGGTGTGGCTATCTCTTCCTCTGGCTTTCAATATCAGCTGTATGCTGATGAGTGCCAAATATATCTCACCACCCTTGATCACTCTCTGGCAATCCAGACCCTGATCTCTTCTTGCCTGTCTAACAATGATGGCTGCATGTCTCCCTGCTGCCTGTAATGGGACATGGTCAAGGCTCAACATCTTATCTTGGCCCCCAAACCCTTCCTCCACTTTCAGTGTCTGTGTATAGGTTGCTACACCTTCCTTCACCCTGGTCTGCAATGTAGGGGTAGTCTCTCACTCCACTCTCACCTTCTCCACACATACCCATCTTGTAGCTAAGGGCTGCGGTTTCTTTCTAGATAACATCAGCAAAATCCCCCCATCCTCCCTGAACACACAACTAAACCACTAATGCACCCCTTAATCACCTCCCGTTTGGATTACTGTAACCTACTCCTTGCTGGTATCCCCTTGAATCATCTCTGTCCGCCTCAATCTATGCAGCACTCCGCTGCATGGCTAATCTTCTGCCACCCTCATCATGGCCATATGACTCCTCCTGTCAGTTCACCTCACTGGCTCCCAATGTGTGTCCGCATGCAGGTCAAGTTTCCCCCGCTGAGCTAGAACTCCAGTCACTCTGTGTCTCCTCAGTACCTTTCCACATGTATCTCAACCACTACTAATACTACTACTACTGAGCATGTAGATAGTGTGACCACTCGTATGCAGCACTGTACAGAAACATGTAACACACAGTCCCTGTGCATCAGTGTATGCAATTTAATCTGTCTGCGTATAACCCCCATCGTGACATCCACACATCTAGGCAACTGGTCTCATCTATGTCCCGCTATCCTACTGTTAACCCCACACCACACTCCTTTTACTTTGGTGCACCCTACGGCTGGAACAAACTACCTGTGTCTGTATGGCAGCCACCCTCTCTAACCATTTGCCAATCCCGTGTGAATGGTAACCCACTCACCTATGCCAAATAATGCGGACTCACCTGATCCCCGTCCACCCACTGTTTTCCCCTGCACACACCTCCTGTGTTTGTGTCTGATTACATCTGTAAGCTCTGTTGGGCAGGGATTGTCCCCTATATGTCTGTGTTGGGCTGCATATGACTGGTAGCGCTATACAAATGTTAAGAAGTAGTAGTAGTACATACAGTCTCAAATGTTTATTACAACATATGCAGTACTTACATGAGAAAAGATCCTCAATCATCTGGTGCCTGGTTGCCGTGCCCTCACGTGTGTCACCATGGCCATGTGCAGGATGGCACGTAGGATCATCTTCCAGATCCTCATTAATTTTGACTGGGATATCGTGCCTGAGAGCAATGTTGTGCAGGATGCAACAGGCCAGAATGATCTGAACCACAGTCATGGGTTTGTATTGTAAGGCTCCGACAGTCCTATCCAGACACCTGAAGCGACTTTTCAAAATGCCAAAGGTGCACTCGATGACTGAGCGGCTGGAGGCATGGGCCTCATTGTACTTAATCTCTGCAGGTGTCCGTGGTAGACACACATGGGTCAGAAACCAGGGATGACACCCATATCCTGCATCACCTGCAGAAAGAAATTTGGAAAGTTAAAGCAGGAGCTGATGTCCACACACATGCACACAAGCATGTATGTGCAAACCAACAGCACCTACAAGTCTGACAGAAACATATGACTCCTGGCCGGTACTCATCAGCGCACCACGTGGCTGGGAGCTCCAGCCCATTTGGGGCTGTGGGAGGGGCTAATCACCCGATCTTCTCTCTACGAGCCTTCTCCTGGTTGGTACTCATCAACGCACCATGTGGCCGGGAGCTCCAGCCCAATCGGGGCTGTGGGAAGGACCGTGGTTTCCCTATTTATTGCCCCTCACTCAGGCGCCCGCTCCAGCCAGGCCCGCACCTAAGAGCCACGCCAAAGGGCCCTTTGGCTTGGCCCTTAGGCGAGGACCAAGAGTGCCCTGGTGCAAATCGTCAAACCCTGCCCCAGGCGCCCTTCTATTGCTCTTGCTTCCCACACCTGCATAGTCCTTTCTCCTTCCCATTGATTGCCTAGATCTTGCTACCCACAGTCTGCTTAGAATGTGTTTCCCATTGTTGCATAGAACTTGCTTCCCATTTCCGGCATTGAACTTGCCTACCATTGTTCGCATAGAACTTGCTTCCCATTGCCTGCATAGAACTGCTACCCATCCTCTGCATAGAACTGCCACCCACTGTTTGCATAGTACTGCCACCCACTGTTTGCATAGAACTGTTACCCATTGTTTGCATAGAACTGCTACCCATTGCCTGCATAGAACTGCTACCCATCCTCTGCATATAACTGCCACCCACTGTTTGCATAGAACTGCTACACATTGTTTGCATAGAACTGTTACCCACTGTTTGCATAGAACTGCTACCCATCCTCTGCATAGAACTGCCACCCACTGTTTGCATAGAACTGCTACCCATTGTTTGCATAGAACTGCTACCCACTGCCTGCTTGTATGCCTATTACTTGCTACCCATTGTTTGCCTTTTACTTGCTACCCATTGCCTGCATAGAACTTGCTACCCATTGTGTGCCTAGAACTTGCTACCCATTGCTTGCTCAGACCTTGCTGCCCACTACCATGGCCCCACATCTCATTGTCCTTCTCTTCCTCATCCTCCCCAACTGCCTCCCCTCCTACCAACACCCTCCCTCCTCTTCCCCTCCCCTCCCCCTAACTTCCTCACTTCTCCCTCCATTCTGCCCCCTAGCCTAGCATCTGTTTTTGAGCTTCTTCACACCATCCCCCACATTCAACCAGCCACCCTCTCTTTAAGGTAACCCCACCCTCGCTTCCGCCGTACTATCTCCACTTTACCTCGCTCTCTAATACTCATTCTCCTTCTCTCATCAGGTAATATTAACCCCAAACCTGCCCACCCCCCCAACCCCGATTTCTTTCTCATCCACATCTCGCTCCTCCCTCCTTCCGCCCTCCCTCATTCATCCCACAATCACTCATCCATAGATATCAATTCCAACCCAACCCCCAAAAATAATCCCTCACATAACCTACCTGATACCACCAATTTACCCCTCATTTCCCCTCCCTCATGTCCCTCTTGGAGAACACACACACCCAGACATACCCACCCACACCCTTCTCCCTCTAAATCTCTGTATTACCCTAGAAATAGAGCACCATGCTACTCTGATAAGAAATCCACACATAACTTATCCAACCTTATCCATATCCCTCTCCTCCCCCCCCTCCACTCTCCCGTTTTCATGCACCCTATGGAACGCATGCTCAGTCATTAAAAAAACCCTTTTATTCACGATCTTTTTATCTCTAACGCCCTACACCTTCTTGCCTTGACCAAGACCTGGCTCCCCCCAGATGACACCGCATCCATTGCCTCTCTCTGCTATGGGGGCTACCAGTTATCCCATACACCTCGATCTACTGGTCGCGGTGGTGGCGTTGCCCTCCTACTCTCTCCCTCCTGCCAATTCCAACCCCTCCTGCCACCCCAATCACACACCCCTCTCCTTTGAAGTCCACTCCATCTGCCTCCTCACACCACTTCCACTCCGAGTAGCTGTTATTTATCGCCCACCTGACAAATCCAAATCAACCTTCCTCATCAACTTCGACTACTGGCTTTCTGCCTTTATGGATCCCTCCTGCCCTACTCTTATTCTTGGTGATTTCAACATTCACATCGAAAACCCCTCTGACCACCATGCCTCAAAGTTCCTCGCTCTTACCTTCTCGTTCGACCTCCAACTTTTCTCCACTGCCCCCACACACCTACATGGCCACTGCCTTGACCTAATACTCTTCTCCAATTCCTCTCCCTCAAACTTCCGCAAATCAATCCTTCCCTCATCTGACCATCACCTCTTAACATTTACTCTTCAGCTTCCGCTGTCTCAGCCTCGTCCTGTCGTCTCCAACTTATTTAGAAACCTTCATAATATTGATCCCCTGACTCTCTCCTCCACCATTTATCCATCTCTTTCCTCCATCTTATCCTCCAAGTCCGTCAACGAGGCATTATCTTCATACAATGTTACACTTTCCTCAGCCCTTGACACTCTTGCCCCTCCCACCCCACATCCTGTCAAATGATCTACTCCTCCACCCTGGCTTTCACCCACAATCTGTTACCTACGCATCTGCACCCATTCTGCTGAATGAGCTTGGTCCAAATCCCGCTCCCCGGAAGACCTTCTACACTTCAAATTCATGCTTGGCTCCTTCCAGTCAGCCTTAGCACTTGCCAGACAAGATTACTACATTCATCTGACCAACTCCCTTGCCTCTGATCCTCGCCTTCTCTTTAATACCCTCAATTCTCTCCTCAAGGTCCCCCGCCCCCGATCCCGCCCTCCCTTTCTGCCCAAACCCTAGCCAACTACTTCCATGACAAAATCCACAAGATTACCCTCCAATTCCCTACCCCCTCATCTACCTCCCCTCCTCCCCAATTCTCCTCCCCCATCCATACTCCCCCTGCCACCCTCTCCTCCTTCCCTCCGATTTCCGAAGAAGAAACCACAATCCTTCTTTCCTCCTCCAAACCCACCACCTGTTCATCAGACCCTATCCTCACCCATCTCCTACATTCCATCTCCCTCACCATTGTCCCCTCCATCACTCATATCCTCAATCTTTCACTCTCCACTGCAACAGTCCCCGTTGACTTCAAGCATGCTGTTGTCACACCCCTCCTCAAGAAACCCTCACTTGATCCCACATACCCTTCTAACTATCGACCCATCTCCCTCCTTCCCTTCATATCCAAACTATTAGAATGAGCAGTCCACCATCACTGCCTCGACTTCCTCACCTCCCAGGCCCTCCTGGACCCACTACAACCCGGCTTCCGTCCCCTACACTCCACTGAAATGGACTGCAGTTGGGAACCTCAGCTGTACGGAGTGCATATGTTTATGGTGTATGTGTTCTGTAGGGCAAAATATAGGGATAGGGTCTGCAGGAGCCACAGCTGGGGCTTGAACCTGTAACCTTTTGCCCCTGAACACACTGGCTGTGTGTACTGCACTAAACTGTTGCCACAGTGACAGGTCAGTCCCTGTGGATACCATGACTGTTCTGCAGACAGACCTTGTTTGTTGCAGTGCACGCCACCCACCTAAACGAGGCTTGGCCTTGTTCTGCTGTGGGCAGATGCCACTGCCCCCTCCACCACCAGCACCCCTCACCCACCATGCTGACATGCCCTTATGCTGGTGGTGCTAGTTGTGCACAGTCCCAGGCCATCCAGTGTGCCGGTAGGCAGCTGCCTATGGTGTGGGATCTCGGGTAGGGGTGCCTACATAGATATCCACGCTTCCCCCCGGCACTGCCTGCCAATGTTATGTGCCCTTTGGGGTACTTGCTGGGTACTGATACCTGGGACAGTGCATGACACACTCGTGGGCATGTTTGACCTTGGTCAGTTGCTGTCTTGTTGATGTTCCATTCCTGCCTTCCTATATGCCACCTAGGCATCTGCCTAGCCCACCTTGTGCCCCAGCTGCCCCACTGCATGTCCCACCTGCAGCCCCCTATACCCCATTTGCAGCCTCACTGTAGTGCCCTTTCGTACTAGGGCACTATGCTGTTGCTGCACTTGTAGCACTACTATCACTTTCTGGGTCTCCCTGCCTTTGCGGTACATTGCCGACTGAAATGGTTTCTCTCTCCTGCAATTGTGCCTCTAACGCGAGGTTTTCAGTCACGGTAATGTCCTGCCCTACATTTCACAGTGTTAGTGTGCCTGGAGGCTCTCACTGCCCACTCTCCGCCCATTGACCCCTTCTCTCCGCCCTCTGGAAAGACTTACTCCACCCTCTGTGTGCCGCGCGATAACGTATCGCGCGATAATGTTGCCACTGCGACATTATCGCTGTTTAGTAAACATGCCCCTTAGACTCTGTGCTAATGTGGGCAGCAATAATTTTATCCCCAAAAATGATCAGGAAATTCCAAGGCCACAATGAGACCTCATGGAACCCTTCACTAAAAAAAATGATGTGTGTTTATTATATTAGCACGTGTATATTTATTTGATATTTCTGCAATTAAGTCAAAGTCTTTGGTCATACCCATTGAATCATATATGCCCAGAACATCTTGATTGTAAACTTTTATCAGTGTCAGAATGATGGGACATGGTTTTCCTCCTCCACTGCCTCATTGGTGTTGCTGCTAAAATGTTTGTTCCTCTACCAGACAATTCAATATTCCATGGTCCTTGGAAAATCAAAGACAGTAAATATTCATGCAATGCCTCTCCAGATGTTGTCAATCACCATCTTGATCACCTTTGGGGATTCACTCTGGTAGAAAGGACTGCAATTCTCCAATGACTATCCGGATTAGAAGAATCCAACAGCAGAACCTAACTCTTCAGATGTGTTGGATGGCTTCTGGTAAGCTAATCCCTGCTTCTATCCCTGCCTATTGCTGTGAATGCTACCTACCATTCTCGCTTCCTTCTTCCCTTTCCTCTTCTCTCCTACTGTTCAGTTGTGCCCACAACTCTTCTTCCGCTCTTCTCCATACTCATTCCTCACAAGTTCCTCCCCTACCTTATTTCTTTAGTTTTTTGATCACTAGTTCCTCTCACCCCCAGTCACTCACACACCATTCACTCTACTGCCATTCACCATGCTCACATTTGGCATGTCAAGATACACAGATCTATCACAATTTAAAAACAGATTAATGAAAACAACCAACAACAATATGATTATGAGCTTTCACTCACAAATGCAGAGAGCAAAAAATCAGATGGGAAACACCAGAAACTGCAGTCAAGAACTGAATAATAATATACCTCTTCTTGCATCTGCCCTTTTCTTGCTGCCAAAACAAAACCTCCTCTCACCTCACATCTCAGACAAGAAAAGGAAGAGTGAAAGTATTTTTTTCCATAGATCTCAAGAATGAATTGGAAAGGAATTATTCTTGGGTACAAAGCTCTACATCAAATTTGTTATCTGGATTGTATGCATGCATGCTGTTTCATTGGTATCTCAATGTAAGTTACTTTCCAGTACAATAAGCATTTCACTTTCCTCAGAGGGCTTGCAATCTCATTTTGTACCTGAAGCAATATCTTGCCCAAGGTCACAAGGAGAATCAGCATGAGTTAAACCCTCACTTCCCTGGTTTCCAGCCTGCATATCTGACAACTATGCTAGTCCTCTGTATGTGTATATGAACTTGTGTGCTACAAGCTGAATGTATATCCATATTAGCATAAAAATGTGATTTTTTTGTTTAGGGGTTCATATTCATGAGTGCAAATTCAGTTCATTTGGAGACCTAACAATGTAAATGTGTTCAAATTGATTGTATATTCATGTACCTACAAATTAATATGTACACAATTGGTTTCCACGTGCAAGAAAGTCCTAGCATGCATACAACGAGTGCATTTAAAGTAAATTCATGAAAAAAAACCCACAACCGCCCCCCCCCCCCCATATACAATTCAGGAAAAATATGTGAAATCTGTGAACTACCAAACTCCTTTTTTTTTGGTCATGCACACCCCCAATTTTTTTTAGCATGATGCACCAATCCTAGGGCTGGTGTAAATGTGGCACCTAGATTTCTGAGAACACATGTAAATTATAGTATTTTATAATTTATACATAAAAATTAGCTCTTTGACCATCCTTCACCTATGTGCACACCCACAGTACATACCATCAGCCTGATATGCATACGTATATATTAGCGACTCACTAAAGTGCACGTGGAAAGATCCATTCACAGGTGAAAATCTCTGAAAATAGGTGACTTATGTGCACTAATGCACATGTCCTTATGTGGCTCCTTATAAAATTACCTGCATGCAGGAATACACCAATAATATATTACATTAGTTAGTGAATCCACATTAACTTTTCAATTAATGTCCATGTTAGTAAAAGTAGAAAACTATCCATGAATGCCTGAATGTAATATGATTTAGTAAACTGACCTCCAATATTATTTGCTTGCTTATATTTTAAATAAACTATGGGGTATGTTTACAAAACTGAGGTAATGTCATTGGCGTTAGGTTCCGCGGTAAAGGTACAGATGCTCATATAAAGGCGTGTGTGGGGCATCATTATGGCAAAAGCCATGTCAGGTAATGCGGGTTATAAGGCACGTTACAAGGCACCTTTATTAGGCACAATACAAGGCATGTTATAAGGCACGTTATTAGGCACAGTACAAGGCAAGTGCCTTAATGTGCCTTGTACTGTGCCTAATAAAGGTGCCTTGTAATGTGCCTTGTACAGTGCCCAATAAAGGTACCTTGTAACGTGCCTTATAAGGTGCCTTGTACTGTGCCCAATAAGGTGTCGTGTAATGTGCCTTGTAATGTGCCTAATTAGGAGCCTTATAACACCTTATAAGGACTGCTGGCAACTGTGGTGAGGGTACTATGGGCTGGCAGCACAGATCTGCAAAGATATAACTGTCATAGGCAAGCAAAATATCTGCATTGGACAGGAGGGAACAATGAAGAATCAAACCCATGACCTCCACTTAGAACGTCAGTGTACTGCAGGTGGGACATGCAGTGGGGGCTACTGGGGCACAGGGTGGACTAGGCAGTTGCTGAGGTGGCACATAGGAAGACAGAAAATGGAAACCAGCAATACAGCAACTGACCAGGATCAAACATGCCCATGAGTCTGTGTCCCACAGTGTCCCATCCAGGGGACATTACCCAGCAGGTACCCCAAGGGGCACATAACAGTGACAGGCAGTGCCAGGAGAAGCGTGTACATCTATGTAGGCACCCCTACCCCAGAACCTACACCTTAGGCAGACGCCTACCTGCCCCCTGAATGGCCTGGGATGGCACACAACGGGCACTGACAGCATATGGTCATGGCAGAGGGGGATGGGTGATTGTGCTGGAGGGAGCAGTGGCACCCGCCTGCAGTGGACCTAGGCCATGCCCTGTACCAGTATGTGGTGTGCAGTGCAACAGAAGAGGTCTGGCCGAGGAACGTAAGGATAGCCCCAGGGGCCGCTATGCTGCTGTGGCAACAGTGTGGTGCAGTACACTCAGCCAGTGTGTCCAAGAGCAGAGGTTCACATCCCATCTGTGGATCCTGCACAGCATCTCCCCATAGTTTTAGCTCACAATGCGTTCCAGAGGGCAGAGAGAAGGGGTTAATTGGCGGAGAGTGGGTGGGGAGGGGCTCCAGGCACACTAACGCTGTGAAATCAGGGTCTGAAAATTAACACCAGTGAAAACCTCGCGTTAGAGGCATATTTGCAGGAGAGAGAAACCATTTCAGTCAGCAATGTACAGCAAAGGCAGGGAGACTAAGCAAAGTGATAGTAGTGATACATGTGCAGCAACAGCAGAGTGCCCAAGTACAAAAGGGTACTACGGTGAGGCTGCAAATGGGGTACAGGGGGCTGCAGGCAGGACATGCAGTTTATTTATTTATTTAACAGTTTTTATATACCATCTTTCTACAAATCAAGGCAGTTTACAGGGAACATAACAGTCAGTATTTTCAACTGAATACATTGTAACAATAAAACATTAGAACACAGTGTAACTGAATAACAAGAAACTTACTCCTTGCGGAGGCTTAAAACTATTTACATGGTTGTTTAGGGACTATTTACATGAATACATTGTAACGTTAGAATATTGGAACACAGAGTAAGTGATTAACAGTTGGGCAGCTGGGGAACAGGGTGGACTAGGCAGATGCCTAGGTGACACATAGGAATGTAGAAACGGAAAACCAGCAAGACAGCAACTGACCAAGGGCAAACATGTCCACGAGTGTGTGTCCCACAGTGTCCCAGGGGACAGTACCCAGCAAGTACACCAAAGGGCACATAACATTGGCAGGCAGTACCGGGGGGAAGCGCAGATGTCTATGTAGGCACCCCTACACCAGCTCCCACACCATAGGCAGCCGCCTACCGGCACACTGGATAGCCTGAGACTGTGTACCACCAGCACAACCGGCACAAGGGCATGTCAGCATGGTGGTGGAGGGGTGCTGGTGGTGAGGGGGCAGTGGCATCTGCCCACAGCAGACCAAGGCCAAGCCCTGTTTAGGTGGGTGCCATGCACTGCAACAGACAAGGTCTGTCTGACGAACAGTCATGGTATCCCCAGGGAATGACCTGCCTCTTTGACAACAGTTTGGTGCAGTACACACAGCCAGTATATTCAGGGGCAGAAAGTCACAGGTTCAAGTCCCAGCTGTGGCTCCTGCAGACCATGTCTCTATATTTTACCCGTGATAATAAAGACAGAACCTTTATTGCAGATAAATTAAACATGCCATAAATGCCTATATTTTACCCTACAGAGCACATACACAATAAACATGTGCAATCCCTATAGCAGAGTTTTCCAACTGCAGTCCTGGAGTACCAAACACCATTCAGGTTTCATGCTGTCCCTAATAAATATGCCTGTGATGAATTTGTATGCACCGACCCATTATATGCAAATGTGTCATGCATATTCATTAGGGACCGCATGAAAACTTGAACCATGTTTGGCACACCAGGACCGGAGTTGGGAACCTCTGTCCTAGAGCAGTGGCCAATAGGGGCACAAACACCCACACCCACAGGCTCCACTATCCAACGGCTCATGGAGAGTCAGGCTGTTGGGCCCTGCGCGGAGCAGCATCTCCCAATACTAGCACCTGCATACCTTAGCAATACTGTCTTAAACTTGGAAACACGTTCCACATATATCAAAAGGTTACTATGATTAATGTCAGATAACAAATCCTAAGTTAATCACAATTTGTTGACAGAGATTCATCATAGCAACCTTTCTGATATCTGTGGAGTGTGTTTCAGTTTTTATTTCTGACAGTGTTTTCCACCCGGGGAGTGACCCTAACAGTATTGAGTACCATAGCAATGCCTGCACTGTGCCCAGGACTGGTGTGGCGGCCAGGGTTGCCAGCCACCTCTATATTTGCACAATGCTGAAATAGGTGTGGGAGTGTGTTATGTCTATCCAGTGTTTTGTGGCTGCCTACACCTTACTGAGCCTACAATGCTTGCACAGTTTCCAGTGTTAGCCTGCCAATGTGCATAATGAGGAGCAAGATACTGTGGGTATGGCCCGAACAAGGCGGCTTGGGCAGGATGCATCTGCACAGGGCATAGGGCAATGGCTGGGACATTGTAGTGCCGACTGCCACCTGCACAGACAGGGTGGCCACAGCATGTCATGCTGGGGAGGGGGGTCACTCTCACCCTGACTGAGCAGTGACCATGGCATGGCTAGGTTCCCCCATAGTGCTATACAGTGTTTTCCCCCCAAATGATATCTGTAAGTTCCTTTTTCTGGGGTCCAATCAGTGACATATCTGCTTGGTGTGTGTACTCACATCCTATTTTTGGGTGCACACAGTTCCTCCAGGAACATGCACTATCTATTAGCTACTAGACTGTCTGCAGTTAGCATGTGTATGGCTGGAACAGTGTGCAGTGGGTGGAGACTGACTGTGCTCTCTGCTGGTGAATGTAAGATAGTGGTGGGGGTTAGAACATAAGAACATAAGATATGCCATACTGGGTCAGACCAAGGTCCATCAAGCCCAGTATCCTGTTTCCAACAGTGGCCAATCTAGGTCATACGTACCTAGCAGTTTCCCCAAAAGACACAGTTTCTGCAATGCTTGTACTAGGTCAAGCATTGATATCCTGGGTCCCTTGTTAATAATGGTTTATGGACCTTTCCTCCAGGAACTTGTCCAAACCTTTTTTAAACCCAGCTACACTAACAGCCTTTACTACATCCTCCGGTAACAAATTCCAGAGTTTGAATACACGTTGAGTGAAAAAATATTTTCTTTTATTAGTCTTAAATAGTTTACCCTGTAGCTTCATTGCATGTCCCCTAGTCTTCCTATATTCTGATAACCTAAACAGTCAATCTACATTTACCCGTTCCACTCCATTCATTAATTTATAGACTTCTATCATATCTCCCCTCAGCCGTCTCTTTTCCAGCTTAAAGAGCCCTAACCTTTTTAACCTTTCTTCATAGGAGTATCCTTCCATCCCCTTTACCATTTTGGTGGCTCTTCTCTGAACCTTTTCTAATAACACTATATCCTTTTTAAGATATGGCGACCAGAATTGCACACAATATTCAAGGTGCGGTCTCACCATGGAACGGTATAGAGGCATTATAATATCTTTTGTTTTATTTTCCATTCCTTTCCTTATGATACCTAGCATTCTATTTGCTCTCTTGGCTGCCGCTGCACACTGGGCTGAGGGTTTTAACATGTTTTCCACAATGACGCCTAAATCTTTTTCCTGGGTGGTGGTTCCTAATATGGAACCTTGCATCGTGTAACCATAGTTTGGGTTGTTCTTCCCTAGGTGCATAACTTTGCACTTGTCCACATTAAATTTCATCTGCCATTTTGATGCCCAGTCTTCCAATTTATCAAGATCCTCTTGCAATTTTCCACAATCCTCTTGGGTTTTAACAACTTTAAATAGTTTTGTGTCATCTGCGAATTTGATAACATCACTCGTTATTCCACTTTCCAGGTCATTTATGAATATGTCAAAAAGCAGCGGACCCAGCACAGATCCCTGGGGTACACCACTATTCACCTTTCTCCATTGGGAAAATTGGCCATTTAGTCCAACCCACTGCTTTCTATCTTTTAAGCAGTTCCTGATCCACAGTAGTACACTGCCTCCTATCCCATGACTCTTTAGTTTTGCCAAAAGTCTCTGATGAGGGACCTTGTCAAAGGCTTTCTGAAAGTCCAGATACACTATATCAACCGACTCACCTTTGTCCACCTGTTTATTCACACTTTCAAAAAAAACATAACAGATTAGTAAGACAAGATCTTCTTTGTCTAAAGCCATGTTGGCCGTCTCCTATTAGGCCATGACTATCTACACGCCGAGTAATTTTATTCTTTATGATGGTTTCTACCATTTTTCCCGGTACTGACGTGAGGCTCACTGGTCTGTAGTTTCCCGGATTGCCCCTCGAACCCTTTTTAAAAATTGGTGTTCAAAAGGTCATCAGAGGGGGGAAGGCCCACAAAGCCCCAGGACCTGATGGGTATGGGGTGGAATTCTACAAGTTGTTGGAGGGGTCAGTGGCCCCCACACTGGCAGTTTTGTTTGGAGAGGTGCTGGACACTGGATCCTTCCCTAGAGATATCCGTACTGCCTCGATTTCGGTGCTTCACAAGGCAGGGAAGAACCCGGAGGATCCGGCGTCTTATCGTCCGATATCATTAATTAATTATGATATGAAGATTCTATCCTCTCTGTTAGCGGCGCGATTGCAAGCTATCTTACCTAGGTTAATTGGTCTCCACCAATCGGGCTTTGTTAAAGTTCGCGAGGCGTTGTTAAATATCAACAAGGTCCTTTTGGGTATGGAGTGGTGCGAATGTCAAGGCATCCCTCTGCTCCTAGTGAGCCTGGATGCGGAGAAGGCTTTTGATAGAGTCTCCTGGCCATATATGTTTGAGGTCATGCATCAGTTTGGCTTTGAGGGAGCCTTCTTGGGTTGGGTGCGGGCGTTGTATACGGACCCTTTAGCTTATATTGTGATGGGAGGCGATAGTTCACGTACTTTTCCACTACGGAGGGGGACGAGGCAAAGTTGTCCACTTTCGCCTTTGTTGTTTGTTTTGCAGTTAGAACTGCTTTTGCGCAAGCTACAAGAATGGCCTGAGATTAATGGCATTGAGTGGGGCACGGGTGGAATGAAGATTAGTGCGTTTGCTGACGATATGCTGTTGTGTGTCACTAATCCTCAAAGCTCTCTTTCTAAGATTTTGCAGGAACTGGAACCTTTTGGCTCCTTTTCGGGTTTGAAGATAAATACCGTTAAGTCACTGGGGCTGGATGTGGGTAATAGGCTTTGGAAGACCTGGAGGGGAGCTTTTCCCTTGGTGTGGGCCGAGGGCCAGTTTCGGTATCTGGGTATTCATATACTGGATAGCATACAGAACCTCTATAAAGTCAATGTAGAGCCGATGTTGGCTAAGACTATAGTGTGGCTTCGTAAATGGCGGGACCTTCCCGTCTCACTGAAGGGTTGCATAGCTTTATTCAAGATGGTAGAACTTCCGCGGTGGGAATATTTTCTGCGGCATGTGCCAATTTGGCTTCTGCGGAAGGATTTATGGCGCCTGCATAGCCACCTTTCGAAGTTCTTATGGAAAGGACGGCGAGCGAGGATTGCTTTAGATGTTGTGTTGCAACCTGCTGAGGAGGGAGGGGCGGGGTTGTTTTCTCTTAGAGAGTATAATCTGATTTGTTGCATGAGATCTTTGCGGGAGTTTCTCACGGGGGAGATGGAAACTCTGCCCTTAGATTTAGTGGATCTCATGTCAGGGGATTTGCATCGGACCTATCTCCTTCACAGAGGGGGTAAGGAGTTGCCACCGGCATGGCGGGCATCCGCTTGTCTTTTGGCTTTCCGGAGGGCTTGGCAGGCTCTGTGTCAAATGATGCAGGTCGATTGGTGCAGTACGGACTGTCTCCCAATATGGGGGAACCAGGATCTTGTGTCGGGCGTACGCGGAGCAGTGGCAAGGCGATGGGAGACACGGGGATTGTTATACTTAGGGCAATTAAGAATGGGCAGCTCGCCAGTGCTTGATTCCTTCCAATCCTTGCAGGGCACTTACAGACTAGATAAGGGGGATTTCTATTTTTACCTGCAAACGAGGCATTATATGGGTAGCCTTCCCCATGTGGGGTGGGGGGTATTTTCGTTGTTCCAGAAGATGGAAGGGAAGCTAACTGTTCGTCGACTGCGGGACGAACTGCGGGTAGGGCAGATAGGTGGGGGCCTGGAAGGGTTAGCGCAGAAATGGCTCACAGATTGCGTTCCCGAGGGCACAATGGAACGACTCCAACGGGCGTTCTCCAGTGTGAAAGGGATGGTGGAGTCGGTCCAGCTCCAAGAGGTTCAATATACATTTTTGTGGCAGGCTTATGTGCATGATGTTTGGGCCGCGAAAGCGGGCCTCTCTGCGACAGATGTGTGTAAGTTCTGTGGAGTTGAGAAGGGCACTCTGGCACATAAGATTTGGTTCTGTGGACGCATACAACTGTTTTGGGGTGGAGTGGTGACTAAACTGCGGGAATGGCTGGAGGTGCCGGGAACGGTATCTCTGGTGTGGTGCTTATTTGGGTCTTATGAGGAGGAGCTCCCCTTGAAGGGAGCGCACAAGAAATTGTGTGAGAAGGGGTTTCTGGTGGCTAAGCACACTATTTTGCGGCACTGGCTGGGTGCTGACCTGCCCAATGTGCTGAGATGGGAGAGGAGCATGCGGGAACTCCGAGATATGGAAAGGTGTACAGCCCACATTTTAGGGGGAAACAAGTGGGATCTGTTCCTGCAGATCTGGGATAATGTTCCCCATTAATGGGGGGTTGTATTTGGCAGTTTGGGTTGGGGGGCAGCTGGGGGTAGGGGTAAGGAAGGGTACCGGGGGGGGGGATAGGGGAGGGGAAGGGGGGCTAAGGCGGGATGGGGGGGGTCGGTGGGGGTATGCTGTTTTTTGGGGGTCTGTTTGTTGGTTTACTGGGGGAACGCTTTATATCTTGTACTATACTAGGCTATGAGAGCCCTTCTTGAGGTATAAGGTGTGTATGGGAGGGGTGGGGAGAGGATTGGCACGGAGCGGGTTCGTAGAATGGTTGGCAAGGAGTGGGTTTACGTTTTCTGTTCACTACCTGTTCACTCCCTGTTCTTTACTTTTCTGGTATTTTCTATGTTAGCTTTATCATACCCCTAGGGAGTGTACGTGGTTATGGATATGTGGTTCAAGTATCCCTGTATCGTTGGTTATTTTGTTTGTGTGAGTTGAAGATGTATTGGGGGTTGGCTGTTTGTAACATCATAAAACAACAATAAAAATGATTTTCAATAAAAATTGGTGTTACATTGGCGATCCGCCAATCTTCAGGTATTAGAGATGATTTTAATGATAGTTCACAGATTACTAATAGCAGGTCTGCAATCTCATCCAAGTTCTTTCAACACCCTTGGATAGTATACATGCAAGTTCTTTCAACACCCTTGGATGCATACCATCCGGCCCAGGTGATTTGCTACTCTTCAGTTTATCTAATAGTTGTAATACATCTTCCCGATATATCGATATTTCCTTCAATTCTTCCGCAGCTTTAAATACCACTTCAGTCATGGGTAACATCCCTACATCTTCCTCAGTAAAGACCGAAGCAAAGAATTCATTCAGTCTCTTCGCTATCGCCTTGTCTTAGTGCCCCTTTAACTCCTCTATCATCTAATGATCCAACTGACTCTCCCACAGGTTTTTTGCTACGCATGTACTTGAAAAAATCTTTATTTCACATTTTTGCTTCCGCAGAAAGCTTCTTCTCAAATTCTCTCTTTGCCTTCTTTATCAATGCCTTGCATTTGACCTGCCAGTGCTTGTGCTGTTTCCAGGTTTCATCGTTTGGCTCTTTTTTCCATTTCCTGAAAGATGCTTTCTTGGCAAAAACAGCCTCTCTGACCTCACCTTTAAACCATGCTGGCAGTTTTTTGGACTTCCTTCCACTTTTCTTAAAGCATGGAATACAGCTGGTCTGGGCTTCCAAGATAGTATTTTTCAACAACACCCAAGCTTGATGTAAGTCTTTAACCTTTGCAATTGCTCCATTTAGTTTTTTCTTAACTATTTTCCTCATTTTATCATAGTCTCCCTTTCGAAATTTAAAAGGTAGTACTGTGGATTTCTTTACTATCCCTCCTCCACTAATTAAATCAAAGGCGATCATGCTATGATCACTATTGCCAAGTGGCCCCAACACCCTTATCTCTTGCACTAGATCTGGTGTTCCACTAAGGACTAGGTCTAATATGGCTTCCCCTCTGGTCAGTTCATGAACCAGCTGCTCCAAGAAGCAGTCATTTATGTCATCTAGGAACTTTGGGGTATGTTTACTAAACTGCGGTAATCATACATAACGCGCGTTATGTAACATTAACGATCGTAAGCGCATCATAAAGTGCGTTATGCTGTGCTTACGATCATTAACGTTACATAACACGCGTTATGATGCGCTAACGATGGTAATGCCCCGCGGCGCAGTAAAACACCGCAGAAGGTGGAGAGAGGGCGGAGAGAAGGGGTCAGTGGGTGGAGAGTGGGCGGGGAGAGGCTCCCTTCACACTAACGCGCTGATTGTAAGAGCTGAATCCAAACGCGATTGAAAACCTGCCGTTAAATGCACATTACAGGGGAGAGAAACCATTTCAGTGTCAGCAATGTACAGCCCAGGCAGGGAAACCCCAAAAAAGTGATAAGTGTGACTTGTTCCTGACTAAATCTAAGGGACGCTACTCCATCCTTATCCTTCTTGACTTTTCTGCTGTTTTTGATACTGTTGACTACCACCTTTTCCTTGACACATTATCCTCACTTGGTCATAGGGGCTCCATCCTGTCCTAGTTCTCTTTATATCTCTTCCATTGCTCTTTCAGTGTTTGTTCTAGTGGTTCCTCCTCTACTTCTATTCCACTCTCAGTAGGTGTACCCCAAGGGTCTGTTCTGATCCCTCTCCTTTTCTTTCTCTACACCCAATCCCTTGGTGCTCTCATCTCCTCCCATGGATTTCACTATCATTTTTATGTTGATGATTCTCAGATCTATCTTTCTATACCTGATATTTCTCAGACACTGCAGGCCCGTATCTCTGCCTGTCTGTCTGACATCGCCACCTGGATATCTCATTGCCATTTGAAACTAAAAATGAACAAAACCAAACTTCTTATCTTTTCTCCTAAATCTTTCTCTCCCCTTCCTCCTTTCTCTTTCTCTTTTGATAACACATTGCTGCTTCCTACAAGGGGTTCAGTCCGTAACCTTGGTGCCATTTTTGATCCTTCCCTTTCCTTCTTCTCACATATCCAACAGATAGCTGAAACCTCTCTGAACACACTACTAAAACATTTGTCCACTCTCTAATTACTGCCTGTCTTGACCATTGCAACATCCTTCTTGCTGGTCTCCCTCTGAGTCATCTCTCTCCCCTTCAATCTATTCAACACTCTGCTGCACAACTAATCTTTCGTCAGCTTCGATATACTTATATAACCCCTCATCTCAAGTCATTTCTTTGGCCTCTGTTCCATTTCCATATCCAATTCAATCTCCTCCTTCTAACCTTTAAATGTGTTCATTCTTCTGCTCCTCACTATCTTTCCTCTTTCCTCTTCCCCTACACCCCTCCTCATGAACTCCGCTCTTCTACTGTCTTGCTCTTCTCTTTCCCCTTTTTTTCACTGCTTACTCCAGACTTCAGTCCTCTCACCTTTCTGCTCCTTATGCCTGGAACAAATTTTCTGAGTCTGTATGTCAGGTTTCATCTATGCTAAAGGCTCAGATCTTTGTTAAAGGCTCACCTCTTTGAGGCTGCCTTTGAATCCTGATCCCTTGTTTCCTTGTGTCTCCTTACCCTTCCTTATTCTATCCTTATTCCTAACTTTTGTCTCGTCTGTCTTGATTAGATTATAAGCTCTAACGAGTAGGGACTGTCTCTATTTGTGTTTGTACAGCAATGTGTATGCCTTGTAGTACCTTATAAATGTTTAATAGTAGTAGAAATAGTAGATAGGTAGCATGGAATCTGTCTAGCTTTTGAGATTCTGCCAGGCGATTATGATGCGGATTGGCCACTGTTGGAAACAGGATACTGGGCTTGATGGATCTTTGGTCTGACCCAGGATGATATATCTTATGTTCTTAACCCTTTTATATATAGACAAAATCATACATTTGGATATATTTCTATATAAAGAGAAAGAAAGAGGGAGTGATTCTTTATTTACTTACTTATTAAAATGTATTAACTTTCTTCATGAAAAGATTCACTTAGGGCAGTATACAGCAGGTTTATTTTTGAAAGTTAGCTCATTCTTTTCCAATAGTAGCTCAAGGTGAGTTATATCTAGGTAGAATTATTTTCCCAGAGGGCTTACAATCTAAAAGGCTGAATGTTAGCATGGAGGCAGCGACATGTATGCACAACTACTGCTGGCAAGCGATGCGGAGAAAAGATTGGCATGTGTTGTCTGCACAGACATTTGTGCACACACACACAGCACCACACATATTCAAATGATACCCAAATGAGCTGCATGTATTAAATGAGAGGCTAATGAAGTCATTGCCTGCTGCAGAAAAATGTGCATAGGATCAGAAGGCAGAAGGCAAAGCTCAGCAGCACCATTGTTCTTCGCCTCGTCAGAGGTGACAAAACATTCTGGTGTGTGCGCGAGTGAACTGTCATTCCTTCAGTGTGAAAAATCTTCAGTGTGGAGCTTGCCTATATACTTTGGAATGTAGGAGAAAATAGAAACATCTTTTGCTGCTTTTGCTCCTTGCACAGGTTAAAGCTGCACTTGAAAGAAATGGGGGACATGACTGTGTTGCCATCTTTTGCTATATCAGGGCTGGCGAAGTTGCTCGCTAAATTAAAATTCTTGGGCATACCACTGTGCCGCCATTAGTACATGAAATTTACTATCATCTGTGCATGCACCACCCTCTCCCTCTCTCACCACTTTTGCTCATACCTCATTTGCATGTGCTTCCTTTGCTGCATATCAGCATATAACATTTATGGTACTCACACGTGAAGAAATCATGCAGACGACTGATAGCGCACAACTTCAACTCCAGCTTTCTGCATCAACTTATAAGTTTGTATCTGATGTAATGGACTTATCCAAAGCAGGTCAGTAGGATCAAAATCTTAAGAACATAAGATATGCCATACTGGGTCAGACCAAGTTCCATCAAGCCCAGTATCCTGTTTCCAACAGTGGCCAATCTAGATCATAAGTACCTAGCAGTTTCCCCAAAAGACACAGGTTCCACAATGTTTGTATTGGGGCAAGCAGTGGATTTCCTGGGTCCCCTTTAATAATGGTTTATGGACCTTTCCTCCAGGAATTTGTCCAAACCTTTTTTAAACCCAGCTACACTGACCTCGGCCAAGATGGTGGATGCATGTTAGCCAGCTCTCCTCATGCTCCTTACCTTTGGTTTTAAGTTTTCTTTCCGCCAGATTTGTTATGCCACGTAAGCATAAGGCAAAGGAGTGGGAACTGCCGAGGAGTGTAGAGGTGGTTAAGGGTCCTCTGGATGTTTTTGTGAGGCCCGCTGGTGCGGCTGTTGATCTAGAGCCATCTAGCTCAATGGGGGTGTCAGGAGCAGAAGGAGGCTCTCTGCACCCCCCTGAGCTCCAGGTCACACTGAGCCTGGATGTACGAGCTCCTCCAGTCCAGCCCTCAGCTGGCGATGGCGGTTCTTCTGCAGGAGTGCTCCCTGGTGTAGGGGCTACAACACCTGAATCATCAATGGCTGAGGAGGGGTTATCACCAGTGTCTTTTGGTGCTGTGCAGTTGACTGGAGTGTCGGGGAATGTGGCTGCTGGGACTTTGAGTTCTTTAGTTCCTGCAGATTTGGAAGGAGTTTCCCCTGCTGTACAGACATTCATGACAGGGGTAACGCAAAATAAACCACTTTTGGTTCGTCCAGCACTCTGGGAGGGGCTGCAAGTGCTGAAAGCCTCGTTGTCTTTACAGTTCAAGACTTGCACAATGTTATTTCAGGTATTGTATAGGCTGTGGACCTGCAAAACCAAGACCTTGTCTGGGTGGCTTCTAGAGTAACTCAGTTAGAGCAAAGATTGAGGATACTACGATTTTTTCTGCTACTGTCACTAAAGACTTGACTAGCATTCATGGAAAATCAGAGGCTTTGAAGAATGCTGTCCATAAAAAGAACCTGCACTTACTTAGCTTTCCTTGTATTCTTTCAGTTCAGCCAGAGTTGACTTCAGTTCTAAAGATTCCTTCTAAATCTATACCACCCTTATCAAGGATTGTTCATCTGCCAACAGCTAGGGGTAGATCCCATGGTGCTTATTTACCTGCTCACTCTCCCCCAATGGAATGACTGGATTTAACTGTCTTTTTGGAAGCTTCTGTCCCTGAGTCTATTCCTTGAGCAACACTGCTATTGACTTTGGCTCTTGAGCCTGATCGAGATTGGCTTTTGAAGATGTACTTTCATGTTTGAAATCAACTCTTTATAGGTGATTTGGTCAGGATGTTTCCAGATGTTTCTAAGTCCACCCAGAAGCATCATCAACAATTTCTCCTCCTTCACACTAAAGTTCTCCAACTTGGGAGTTTATTTTTCTTACGTTACCCATGTAAATGTTTAATTAAATATAGGGGGGGGGGGTAAATTATACCATTTTTGAACCTGCACATTTGACACAGTTTATCATGGAGAAAAGTGGGGACTCTTCGCAGCAACCTAATGTCTCTCCGACTTCCCCCTTGCAGTAGGGGTAGTAGTCTCACACAGTAGAAAGTTTGTCTGCATCAATTTTGTGTCTTATTTCCTTAGATATTTCCTTGTTATTGTGTTTTGTTTCTGTGGGGGTTGGTTTCTTACCGTTTTCCTTTGTTCTTTCTTTTTCTTAACAAGTGTATAATTATTGTTTTCTTATTGTAAATGCATAAATATAAAATAAAAATTAAAAAAAACGGCTACACTAACAGCTTTTAAGACATCCTCCGGTAACGAATTCCAGAGTTTGATTATACGTTGAGTGAAAAAATATTTTCTCTTATTAGTCTAAAATACGTTACACTGTAGCTTCATTGCATGTCCCCTAGTCTAGTATATTTTGATGGTGTAAACAATCGATCTACGTTTACCCGTTCCACTCCGTTCATTAATTTATAGACTTCTATCATATTTCCCCTCAGCCGTCTCTTTTCCAGGTTGAAGAGCCCTAACCTTTTTAGCCTCTCTTCATAGGAGTATCCTTCCATCCTCTTTACCATTTTGGTGGCTCTTCTCTGTACTTTTCTAATAATGCTATATCCTTTTTAAGATACAGCGACCAGAATTGCACACGATATTCAAGTTGCGGTAGCACCATGGAACGATACAAAGGCATTATAGTATTCTTTGTTTTGTTCTCCATTCCTTTCCTTATGTTCTTTATGGTTTCTTTGGCTCCCAGACTATTACCCAAACCACTAGGTTACTCCTCCATTTCTAGTAGTGCATTGGCAACTTACATTGTAGTAACAGAAGAACTATATAATATAGATAAAGTCTATATTGTATTTATATATTTATCACATTGAGAGGAATTTGATAAGAAGGTGCAGTCTTTAAGAGGTAACGTATGCACCTACAATGGTGGTATTTAAGTCATTTATTTGTATCATATGCACATGCATGGCTTTTTACAGAATAGCAACCAGCATAAAAGTATACATATTCACATGATGGCTTGTATTTTGCCAGTGGTCTTGCGCATGGGTGGAGTTTGGGTGGAATGTGCATGTTTATGTGTAGGTTATAAAATGCTGTAATTTCTGAACATACTTGAAAAATATCGGCACAGGCATTTTCACCAGCTTTATGGTTGGTATAAATATCCACAGCTGCACTGTAGGTGCAGGTTATGACACTTATGCTAGAGCTTTATAAGGAAAAGAAGACTCCTACATTAATCTTAAAACATGCTTTAACTAGGAGCCCCATTATACAATTACCGCATTATCTCTGTCGTTCCAGCTCCTTTTCAATTCAAAAAAGTAAAATTGGTCTATTTCTGTGTAATCTGAAAGTACAACATTGCAAAGCTTTCTCAGTAATGTGCTCATTCTTTGTCACGGGCCCATTTTTCTCTTTCTCTCCCTTACCTTCTTCACCGAAACAGTATATTATTTCCTTAATGGTAGGTCACTACAAAATGAACTCCATTTTGTGAGCTCAGTAGCCTTTTAACCCAAAATACCCTGGAGACTGAACAAATTCTCTTTTTACCATAGGATTCACACTGATAATTGCACATCAATGCAGTGGTAAAAACAGAAAGTTCAACCCACCCGATGTCTGAGGATAATGTGTTGTTCTAGAAATACCTCTAAAATGACTGTCAAAAAAAACCCCACTTCTGAAAGTTTATCCAGGCCAATAAAGTGCCTTCATACTTTGTACCTATTTGTGCACACATTGAGTGTGGGGGTGTAAAGTGGCACCCGTATTAGAAATTTCAGGTTCACATATTGCTTTCCTCCCTCCACCTAAACACATCCCAGGATTGTATTTAATATTTTGGCTAAAAATCTAAGCCCTCTGGTAGCCTGTATATACTTCTAACAAGACAGAAGAGGACAATTTTCCGACAGACCCATTTAACTGGTTTTTAGGTAGAGTTACTAAACTGCACTAAAATAACACATGCATTGATATTGCAATACTGCTTATTATGCTGACAATTAGGAGGTGGTTTTATAAGAGATCACCTATGAGTAAACACAACAATGGTGCCTATTTTAGCCTATTCATAATGACACAAAGGTCCTATGTATCTTCATAAAATACTAGGAGTAAATTGCCAGAAATAATGGTTAGTTTGAAGCCGCGAGCATTTATGTGTCCCTAGGAGCAGGAATAAATGTTAGCAAGTACTGTATATGCGTAAATTGCAAAGCTGCCTATGTTCTTCCCCAGAACATACCTATATAAAAGCCTCCATGTCCTTGCCATTATGCATATTTTAATACACATAACCCTTGTGGTAATTGTATAAAATTCCTTTTACATGCATAAAAAATCCTTCCAGGTGAAAAACCCTTTATAAGGTTATCTTCATCATATCCATTTTATCAAGCAACGGGATAATGTTTGTGGTGAAATAAGATAAAATTGATTCACATTGTTTCAGCACAATGCACTCGATGGAGTCCTTTTACTAAACCGTGATGTGATGTTGCACCTAATATGTGAATAACATGAAAATTCATGTGCCTAAATGCAAAGCCACCATGTTAAGATAGGAACAGCATGTGCCCTGCAGGTAATACACTGCACTGTACCCTACCATGGGATGCCATTACTGTGGGTGCAATTGCCTCCTTCTATTGAGGTGGAGGTAATTGCACCCGCACTAATTGTGAGAGTGAGAGTGTACAGTTTTCACTCCTGCACTGACTGCAATGTGCTTACCACATCCACTCTCTGCCACTAACCTGCCCATTTACCACAACAACATAGGGGCATGTTTACTAAACACCGTTGCTGTGCGGGTTCCCGTTAGTGTGCTGGTTCCATATAAGGAGTGGGCGGGCCAGGCAGAAAAAAGAAAAAAACCGGACCGTACGTGTGTGCGTCGCGCTAATGTGCGGGGCCCACATTAGCGCGTGGAAAGGCTAAGTGGGGCGCTGCTGCGTAACCAAACAACAGAGCCATAGTACAACGGTGAAGACACTGACCTATGGTGCAGGGGCCAGGGGTTCAAACCCCCATTGCGCTCAATGAAAAAGACCAGCTGAGGCATCAACTTTTATGGGCAAAAGTGGTGTAGGAGGTATATTGATTATGGGCGGCAGAAGGCGGCGCACTCTTTTTTTATATGGCATGAGGCGGCGCACTGTTCATTGTGGGCGGCAGATGGCGGCGCACTGATAAAATGGGGCAACAGAAGGCGGCGAGCCTGTGTGCAGAAGGCGTTGCGCTGATGTGTGAGGGGGCAGCCCAATAGTGGGAGGGATAAGTGGCGCGCTGATGTGCAAATAGCAGGAATGGAGCCATAGCACAATGGTTAAGACACTGACCACTCATGCAGGCATGATGGGTTCAATTCCCCACAGTGCCCATTGAAGACAGCTGGCTGAGGCATTATTTTAAGGGGCATGCCCATGTTGGGCGGCATAAGGTGGCGCGCTGTTAATGTTACGCGGCAGAAGGCAGCGCACTGCTAATTTTGTGCTCCACAAGACGGCGCGCCGATGGCTACAAGGCTGCGCGCTGCTGCTCAAGCACAGGAACAGAGCCACAACACAATGGTTGTGACACTGACCAATGGTGCAGGGACCAGGGGTTCAATCCCTCACAATGCCCATTGAAAAAGACTAGCAGAGGCAGTATGTTTTATGTTGTGGAGTGCTGTAGGAGGCCACTAATTTTATTTTGTGATAACAACTAGAAAACGCACGCTCACAGCATGTTAACATAAGGCAGCCCATAAGGCACATGTGACAGTGCACCGTCCGCCAAGGCACCCTAGAATGTCCCCTATAGGGCAGCATGTATGTTGCGACACAGGATAATGTATAGTGCACCCTATGTGGATGGCAACCATAAAGTGCCGTATACAGCGCCCCATAAAGCACCCTCAGAGGCACCTTATGGGTACAGTACGCTCAGGGTGTTATTGCTGGCAGCAACATATGTACAGTAAATTAAAAAGATGCTGTGGATACCCCTATCACAGAACCCCACTGTGGGTTTGAACCCATGACCTCTGGCTGCACAAGGAGTGATGTAACCATTGGGCTACAACTCCATAGCTGTAAGCAAGCCCCTGGCTGGCTGCAGATAGCCTGCACGTCACCTCACAGACAGTCTGCCGGTGTAAACAGGATAGGGTTAGGCCACACGTACCCATGATGCACTGCACATGCAAATTAGCTGTCCACAGATGGACACAAGATGGGGAATGCACCCCCACAGCACCTCTGCCCTGTTGGGGGGAGTGACCGGGTGCACCCACACAGCACCTCTGCCTGGTAGGGGGCACTGACCGGGTGTTTTACTGGCACAGAGTAGCTACACACCGTTACATCATGCGGGTTCTGTGCTCACCCTGAGTGTGCAATGAGGCACCCAGAACCAGGTCCACAACACCTTCCATGGCTGATGGAGGCCAAGTGGGAGTTCCAAAGCAGTGTTAATGTGTAAGATAGCTAGTTTCTGCACAAACACCATGGATATCCCAGTCAGGCCCAGCACCCCCCTGGAAACCCCCCCCAGCAACAAACATGGTCCCCCATCAAGAGATCCACACTGTACCTCCCTGCAAAGGTGGCAGTAGAGGGCAACATCAACCCCCAGTCCTGCTGAGGAATACACAGCCACAACACAATAGCAGACAGACATAGGACCAGGATAAGGTAAACTGCACCCCACCACCAGATATTCCCCTGCAGCAAGCCAACAGCCACTGCACCCTGCAAGCCACTCCAGCAAGACACATACCAGCTACAAACAGTCTGCTGGTTAGTCCATAGTGCATGTTCCCAAAGGAGACACATGCACCCAGAACTGGTCTGCCAGCATACACAGCAAGCAGATAAATCAGTGACTAGGTCCCAAATAGAAACCCATATCTATCACATGAGAGAAATACTGTATAGCACTATGGGGGTGCCTAGCCATGCTGTGGTCACTGCACAGTCAGGGTGAGCATGATCTCCCAGAAGGACATGCTTTGGCCACCCTGTCTGTGTAGGTGGTGGCCAGACACTACAATGTCCCTGCCAGTGCCCTATGCCCGGTGCAGATGCATCCTGGCCAGGCTACCCTGTCCTGGCTATACCCATGGTACCTTGCACCTCATTATGCACATTGGCAGGCCAATACTGGCAACAGTGCTGGCAGTGTGGGCTGTGGAAGGGGCTTGCAGCCAACACCCACTGTATAGCCAGACACACACTTCCACACCTATGCCATCATGGTGCTACTATTGAGGAAGTAATTAGCCTTGCCCACCAAACCGGTCCTGAGCACGGCAAGGCATGGATATGGTACGCAGTACAGCTGGGGATCACTCCCCAGGGTGGTAAACACCGTCAGAGGCCAGGCCTGGAGCACGCACCGCAAACACCTAACAGATTGTTCGGATGGGGTCAACTAGCAGTATGTGCGTAACGTATGGATATCTAGCTGCCTGTGCTCCTTGCAAACGTCTCAGAGCTGTGTACCGTATACCTCAGGTGTAGGGTGACATTGGTAAGTTATGCAAGTGCTAGTTTTGGGAGATGCATGCAGGGTCCAATGGTCTGCCTCTCCAGGAGACATTGGCCAATGAGGCCTGTGGGTGGGTGTGTGTCTGCCCTTGATGGATGCTGCTTTACGGCACAGATTCCCAACTCCAGTCCAGGTTTGCATCACACTGTTCTGGTTTTCCTGCTGTCCCTCATGGATATGCATGAGCTACATCTACATACCATGGGTGTGGTGCATAGATATACAGCACAGGCATTTGTATGAGTGGCATCATGGAACCTGACTGGTGTGTGCCCCACCAGGACTGCATTTGGGTGATTCTGCTCTGGGTATTGGCCCTGTTCATGGTGTCTTTGCTCAGTGGGGTAAAAGATAGACGAATTGCCATTGCATATGTCCTCGCCAGGAAAGGTGTGCCCTTACTATCACTGTTTACTTGGGAGAAAAATATGTGGGCAAGATTGGCAGTTGCCCCAGTTGGGCTTTGAACCTCTGGTCCTAGAGGTACTGACTCTGTCCGCTGCACCACACTATGGCCACAGAGACAGTGCAGCCCCTGGAGGTAGTAAACCTGGCAGGATGGAGTCACAAACCCTGCTCTACGCAATTTTACTGTGGGCATATGCACCCTGTCTGGTGACAAACGTGCACATAAACCACAGAAATGACCACGGGAACTGGGGGAAACAATATCACCATGCTGGGCAACAGTGATATTAATGGGCAACCATAGCAAACACTCCCAGGACAGCTCTACAACAGGAAATGTTGTTTGGAAGAGTCTCCGCTCCGTAAACCCTTCCAAAATTCATTTCTTTTTACTGGAGCTTTGTTGGGTGTGTTTTCTGTATTTGCCCATCACTATAACTGTTCCCCAGCTGAATTACTATGTTTAATAGTTCTGTTGTGGTCATTTCCTATTTTTATGTGCACTTTTGTGCTGTGCACATGTATCACACTGCTCACGTTTTGCTGGTTTCCCCGGTTTTCCTGTACATTGCTGACGGAAATGGTTTCTCTTCCCTTTAAATGCTTTCTACCACGAGTGTTTCACTCGCGGTAGTTTTTACATGCAAATTCGGGCCCGATACTGTGCGGGGACCCTCTCCCCTCCCACTCTCCACCCATTGACCCCGTCCCTCCGCCCCTCCGGAGCCTTCCTCCGCCCTCCTTTAGCCGTTCCACGCCTCTATCGGACATTTGCGGGCCCGCACTTGTACAGGGCCCGTTAGTGTGCCGCGTACCTGTGCGGGGGTGACACGCACGTGTGCGGGGTGTTTAAACGCGTTTATGCACGTTTCAGTGCCGCGTTTCCGTGCGCTATTTTGCGGCGCGCACATTTCCGGTTTTTAGTAAACATGCCCCATAGTTAGCATGAGTTGCAGTTAACATGCAAATCAGCCCATGCTGTCATGCCCCCATGCTAACAGTTACTGTGGGCCCCAGAGCACAGTTACTGCCTGCAAAAACCTATACTAATTGCATAGTGCATTATAGTGAAAGACCTCCTATCTTTCTCAGCCCACCATATATTGTGATAAAATAACGTACATTATTGTAAAAAATAGAGAATAAAACAAAGAATATCATCATGTTTCTGAATTGCTCCATGGTGCAACTTTACCTTGAGCATTGTGTGCAATCCTGGTCTCTGTATCAAAAAGGATATAGCAGAATTAAAAATGGTATTGACAAAGGCCGGCATGCTGAGACATAAATAGCAGGGTTGGACGTCTGACCTGGACGTCCAACCCCCGCTATTCGGTGGAACCCAATTCTGGGTCCAGAGCTCCCCGCATGTATGAGGCCATTGTGCAAGGACCTCTGGACAAGGGCGGGAGGGGGCGGCGACAGGGAGGAGAGTGGGCAGAGTGGAGGCGGACCTATGAACCCTGACATGCAGGGCCAATTCCAGTTATGGCCCTGTACATTTGGGAGTACAAGGATGGCTGGGGAGCTTATTCCACCTTGGTGAATGGCACCACCAGGCAGCACAAAGCAGGTGAGGAGCAACAGGAGGTTCCCCACAGCCCCTTCGGGGGTCAGGCAGCAGGAAACAGCATGTCCAATGTGACACAGGGAAGTGGAGCTCCTGCATGGTGTCCTGGTGCCATGGCGATGAGACGCCACTGTTCCATGGCTCCATGGAGAGGGCTAAATGGGGAGGATGTCGGATGTGCAGTGGAGCTGAATTGGGGCTCATCCAGCCCGTCCAAGCCCTTTGCACAGATTCTGCTCCTATGGGAACATATAGCTCCCGTGGGTGCAGAATTGAGTGCAAATCTGGCTCATCCAGTTTTTGGAGGCCGGATGGGCTCCTTTCTGCATTGGGCTCAAAGGGGATTGAACAACTTTCCTTTGAGGAAAAGCTAAAGAGGTTAGAGCTCTTTAGCTCAGAGAAGATATGATTAAGGGAAGATATGATAGAGATCTATCAAATCCTGAGGGTATTGGAATGGGTAAGCACAAATCGATGGTTTACTCTTTCAAAAAGTACAAAGACTAGGAGACACATCATGAAGCTACAAAGTAGTACTTTTAAAGCAAATAGGAGAAAATATTTTTTTTCTCTCAATGCATAATTATGCTTTGGAGTTCATTACTAGAGGATGTGGTAGAAGCAGTTAATGTAGCTGGATTTAAATAGATTAGGAGAAATTCCTGGAAGAAATAGCATTAGCAGTTATTATTGTAGACCTTACATTGGGGTATGTTTACTAAACCTCGCACAATTGCGCACCGCACAATAGCGCACGGCAATGATGCACTTAAGTGCTCTTAAGTGCTCCGCACAATTGCGCGTCACACTAACGGGCTCCCGCACAATAGCGCGCTGCACTAACGGGCCCCGCACAAGTACGGGGCCCGCAAATGTCCGATAGAGGCGTGGAAAGGCATTCTGAGGGCGGAGGAAGGCTCCCGAGGGGCGGAGAGACGGGGTTAATGGGCGGGGAAGGGGAGGGGAGAGGCTCCCCGCACATTATCGGGGCCGAATTTACAAGTTAAAAATAGCGCGAGTGAAACACTCGCGGTAGAGGGCATTTAAAGGGAAGAGAAACCCTTTACGTCAGCAATGTACAGCAAAACCGGGGAAACCTACAAAACGTGAGCCGTGTGATACATGTGCACAGAACAAAAGTGCAAATAAAAAGCGAAAATGACCACAACAAAAATTCTAAGAAAGTGAAGGGGTGCAGGGGATTCCCTGTGGCCAGACCCTGGCCACTGCAGGCCTGATCGGTGGTTGGGCGGCGATGAAAGGAACATCTTGGAGCTGCCGAGTACCATGACTCCTGCATGGAGCTGTGGTGCCATGGCAACAGGATGCCATGGCACCACGGCTCCATACAAGAGTCTGGATTGGCTATCCAGGTAGTAGACTGGATGTTCAGGTACCCAGAATCGGGACATGGCTTGCACGTCTGGCCGGTTGCAGCTGATTCTGATCCCATGGGCATGTCTAGCACCTGCGGAATCAGTATTGAGTGCAAGCAGAGCATGTCCAGATTCTGGGCGCCTAGACAGGTGGGGAAGCCGAGAACAGAATTGGCCTTGATATGTCTAGGGGAATGGAGAGCAGGAGACTACATGTATCAGAATCCAAAAGCAGCCTCAAGAGGGGAGGTTTTTAGCCTGAATTTGTTAAGGGTCAGAGAAGAAGCCTGGCGTCCCGACTCTGGTAGTTTGTTACAGGCATAAGGAGCATCAAGATGGAAAGATCAAAATGTGGAGTTGGCAGTTCAAAAGCAGGACACAGAATCAATCTGCCAGAGGAGTGGAGTTCCCGAGGAGAGGTGTAGGGAGAGATAACAGAGGAAAGGTAGTCAGGAGCACTATAATGAATGCACATCTAAGTCAGCAGGAGAAGTTTAAACTGGATATGGAAATGGATAGGGAGTCAATGAAGCAACTTAAGAAAAGGGGTTACATGAGCATAGTGAGACTGGTGGAAGATTAGCAGCGTAGCTGAATTTTGAACAGATTAAAGGGGAAAGGGATGATTTAGAGGGAGACTAGCAAGGAGGAGGTTGCAATAGCCTAGATGGGAGGTAACTAAAGAGCGGATAAGGGTCTTAGAAGTGTGTTCAGAAAGGAAAGGGCACATTAAGCTGTTGTTGAAGAGAAAAAACTGACAGGTGTTAGCTATCAGTTGGATGTGTGTGGAGAAAGAGAGAGAAGATTCTGTGGACAGTGTGTACAAATAAAAATCTAATAATTTATCTGGTGTCCCACGGTGCTGAGGAGTCCTGGGACCCAGGAAATGGAGCCTGAGAGCAGGATGAGGCCTCCGACGTAGGCCATGTTGGAACACGGTGTTCAGGAGCCAGGCTGTGAGTAGGAAACATTTGAAAATGTTCCCTGCAGTGTCCTGGGGCTCCCTGATGCTGATCAGCAGCATCGGGAGAGCAGAAGAGGCAGCCAGCAGAGTTTTAAAAGTAAAAAAAAAAAAGAGAAGCCACAGGGTTCTACGGTGCCCGGGACCCAGTGAAAGATAAAAAATGGTGCCCACTGGGTCCCTGGGTATCCTGGAGTTCTGGGAATCTGATTCGAGGAGTTCCCAGGCTGTTTTGAGGCTTTGGGGAGGAGCTGGAGGCAAAAGTTCCTCACCTCGATGGAACCGTGAAGTAAAATAAAACAATGGAGCAGTGATCTGCTGATCTCCGGTTGATTTAAAGGGGCCACATTGTTAAAAATAAAGGTAGGAAAAAGAATTTAAAAGTAATGGGGAACTGAATATAGGATAAGGCGCTTTACAAGGCGCACAGGTACCTTATCGCTCGATAACGCGCGCTGCGGCGCAAATGAGTGCTGAAGGCGGGGAAAGGCTCCCGGAGAGCGGAGAAAGGCTCCCCAGGGGCGGAGAGAAGGGGTCAATGGGTATAGAGTGGGAGGGGAGAGGCTCCCCACACACTAACGCTGTGAAATCCGAGGCCAAAACTAACGCCAGTAAAAGCCTCGCGTTAGAGCTGATTTAAAGGGAAGAGAAACCATTTACGTCAGCAATGTACAGCAAAACCGGGGAAACCTACAAAAAAGTGATAAGTGTGATACATGTGCACGGAACAAAAGTACAAATAAAAGTTGAAAAGAACCCCAACAAAATATACAAAAAACATAACCAAGCTGGGCAATAGTGATAGTAATGGGATACAGCAAAAAACACTCCCAAGAAAGCTCGAAAAAAAAGATATGAATTTTGGAAGGGTCTACGCTCCGTCCCCATACAAGGTGAATGATCCCACAGTGAAATAGCACTGATCAGGGTTTCCCTCTCCATTGGACAGGTTTCCTATGGCATGCACATGTTCCACAACAGCAGGGCGGGCATGTCGGAATGGGCAACTGGACAGATGCTGGGAAAGGGGATACAGAGGGCTGCAGGCGGCACATGCTGTGGTGCAGCTGGGGCACAGTGCGGACTAGGCAGATGCCTAGGTGGCACTTAGGAATGATGAAACTGTACAGCAGCCAGACAGCAACTGATGAGGGCCCAACATGGGCACGAGAGTGTTTATCACAGTGTCACAGGGGATAGTACCCAGCAGGTACCTCCAAGGGCACAGAACATTGGCAGGCGGTGTTGGGGGGAAGCGTGGACGTCTATGCAGGAACCCCTACCCCAGAACATGCACCATAGGCAGACGCCTACCCGCACACTGGATGGCCTGAGACTGCGCTCCACCAGCACCACCAGCAGAAAGGCAGGTCAGCAGGGTGGCAGAGGGGCACTGGTGGTGGAGGGGGCAGTGGCAGCTGCCCAGAGCAGACCATGACCTAGCCCTGTGTAGGTGGGTGCCATGCACTGCAGCAGACAGGCCCCGTCTGATGAACAGTCATGGTATTCCCAGGGGATGCACTGTCTCTGTGACAACACGGTGATGCAGTGCACACAGCCAGTATGTTCAGGAGCGGAAGGTTACAGGTTCAAGTCCCAGCTGTGGTTCCTGCCAACCCAGCCCCCATTTTGTACCCACTACTAAAACTTGCTAATACAGACTGAACCTTTATTGCAGATGATGTAAACATGCCCAAAACACCTACATTTTACCCAACAGAGCACAGACACCATTAGCAGGCGCATTACCTAGAGCAGAGTCTCCCAAATGAAATTCTGGAGGGCCAAACACCATTCAGGTTCCATGCTGCCTCTAATAAAGATGCCTGTGCTGCATATCTATGCACCGCCCCCATGGTATGCAGATGTATCTCATGCATATTTATGAGGGACAGCATGAAAACCCGAACAGTGTTTGGCACACCAGGACTGGAGTTGGGAACCTCTGCCGTAAAGCAGCAGCCAACAGGGGCAGACTCACCCACACCCACAGACTCCATTAGCGGCGGGCCAGTGGTCCCCAACCCAGTCCTATGGGGCCCACCGGCCAGTCAGGTTTTCGGGATATCCCTAATGACTATGCATGAGATATATATGCATTAGAGATATCCTGCCAACCTGACTGGTTTGTGGCCCTCCAGGGCTGGATTTGGAGACCCCTGCCTTACACCTCTGTCATTTAAGATTGTGAGTGGGCAAGGTGCAGATGTCCAAAACATCAAAAAGGTTAGATAGAATTTGTCACAGTCCTCCTCACTTCTCACCACCACCAAAAAATTGTCTATTAGACAACTTTTTGGTGGTGGTGAGAATCGAGGAGGAATGTGACACATTCTATATACCCTTTCGATGTCTAGGACATCTGTACCTTGCCCACTCAAAATCTTAAATGACAGAGGTGTAAGGCAGGGGTCTCCAAATCCAGCCCTGGAGGGCCACAAACCAGTCAGGTTGGCAGGATATCTCTAATGCATATATATCTCATGCATAGTCATTAGGGATATCCCGAAAACCTGACTGGCCGGTGGGCCCCATAGGACTGGGTTGGGGACCACTGCATTAGCCAATGCCTCCTGGAGAGGCAAGACATTGGGCCCTGCGTGCATCTCCCAATACTAGCACTTGCATACCGTAGCAATGCCAACCTAAACCTGGGAATATGGTACACAGCTATCAAAAGGTAGCTATGATTACTGGCAGATAGCAATTCCTACATTAAGCACAATTGGCTGATTGAGCTGCATCATAGCAACCTTTTTGATGTCTGTGGAGTGAGCCTTAGGTCTGGTGTCTGACAGAGTGACCCCAACAGTATTGCGTACCATAGCCATGCCTGCACTGTGCCCAGGACTGATGTGGTGGCCAGGGCTGCCACACACCTCTATAGTAGCACAATGTTGGCATAGGTACGGGAGTGTGTGTCTGTCTATCCCAGGGGTGGGCAAACCTGGTCCTGGAGGGCCGCAGACCAGTCAGGTTTTCGGGATATCCCTAATGAACATGCATGAGATATATATGCATTAGAGATATCCTGCCAACCTGACTGGTTTGTGGCCCTCCAGGGCTGGATTTGGAGACCCCTACCTTACACCTCTGTCATTTAAGATTGTGAGTGGACAAGGTGCAGATGTCCAAGACATCAAAAAGGTTAGATAGAATTTGTCACAGTCCTCCTCACTTCTCACCACCACCAAAAAACTGTCTATTAGACAACTTTTTGGTGGTGGTGAGAATCGAGGAGGAATGTGACACATTCTATATACCCTTCTGAGGCACCTTATGGTTACAGTCCGTATAAGGTGCCTTATAAGGTGTCCTATGGAGTGCCTTATAGGATGCATTATAGGGTGCCTGGGCAGACAGTGCACTTTATAGTATGCCCTCTGGAGTGCCTTATAGGGCGGCTGATGCGGCACCTTATGTTACAGCACATTGAGAGTGTGTTTGCTAGCAGCACTAATTAAAACAATATTAAATTGCCTCATAATGCAATATTACACATAACAGGTAGTGCCTCAGGCAGCCTTATTCATTGGGCACAGTGGGGATTGAATCCATGACCCCTACACCAGCAGTCAGTGTCTTAACCATTGTGCTACACTGCTGTTTCTCTTTGCATGTCAGCGCACCTACTTAACATTTCCATGCGTTAAAATGCACAGTGCTGCCATCAAAAACAGTGCTACGACTTTGCCGTGCCTCATAGGGCACCCTATATGGCGCCCTATAGGCCACCCTTTATGCAACATTGTAGGGTGCTGTGGCGGACAGTGCACTTTAAAATGTGCCCTCTCGGGTACCTTATGGGGTACCTTTGAGAGTGCATTTGCTAGCAGCAGTAATTAAAATAAAATTAAAATGCCTCATAATGCAACATTTCACATAACAAGTGGTGCCTCAGGCAGCCTTATTCATTGGGCACAGTGGGGGAATGAACCCATGACCCCTACACCATCTGTCAATATCTTCACCATTGTACTGCAGCCCTGTCCCTCTGTTTGCACATCAGCGTGCCTGCTTATGCTTTCCACCCACGTTTCTCGTGCGCTAATGTGCGTGGCGCACATTAGCGCACAGCGCACAAAAGCGCACGATAATCCCGGTTTGCTAGGTTAAGGCTGAAATGCCCACTCCTTATATGGCATCCTGCACACTAGCGCCGGGCGCACATTAGGACGGTTTAGTAAACATACCCCTTAGACTTTGAAATTTTTCTTTTTAAGGATTGGGTTAGTGAGAGGGATACAAAGAAGAACCATGGGGAGGGGGGGTTATCTGAAAAATTTAAAGGGACAGTACCTTAACTCCACTCCTCTGGTAGATTGATTCAAATTTCCATCACTCCAGAACATTGAAGACACAATCCGTTCTCTTAACACCACAACCTCGGCCCTGGACCCCTGTCCTGTGTCATGAGTAAAGTTTGCTAGAGCTCACCTCAGCCCATATATAATGACCATAGTCCATGCATCCCTGTCCCTAGGCCTAATGCCCGTCATACTCAAAAAGACCTCAATTCATCTTATTCTAAAAAGCACAAAACTTGACCCATCCTCCCTCAAACGACCATGAATATTCTCTGCTGAATAAAGCTCCAATGAGAGAAAGAGTGTGAATAGTTGGCTGAAAAAGTACATATATAGAGTGTGAGAGAGTATAACAGCAAAGCAAGGTCTTTACAGACAGGGAACCTATCATTCTTTTTGTTTCATCCCCGAAGTTAGCAACAGTTTAGCAGAATGAACCTATGACCTAGGTTTTATTAAAATTGGTATAACTATACTTAATGAAATAAATACAAACCTTAAAAGGCAGATAGGGTTTTGCCTTTTTGCTTTTAGTTAGTTAGGTTAGTAGGTTTTACACAGGAGCATCATCTGGAATTAAGAGTAGACGGAAGCAAGCTGTCATTAAACCCAGAGAACGAGAAAGAGAGAGAGAGAGAGAGAAGATGACGAGATGACTGTGCACCAGCATTAATGCCCTGGCCAGTGGTAAGAAATGTATGAACTGTGCCAATGAATGCATACCCCAGTGATTTACAGGAACAAATTAAAATTAGAGTTTAACAAAGTTTATTCTTACCTGTCCTTGAGTTGACTTGTATACCTGAAAGAGAAGTAATCACAAATAATCAAACCTTAATGTTGAAAGATAGCAACTGCTTAATATGATAAGTTAATTTCTAAGAATAGAGTCAAGACTTATCTGATTTTGATGATTTAAAGCAAATATCCACTGAGTTGATGTTGATCATCTGTAAAGAAAATCAAAGCTGTTAAGGTAGTTGGGTTTCAGGTCACAGGGAGAAACTTGACTTTATGTTTTTTTCAATAAATAATTGTTAGCAATTTTAATTTAATTCTGTCAATCATGTTAATTTATTATTAGTAAAATGTATTTATTTATGGGAAAGCTTGCCTGAGCATGTCATCTTGAGAGATCTAACCTGGACCTTAGCCACACGACCACGACTTCAAACATCCGTGGGGAAGGCTCCAGACCAGTAGGGTGATCCATAAGACAAAGATGATCCCAAGGTTGTGAGTTTAGGAAACAGGGAGGAGTAGAGCATTATTCACAGGAAACAGAGAAAGGAAGAAGGGGGGAGGTAGGTTTGGGAAAAAAGATAAGAAGCTCGGTTTTGGCCATGTTTAATTTCAAATGGCGGTGAGACATCCAGACAACAATGTTAGATAGGGAGGCAGACACACAGGTCTGGACTCCCCGAGAGATTTCAGGTGTAGAGAGGTAGATCTAAGGGTCATCAGCATAAAGATGGTTCTGAAAACCATGGGAGGAGATGAATGCACCAAGGGACTCAATATATATATAGAGAAAAGGCTTATTCCAAACCACGAATAGCGGGGATGGACGTCCCAATGGAATGTCCATCCCTGCTATTTGTGCAGCTGCAAGCCCTCCAAATAACTTCCCCACTGGTTGTCTGGGGAAGTTAGTCAGGGGTGGGAAAGAGGCGGCCAGGGGGCAGAGAGTGGGCGGTCAGTGGGCTGTCACCGGCTCTGGACATTCAGGGCCGATTCTAATGTCAGCCCTGTACATACAGGGCCGGTAAATAACCTCCATGGCCATTTTTTTCTGCCAATTCTGGGCATGGAAGGGGCTGGGGGGACAAAGTTAATCCCCTGCAGCCAGACCCTGGCCTTAGGAGGCCAGATCGGGGGTCAGGCTGAGGGGAATTAACTGTGGTAAGCGGCCGGCATTGCTGCTTTTAAATGGAGCCGTGGTGCCATGGCAACGGGATGCCATGGCACCGTGGCTCCATTTCAAAACCCTGGCTGAGTTAGCTGGACTAGCGCTGTACGTGTAGGCCAGAATTGAATCAGGGTCCCGGCCTGCACATACAGTGCTACTCGTGAGTCTGATCCCGTGGGGTTTGACGTGCCCCGCGGGATCAGAATCACAATCTCCTTTGTACATCTGGGTCAGCCTGGACGTACAAAGGAGATCTACATCTTTAATGGAATCAGGCCCATAGTACACTAAAAGTGTGGTGGGAAAGACTGATCCACAGTCCTTGTCAGATTATTGTTTTGGTGCAGTTCCAAGTGGCATTTCCTCCTCTGTACAGGGTAGCTGCCCCAAATCCTGATGCATATGAAAAAGCAAGTATATTGACTGTGACCAATTTGAATCTAATTGGCTTTGCCTCTCCTCAGACTTCCTCACCCAGCCAATCAAACAACAGGTCTTCTCCTTGAAAACACTACTAACTAAGACCTTAGATTCACTGAAAAATTCCAGGGAAAGGTTAGACATGCAGAACGGAAGTGGAAGAAAAATACCTCTCTAGATAGCAAATCCTCCTGTCTTTCACTTCAACGGGGCTATAAACAACTCATTCATCATAAGAAAGTCTCTTTTTTCTCCACCCTTATTAATGACCAACCTGCCTTGCCCTGCCAAACTGCTGAAGAAGGCAGTCCTGAAGCAGGTTTCCAGGTTCTGGGTAGCAAATCTTTCCACCCTCATCAAACTGGCTTTTGGCCTTGTCATATCACAGATACCATACTCATAGCCCTGTTAAATGAGATTGCCCTACACCTTGACGGTTTTAGAGATGTCTCAATGATTCAGCTTGATCTTAGTGCCACCTTTGACATAATCAACTTCTATAGTCTCTCCTTCTTGACTTTCTTGACAATTCAGGTCTCTGAGACCCAGCTTTAAACTGTTGAAAAAAACACCTTGTACAACATCCAAAGAGCTTAAGGCTGACCTGAAGAAATCTAGAGTGGTGGTTTCAACCCGTATCATATGCTGTCCCCCCCTGCTCAAAGATATATATAAAAAGGCACACCTGATCTTTGCCCAAACCGATCTTGAGAAACCACAATCCTGGGAAAATGTTCGTGGATAAATACAACTAAACTTGATTTCTTTGTCAATGCAGACCAGCGATACATTTAAAGGCAAAGAAATGAAGCTTATAAGAAAACAAATACCCTTCCTAGAGTTAAATATGGTGGAGGTTCCATAATGTTGTGGGGCTGTTTTGCTGCCTCAGGAACTGGAGACCTAGAACTTATTAAAGGAATCATGAAGTCAGAGGACCACCAAGGTATTTTGGAGTGCAATGTGCTACCTAGTGTCAGAAAACTAGATCTGGGTCGAAGGTCATGCGTCCTCCAGCAGGATAATGACCCAAAACATACATCCAAAAGTGCAAAAGAATGGTTAAAAAGGAACAAATGGACTGTTTTAAACTGGCTAGCAATGAGTCTCGATCACAATCCAATCAAGAACCTTTGGAAAGAACTGAAATCTGCCATTGGTAAAAAGAATCCTGGAAACATTCATGAGCTGGAACAAATTGCAGTTGAAGAGTGGGAGAAACAACCAGCAGACAGATATACAAAACTTACAGATGGCTACAAGAAATGCTTGGAGGCTGTCATCACTGTCAAGGGTTGTGCAACCAAATAATAGTGAAGGGTGCCATTAATCCTGACCAGGTCATATTTTTTTTTTATTTTTCTCAGAAATTACAACATCTAAGTTGCACAGACCTCTTTTTTTGTTGTATACCTTTGAACAACCTATTAAAATATTCTGATGTCATACAGTTGGAATATTTTCAAGTATTCTCAAGATATTGTACACAACATACCTAAAATACAAAGGTACCAATAATGTTGACCACAACTGTAAGACTTTGGAAAATTAACCCAAATTGTCTTCACAATCAGCCCCCAGATTGCAGATACTTTGTACATTATCTGTATATAATGTACCGTGAAAGCCAATATTAATCAAATATCTTACTGCCCACCTGTGCTCTATATTCTGAATAAGAGCAGAGAAAGAACTGAACCTTGCAGTATTCTGTTAGCTGACACCCAGAGAGTGGGTATGTCTTCATTTATTAAGTCCTTTTGTGCATGTGGTTACAGTACAGAGCCATGGTAACTGTTACCATGCCAGCATGAGAGTTACCGCATGCTAATTCCCACATTTGTTGTTCATCGTGTGATGGGCTGAGGAATGGGCTGTTATGGGTGGAGAGTGGGTGTGGATTTGCGCATTACAGTTAGGGCATGATACTGCAATGTGCACAGTCACTGTTGCAGTTAGCATGGGTTCACTTTATGGTGTTAAGTGCCCTCACAGTAATTACAGATGGCCTTAATATGTCATAAGGGACTCTTGGGGCAGTTTCTCCAAATGGGAGAGTTTTGCACATACTGTGACAGTCATGAATCTCACTTCTAAGCTTGGGTATGTGGAATATGATCTCAGTCTCTCAAATTTATGGATAATGTTTGGCTTAGTATTTGCATTGTGCTAAAGCGAACCTCCCTCTGGAGTTTGTAAGATTTTATGTGCATGGGTAATTTATCAAGGTGTGCTTGGATGTTCCTCTTAATTAGGCCTGTGGTACCCAACTCAATGGGAAATAACTTAGTATTTGTCTGCCATATTTTCTTGGTCTCTGACTGCATTTCTTGGTACTTGAATATTTTCTCCTTCTCAATGCGATTCACAGGGTTTTTCTTCTTCACCTCTATATCTGGCTTCCTTGCATCCAGCTTTTTATCGGTCAGAATGGGAGTATCCCCGGCGATCATAATCTCTTCATTCTCTGTAATTCTCTTAGGTTCATGATCTCAGTGCCTTCCAGGCACAGTGATGTTGTAGTGCTTGCAGAGTTTCCATCAGATAAGGCTACTTTATTGTGCCTTTCTGTATAGAAATTTTCTGCCTTCAGAACTTCACAGCCAGCTATGAGGTGAGTCACTGTTTCCAGCTCCTTCCCATAGAATTGACATATGTCTGTTTTGCCAGATTTTTCAATGCTCGCTCATCCATAAGCCGCTGTCCTGGGCTGCAGCTATTAACCTCTCATCCTTAAATTTCAGCTCACCCCTCCTTAATCATTCATGTGTCCGTTCTTGATCAGCAAAGGGTTCCTGGAGTAACACTGTATTTCCCACTGTATTTGTGCATTTGCCACTTATTTTAACTTGTTTGTTGATCTAGTCTTTTCTCTAGTTTTTCAAATTCTGTTACTTCTTTCCCTGTGTGTGCTTATGGATTCTCACTCATTCCTTCTAGTCATCAGAATGCCTGTCCAAGTTTGCTGATGGAAGCAGATTCTGGACATTTGCTTTCATATTTCAGCACTTTTTGCTTATTTGGGAACTGCAGGGATCATGCTGGGCAAGCCCCTGAGAGTTAACGCATGGCCTTTGCACTTATTGCATGTTATTTTCTTACTCAAAATGTGTGTTAAGTAAAAAAACTTACTGCACTGTAGTAAAAAAGCCCCATAGTGAATGAACCTTTCATTTATGCCTCTGACACCAAAATTAGACAGCCAATCAGTCATTTTTAGGGATGTGCACTCTTTCATTAGAGTGCATTAAATTCATTAGCCTTCCTCAAAACACTTAATACAAGCTGAGCCATTGTCTGTGTGCTAACTTATGAATTACATCATGCTAATTTGATTAGTCTGCATTAAAAAGTTCTAACATATTGAAACACTTTTATTAATGCAGTTTGTCCTCTCACCAGGATGGGTTGCCTTACAAAAGCTTCCCACTAAATTTAGCTTTTTCTCTGTCTTGGCGCCAAAATATTATCTCAGACTACTTCCCAACTGAGAGGCCAATGACATCAAAAATTGTATTGAAATTATTCCAAAGAAATTTTACTACAACCCAGAAAGGTAACAAAGAAATGAGCTGTGCATCAATCATTTGCATTTGTTTTTATCGATATTTACTATAAACATATATGTTTTTCTTTTAGAACATGAGAGTGAATACCATTTAGTCAGACATTAAATAGGACATAGTCGGACATCCACAGATTAAGTTCAACAACTATGCTAAGTTAGCTCTAATGACAATGCACAATCTTTTATAGTTCAATTGAGGCTCTGGAAATAGGGGGCATAGGATGAACGTGAACGTGATAGAGGATAGACTAAGGGGTCTGTTTACTAAAAGGCCGGTGTTGTGCGGTCCGCGGTACCGAGCGGGTGCCGTATAAGGAGTGGGCGTTCCGTCGTGAAGAACAGAAGCTGTGATTGACAGATGCGCTAAGGTGCGCGGCGCCCGTGTGGTTAGTGCCCTGTGACATTACGGCGTTTGATCTGTGCACATAGATCACACTGTTCACGGTTTTTGGGCTTCCACTATTGTGCTGCACATTGCTGACGGAAACGGTTTCTTTTCCCGGCACAGCACCTCTAACGCGAGTGTTTCACTGGCGGTAAATTTCTTTGCAGATTCGGGCACGCTCCTGTGCGGCGAGTCTCTCCCCTCCCACATTCCGCCCACTGACCCCGTCTCTCCGCCCCTAGGGGGCCTTCCTCCGCCCTCATTTCGCCTTGGCACGCCTCTTTCGCACATTACTTACCGCCCCGCAAATGTGCGCGTTGTCGGCGCACGCTTGCGGGACCCGTTAATGTGCCGCGCACTCGTACGGGGCGCTTAAGAGCACTTAAATACATCTTTTAGAGCGCTCATGTGCGCCCCGTACAAGTGCGCCGTTTAGTAAACAGACCCCTAAGGAACTATTTCTATATGGAAAGGATGGTGGATCAATGGAATAGCCTCCCAGAGTAACTGGCAGAGACAAGGACTGTATCTGAATACAAGAAAGTATAGGACAAGCACAGAGGATTTCTGTAGGAGACAAAAGGACTGCAGAGCTCAGTACTTGTTATGGATGGGGGGGACTGGATAGGGCATACAGTCTTTATCTGTCACCATTTTCTCTGTTTCAGAGTTTCTATGTATTAGTTTCAATTTGTTAGCCTCTCTATTTCTAAAGAATAATGTGATCCCAAGAATAATGCGATTGGATACAGTAGCATTCAATACTAACTCTTTTAAGAATGCTAGGTCCTATTCTGGTCTGAATTTTGATTTGTCTGTTGAGGAATTGGTTTCCTATAGGGAAACACAGCTATCTAGTTATGCTATAGTGCTAAAGAAAAAGAATAAGGTAAAATTTAGAATATCTCAATTTGTCCCATGGTCTAATGAGTTAAAAAGATTGAAGCATAATCTTAGAAGAAAAGAAAGGTGATGGTGCAAATTTAAATCCATAGTTCAAGGCTGAGTATTATAGGAGTTTAATACCAATAAATCCCAAATAGATTCTACTAAAATAAATTATTATATTGCATTAATAGGAACTGTTCTATCTAAGCCTGTGATATTGTTTCCCTGATGCAGTAGGAAATTGGGCTAAGGTTATCAGATGAGGACTGACTCGAAGGCACACATTGCATTGCATTTGAAGTGGGAAGATGGGGGGGGGCGGGATACCTTAGTTTCAGGTTTGAGCAAAAAGACATGGAGTGGGGAAAAGGAGTCATTACCCTGCCCTTTTCCCTCATCCATCCCTTGACATCAACAATATCACTTCCAAGCAGACAAATCGACAGAGAAATAGAAACATTGATGCATTTCCCCCATACTGTGCAAAATATAAAGATATTGGATGTAAATTCTAAAAACTGACATATTCAAATCACTAAATTGAAAATAAAATTTATTTTCTACTGCTGCTGTTCCCATTGGTGAAATCAGGGACAGGAGGCTGCCAAACAGGTAGAAATTGGTGACACAGCATCTCAAATTGGGGACATTTGGTAACCTCAATTTTGCCTGATCCTATGTCTGATGATTTCTGTCTCTTGTTTTGAAGTCAAGGTGAATTTTAATACTATGTCACCATATAGCATAAGTTTTATTGAAAATGATAATGCAATAGAAGTCTTTTCAGAGAAAAATGATACAGTAGTTGGGAATCTTTTGCACCCATTAGAGAAGAGCTTATATTGAAAACAATTGACAACATGCATCCAGCAACATCCACTCTATATGTGATTTTGATATCTAAGTTAAACTATATAGAAGTTTGCTGTCCCATTTTAAGGGATTTTTTTTTAAAAAGCAGTAGCCAGACCTACTAAAAAGAAGAATATTAACTCAGACAAGGAGTGTGCTAATTTTCAACAAATTTTAGATATTACAGGTGGCATTTTCAAAGGCATTTTTACACAGGTAACTGCCCTAGTTACCTGTGTAAATGCCTTATCCAGGATTTTTGAAAGGCACTTACATGGGTCGTACCTTTCGAAAATCCCGGATAAGTCCCTGATGGGCCCAGATGCTATGTGGTTAGCGTGTTGGGGCGGTCTGGGCGTGTTGGGGCGGTCTGGGGCAGAGAAAAGCTAACCAGATAGCAGCGATTTTTAATATTACCTGCTTAGCCCTCTGTACCTTAAATATAGGCAAGGTTTTTCCTTGCCTATCTTTCAGGCACAGGGGCTAAGTGGAGAGCATCGAAAATCGCTACTACCCAACTAGCTCCTACAGCTTCCGGGTTGTGCGGCGATAACCGGATTTTCAATGTCAGGACCGTATATGACCTCAGCATTGAAAACCCGGGTTAGACGGACGGCGGACGGGCTTTGCGCCAACATGGCACATAGCACCACCAAAGTGAAAATCGGGCCCTACATTTTTAGGAAAATTATTGGAACAATCTTGTCACATATATAGGTCAAAAACTGTTAAAACCTGGCAACATGATTTTCATACTGGATATACAATAGTCCAGAAATAAGTAAAAAAAAGCACTACCAGAAATACTTATGTGAATGGTTACTCCCCTCCAATGATAAAAGCATTAAAGTATATTGTATGGGAATATGGGGGAACTCAGTTGGGGAAAACCTGCCAAAAGTAGCAATGGTTTGGTCAGACAAGGAATTCACACCATGACTCATGTATCGGTCCCATAACTGTGGCTCTTCTCTCCTGATGCAGCCATTGAGATACTAGGCACAGCTTGAGTTGAGTGCTTGTTACACGGTGTTGCATTTCTCAACGTTTGTGTGAAACTTCATTTTCCAGCTAAGTGTTTTTAAATTTTATATGCATAGAAACATTTAAATAAATACTTTCAGCTGATGTAGTGGGACAACCCATTGCGTATTAATGGGACAGGACTATTGGGGATATGGTCTGGAGGTCTGTTACCTGGGATCACCCTAGGGGGGCTCTGATCAGCAGGTGGGCCATTATGCATGTAATGATTGCGACATGTGTGCTCTGATCATAGCTGCTGTGGAATGGTCACCACCAGGGGCAATTTCTTCATTCAGCAGTATGTTTTCTACTACTTGTGATTCTTCCTATGTACGTAGTATATGCACTAATGTGCCCTTGTCGAAAATTATATATTGACCATACGAAACGCGTGATCAGAATACATCTTTGAGAATATCGGTTGAGATCATCAATGCAAACATCATCAGTGCCAATTGTTCAAGATTGTTTTCATTATCATCACACTCTTGGGGACTTAAAGAGGAGAGCATTATATCACATTTCCCCTTTGACTCGTGGGGATAATCGTGAGGCAAAGCTCAACAAGCAAGAACAATTGGGATGTTCACCTTATCAATGGTTACTCCCTCAGGGTTAAACCAACAAATTGATTGGTATGCATTGATTTAACTTCCTCTGGTTCCTGTAAATAATGACATCCTAGTATGCATAAAAATACCATGGCCATGTTTGCTTGCAAAGCCACTGAGAGTGAAAGTATGAAGGAGTTTTATGGCATACAGGACAATATAACAATTTTGAACATCATGTTCAAATTAATACCCTGAAGCAGAACTGATAATTTTTCTAGTTCAAAACACGACGTTGTATCGGGCAGGTGTTTTATATAATGAAAACTGAAGTTTGTGCTATCCACAATGTTAAAATTAACAAATTAAAAAGGACCATTTGGACATAATTGTAAGCTGGTCTTTGATGCTAGTTTGGATTTGAAGGTCCAACAAACAAATATTTTTCTTTCACTTTTTAGAAAGATAGCAAGAGCCGATGAGAGTCATTGTAAAAGCCTTTGATGTGACTTGGACATCTGAAAACTTGCATATGGACATACAAATCCTGAGTACATTCCTGGCTTTTAAAGCTATCTCTAGTTGGGGAACAACCAAGTAAGAAGGGGGGAGGGGGTGGAGGTGTGTCTGGGGTGGTGCAATGGACTTAGACATTCCTGCTTAATTTCAGAAATACCAAGGCCATTTGTGACCTCATCAAAGTTTAGACCTACTCCATGCAGGAATAGGCATCATGGATGTCTGTGACCTCATCCAATTTTAGATCTGTTCCAGGCAGGAATAGACATCAGGAAAGTGCTTGTTGTGGTCCTAAAACATCCAGGGGTTGCAGAGAAGATGGGGAGTTAAGTAACTTCCCCAAAATCACAAGGAACAGCAATGGGATTTGACTCCTGGCTGCTATAGTTCTGGCCCACTACGTCAACCATTAGGCTATTCCACAGATATATATCCCCATAGACATCTATTTCAGGCACATTCACCTTTGTGAAATCGTACCTGAACTTGGATGTGCCTGCTTTTTTTTTTCAGACATTCTAGCTTGGATGTCCTCTGTAAAATGTGCCTTCATATCTCTGTTTTAAAACCATGCACATCAGTCATTCCATTCCATACTTTCTGCTAGAAACTCATAATGATTGAACAATTGTATTGTATGTGCATTAATGTGCCAAGTTCTGCTTAGCAAAACAAACAACAGTTTGGTAAAACAGCTTTAATCCTATGTGCTTTCTCCAAAGTCCAGATGGCCTTGTGCATTACAAAGAAAATAGACTGTGTGATGCTAGCTGAAGCTAAAGGCTTGTTTATCTTTGACCAAAAGTCCTCTCATTGGTGATCCATGAGCTGGCATGAAAGATCATGCTTCCATGTACTTTGCGTGGACCAGTTTTGGTTTGAGAAATGATTTCTCTAAATTTTATCAACAGTAGCAGCAATACGGCCCACTACTCTCATAGCCTGATAGCATGCTGTAAGAGAAGGTTCTGTAAATTGCCATAAGTTATTCTTCAGGCCACAAGACATTTCATGTCACAGTTGGATATATGAAACTGACCACTAGCGGGCAATTTCTGCTTCTGTCTTGAATTCTTTATAGTGCAGAAAATACTTAGCAGGGGGCATATCAGGACTCCAAAAAACCGCGTAAGGTAGATAGATATTTATTATCACAAGCCAACACAACTGTATTTTTGCAATACAAGCCTGCATCAGAGGCATTTCCATATTTTAAGAATATAGGGGATATTCAGCGGTGGAAAGTGGCATTTGTAAAGCACACAGCTGTTGCTGCTGAATACTAATCTTAAATATTCAATGTCGGGGTCATATCCAGCCAACACCAACAGTGAATATATGTGTCGCCGTACAGATCAGAAGCTAACCGGGCAGTGGCAATATTGAGCCACTGCTCATTTAGCGATGGTTGTTGTCTCTGCTCCTCCCCAAAAGGTCCATGACGTGCCTCGATACTAACCGTATGCTTTAGAGCGTGTAGCGGCTGCACCAGTGGATAAGCAGTGGCATTTGATGGTTTTCATGTCTGCATAACGTCAAATAGCTGTGCAAGAGCCAAATAATGAGTCAACCAATATAAGCTCTCCAGATACAATATTAACAAGCTACAAAACACCATACATAACCCAATACTAACAAAGGCAATGGGACCTCAGTTGTATGAGGGCACTGTGTGGTTCCACCCTGTTTGTATGTGTGATTGGGTAGTTTCTTTTTTCTTTTTTTCTTTTTCTGTTGCATAGTTGTTGACGTCATTGTGAGTTGTAGGTTGTGATTGGTTGTTGTGTGGGATAAGTGGTGCGTCACACGCCGTCTTGGTTGCAGTGGAGGATTGGCGGTTTCGAATGGTTGCAGAAGCGTTTTTGTGGTGATTTCTTAACCCCTGATGACGCCTTTGGTTTGGCGAAACAGCAGCTCCTGTAGGGTTGTGTTTTAAACCATAGACGATGGAAGTTTGATATTATTCTTTTTCCCGCTGAAAATTGCCGTTGGTAGCTTACTAGCTCTTGGCTTTGAAGATCGCACTCCACTGATGGATCTGTCTGTGGCTGCTGGAAGACTTATAGTTTTAAGATAAGTACTTGCAGACCCTATCGGGTTGGTGATATTTTTCTGTATTTATTACTTATTTTTCTATTTTAGGGGTCCATATGCAGCCCTTGTGGATCGAGATGCAAACTGTGGCATTCTGATAGATTACTTTACTGTTCTAAGGTGCTTGTGTGTATATTGTGTGTTAGTGTGTGGTTGTATGGTGTGAGAAGGTGTCTTTTCCCAGAGTTATTTGGTTTGATTGTGAGTTGTGATATATAGGATGAATGTGGATGAGTTTGTGGTGGGCTTTGGTGACCGATGATGTGAGCGTTTGTTGCTCTTTAAGGTGATACTTTCACTTTGTGTGAGATATCTGGTTATCCTGAGGTCCCATTGCCTTTGTTAGTATTGGGTTATGTATGGTGTTTTGTAGCTTGTTTATATTGTATCTGGAGAGCTTATATTGGTTGACTCATTGTTTCATGTCTGCATACCATGTAATTGCTTTGAATACTCTTCCCATCACAATTAAAAAAAAAATCAAACCAATAATAAGATGCCATTAAAAACATGGAGGCCAGTTCCGCAGGTACATGTCCAGGCCATCCGGATGTCCAGAAATCTGGATGGCCCAGAAATGCACCCGATTCTGCTCCCACTGGAGCTAGATGCCCCCATGGGATCAGAATCGTTGCATAGGGCCTGGATGTCCAGGATGTGCCCCGATTCAGGCACCATGGATGTCCAGGCACTTCCCCGGCTAGCCCAGCCAGGCTTCTGCATGGAGCGGCGGAGCCATGGTATCATGTTTCCATGGTACCGCGGCTCCATGCAGGAGCCGTGATCCCAGGCAGACCCAAAAAATTTGCTTTCCCCACAGCCCGACCCCAGATCGGATCTGCTGTGGCCAGAGTCAAGCTGCAGGGAACCCCCTGGCCCCCTTACCTCACTTTGCGGCCCCGGCTGCTGCATGTCATGCCATCCAGTGGGACTTATTCCACCTCCAAGGTGGGAAAGTTGGAATAGGTCCCCCATGCAAATGGCTGACCCCAGACATACACGGCCGACCTTGGAATTGGCCCTGTACAATCTTGCCTATATGTGCGGGGAGCTCTGATGGCTGCAGCAGCACCCTGGCATTTAGTGTGGATGTACAGTATGTCCAAACCAGACGTCCATCCCTACGAAACCCAAACCAGAATCTACCCATAGCAAACCAATAAAAACATACTTAAAATGATGGCATAAAAAGTTTTAAAATAATTGACAAAAAACAAACTTTAAAGATAATACACCATAGTCATACATAAAATTATATATATACCAAAATCATAAGAATATAAGAGATGCCATACTAAGGGCCCATTCAGCCCAGTATCCTGTTTCCAACAGTGGCCAATCCAGATCTTATGAATCTGTCAGGTTCCCAAAAAGGTACCCAGATTCCATGCTGCTTATCCCAATGGTAAGCAGTGAAATGATACATATAAATAGAATTAAAATAATGAATAAGTACTGTGAGACTAAGCCGGTCTTAGACGGTTGCCTAGACCTGGGTATAGCCTGAAGTTGTGGAATAAAGACTCTGTAGTCGTGTCCAGAGTGAAAATTAAGGTTAGGTTTTATTCCCTTTCCCTTGAGGATGTCTTCAAACAAGGACAACATAAATTGAACGGTTGCTTCACTGGTGTAAAGGATTCTTACAAACAATAATTATGCTTCTTCTTCAGCAAAGAGAGTCCATCACATTCCATATGTGCAAAAACACAATTCCTTTCCTGCTCCCTTTTAACACAGAGATTCTATGTCATCTGCTACACACAAAGCACATTCCATGGGCTCGGGGATGTTTTCTGGGATAGAGCTTTCCCACTGCATAAGGTCGGGACCTGGTCCTGTATATGGGCACTGAGTACTTGTGAAACTGCTCTCAGAGCTTTGCCCTCGGGAGACCTTAGCTTCTGATAGTTGGAGCTGCTTTAGTGTGTTAAAACTAGCAGGAGCTATGCTGGGGATTTCCTCCCACGTCCTATGCCAATAGGGATTCTCTAGCTTGCTGTAAGCCCGGCTTCTCCTATAAGGACCCACTTCTTTCCCTTTACAAAAGACAGGGTACTTATCTCTCTTTGTGGAGAAGATGGTTTCCAGCCCTTCTTCTTCCAGCCAAGGTTTTCTCTCTGACTGGCTCCCTGCTTTTCTCTGTGAGCCTCGGTTGCTGTGCCTGGCTGAGCCGCACTTACTTCCTGTCTTCAGTGAGCTTCCCTGGACGTGACCTTTGCTCTCTGTTGGCTTGGCTGCCTGCCTCGGTACGAGGACCCCTCTGGCTGGGAAGACTTTGCCACTGTCTTTCCTAGCTCTCTCGAGTTTTTCAGCCTGCCTTTCTTCGGCCCTGATTCTCCAAGGCAACGTGTCTTTCTGAAACTGCTCTGGAGTTCTTGTCTCACCTTCTCTCTGAGACTGACTTCTCAATCTCCTGGACTGCTTTTCCTCAAGCTCAAACTCCAGCTCTGGCTGCAGCCCTGAATGCTGAACTCCAGCCTTTTCCTCCAGGTGCTTGAACTCCCTGAGCCTGAGACCTCGCATGAGCTCCCTAGGCCTGAACTCCCCGGGCCTGAGTTCCCTGAGCTCCTTGGGCCTGAGCTCCCCCTGTGTGATTTCCCACCTGGTTTTATCTCCCTGCTCATCAGACGTAGAACGTGACTCTGGCTCCAGGTGAGCCTGATTGGGACCCTGAATTCTTACTGCATCACTAAGGCCATGAGGAAAGTTTGTTTCCCCTTTCCCTGCCTTTCTGCATTGTGTATGCTGCAACTGTATGTGTGGCTGTAAGGTAAGCTCTTCTTTTATTTTACTCTTTATTATTTCAGGGTCTGTGCTGTCTACCTCATGACAGTACCAAGGAGTATAGTTATCATGAGACAAGAATAAATAATAATTTTAAAGAAGGGATTGAGAGGCAAATTATGTATAGTTAGTATTACTAATACTTTCCATTTACCTGATTGCAAAGTGTAAATATAAAAATTGTGCAATATTTGAATATGAAAAATAAAAGTATTACAATATCAATCACACCATTGTCCCCTTATAACTGAGAGAGGGGTTATTTTAGAATCCTATTCAAATTTTAAACATGGATGTGCTGCCAGAAAAAATGTAGAAGCTGAGCTCAGATCTAAATTGCAATTTTAAAAAGTCTACAAGATACACTTTTCCGCACTGAGCACAAACATCCATCTCGGCAAGTCTCATCTGAGTGTGTTCTGGGGGTGTTTCAGGGATCAGCTTAGGTGGTTTATGGTTTATTAAAATTAGATATACCACCCTTCGTAACAGCAGAGCGTTTTACAATAAATATTAAAAACAAATAAAAGAAAGGGAAAAGAATGCCCTCAAAAGCTGAAAGGAGGAGATAGTAATGGGAAATCTGGAGGGAAGAAGAACTGAGGGGGTACTGGAAGAGAATCCTAAGAGGCCTGTGGAGGAAGGCGAAAGGCCAGCTGGAACAGATCAGTTTTCAGGATAGATTTAAATTGTGGGTATGAGGACACGAGGCGGAGGTTACCTGCACACTGTCACCACCAGGGGTTGCTCTCTGGTCCAGGTCAACTGGAAATTGCACTCTTGAGTAATGCTGGCAAGCTGGGCACCGTCTCAACCAGCTGTTCCAGTATTATAAGTTCCACAGCAGTTCATTTCAATGATTAGTTCAATAAAACACATTGAGCACTGTTGTGCCAGCCTCTCACATAGGTCCTCAGTACTTAAACACTGACAATAGCAGTTCATATGCTTTGTATATGCTCCTTATAGCAGTTCCAAATGGCAGAGTTAAATGCATTCATTCCCAGGTATTCACGCCCCCAATACTGCATTTTAAAGTCAGAAAGTCTTTCCTTTTCCTACCACCAGCCAGTCAGCAGTCTCATTCCCATAAAACAGGAGATACTTTTCCAGGCACATACCTTCCTCCTTCAGGCTGGTACTGATTTGGCTGCCTTCAGTCCAATCCACTGCTTCCAGGTAGTTTCAGTAATCTCCAGCTGTTATTCTGCCTCTGCACTAGGAGAGACAGCTCCCCTGAACCTCCCCCCCCCCCCTTGACTGGGGTTTTTATCTCACACAAAACAACTGGTATGTGCACAAATACATAAAGTTTAACCCTTGCACAGCAGTGGAGCAAACCAAACATAAATACCTCCACAGTTTCTGGACCTCCCCCTACCACTACTACTGATCATTTGTATAGCACTACAAGGCATACACAGTGCTGCACAGATCCATGCAAAGATGGTCCCTGTTCATCAGAGCTTACAGTCTAGTCAAGACAGACAACACAGCAGCTGAGGACAAGGATACAACTAGAGAAAGGTAAGACCAGGGATGAAGCCTGATGTACAGATTCAGGTAATCTGTTCCAGGCATAAAACGTAGCAAGGGAAAGGATCGAAGTCTGGAGTTGGCAGTGGAAGAAAAGGACACAGACAGAAGCGATTCACCAGAAGAGTGGAATTCACGAGGAGGGTGTAGGAAGAGGTGAGAGAGGAGAGGTAGTGAGGAGCAGCAGAACGATTGCATTTATAGTCAGTAGGAGAAGTTTGAACTGAATGTGTAAACAGATGGGGAGTCCATGAAGCGACTTGAGAAGAGGGGTTATATGAGCATATCGAGGCTGGCGGAAGATTAGCTGTGCAGATGAGTTTTGAATGGATTGAATGGGAGAGAGATGATTCAGAGGGAGACCAGCAAGGAGGAGGTTGCAATAGTCTAGATGAGAGGTGACTGAAGAACAGATGTCTTAGTAGTGTGTTGAGAAAGGAAGGAGCAAATTTTGCTGATGTTATAGAGAAAGAAACACCAGTTCTCCCACACACCTCATCCCACTGGCTGTGGTGGTGGTGTTGGGTTTCTAGTCTCTCATTTCCTGCCAATTTCAACTCCTCCTTCTGCCTTATTCTCATTCCTTTCCCTTCTTTGAATTCCAATCCGTCCACCTCTTTAATCCATTACCTTTCTGGATAGCTGCTATTTATCAACCCCCTGAGAAGTCCACCTCTACCTTTCTCACTGACTTTGCCTCATGACTTTCCTTTTTTCTGGATTCATCTTTCCTCTCTCTTATTCTCAGTGATTTTAACATTCATGTTGATAACCCCTTTGACCTTATGCTTTAAAGCTCCTTTCCCTTATTTCCTCTTTCAACCTCCAGCTTTGCTCTAGTGCTCCTGCTCATCAACACAGTCACTGCCTTGACCTTGTTTTCTTCTCTAATTGTTTACCCTCTAATTTCTGTCCCTCATTTCTTCCCTTTTCTGACCATCACCTCCTAAGCTTCACTCTTCTTCACTCTCCACCTCATTCTCGCCCAGTTTAGTTCCAACCTCATCTTCATGCTATCAACTCATCAACTCTCTCCACTATTGTCTCATGAATGCAGGGTGGCATTCTTACCATCCTCCTAGGCTTTCCACCATTGTCAATGCCTGCTCAGTGTGCTAGTGCTGTTAGGATGCCCTGCCATTCAGCTCTGCCAGTGCCTCTCAGTGTGGCAGCTGTGTGGACTCATGTTGGACGAAATGTTGAAGGTTGCACATGATGATACAGTTCTGGAAATTCAGGATAAAGTTAACACACCTGGACATATAATTCCTGATCCACAGGCTGGTCTTGAACACATGACCTTTTTTTCATACACATACCAGTCATGTGTTTGGAGCCACAGATCAATCATGTGGGCTCATCAATCCTTGGATATAGATGTGGTCATTGTCAGAATGCATGAGGGCATGAGTTGGGATAGGCCCATGACTGCTTAGATCTCTGCAGGCTTTGTGCCATACTTGTCTGACAAGGTATGTTCAACAGGTGTGGGAAAGGGACATCTTGTTAGGTCTGTGTGTTGCACTGCCTTGCTAAGCTGCTGGTTCAACAGACATTCATGTCTTACATATGGGATCTGTCCAGTCAAAGAGGTAGGCCATGATACATGAACACACATATTCCAGACCATGGGTGGAATATGTGTGTTCATGTATCATGGCCTACCCTAACAGAATGACCAACATACCCATTTTCTGGTGTGTGCTTGTGAGCCAGTCATGGAATAATCTCATATTTTGCAGCCCAGGCATGCTGCTGCCTTAAACCTCAGAAGGTAGGGATCACCATGTGCTTTGCTGTACCTGCCGCTGGCATGATTGCCATCCCACCGACAGTATCAACTTCAGCGTTGCATCTGACACACAGGCCCAGGACACAGATTTGTTCTGCAGCAGGCCACAGCCACTGTGACCTTCCTCCCCACCCTCACACAATTCTGACATGGCAGCATGGTAGCAAAGGGAGTGGCACAACTCCTTTTTGACTGCAGCAGCGTGTATGTGTGCTGCCACTGTTACAGTGGATTCATAGCAGACATCATAGATGTACACCCTAGGCAGAAGCCTTGTCAGCCTAGTTGACCAGCCAGTCCCACTGCATCACCCACCTTCTTTGCCAATTTGACACTAACAACATAGTGCCCTTTATTAACAGGACACTATGCTGTTGCTGACAATGGAGCACTACTATCACTAATTTGTGGGGGTGGAGCATATTGCATACATTTAAATAGGCGTTCTCCCCTCAGAAATAGCCCTTACTGCAAACTTTCAGATGGTGTTAGAGTTCCCAGTGCCGGGAGCTCTAATGCTCGGTAACACAAACTGTCATTAAAGGAGTACATGCTATCCCTGCCCAGTCCCCTCCCCAATAACATCCACTGTCCACCTCCTTTTACCATAACACTACAGGCCCAGCTTCTGCACATTAATCCAGTGTTATCGGCACTTTCTGCGACATTAACCACGCACAGGCACTGATAATGCCTGTTTACCGTGCTTTAGTAAACATTCCTCCATCGAGTACAACAGCAAATAAATCCAAACATTCAATGATAAAAACAGTAAAAAAATAAGTAAAATTACAAAATTAACAATTCAGTAATCTCCATCAATATTAATCCTCAAATTAATAAAGCATCCCACCAGCCCATTCATGTAATCATAATCAAAGTAAAACCACTTACTCTTCTTTTCACATGCAATAGGCTCTCCTCTGTGCAAAGTTTTACCTCAACTTAGAATCTTTCAAGAGATCATTAATCCTTGGGATATGTTTACTAAACAAGAAGTGCCGGGCATTTTGGCTGCACATCAGCTAGGAGTACACAGTCAAAAGGCAGATGTGCTAAAATGCTACAATACCTGAGCAGCTCTCAAATAGGTAGGGTTATGGTGGAGAATGGGCAGAAAGTGAGCAATGATGTGGTGTGCTGCTTTTGTGGTCGTGCTAGTTGCATGCAACTACAACTACTAATTATATGCAGGTGGCACAATGATGCTGCTAGGGTGGGTGCAACTACTGCCTGACTCTGACCAGGTGATAGTAGCACCTGCCTGGATAGTGTGGTTCATATGTGAGGGTTAGGCAGAAAGTGGAAAATAGCTTGGATTTGGTGCAGGGCAAAGAAAGTCTGGCAGATGAGAAGGGAAAGGTGCACATGGAAGGACATGGATGAATCAAGGGTGACACCAAGTTAACATAGAGTGGAAACTAAAGGAATAGAGGTATCAGAAAGCAGTGGTGCCAGAGACGGACAGCCTGGCATCTAACTTGCCAGTGTTTATGTTGTTTCCCATTTTTGTCATTGACTTCTTTTTCCATTTCCTGAAAGATGCTTTTTTTTTGGCTACAACAGCCTCTCTGACCTCACTTTTAAACCATGCTGGCAGTTTTTTGGCCTTCCTTCCACTTTTCTAAAAGAGTGGCATACATGTGGTCTGGGCTTCCAATATATTATTTTTAAACAAAACCCACGCTTGATGTAAACTTTTAACCTTTGCAGCTGTTCCTTTTAGTTTTTTTCTTAACTATTGTCCTCATTTGATCATAGTCTTCCTTTTGAAAGACAAAAGGTAATACTATGGATTTCCTTGTCATCCTTCCCCCTTTCTTCAAATCAAATGCCATCATGCTACGATCACTATTGTCAAGTGACCCTAAGACTATTATCTCTTGCACCAGATCTTGTGTTCTACTATGGACTAGGTCCAAAATAGCTTCCCCTCTTGTTGGTTCATAAACCAGCTGCTCCAAGAAGCAGTCATTTATTTCATCTAGAAACTTTATCTCCCTAGTATGTCCTGATGTGACATTGACCCAGTCGATACTGGAGTCACTGAAATCACCTATTAATACTGTGTTTTTAATTTTTGTTAACTTCCCTGATTTCTTTTAGCATGTCATCATCCATCAGTTCATTCTGGCCATGCAGATGGTATTACACCCCCACTGCCATTGTCTTCCCCTTTGCATCCACACAAACAGAAATGTATAGGTGAAATGCTTAGGGGCATGTTTAGTAAAGTGTGGTAGCTTTTTGCCCCGATGCAGATTGCAGGGCTGGCCCAACCATTATGCAAATTAAGCAGTTGCCTAGGGCAGCAATTTCTGGGGGGGGGGGGAAGAGGAGGTCATTCAACCAACGGGGTATAAAGCTCAAGGTGTTCCTACAATGCCAACACCATGAACTAACTCTGGAGCCAGCCCTATAGGGTTGTGAGTCAAAATCAATGTGAATAAGGTGCAAACACACTGGGATCAGGGGTGTGGCCACCATACACCCAGCTATTACCATGCAGGCAAGCCCCTTAGCGCATGTTATGGCTCTTGAGTTGATATTAAGTGCACTACACTAACTGCAACATTGGCGATTAGCAGTTGCTACTGATGGCTGTGCTAACTGTAATGTGCAGTCAATGCCTACCCTCTGCCCAACCCTGTCCAGACTCATCTCATCCCATAATGAGAAGTTAATGCTGCTTCAGCAAGTGGTAATTGTTCCATCTGCATGGTAACATTTACCATGGGTCCGTGGAAGTGGTGAAGGCATGCTGAAATGCACATGAACTGCAAAGCACACTTTAGTAAACATGCTTCTTAGCTTGTCTATGGTCAATTTAGTGGTACATAAGCTTTTATAAATAAATACATTTATTTACTTAAGCATCATCATTTCCATAGTTGCCTCAGGCAATGTAGCTATTTAACTGCTGCAGAACTGAAAAAGGTTGACATTTTCTACAGCTTTCAAGGGATTTATTCCTTAGAGCAGGGGTTCCCAAACCAGTCCTGGGGTCTCCCCAGCCAGTTGGGTTTTCTAGATATCCACAATAAATATGCATGAGAGAGATTTTCATACAATGGAGGCAGCACATGCAAATCTCTCTCATGCATATTCATTCTGGATATCCTGAAAACTCGGGTTGCTGGGAATCAGGTTTGGAAACCTCTGCGCTTGGAGCTAAAAAGAATTCTGGTGAAAAGAAAATATTAATTTCCTTAAATGCATACTAGAAAGTGAACACTGGTTGAAATACCATGCACAAAATGAAAGGATAGTGTGATAGTGAGACAATCTGTTTTTAATTCTAAAACAAGTTTTCAAGGGGGAGCATATTCAAAAGGGTTTAGCTGATTAGCAGGACCTGCTAGCCGGATAACTGTGGTGATCCTGATATTCAGCAACATTATCCGGATAGGCTACCGCACTGAATATCCAGGGACAGACACATAGACATATTTTTATGCTGCACACGCACTTGTGATGGAATTAACGGATTTGCGTGGAGACGTGTCCGTGCTTGTACGCGCTTGGTGCAGGTTGCCTATTACATGTATATGTGTCTGCACCCATGGCGCATGTATGTACCACACATAGCCGATTACACGTATATGTGCCCCTGCCCCAGTATATCCTGGGGATTGGAAGGCTTATCCACAGGACAGGTGCCGTGTGAGATAGTGTTTGATTTGCCAATGTCCGCTGGAGACCCACAGTCACTCTTAAGTATGTGTGTGGTGGGAGGGCACGATTAGTCAGCCAGCTGGTCATAGCCCCCTCCCCTCATTGGCACCCTGCCATCCACAGTATCACCATCCATGTGTGCTGTGCATTGCACGGGTTCCATGTCAGCACCACCCATGTAGCAGTGTCTACCAGGGGGCTGTGGGTCATAGCCATGAATCATACAGAGACACACTTATCAATATTTCAAAACCTTTATTAACCTGGCAGCATATAAAAGGCCCATGAACATGTCAGTGGTAAACAGTGCCCAACAAAAGATATGAGCCTGGCGGGTCTGTGTTGGTTGTCCAGCCCACTGGGTGCCCTCTACAGGGCCCTGACCAGTGCCTGTTTGGTTTTCCTGGTGGCTGCTCCTGGACTGTGTGACACCGCTGGTGCCAGCCACATACAAAGCATTCAACTACCATGTGTGGGTCCATGGTGAGTGCTCCTGTTCTGTTAGCACATCACGGCGGTTCCCCATGTACCTGGGTTTCCTGGCACACAGCTGCCCCTCAGGGCCATGTGCTAAGTGGCAGGGGGTGAGTGTGTGGTTGGAGGTGGCACTGCAGCAGCTAATGCAGGCCCCTCAATTCACCTCTCAGGCCCCGCACCTCCCCTCTGAGGACCTCAAGGTTCCATGCAAGGTGGGTTAGGGGCCTGCACAGTGACATGCATGAGCGCACACTCAATGGGATTTTCACCCCAGGGTTCAACCCCACCCCCACTGACACAGATTGCCCCTCGTATGGCCCAGGTCTATTGGGGGGGGGCTGTATGGGCCATGCTTGTGTGTGGCACCACAGCAGGGGGCAGTTTTTTCTGTGGTGCACATGTGATGCCAATGTGTGCGGTTCCATATGGTGCTCAGCCTTTGGTACCTGTCTACATTCCACTCAGACTGGGTATTTTCATGAGCACTCACCTTGCTCCTCTAGCTGCTGCTGACGTATGCGATGTATGAGGTGGGGCCTCATGCTGCAAATGGTGTGGTAGTGCATACGATACGCCTCTGTTTTGCAGGATTTGGAACTACTTGTGGGGGGAGAGACAAACCTCAGTCACTTGGCACCCTCCCCAACTCAGGCATGGTGCTGTGTGCATGTGCAACATTTGCCTATTCTCTGTTTGCTATCCTTGGCGCCTCACCCTGCCATGCCGGGGGGGGGGGGGGGCACTTGCTGGGGCATAGCTGCCACATCTTGCCACATCACAGGCAAGTGCAGCTTTAGTCATGAAAGCTGATATGTGGAATTAGTATGGGATTTACTTTTGCTATTATTTTTTTATGGCTTGGAAAAGCCTAGTTAAAGAAACAACAACAACAACAAAAAGAAACATTTGTCTTTATGAACTCACTGGATGGTGGTAGTGCTCCATCTTCATTTCAGTTGTTAATTTCCACTTGGCCTCCCTCATTCCTATAAAAAAGGAGTCTATTCTAATCAATGATTACCATCTTAAATCTGCTCATTAAGCAGCATTCACATCTTCAAATCCCCTGGCAAGCATCACCTTGACTATACCTTTAAGCACTGGTTGATCTTGAGAAATATTTTACCAAACTGTTCCCCTGTTGATTGCTTTGGTCTAATTAAAGTCTTCAGCAATTAAAGCATGCTTCACGTTAGCTATCCTTGCAATCATCTCAGGTCTCCTAAACCATTACAGTCTGAAGCCTTTTTCAACATTTACTATTGATTAAATGTAGTATAGATCTCAGCTGCTATGTATAGTTCTTTGCAGCTTAATAAACATTTTTAGCATCTGTTGCCATTTGTTTTTTTATTTTGAGGCTGATCCATAACTCCCACTGGACTTTAGAATGCATGCTAATAGATTTCAGTGTGCATGCTAAAGGTCACACTATGCACAAAGAATTAATTGTGGGTGAAAAATGGAATCGCAATATAAATCACTAAATCACTTTACCAAATCACGTTAGCACAGCCAATGCAAATTTTAATGTGGTCAAGCATAAATAGAAATATACAAAATATAGAAAAATGAGGGCAGATAAAGACCATACAGCCTATGAAGTTTGCCCAGCCTTACTGAGGTCTGCAAACTGTCCTTTCCCTGAGAGATCCTCTGTGTTTGACTCATGTTTTCTTGAAGTCAGATATAGTCCTAGGGCCTGGTTTTCATTTAGCCCACCGACCCCCTTAACCCAGATCTTTATTTCCATGGCGACGGAAGTGAAAATCTGGGTTTGGTGGATAGCAGCGACTTCCGATGCTACCTGGTTAGCTCCAGCGCCTTAAATATAAGTGAGGAAAAGCTCTCCCCCTCTACTTTTCTTCCAAGATATTCATATTAAGATCATTAAATCTGTCCCCATATACTTCATGAGGAAAACCATTGATCATTTTACTAGCTGCCCTCTGCACTGACTCCATCCTGTTTATATCCTTTCAAAGGTGTGGTCTCCAGAATGTAGAAATACTCCAAATGAGGTCTCACCAGAGACATAGAAAGAGGCACTATCACCTTCTTCTTCCTGTAGCCATTTCTTTCTCTATGCACCCAAGCATCCTTCTGGTTTCACCATTGTTTTTTCTGCCTGTTTGACTACCTTAAGATCGGCAGATAAAATTAACCCCCAGGTCCTGCTCTTCTTTTGAGGACAGAAGTACTTCACCCCCTATACTGTACCACTCCCTTGGATTTTTGCAGTCCAGATGCATGACTGCATTAAATCTTAGCTGCCAAATTCTCAGCCATTCTTCCGGCTTTGCTAAATTCCTCCTCATGTTACTGTATCTATACCTTCCAGGGTGTCTACCTTAATGCAAATCTTGGTATCATCTTCAAAGAGAGAAACCTTGCCCAACAGCCCTCATCAATATCACTAACAAAAATGCTAAAATAAGCCAAACAAAGGATTGATCCCTGCGACACACAACTGGTTATGTCCTTATCTTCAGAGTAGCATAGTAAATGATGAATAATGGCAATAAAGACCAACATGGCCAACATAGTTTTCCAGCATGGTGTTTAACATTGTAACTGCTACACTGTACAGGTTACACCCACTTGGTGCTTTTTACTTTGGGTTTTAAGTGCTGCTCTGAAAGCTATCCCTGATATACTCTTTTGAAGTGCAAAAGTCATTTACATGTTGCTTTGAGCAGGAATGTTCTTCTTATATGGTGATTCTCTGTGCTTTTCCCATTCCTTTTTAAATTCTACCAGTTTTTGCCCCTACCACTGCTAGTGGGAGGGCATTACAGGAAACCACCTCCATGACTGTGAAAAAGTATTTCCTCCTTTTATCTATAATCATTGTTGCTTCCCATTCATGTTTGTTTTCTGAGATCCCATTCCCAGACCTTCATCTGTGAATACAGAACAGAAATATTTGTTATGTGATTCCACTTTATTCTCATCAGCTTCTGCATATTCTTACCTTTCACCCTTGAGTCTGACAATTCCACTTTTGCACTTCCTAACATATCTAAAAAAATGCCTTGTGCCTCGATTTTACACAAAGCTGCTGGTTGAAGATCTAGTGGAGGTCCCTTAGTCTCACTAGTATGAAGAGCAGGGCTCTGATCTGCAAATACTAACGGCAGTCCTGCTAGTGAGAAAAGTGCTGTAGCCTGGCTGCTGGAAAGCAGGGAAGAGGAGGGTAAAGGACAGAGAATGAATAGGGACAGGATTAGAGAAAGAAGACAGAAAGTATAAGGGAATGGGCTTGAGAAGAGAGGGAGAAGAGGGGCAGAGCTTTTGGAGAGGCATAGAGAAGCGAATGAGTTGAAAATGCGCAGAGTTGGTTGGAAGGGGAGGTGAGAGTGCAGAACTGGATGATGGGAAAAATGAAGGCGGGAGGCTATGGAAGAGTTGGAAATCCCCATGACACATGCAGACATGCATATAACCCCCAACACTCCTCCATGACACACACACACACACACACACACACACACACACATGTTTGCACACACCTTCCAGTACTCCCCATGATACACATATACACACATGCTCACCAATACCTCCCTGACCTAGATACATGCACATACTACTCTGTCACCCCCCATGGCCCTGACACACATTTGTAGACATCCAGGCGGTGACTGGCTCTTTTGGACATTCCCATGCTCATCGTATTCTGTGGAGTTGAATGTCCCTGATCATGCCTGTCTTCAGTGTCGCTGCGCCTCCACTGTCATTATGTGCATCTCCTCTATTCCACAAGAGGGATACATCCAATGCCAACTTTTTCAATAGGTGTTAACACCAGGTGGCAGGTCAAAAGGCCATTTTGAAAGACTCCTTCTATCCAAGAAAGGACTCTTAATCACCCAGGAAGTTGGTCATAGCTTACCTCAGCAGCATAGGCATAAGTAATTCAACCAAAGTTCTGTATTTCTCAGTCTTGAAGGACTAGAAAAGGGGACTGCTACTTCTGGAGAGAGATCTGCAGTTGTGAGTATATACCTATGGGAATTTTTCTGAAAGGGACTGTTAATCACCCAGGAAGTTGGTCACAGCTTACCTCAGAAGCATAGGACAGGGTACTGTATAGCAGCCCTCTTTTAATAAGTGTTATTTCCCGCCCTCCTTCCCCAACACCCACCCACCCCTGGGATAATCGTAGCTTTATAGATACTTACACATCTTAAAGGAAAGAAGGTGCTCTCAGGTGCAGCTCGTTATCCAAATCAGTCATACACTAAGGACCTGAGATTAATTACATTTCAGGTGAACAAGGTATATTAAACGTATTAGGTAAAATTTTATTAGTATAAATATCCACAACAACCCTTAGTAAGTAAAGAACTTAAAATCTAAGCACACGCTTAAAACTAAGATGCAGACAGCAGTCCAGCAGCAAGATGGGAGCTTTCCAGTCTTTTGCATTGAGTGTCACATGTATGATTTTCTCCCAGTTGGTGAGAGGTCTTACGTGTGCACTAGGTGCAAGGAGCTCTTTGCTCTCAGGGAATGAGTCCCTTCTCTAGAGGGTAGAGTAGCAGACTTGGAAGACATAAGAAAGACAGAGAGGTACATAGATGAGACCTACAGGGATATAGTCCTGAAGTCCCACCTCCAGTCTGGCAGCATCCCTGTTGCCATGGAGGAGAAAGGTCATGTGACAGGAGAGCATCACCCTGGTGTGGCAGGAAGTGATCCTGTAACTAGGACCTATCCTCCAGATAATGTAAAACCCTCTCGCACCAAGGAAGTTTCTCCAGGGCCATGTGCCCATGAGGGAAGGGTTAGGACAGCCGTTATAGTTGCTGATTCGATCATTAGGCATGTAAATAGCTGGGTGGCTGGTGGAAGTGAGGATCGCCTGGTAACATGCTTGCCTGGTGTGAAGGTAGCGGACCTCATGCGCCACCTAGATAAAGTCTTAGATAGTGCAGGGGAGGAGTCTGCTGTCTTGGTACATGTCACACCAATGACATAGAAAAATGTGGTAGAGAGGTTCTGGAGGCTAAATTTAGACTTTTAGGTAGGAAGTTCAAATCCAGAACTTCCAGGGAAGCGTTCCCCAAAATGGTTCCCGTTCCACGCGCATGACCCTAAAGGCAGGCAGAGCTCCCGAGTCTCAATGCGTGGATGAGACAATGGTGCAAGGATGAGGGGTTTGGATTTGTTAGGAACTGGGAAACATTCTGGGGAAAGGAGGGGTTCTTACAAAGGGATAGGCTTCACCATAACCAGGATGGAACCAGGCTGCTGGCATTAACCTTTAAAAATGAGATAGAGCAGCTTTTAATCTAGATAATAGGGGAAAGCCGACAGTTTCACAAGAGTGCATGGTTCTGAAGAATGTATCCTTGAAGGACGCTACCAAAAGCAGAGAGGTTCCTAAAAAGAGTAAAGTAGCTCAAATACCCTCGAGTATGGAGTAGACAGAACTTAAAGATTCCAAATTACCCATGCCTACCAATAGCCAAATTAATATGAATAAAATACAGTCTCTAAAATGCTTGTATGCAAATGCTAGCAGTCTAAAAAATAAGATGGTAGAGTTAGAATATATAGCACTAAAAGAGAGGTTAGATATGATTGGAATCTCAGAGACATAGTTGAAGGAAGACAACCAGTGGGACACTGTGATACCTGGGTACAAACTATTTCGTAATGATAGAGCTGATCAAATTGGTGGAGGTGTTGTGCTCTATGTTAGAGAGGGCATTGAGTCAGAAAGGATTAAAGTTTTGCAGGAGACAAAATTTGCTGTAGAATCTCTATGGACTGTAAAAAGGGGAAGGCGATGGCAAGGGTGGTGTACTATCGACCGCTTGCCAGAATGAACAAATGGATGATGAAATGCTCAAAGAAATCAAGAAAGCTAACAAACGTTACAGCACAGCAATAATAATAGGTGATTTCAATTACCCCGGTATCGACTGGGTCAGTGTCACGGCAGGACATGCTAGGGAGATAAAGTTCCTTAGATGAAATAAATGACTGCTTATTGGAGCAGCTGGTTCATGAACTGACCAGAGTGGAAGCCAAATTGGGCCTAGTCTTTAGTGGAACACCAGATCTAGTGCAAGAGATAAGGGTGTTAGGGTCATTTGGCAATAGTGATCATAGCATCATTGTGTTTGATTTAATTAGTGGAGGAGGGATAATAAGGAAATCCACAGTACTACCTTTTGACTTTTGAAAGGGAGACTATGATAAAATGAAGAAAATAGTTAAGAAAAACTAAAAGGAGCAGTTGTGAAGGTTAAAGACTTACATCAAGCTTGGGTGTGGTTGAAAAATACTTTCCTGGAAGACCAGACCAGCTGTATTCCACACTATAAGAAAAGTTTAAAAGTGAGGTCAGAGAGGCTGTTGTTGCCAAAAAAAGCTTTTAGGAAATGGAAGAAAGAGCCAAACAACGAAAACTGGAAACAGCACAAGCACTGGCAAGTTAAATGCAAGGCATTGAAAAGGCAGGCAAAGGGAGAATTTGAGAAGAAGCTTGCTGCGGAAGCAAAAACAAGTAATAAAGACTTTTTCAAGTATATTCGAAGCAAAAAGCCTGTGAGAGAGTCAGATGGTCCATTAGATGATAGAGGGGTTAAAGGGGCAATAAGAGGCAACAAGGCGATAGTGGAGAGACTGAATGAATTCTTTACTGAGGAAGATGTAGGGATGTTGCCCATGACTGAACTGGTATTTAAAGGTGCGGAGGAATTGAAGGAAATATTGATACATCAGGAAGATGTATTACAACTATTTGATAAACTGAAGAGCAGCAAATCACCTGGACTGGATGATATACATCCAAGGGTGTTGAAAGATTTGTAATATGAGATTGCAGACCTGCTATTAGTAATCTGTGAACTATCATTAAAATCATCTGTAATACCTGAAGATTGGAGGATGGCGAACGTAACGCCAATTTTTAAAAAAGGTTTCAGGGGTGATCCGGGAAACTACAGACCGGTGAGCCTGACATCAGTACCGGGAAAATGGTAGAAACCATTATAAAGAACAAAATTACTGAACATGTAGATTGTCATGGCCTAATGGGAGACAGCCAACATTGCTTAGAGAAGGAAGATCTTGTCTTACTAATCTGTTATGTTTTTTGAAGGTGTTAATAAACAGGTAGAGAAAGGTGAGTAGGTTGACATAGTGCATTTGAACTTTCAGAAAGCCTTTGACAAGGTCCCTCATCAGAGACTTTTTGCAAAACTAAAGAGTCATGGGATAGTAGGCAGTGTACTACTGTGGATCAGGAACTGGTTAAGAGATAGAAAGCAGAGGGTAGGGCTAAATGGCCAATTTTCCTAATGGAGAAAGGTGAATAGTGGTGTACACCAGGGATCTGTGCTAGGTCCGCTGCTTTTTGACATATTCATAAATGACCTGGAAAAGGGAATAACGAGTGAGATTATCAAATTTGCAGATGACACAAAACTATTTAAAGTTGTTAAAACCCAAGAGGATTGTGGAAAATTGCAAGAGGATCTTGATAAATTGGAAGACTGGGCATCCAAATGGCAGAAGAAATTTAATGTGGACAAGTGCAAAGTTATGCACCTAGGGAAGAACAACCCAAGCTATGGTTACACGATGCAAGGTTCCACATTAGGAACCACCACCCAGGAAAAAGATTTAGGCATCATTGTGGATAACATGTTAAAACCCTCCGCCCATGTGTACAACAGCGGCCAGGAGAGCAAATAGAATGCTAGGTATCATAAGGAAAGGAATGGAAAATAAAACGAAAGATATTATAATGCCTCTATATCATTCCATGGTGAGACTGCACCTTGAATATTGTGTGCAATTCTGGTCACCTTATCTTAGAAAGGATATAGCTTTATTAGAAAAGATTCAGAGAAGAGCCACCAAAATGGTAAAGGGGATGGAAGGATTCCCCTATGAAGAAAGAGTAAAAAGTTAGGGCTCTTTAACCTGGAAAAGAGACGGCTGAGGGGAGATATGATAGAAGTCTATAAATTAATGAACGGAGTGTAATGCGTAAACGTAGATCAATTTCTTTATGTTATCAGATTATAGAAAGACTAGTGGACATGCAATGAAGCTACATGGTAAACTACTGTATTTAAGACAAATAAAGGAAACTATTTTTTCACTCAACATGTAATCAAAATCTGGAATTTATTACCGGAGGATATAGTAAAGGCTGTTAGTTTAGCTGGGTTTAAAAAAGGTTTGAACAAGTTCCTGGAGGAAAGGTCCATAAACCATTATTAAAAAGGGACCCAGGATATCAATGCTTGATGCAATACAAGCATTGTGGAACCTGTGTCTTTTTGGGAAACTGCTAGGTATGTATCACTTAGTTTGGCCACTGTTGGAAACAGGATACTGGGCTTGATGGACATTGGTCTGACCCAGTATGGCATATCTTATGTTCTTATGCCAAAGCTGCAGTGCTGAGTGTCAGTATGTTGATGATGACATGTTGACTTTACTACAGGGGTGATCCTACTGCATGTTGCTGGATGTGTGTACATTTCTGGATGCACACACTGTCATATCTCTGGCACTTTGTGGCTTGCATGTGGTACAGTGTGGCTCTAATTTCTGTGCTCAGTGACCACTACCATTGACATCAAATGGACCCTCCTGATGTGTACAGAATACAAAGCACAGACATTACATTCACTTACTGCATCCTCTGATACCCTCCCATGACACACACATAGACACAGACATACATAGCCCCTGACACCTCCCATGATATATATACAAACACACTCCAATACCCCCATGACACACTCACACCCAGGGCACCCTCCCCAACACACGCACACACATACACACACGCACACAGATGTGCCATATCTCATATTTTGTCATTCACATTTCTTCCTTCATCAAATCGGAGCGGTCCGTGACATTCTGCCCCCGTTTGCCCTCACCACCCTTCTACTTTCCTTGATGATCTTCTGCCATTTTTGCAGGCCTCCCTCAGCATCAGCTTCATTGTCTCCAGTTGTTTCAAAACACTGCAGCAAGGATTCTTTTGCATACCACCTGCTACTATTGTGATCCATCTTATCAACTTACACTGGCTGCCCATCTCAAACCACATTAATTACAAACTTTTAATCCTCACTCACAAGACTCTTCATACCCATACCCCATAGTATTTGGTTGACACTTTGGAATACCGTTCAGTACCTCATACCCTCTGTTCAGTTCACAATTACCGCTTGCATCTTCCATCCCCCACCCTGGCCCATCTGGAGCAGACCCATCATACTACCTTCTTTTCTCTTGCCCTTTACCTTTGGAACTCTCTTCACCTCACCCTCCATCAGGAGCCATCTTACCCGAAATTCAAGACCCTCCTCAAGACACACTTTTTCTCTCTGGCTTATAATCTCCCATCCCCTGGCCTGTAGAGATTCCTCTGTTTTCCTTCTTTTGCTGTCCCTCTTCTCTGTGGTATTATTACGTTCCTTTTCTATCAACATTGTATTTCCTTTTTCTATGGCTTCGGCTCTGCTATTTACACTTTATACACTGTTCTGATGTTGTAAAGGGCAGTTAATCAAGTCTCACAATAAAGAATTGTATCATGCTGCAAGTGTACAGTTTTAACTTACGGTATTTCTTCTATTTTCATCTATATTTTCCTGATTACTTTCCCAGCTTCTCTTAGCTTTTCTATATTTTGTTAGCCACTTTCTTTTTTCTCTTATATTTTATGAATGCTAACCTTTTTCCTTACCTTTTCAACTACTTTTTTAAAGAACCATAGCAGTCTACTTTTCATTTTCCTATTACCTACTCTCTTAACAAAAAGGTTTGTTGACCTTAAAATATCCCATTTCAGTTTTACCCACTGCTTTTCTACATCTCCGAGCTGTTCCAATCTAGCTAATGACATGAGGCATTTCACATCAGTATGTAATTGGGAGGTGAGGTGGTTATGAGTCTATTAACGCTTACAGATCCCTTAACTGGTGTGAAATTTCCAGAAGAGCAAATGCTAGGAAAAATTTATCAAAAGAGAGAAGGATGGTATTATTCCCTCTGCACTTTTATTGCTGGGTTGAATTAGTGTTACAGGAAAGTCTTTGCTTCCTGTATATTCCCAGAAACCAACATATATTTTTAAAATGTTGCCAGCCTTGTTCCCCAATCATGAGACCTTTGGCTATCTAATGAAAAAGCAGGGAAGTACTTTGTTACTAATTTAACAAAATGTAGTCTCACTCAGGCAGTTTGACTATGATTCTGAAACTTCTTAATGCAGAACAATTTCTGAAAAACTCATTAAGATTATTTTTTAACATATTATCTTGGTAAACCTATGCTTACTTTAAGCTAGGCATGTGCATTAGTTTTCATACAAATGGTAAAATTAACAAAAAATATGATTTTTTTAAATTTGTCATGAGAACTAACCAAGTATGCATGCTTGGGGAATTTCCATGAATACATTTCAGTTTCATCATGCTTGCACTTGCCCCCCCCCCCCCCCCCCGGTTACAATGCAGCCAATCTTAGAGGGTGTAGGAGGTCAAGGGGTGGTCACCAACAGCCAGCTTGAGACACTAGAGCCAATCCTGCTTTGAATGTTTAGCAGGCAGCCAGAGAAATCTATCCCTATCTGACTTCTGCAGGATGGTGACATCAGGCTGCAAAATACAGTGAAGATGAGGACAGACACAAATTTGGGCTCTGATTCCTGATGGCTAGGAAGGAGTGTTGGTGTGGATTTTAGAATTCTAAGGGAGAGATAGGAGATTGGCCGTGGCAAGGGTAGGATTGCAAATAAAAAAATACATATCAGCTTCACTAGGGTGCCACTGCCATAGGGCTGTGTCAAGAACATAGGAGAATATTAAGATGAGAAAACACAAAGAACTTAAAACCTGACTTGGGTTTATGGTCTCTTTGCCTTGCATAGAAAAAAGAGATTTAAGCTCTTTTTTTTTTCTTTTTGTGGAAAATGTTTTTGCCTTTGTTTCGCTAAGCAGAGTCTACCATACCAGGGGCTTCAAAAGACATTGCCTTTTCACTTTGAAACAATGCATAGTGAGTGACAGAAGTTACTGTATCACAATGCATTCCAACGCAGAAGCATAAGAAATGGTATATTGAATGCGACAATATTTCCATATCCATTTGCCACATCTGTTCCATCCCATTGTTCATAAAATAGTAAATTCTGAAGCTGAAAGATAACATTTGCAACATAAACAGTTGCAGTAGAAGATAGGACCTGTGAATCCATCAGTGCCATTGCAACTTTATAGCTGCAAGTGCAGTGCAATCTGATGGGCAGTGGGATAAACCACATTTTCCCCTCCCTCTGGTCCTTTCAAGACTGTCAGCAGAGGCATGTAGCCTTAGCAGGCAGGCACTGAAGGACAAAACTGATGCATATTATAAGTCTTGAGAAGGGCATGCCTGAAAAATTAAAAGAAAGATGGGAGAGAACATGAGAGCCATATTGGCACAATTGTGCAGAAAGAAACAGGGTGTTATGGGCTACTCTAGTCCTCCGCCCAAGCTAAAGAGAGATATCTTTAAAAGCAGATTAAAAAGAGCTGCAGTTTCCAGTGAAGCTGTGGAAAAGCAGGTATAGCACCTCCTTGGGTGCGCTTCTGGATCCAGGACCAGCCTGGCTGAAATCCCCTCGAGGGCAGGCTCCATCAGTCCTTGTTAGTTTGTCGCCTGGTTCCTCCACCTGAGGAAGGAAGGTGTTAGCAGGTAGAATTTTCTTCCTCTCAATCAAGAAACCCCTCCAAAAAATACTGCTGTGAACAAGGCTAGCTTAAATAGTATTTACAATTTATTTACAAAACCTATACATCAAGTATTATGATAAAATAATGCAGTATGTACAACCCGCATTATGAAATGTGGTTCAAGCAGGTAAGGTGACATAGTGATGCAGGACAAGGGATGAGGCAGTTCAAGCAACCAATACGTAGTGACTTAAATTAACCTTGAAAGATTATAGATTTAACCTTATTAACTTGTCTCCTAACTCCCCTCCCTTTCCCTTTGCCCACTAGCCCTAAGTCTCACTCACTGCTGGAGCTCTGGATCAGTGTCTGCTTGTGAAAGGAGAGGTTTTGTAGATCTGTCCAATCACTGAGGCTGTACCCTTGGCTCCACCTCCTCCAAGCTGTCCTCCAATCTGGAGAGGGGTTAGCACTCCTCTCCGATTAGGAACAACTGTTGGAGCTCTCCCTTGAGCTGATCTGCCACTGGACCTCCCTGGGTCTTGTGGCTCCTAGTATGGAATGGACTCTCTGTTGCTGCAGCTCTCTCTTTAGAGCTGAGTCTGCTACTCTACAGTAGTTCCCTCTGGAGCTGATTCTGCTGCTGTAGCTCTCCATGGATCTGAGCTGATTCTGCTGCCACAGCTTCCTTTGAAGCTGATTCTCTATTACAGCTCTCCCCCTGGACCTGATCAAATCCACCACTGTAGCTTTCTCTGGAGCTGATTCTCCACTGCTGCACCTCCCCAATGAGCTGATCTGCCGCCGGACTCCCAAGCCTGGATTAAACTCCCCAGAGTCTCTCTGCTGCTATCTCTACTTCCTGGATTGGGAGAAGATCGTTTGCCCTCCTCTTCAATCCTACCCACAACAGAGTCTATAGGAGGCTCTCTGCTGGTGTTTCACTCTGTAAAATAGAAAAAATCCTCAAAGAGCCAAAAAACCTACCAACAAAAAAAAACTCTAACCCAGGCAGACAATATCTACAAAAACAAAACAACAAAAAAATCAAAAAGAATGTGAGACAGAATTCACCTGTTGGAGTGAGTGGCATAGAGGAAAAAAAGGGGGGGGGGGGGAGAAGACTTCAGTATTCCTCCACACAACACCGGAAGAAAGAGTCTCACAAGAGGGTACACGACCCAAGCCAAATGAAAAGACTCTTACTTTACATCAAGGGTCTAAACCCAATCCCCCCCCCCAAAAAAAATCCCTCTGTAATGCACACTCAATACACCAACAGGTGCATTGGAACACAGCAATCAACTGGAAACAAAGCAGCAGAAAGAAAGCTAAATCGTATCTGAAGTCGAAGCAGAGAAAAACTTGAAATGAGCTCCGACATGAGCCCCGACACTAAGGGCTATGTTTACTAAACGTGAATAACGCGCGTAGTATGACGTTAACGACCGTAAGTGCCGTATAACGCGCGTACCGACGCGCTAACGACCGTTAACGTCATACTACGCGCGTTAACCGTAGTTAACGATCGTAAAGCTCCGCGGCGCGTTAAAACAGCGCAGAAGGTGGAGAGTGGGCGGAGAGAAGGGGTCAATGGGCGGAGAGTGGGCGGAGAGAGGCTCCCCTCATACTAACGCGCGGAGTGTCAGAGCTCACTTCCAACGCAAATGAAAACCTGTCGTTAAAGGCATTTAAATGGAAGAGAAACCATTTACGTCAGCAATGTACAGAAAACCGGGGAAACCCACAAAACGTGAGCAGTGTGATACATGTGCACAGAACAAAATATCACATAAAACGTTAAAAATGACCACAAGAAACATTTTAAAAAGCAGAATTCAGCTGGGCAACAGTGATAGCAATGGGCAACAAGGAACAACACTCCCTGGAAAGCACCAAAATAAAAGGAAATGATGTGTGGAAGGGTCTACGCTCCGCAGACCCTTTCAAAGAGCATTACATTGTAAAGGAGCTGTCCTGGGTGTGTGGTGTAATGTTTCCCAATGATATCATTGTTGCCCAGCTTGGTTATGGGTGTGTGCCCCTTTTGTGAGGTCATTTCTGCGGTTTATGTGCACCTTTGTCTGCATACAAGGTAAATGAGGCCACAGTAAACCTGTTGCAGAGCAGGGTTTCTGACTCGTCAGGCCGGTTTAACTAACTCCAGGGACTGCACTGTCTCTGTGGCCACAGTGTGGTGCAACAGACACAGCCAGTGCCTGTAAGACCAGAGGGTCACAGGTTCAAATCCCAGTTGGGGCTCCTGCCAACCCAGTCCCCATAGTTCTACCCACCACTAAACAGTGATAGTAAAGACACTCCTGTAGTGCAGAGAACATACGCATGGCCCATATTTTACCACACCAAACACAGACACCAGAAACAGGCACATTACCTATAGCAGAGTCCCGCAAATGCAGTCCTGGAGGGCCCCACAACATTCCGGTGTCATGCTGCCTCTAATAAAGATGCCTGTGCTGCATAGCTATGCACCACCCCCATGGTATGCAGATGTAGCTCATGCATATTTATGAGAGACAGCATGAAAACCCGAACAGTGTGTGGAACACCAGGACTGGAGTTGGGGAACTCTGCGGTAAAGCAGCAGCCAACAGGGCCACACACCCACCCACCCACAGGCCCCATTGGCCAATGCCAGCTGGAGAGGCAAGACATTGGGCCCTGCCTGTATCTCCCAATACTAGCAGTTGCATACCTTAGCAATGCCACCCTACACCTGGGTATATGGTACACAGCTATCAAACGTTTCCTCTGATAACTGGCAGATATCAATTCCTACGTTAAGCACATTTTGCTCATTGAGCTCCACCATAACAATCATTCTGATGTCTGCGGTGTGTGCTGCAGGTCTGGTCTCTGACAGTGTTCACAACCCTGGGGAGTGACCCCCCAACAGTCTTGTGTACCATATCCATGCCTGTACTATGCCCAGGACTGGTGTGGTGGGTATGGCTGCTGACCACCTCTATAGTAGCACAATGCTGGCATAGGTGTGGGGGTGGCTGTCTGTCTATCCAGTGTGTGGTGGCTGCAAACACCTTCAACAGCCCACACTGCCAGCACTGTTGCCAGTATTGGGCTGCCAATGTGCATAATGAGGAGCAAGGTACCATGGGTATAGGCCGGACAGGGTGGCCTGGCCAGGGTGCATCTGCACAGGGCATAGGGCAGTGACAGGCACATTGTAGTGCCCGGCCACCAACTACACAGACAGGGTGACCTCCGTATATCCTGCTGAGAGATCACTCTCACCCTGACTGTGCAGTGACCACAGCATGGCTAGGCACTCCCATAGTGCTATCTAGTATTTCTCTCATGTGATACATATGGGTTTCCTTCTGGGGCCCAGTCACTGATGTATCTGCTTGCTGTGTATGCTGACATCCCAGTTCTGGGTGCAGGCATCTCCACTGGGCACTAGCAGACTGTTTGCAGCTGGTAGGTGTTGTGATGGAGTGGCTTGCAGGGTGCAGTGGCTGATGGCTTGCACCAGGGGAATATCAGATAGTGGTGGGGTGCAGCATACCATATCCAGGCCTAATGTCTGTCTGCTATTGTGTTATGGCTGTGTACAGAGCTGCATTGACTGCCCTGTGGGGTGTCTGTTCCCCAGCAGGACTGGGGTTCATGTTCCCCTCTACTGCCACCGTTGCAGCACGGTAGACTGTGGATCTTTTGATAGGAGACCCTGTTTGCCTCCCTCAGCCCTGGGGGAGGGGTGTGGTGGTGGTGCATGGGGGCTGTACCTGACTGAAACAGACAGAGATGTCCAAGGTGTTCCTGCAGAAACTACCTATCTCACACAGTAACACTGCTTTGGACCTGCGCCATGGCCGGTGCTGTGGACCTAGTGCTGGGCGCCTCACTGCACCCTCAGGGTGAGCACAGTACCCGCACAATGTGACGGTGTGTAGCTGCTCTGTGCCAGTACAACACACAGTCGGTACCCCCTACCAGGCCGAGGTGCTGTGGGGGTGCATTCCCCATGGTGTGTATCTGTGGACAGCTGCTTTGCATGTGCAGTGCATCATGGGTGTGACTGGCCCAATCCAACCCTGTGAAACACCAGCACCTGCTCACAGGCTCTGATAAGCCATAGGCCATCACACGTACATCTGTTAGCATAATGCATAGGTGCAGGACGCCCTACAAAGTCTGTAATATAAGATGCCCACACTGGTAAAAGCACACGTACCCACGCACGTAAGCAAACACGTACCCACGCACATTCCGAGGGTGTTTTTCTGACACCAATACTCAGCGTAACGAAAAGCATGCCTCCTCTTTCCTTCTGTAATGTACAGGGTGATGCCTGAGACAGCCTTCTGTGTTAGGCACACTGGGGGCTCGAACCCATGCTGCCTGTAACAGCGGTCAGTACCGTAACCATTGTGCTACAGCTCTGTTTCAGTGCTTTGTGTCTATACGTCTTCTTATGATTAACGCGCAGTAACGTGGCACGGCGCCCGGTAGCGCTCGTTAATTTTGCTAACGCGCGGTAGTGGTAACGATGTACCGCCCATGTCCTTATTTGGGGTTTCTTTCACTACCGCGGCTCCTACCGCGAACTGCACTAACGCGATTTAGTAAACATAGCCCTAAGTGTTTCGCCTCGCAGCTTCTTCAGGGAGCTTCAGTCTATGTAGAATCAAACCGCATCAAAGAATTGCTGATCTGCAAATGAAATATGAAAAAAACAAAATCTGTCTCACAAAAAAACATGAAAAAAGCACACTTACAAGAGACCAAGTTCAAAAACCTTACTGCAAACGTTGCATGAACGGAGCGAAGAGGTGTGCTGTATCATGGCGTCGCAGAAACATCAAAAAGACACCGAAAAAGAAAGGAATGCATGCGCTAAAAAAAGGAAAACCCCATGACGTCAGAGGGGGTCCTATACTAAAAAGACAGCAAAACAAAAGCACTCAACAACTGTGGCAATGGCAGAAGAAAAAACCTCAAGCAGTGTGTCAAAGCAAAGACCCACCCACCCACTCCAAGTAAATCAAAAAGTCATAAACAATATGTCCATTCAATGGTTTCATTCAGCCCATGAGGTGCTACTGTATCCAAAGAAAAAATCCAGCGCTGCTCAAGACGGAGTAAAGCATTGTCCAAACTGCCCTTGCAGGAAGAAGAAGTGCATTGTTGAATCACAAGACAGCGCAGATCTTCAAAGACATGTCCTTTAGTTTGAAAATGCTGTACAAGGGGAGCACCTTCCACACTATGAGCCAAATGACTCCGATGCTCAATCAGCCGGGTCCATAAGGCACAAGCAGTCTTTCCAACATAAGCCAAATTGCAAGGACAACGAAGTAAGTATATAACCCCTGCACTGCTACATGATGTGGACTGAAACAACCGATAGAGCCATTGATTATGATGAAATTCATGACAAGTCTCCATAACAGAACACACTGAGCAGTGGCCACAACTACGGTGACCAGCTGGGTCGTCAGAAGAAGAAGAGGCATCTGAAAAAGCAGAGGGACACAGCAGATCCTTCAAACTGGAGCTTTTGGTATAAACTGATCGAAGATTGAGATGCTCCAAACCAGAAGTCAAACGAAAAATATGGGCATATTGCTAAATGATCTTAAAAAGCTGATGGCTGAGAGGATTAAATCTGGTGATGAAATGTACGAAAGCAGAATCTTGCAAGGCAGAACGATTGTGAGGTTGCAATAGCCAATCCTGATCATTATAACGGGCCCTGATGCAAGCTCGACGAACCAAGGAAAAAGGATAACCCCGGGACAAAAACGAATCTTCCAAAACCTGAGAATGAAATTGATAATCAGAAACAAGAGAACAATTATGACGATAACGGAGAAACTGGGCAAAAGGTACGCTGTCCTTCAGTCGCTGCGGATGAGCACTGTGGTAATCGAGAAAAGCCATGCGATGTGTGGGCTTAGTATACACTGAAGTAATAAGACAATCTTCATGCCGTGTGACGAGAACATCCAAAAAAGAAAAGGAGGTGGTACTGTATTCCAAAGAAAAATGAAGATTCGGATCACACTGATTCAACCAAGCATGAAAGGATATTAACAAATCCTTAGTGCCATCCCAAAGCAAAAAGAAGTCGTCAATATAACGTACCCATAGTGTGACATGAGACTTAAAAGGATGCACAGTCAACCAATGTTCCTCAAAATGTGCCATGTAGAGGTTGGCAATGGATGGGGCCATAGTGGCACCCACAGCAACTCCTCGAATTTGTTGAAAAAAAGAGCCATCAAAACAAAATAAATTCCGCGTCATGGCCAAAGTTAATAACTGAATCAAAAAATCAACTTTCAAAGGGCTAAGATCCTGACGAGCGTTCAAAGTTGAGCGGCCAATGGCAATGGCCTCTTGCTGAGGGATACTAGTGTACAGAGAGGAAACATCCATAGTGACCATCCAGAGTCTCACAGGAACAGCAGTATCATGACCAGATGCCAAAATCTGTAAAAAATGTATAATGTCCCTCAGATATGATGGAATGCGAAAAACTAATGGTTGCAGAAAAGAATCAACAAAAATGGAAAGAGGTTCCAAAAGTGAACCCCTAAGAGATACTATTGGGTGACCAGGAGGACGTTGCAGACATTTATGAATTTTGGGGAGAATATAGAACTGCGGAGTACGTGGATGGGAAGCACAAAGAAAACGCACCTCCTTTCTGGTGATAAAGCTAGCCTCAAGGGCCAGCAAAACTTGCTCCTTAATCAAAACTTGAAGGTCACCAGTGGGATCTGAAGATAATGGTAAATAAGTAGAAACATCCGATAACTGAGAATGAACTTCAGCAACGTACTGGACTACATCTTGCATTACGACAGCTCCCCCTTTGTCAGCTCTTCGAATGATGATGTCAGAAAAACCACGACGGGCGCTCAGAGCCTGGCGTTTGGATGAAGACAGACTATGATGGACCCGATTGTGGAAGATAGATTCCAACTGAGCTATGTCCCGGAGCACAAGATCCCGAAAAACTTGTAACGAAGCTGGTGGTGGGCCAGGCGGAACCCAGGTAGAGCGAAAGGGAAGACGAACAGTGTCCAAAGAATCATGCTCAACAACCATTGGGAATGTATCCATGCCAGGCATGACATCATGATTGGGCAAACTTGACGGCATGGATTGAGCAGCAAAAAAAGCCTTTAGGTGAAGTTTACACAAAAAGCGCTCCAAATCCACGCGAACTTGGAAAGCATCATAAGAAGTCTGAGGGACAAAAGACAAACCTTCTCCAACAAATTTATCTGAGCCAGGCAGAGCACCCGAGAGGATAAATTCACTACAAGCCCTCGGGGTCTGCTGCCACTTGCGATCTCGTCCATGGGCGGCGGGATGTGTTCTGACCATTGTTCTGTTTGCTCTGCCCACGTCCGCGACCTTTGCGCCCACGCTCGGGAAAATCCTCCGGGCCAGAAGCACCTTGATCAGACATAGCAGAATTATCTGAATATCCAAAGATACATGATTACATTTGCGACGTTCAGGTTGCATCCATGCATAAACAAAACCAGTCTTGTAATCCGTGTCATCCCTGTGTAATTTAGAAAGTTTGAAATTCTTTGTTTCCTGCCGAAAAGAGTCAAGCTGAGATTGTAGTTTTTTCATATGCATCGCAAAATCATCCTCCTTCTCATCAGTCTTGAGAGTGGCAAGCTTCGGATCAATATCTAAGCCAGTCGTGACATTGAAAGACTTGGTGGCGTTGATTGTGAGCACCATCAGATCCAAGGAGCACTTGTTGAGGATTTTATTCCAGTTCTCAACAAATGTATCGTCCTCAGCAAACAGTTGTGGTTCTTTTTTGACATGGAACCCCCGAGGAATTTGCTGACGTTTGCACGTTTGCAGTAAGTTTTTGAACTTGGTCTCTTGTAAGTGTGCTTTTTTCATGTTTTTTTGTGAGACAGATTTTGTTTTTTTCATATTTCATTTGCAGATCAGCAATTCTTTGACGCAATTTTATTCTACATAGACTAAAGCTCCATGAAGAAGCTGTGATGCGAAACACTTAGGGGCTTGTTTACAAAGCCGCGGTAGTGGTTCGCGATCGCGATCGCAGCCGCGGCCCCATTGAAATCAATGGGGCCGCGGCTCCGATTACGATCGCAAACCGCTACCGCGGCTTTGTAAACAAGCCCCTTAGTGTCGGTGCTCATGTTGGAGCTCGTTTCAAGTTTTTCTCTACTTCGACTTCAGATAAGATTTAGCTTTCTTTCTGCTATGATTTGCTTCCAGTTGATTGCTGTCTTCCAATGCACCCGTTGGTGTATTGAGTGTGCATTACAGAGGGGTTTTTTGGGGGTTTAGACCCTTGATGTAAAATAAGAGTCTTTTCATTTGGCTTGGGTTGTGTACCCTCTTGTGAGACTCTTTCTTCCGGTGTTGTGTGGAGGAATACTGAGGTCTTCTCCACCCCCCCCCCCCTTTTTTTCCTCTATGCCACTCACTCCAACAGGTGAATTCTGTCTCACATTCTTTTTGATTTTTTTGTTGTTTTGTTTTTGTAGATATTGTCTGTCTGGGTTAGAGTTTTTTTGTTGTTGGTAGGTGTTTCACTCTGAGCATGTCTAGGCCCTTCAGAGACTTTCCAGTGTAATCTCTAAGAGGAGAGCCTGTACAGATGAGGATTAAGCTCTTTTAGATAAATATTGATAGAGATATCAATATAGGATAAGACAGGAATGGAAAGCAATAGTGAAGAGATGGGATTTTAGTCTGGACTTGAAAATGGCCAGGGAGGACGCCTGGCGCACAGAGATAGGAAGACTATTCCAAGCAAAGGGTGCTGCCAGTTGCTCCTTCAGCACAGGCAGTGATTTGCATATCCCCCCTAAATGTTTGCTTTCCAGTTCTGCTAGAACAGTGACCGTTACTGCAGGCTGCTGTTTTAATGTTGTTCCTCATCTGACCTCTTCAGCAACATACAGTAACCATTTACCTTTGATTCTACATTATTCAGCACACTCTCAAACGCCCGGTTTCACAGGTTTCTATGCCTGGTGTCATTTCCACAGAGATGCAAAGGGAAACTGACATGGAGCAGGTTAGAGGAACATGGAATAATCAACAAGTGAAGACAAATAAGCCTCACAGCAGATATACTGTACTCTCTACTGAAAAGTGTTTAAAGATGGTCGTGGAAGATGCAGAATTAGAGGGATCCAAATTGGTAGGATTTACATCTGGATCATCAGATGTTGAAAGTAAAGAATTAGGTGTTAGTGTGTGATACTGGCAGTGCCAAGGCCAATAGCATTGCACAGGTGGAGGGGACAGTAGAGAGTAGGAAGGTCGTGATGGCTTTTCATTCTCTTTTATGCTCCCATTAATGGGTCCAGCAGAAGCACTAAGAGCATAACCCCCCCCCCCACCCCAAAGGAAGTAATGTGGAAACATTTAAAGTGCTCGATGACCTATGGTATATAGAATGAAAATACTGTAGGCAGCATATCAGTAGTGGTAATCTGATGGGTGATTTTACAGAGTGGCATGCTTCATCATTTGGAAAGGAGGGGTCTGATTCTATGCTGGGGAATGCATCCAAAAGTGGAAATAGCAGTGGTGAGAAAGGTGCAGGAAAAATGAAATCCCTTTTTCAAGCAGAGTCCCTGTCATCTTCCACCGCTCGGATAGCATGGCAACAGCAGTTCTTTAGCACTGTCATGGGATAGGCATCAGGCTGTATTAAGATGCACTAGGGAAATTATAGTCCTGGATAACCATTCCCTGAATATGGTTGAGAAGATAGGTTTAAGAGGCTGCTTCATCTCTTAGCTCCTACCTACCAAATGTCCTGCAGAAGAATGTTTAGTAGGCAGATGATCCCCAGCCTGTATAATTAGTTGCCTCACTAGCTGCAGGCAGAGTTGGCAAAGGCAGAGGGTGGTTCTAGCATGGATTTCACCACTGATGCCTGTACTAGTGAGAAGGCTATATATGCCTACCTCTCTCTAACAGCACACTGGTGGCAGTTAGCTGAGGTAGGGACAGGCTGAAGTTCTAACAGGAATGCCACAGGAGGGTAAAAACTGACTGTGATACATAGCCATGTTATGGATGACAGTCATATGTGGATCTATATAGTAGCACAAATAAGAGGGCTGACATAGAGGGTATGCAGGCTTCTTTGTAACAGGTATTGGGGTGAACATGATTAAGGCAGTAAAGGAGGGTTTTTTTTTCATGGGATTAGATGCTTTGCACGTTTTCCTCACCTGATTGTTAGAGACTCCCTAGTCCTGGACAGTAAGGGAAGCAGCAGCCCTCTCTTGAGGGAACTGATCGAGAAGTGCCAGAAATTGGCTGGATATTTTCACCGAAGTGTGAAGAATTGGCAAGACCTGCATGAGAAGCAGGAAGCAACAAGGGTCCCTGTGCACCACCTCAATCATGTTGTTTCCACCTGATGGAATTCCACTTTTGACATGCTGGAGAGGTTAGTGGAACAACAGGTGCCCTATATCAGATATCATTACCGACCAAGAGCAGCACTGACAAGCTCTTGGATGACCAGGACTGGGCAAATATCACACAGGTGATGGAAGTCCTAAAGCCCTATAAGGATGCCACGGAAGAACTGAGTTCCACAAGAGTTACCCCAAACCTTCTTATAAGAGCCAGAGCCACTTTAGAAGCCAGCACTGCGGACATCCCAGCGTGCGAATGTCCAAATATGAATATTATAACTATTACGTCTAAGAGATTCAGAAAAAGAGAAAGCAACATTCTTGGCAAAATGCATTTGAAGAGCACAGATGGCCCTTTTGCATTCTGTAACTCTGCAGGTCCCTTGGGTCTCATGTCCTGTGGTACTTGCAGTGGCAAGCCATAGTGTTGACCAATTGCTAAGTGAATGCAGCACATCATGTAAGTCTGAATTGCTGGCTTCCTTTGCTCACTCTCTCTGGCCAGGTACTCTTCAAGATCCAAAAAGTGGGTAAAGAATTCAAGGACCATCATTGAACTAAGGGAAGCTACACCAGAAAAGATCCCAGTATGGGATGTTAACTCCACCACCAGTCCAGGGTCTTTTCCTCACAGGAGCCAAAGTCTGGAGGCACACAACAGAAATGTAACAGCTGTTTTAGACATCTATTTTGGAAGTCATGGTCAGGAGATGAGAACTGATGTCTTGAAATGACAGCCCTCTTTCTCAACTTATCAGACCCCATGCTCTGCAGCAGGAGCTCAGAAGGAGCTCTGAGACAGGATGAGTGTCAATAACAGGCTGTTGCTTTGAGTCCTAATTCCTGGTCTCCAAAGTGAGCAGTTTAAATGGGCCTGGTTGGAAGGCTGGTAAAGGTACTGCGGGTCATTTTGGATGACCTATTCATGCTTTGGATGTCCAAAAATGGGCATAGGGGCACCCAAAGCACAAAAAAGTCTCCAGAACCATTTTAGAAGACAGGACTGTAGACATCCCAGCATGAGGGACAGAGGAGATATGACCCAGACCTTTAAATACTTAAAGGGTATCAATGAACAAACAAACCTTATTTAAAGACAGGGAAGCTGCAATACTAGAGGACATAACATGAAGCTGCAAGTGGGTAAACTGAAAGGCAACATCGGGAAATACTTTTTCACTGAAAGGGTAGTGGATGCTTGGAATGCCCTCCCAATGGAAGTGTGTGGGGGGGGAGGGGGGCAAATACAGTGACAGAATTCAAAATGGCATGGGACAGACAGTGGATCCTATTACAACAACAGGATAAAATCAAAATAAACTAAACTATCTCTTCTATCTCAGCAATAGGAGTGACCTACACAGAGCAGTGTGTAAAACCTTAAACAAAGGCATGGGTAGGGGTGACCTGGGGTGTTTTTAGAATAAACAACTTTTGTTTTTACCCCTTGCCCCTTTGTGTCCACTATCCTGATAATGCCACTGAAAATCATATTAAAGCTATAGAATTGCAGGGCTTAAAAGGGAAAGAGGCAGCACTGTGGGTTAAACTAGAAAGAGGGAACAGGAAATCAATTTGCATTGGTGTGATATACAGATCTCCTTCATAGAGAGAAGTACATGGAGATTTAATAGAAGACATTTGCAGCATTTCCATGAAAGGAGACGTGCTATTGATAAGTGATTTCAATATATTGAATGTTGATTGTCACATCCCTTCTGCAGTGTCATTTAGAAGTAAGGAGATCCTGTATTATCTACAGGGAGAACTATTCTGGCAACTGGTAACAGAACCCAGATGTGAATGAGCCAATGGGGAAAGTGTTTCTGATTTTATAGTGGAAGGTAATATCACATCCAGTGATCACCAGATGGTTTTTGTTCAGTATTAGGACTAGGGCTGATGAAATCCATTCAAAAGTGAGTGTCTTGGACATTAGGAAAACTAACTTTGCCAAGATGGGACAATACCTCAAAGAGTCATTAGCGGGATGAGAATAGCTGGGGATGTAGAAAAGCAATGGACAAAATTGAAAGGGGATATTTTAAGGGCAATAAACCTTTTTGTTAGAAAGATAAATAAATGTAAAAGGAAAAGGAGGCCGCTATGGTTTTCAAAAGAGGTAGCTGACAAAGTGAAAAAAAAAAGAGGGTGGCCTTCAGAAAATACAAGAGATGAAAGAGAAAAGAAGACAGACATCAATATTTCTAAAAACTTAGAGAAGCTAGTAAAGTAGTCAGGAAAGGAAATATACAAAAAGAAGAAGAGATAGCTAATGCAATAAAATTGGGGGACAAGATATCTTTCAGATATGTTAGCAAGAGAAGGAAGTGCAAAAGTGGTATTGTCAGACTTAAGGGGTAAGGGGAAGAATATGTAGAAGCTAATGAGGATAAAGCTGAATTACTTAACAAATATTTTTGTTCTTTGCTCAGAGATGAAGGACCAGGAGCAAGACCTCAGAAAAAGCTCGCAAATGGAAGCAGAATTGAAGGGGATATTGAATAATTTTCAGAAGACTGTGTTCGTGATGAACTAGCTAATCTAAAAGTAGACAAAGTGATGGGGCCGGAAGGGATACATCCACAAATATTGAATGAACTTGAGGACATTCTAGCAGCTCCACTGACTGGCCTTTTCAATGCTTCTTTAGGGTTTGGGAGTGGCCCCCAGAGGACTGGAGAAAGGTTTTGTGGTTCCTTTAGGACGAGGTTGAGAAATACAGGCTGGTTAGTATGACCTCTGTGGTGAATAAATGAATGAAAACGCTGATAAAATAGAGAATAGTGAGGTTTCTGGAGTCCAATGGCTTGCAGGATCTGAGGTAGCATGGGTTTACCAGAGGTAGGTCTTGTCAGATAGAACTGATTGATTTTTTTTGACTAGGTGACAAGACAGTTGGACTGAGGAAGAGCCCTAGATGTGATTTCTTGGATTTCAGCAAAGCCTGTGACACCATTCCACACAGGTGATTTATAAATAAAATGAGTACCCTAGAGATGAACCCTAGAGTGACTGACTGGGTTAAAAATTGGTTGAGTTGGAGGCAACAAAGTGTACAGGTATGTGAAGCTCATTCTGAAGAGAAAGATGTTACTAATGTTTTTCCGCAGGGATCTGTCCTTGGTTTGATTCTTTTTAACATCTTTCTTAGTGATATTGCGGAAGGGCTGTTGGATAAGGTTTGCCTGTTTGCAGATGATACCAAAATCTTCAAAAGAGTAGACACCCAGGAAGGATTAGATAACATGAGGAGGGATCTAGCTAAGCTTGACAAATGATCAAGAATTTAGCAGTTAAGATTTAATGCTAAAAGTAAAAGCTGTTAGTGTAGCTGGGTTTAAAAAAGGTTTGGACAAGTTCCTGGAAGAAAGGTCCATAAACTATTATTAAAAGGGATCCAGGATATCACTGCTTAACCCAATAAAAGTTTTGTGGATCCTGTGTCTTTTGGGGAAATTGCTAAGTACTTGTGACCTAGATTGACCACTGTTGGAAACAGGATACTGGGTTTGATGGACTTTGGTCTGACCCAGTATGGCAATTCTTATGTTCTTAAAAAATTCTGGGTCATGCATTTGGGCTGCAAAAATCCAAGGGAGCGGTACAGTGTAGGAGGTGAAGTACTTCTGTCTACGAAAGAAGAGTGGGATCTGGGCGTGATTGTTTCTGATGATCTTAAAATGGCTAAACACGTAGAAAAGGTGACGGCAAAAAAACAGAAAGATGCTTGGGTGCATAGGGAGAGGAATGGTCAGCAGAAAAAAAGGAGGTGATAGTGCCTCTGTATAAGTCTCTGGCCTGACCTCATTGGAGTATTATGTGCAATTCTGGAGACCACACGTTCAACAGGATATAAACAGGATGGAGTCAGTGTAGAGGGTGGCTACTAAAATGGTTAATTGTCTTCATTATAAAGCATATAGGAACAGACATAAAGATCTTAATATGTATACATTAGAAAAAAGGCAGGATAGAGGAGATATGATGGAGACATTTCAATATCTCTGTGGCATAAATGCACAAGAGGTGAGCCTCTTTTAATTGAAAGTAAGCTCTGCTATGAGGAGACACAGGATGAGGGTGAAAGGGATAAACTCAGGAGTAATATGTGGAAATATTTATTTATGGAAAGAATGGTAGGTGCATGGAATAGTGTCCCACTGGAGGTGGTAGAGACGGGGACAGTATCTGAATTCAAGAAAGCATGGGACAAACACAGAAGATCTCTAAAGGAAAAAAAGGACTATAGTATTTCCTGTGGAAGGGCAGACTAGATAGGCCCCTATGGTCTTTTTTTTTTGCCGTCATGTTTCTGTGTTTCTATTGATTTATCAACATGTTCACCATGGCCTAAATCTGCCCCAGTGATGTTATTCTAATTTGAAAAGGCTACACTATCCCTGCCACTGTCATCAGCCCTAGTATTTAAGCTAAGGGTGGAGAGTATTTTATCCTGAGCAACTCACGGCCAGTATGAATTTTTCTTTTTTTCTTTCTGTCATTGTTCAACAGCAGTGCTTACCTGGCTCAGATTTGGTATAGATGTATTCAGTGATGTCACCAAGTGAAAACACTCAGAAAGACTTGGTAAGAGAAATGTATATTTTACCCATGTGAAATGCATAGCAATTCAGTGACATCTGTGCAGATGTCCCATGGTTTCTCCTGTTTTCCTAAATATACAACTGAATATATCCCCGTGGGGAAACATAAGGCTGAAGCCTTCTCATATCTGGCACATATATCTTGGAAATTAGAGAAGTCCCAGTTGCCTATCCTCAACTCAGCCTACTATGGCCCTTCCTTCTGAGGCTATTTCTGCAGTTCTTGATCTGTCTGTTTTCCCTCACGCCTGCTTGTCAGTGGCTTTTTATACTACTCAATTCCCTGTTCTCAGATGCAGTTTGAGCGAGTCTCTCCTTTGACACTTCCAGACCTGGAATTTCTTTTTAAATTTTCTTTACTCTGCAACTTTATTGGAAAAGTTGTAGGACGGGATGCATTTTTAGGCACCCTGTTTGATCCCTTTTCTTTGTCATTGTAAACCATAAGCACAATCACAATGCCCTTTGTGATTGTGTAATAGAGACACATCCATGGGATATGACCTTTATTTATTATTCATTTCAAAGAGGTCAGTGTATTTGTACGTATGCATAAAACAGAGTATCAGTCTTATCAGAATGATGGCTAGACCGGCATTGCACAATGAAATTTTGAAGATGAAACATAATCCTCCTACAAGGTAAATTAAACACATGACTGGCCCAAGAAAGATTACGAAGGATATCAAGGAGGCCTATGAAATAAATAGGTGCTGCTGCTCAAGAACATGTTTTGTTCTAATGTCCATTATCCTTGTGACATGGTCTGAATACAGATTCTCTGGAAAAAGAAAAACATAAAATGAAAGACACTATCTAAAGATCAGCACTATTAATTTAACAATTACTGCTCATGACTTGAAAGTTCAGTGATGTATAAAAAGCAATGCTAATCTTATTAGATGGGATGCAGAATGCTAATTCCTCTGTCACATATCACCTCATGCTAACCACATATTAACGTGGCTCATTTACATAATTGCCATTACAAATAAAACCTACCATTATTACTCTTGATGTAATGTAGTAGCATTGGTAATCATCAGGATCTCAATGGTATTATTTGTTTTTATTGTGCTTGCTGATGTGAAAACTATAGAAAAAGTCTCAAAATATTTAGAAATACAAAGGAAACATTTGGGGTAAAGTATCATACTGATATAAGGGGAAATGGGGAATTAATGGGAATTGAGCACCTAATTCGCTATGAATGCAGTTAAAATTGATAGAGCACTGTAAATCTATGCAGAACATTTCTATCCCAAACTTTGCTGAACTAATTCAATCTACTGGGTGCTGCTGCCCGGAGCATTTGTTTCACTCTGATATGACTTCATACTTAAAGCTGCAAAACTTAAAATCAGAGTTGCATGAAAATGATTCCCTTGAATAGGTTAAGTGGAGCATGAGTGTTGGCATTTAGCTCTGTAAACAATGCCAAATGCACAGATGAAAAGGCATAGCAACAAAGCTAGGTGAGAAAGTAGGAGACTAAAGGCATCCCCTAGGGCACCGCGCTCTGCACCTGCAGCTCTTGTTTCCTAGTGATTCACAGGAACCACACAAATTGTTTTGCAAATAGAAACCAAACTGAAGCAAAACACCTTGCTGCCTTATAATCTTGAAAAAATGATTTTTTTTTCTATTTCTGCATTATTAGCTCTCAAGATCTATCAGCATCATTATTTATAATTTTTATAGCAAGGATTCTGCTCCTTCTTCTGCCAGAGTTCAATTCCTACTTCTGCCACTTATAATGTGACCTTAGACAAATTCTTTTACATCCCATTGCCTCATAGTTCTAAACTCATTGAGATAGAGATTTAAATACTTATCACCAAAACATGACTTGCGTAAGTCCAGTGACAGTATAAACTAAGAGGTCTGTTTACTAAGCGGCGCTAGCAGCTCCCATGTGAAATCAGAGCCACGGCCCCATTTTATTCAGCTGCTTAGTAAACAGACCCCTAAGTCTTATAAAGTCCTTGCTTAGGAGAGCTTAAAATATAATCAAGGAAAACATACAGGGTAAAAGAGTGTTTGGACATTTCATATTACGGAAATGGTTAAAAGCAACAAGATTGTCATCAAGAGGAACAGGTTTATAGATTTAAAAACAGCCTCAGAATGGTGGGTTTTTCTACTGAATTCGTTGGCGGCCAAAGAGGGAGCATGACACACAGACCCACAAAGTCTATTGCAATGAAACAGCATAACAAGGTGGAAAGTATAGAGTTGGCATTTGGTGTGGAAGAGAAGGACACCGATACACATTACTTACATGATAAGCCGAGTTCATAAGAAAGAGGGTAGGGAGAGAAAGGAAAGGAGGGGTAGTAAGGGGAAGCAGAATGAACACACTGGTATCCTGTTAGTTGGCCATCTTTAGGGCTAAATTTACTAAAGTATGCTCCCAAGATAAATGTATTAGCATGACTAATAGACAATGGGGCATGTTTACTAAAGTGCGGCACGGAGCGTGGGATTAACATGCACAAATCTACAGTAGATAGAAGGGGCATGTCGATGCAATGCTACTACCGCCATGCTAGTCACATCACTAGTGTGGTAGTAGCCAATGGATGACCATAGCACATGCGCATAGTGCATGTGGTCACACCGCGCATCAGGCAAAGGAAAGCTACAGGCACAATAATAGGGCAGTGGAGATCAAGGGAAACACTATTGACTGTAGGAGCTGTGGCTCAAGCATACATATAGAAAGGTATCAACTGGACAGGTCAGAATACGGAGGGGTGACCGAGAATGGGCCTAACGGCCTGCACTGCTCAGAGCATAGGGGCTAACTGCAAGGGGGTGGGGCATGCAAATCAGCCAGGCAAACACATGCAGAGAGTGAATAATGAACTTATTTAAAAAAAAGAGACTTTGGAATATTTACTTAGAAAGTCAAGCAAGTATTTTTTTTAACTGATTGTTACATAAATGAACTGTTTTTGGAGGAATATTTTGGCTTAATAGGCTTGGAATCAGCATTGATAAAATATGAAAAAAATGTGAAAAATCTAAGGGGTATGTTTACTAAACCGTCTTAATGTAGCAGCAGCAATGTTATCGCGTGTCACGTATCGTGCGATAATGTCTCCGGTGGCGGTGAAGTGCGCAGAGGGAGGAGAAAGGCACCCCACAGGGTGGAGTAAGGCTCCCCAGGGGTAGACAGAAGGGGTCAATTGGCGGAGAGTGGGCGGGGAGTGGATCCATGCATACTAACGCTGTGAAAGAAAGCCCTGAAAATTAGCGACAGTGAAAACCTCGCACTAGGCACATTTGCAGGCAGAGAAACCATTTCAGTCAGCAAAGTACAGCAAATTCAGGGAAACCCAGAAAAGTGATAGTAGTGATACATGTGCAGGAACCAAAAAGGCAAATAAACATAGAAAATGACCAGAACCACATATGAAATCCCAATAACCAAGCTGGCCATTAGTGATATTAATGATAAACATAAAGCAACACTACTGACAAGCGTAAAAAGGAAGATATCATGTTTGGAAGGGTCTATGCTCTGTCCCCTTACAAAGTGAATGATCCCACATTGAAATAGCGGTGATCAGGGTTGTTGTCGTATATATTTGGCAGGTTTGTTATGGTGTGCACATGTGCAGCAACAGCAGAGTGGGCACGTAGGAAACAGCAACTGTATTGATGCTGTAAATGGGATACAGGGGGCTGCAGGTGGCAAATGCTGTGGTCCAGCTGGGGCACAGTGCGGACTAGGCAGATGTCTAGGTGGCACATAGGAATGCTGAAACTATAAAGCAGCAAGACAGCAGCTGACAAGGGTCCAACATGGGCACGAGTGTGTGTCCCACAGTGTCACAGGGGATATTACCCAGCAGGTACCCCCAAGGGCACATAACATTGGCAGGCATTGCCGGGGGGAAGCATGCATGTCCATGTAGGCACCTCTACCCGACAACTCACACCATAGGCAGCTGCCTATCGGCAAACTGGATGGCCTGAGACTGCGCACCACCAGCACCACCAGCTTAAGGACATGTCAGCATGGTGGCAGAGGGGTGCTGGTGGCAGAGGGGGCAGTGGCATCTGCCCACACCAGACCACAGCCAAGCCCCATTTAGGTGGGTGCCATGCACTGCAACAGACAAGGTCTGCCTGACGAATAGTCATGGTATCCCCAGGGAATGACCTGCCCTTGTGGCAACAGTTTGGTGCAGTACACATAGCCAGTGTGTTCAGGAGCAGAAGGTCACAAGTTCAAGTCCAAGCTGTGGCTGCTGCCAACCTTGTCCCCATATTTTACCCAGTACTAAGCCATGGTAATAAAGATGAAACCTTTATTGCAGATAAAATAAACATGCCTTAAACGCCTATATTTTACCCGACAGAGCACAGACACAATAAACATGTGCAATCCCTAGAGCAGAGTTTCCCAACTGCAGTCCTGGAGGGCCTAACACCATTCAGGTTTCATGCTGTCCCTAATAAATATGCCTGTGCTGCATTTGTATGCACCGCCCCCATTGTATGCAAATGTATCTCATGCATATTCATTAGGGACAGCATGAAAACCTGAACAGTGTTTGGCCCACCAGGACTGGAGTTGGGAGCCTCTGCCCTAGAGCAGTGGCCAATAGGGGCACCCCCACCCACCCACCCACACCCACCCACAGGCTGCACTATCCAAAGCCTCATGGAAAGTCAGGCTGTTGGGCCCTGTGCGGAGCAGCATCTCCCAATACTGGCACCTGCATACCTTAGCAATGCCGTCCTAAACTTGGGAACACATTCCACATATATCAAAAGGTTGCTATGATTAATGTCAGATAACAAATCCTAAGTTAAACATGATTTGTTGATAGAGATTCATCATAGCAAACGTTCGGATATCTGTGGAGTGTGTTTCAGTTATTGCCTCTGACTGTTTACCACCCCGGGGAGTGACCCCCAACAGTTTTGTGTACCATAGCAATGCCTGCACTGTGCCCAGGACTGGTGTGGTGGCCAGGGCTGCCACAAACCTCTATATTTTCACAATGCTGGCATAGGTGTGGGAATGTGTTTATGTCTATCCAGTGTGTTGTGGCTGCCTAAACCTTACTGAGGCCACACTCCTTGCACTGTTTCCAGTGTTAGTCTGCCAATGTGCATAATGAGGAGCAAGGTACTGTGGGTATGGTCGGGAAAGGGCAGTCTGGGCAGGCTGCATCTGCACAGGGTATAGGGCAATGGCTGGGATATTGTAGTGCGCATCCACCACTTGCAAGGACACAGTGGCCACAGCATGTCATGCTGGGAGTTCAGTCCCACTCTGACTGAGTAGTGCTCACGGCATGTCCAGGTTCCCACATAATGCTATGCAGCGCTTTTGTAAGTGATATTTCTGGGTTCCCATTTCTGCGGTCCAGTCACTGACAAACCTGCTTGGTGTGTGTGTGCTAGATCCCATGCCTGGGTGCACAGTGTTCCTTTTGGAACATGCACTATGTATGTGCTACCAGGCTGTCTACAGTTAGCATGTGTATGGCTGCAACACCTTGCAGGATGCAGCAGGTGCACACTGACTGCCCTCTGCTGGCGCATGTCAGAATGTAGTGGGGGCAGCTGAGTTGATCAGGCACACTGCCACTTGTCCAGTTCCATGTGCAGATCTGCATCAGCTCACTGTTTGCCAGTTGTTTGGGGGGGTGCTGGTCTCACAGTCTGTTATCATGTACCTCAACTGGCCCTATTGCAAACAGTGATAGTGTGTGCCGCCTGTTCATAGATCATGCGCCCTACCCTGACTCACACAGGGCAGGCTAGCTATGTATATCTTCGTCATAGGAGTCCAGACACACCCCTGCTCCAAAAACAGATGTCCATGGCAACCTCACTGAACATACATTATGTTGCAAGCATCATGGTCCACAAAGGCCACACATTACTGGCAAATAGAAATGGACATGGAAAACATCCAAGGCTGTCTGCAAAGAATACCCCACACATGGACAGTGATGACAAACTGCAGTAAAATCTACTGCAAACAACCCGGGTACTGTGGACCTGATGCTGTCCACATGACTTTACCCTCAGGGTGAACACAGAACATGCACAATGGCATGGTCAGTAGGCACACTGTGCCAGTAACATGCACAGCCAGTCCCCCTACCCAGTTGACGTGCTGCAGAGGTGAAAACCCCATCTGGTTGAGAAGATGTAGACTGCTGTTCTGCATGTGAATTGCATTGTGAATACTCTTGGTACTAATCTATCCTGGTAGCCACACCAGGCAGTGTGTCTGGTGACCTGCACTGGTTCAGTAGCTAGCCGTAGTTTACCTACAACCAATATTGATGTAGGACAGTGGTAAATATAATGACCCTAGTGGGAGAGGTCATGGGTTCAATACCCCAGTGTGCCTGTATATCGATGTATCTGGATGGATATGATATGCCATATTATCATTACATCAGGGGCTTTTACCACATTAAAAATTTTTCAAAGTGTGGCCAGTCGCATGCAGTAGGTATGTTGGAAGAGTGGTGTGGGCTGCAGGTTGCTAGATTAGCTGGTGAGGTATATACAAAGTGCGTCCATCAATAAAACTGTTCGAAGCTATGGTCGTATATGCCTATAACAGTCTTACACAGATCGGAAATCAGTGTGCACACCCTGTGATAAGGAAGCTTATCATAGTTCAGGAAGGAGCTATAATAGAGGTGATTTGGCTCTGAACAAGCAACCTGTCTTTGCTGGTAGAAATACTAAAACAGAATGTTTTCATAAAAGACTACCAGTCCCAGAATGCACCAGGTTTCAAACAGCCTCTAGAAGAGCTGAAGTGGGGAAACATGTGTTCAATCAGGAGAGCTATGAGGTAATCCCCAATCACTCATCTCCAAGGGCAGGGCTTGATTCAGCACAGCTGAGCTGTGCTAGGGTGGAGTATCTCTCTAAACAAGTTAAAAGTAAAACATATTCTACACAGAATCAGTGGAGGAATTCAGAGCTCAAGGACAGAGAGAGGAAGCAGCAGCATCAACGTGGAAGGAAGAAGAGGAGAACATCTTGGAGGTCTAAAGAAGGAGCCCACAGCAGTATGTGTGTTGGGAGTCATTCCAGAGGCAAGAATACTCCATTGGACTGGAGGAAGCCAGAGGAGTGGGGTTACAGAGCCAGGAATTCCCGGACGGCACCTGTGAAGGAGACGGCTGCATTTGGAAGGGGCCCTAAGACCAGTGCAAGAAGGTATGTGAAGAGAGACCCAGTGTCCAGGGATCTTGATTGGAAGGCTGGACATAAAAGCTGGACTACTTACTGGCCAGGATATCTGGAGAGGAAACCTAACAGCAAAGGAAGCTCAGGTATGAACACTGATCTTTGCCCTAGCTCTTCATTTGGAAGACAGCAGGGAAACAACTATTATCCTGAGAGTGCTCCATTAAGGAATTCCTCTGAGCCAGACCATGATATTGATTCTATGATATTTGAAGAAGAAGGAGATATTTTAAATGATCGGAATGAATACATGGATTGCTCTCTGACTAGGCTGCTGTGGTAAAATACTTTCACAAATACAAAAAACATCAAAAGGAACTATAACTTGTTCTTTTATCTACCCAGAAAAGTCTACAAGAAAGCTTTAGGGTAGGATTTGAGCCACGTAGAGAAAGTGAACCAGCAAAGGGGTTTGCAGCTGGTTAATGATTGGTAATTAAACCATGCACAGTTGCACGTGAGTTCTGAAAGGAAACTAGTTTGTGTGTGAAAATAGAAGAAAGTTATCCTTGAAAAAGAACAGTTTTTGGTTACTTTTGGGTTGTGTTTTTTTGCTTTTGGAGCACTGCTAAAAGTTATTAGCAGGAGCCCTCAAAAAGACCTTTTCTGTTTCCCATCAAGGTCTTTATTATTTGATTGCTTAAGAAGTTCAGTTGCTTATATCATGATTTGTTTTTCCTAAGTACAATACTGAAGCAAGTTGTCCTTTTGTGTTACCAAGTAAATCTGTGTGGGAGAATTAACCCCATGAATAAAATATATTTTTCTTTGCTTACACTCGAGCAACACAACTCATTATTTTGTGAACGGCTGATTCTGGTATGAATGGACTACATTCCCCACAATCCTTTGCAAGTCATAATAGTATTTTGCCTTTGCCAAGACTGTGGACATTCACGCCCAGCGCCCCGTTTACAACCCCAAAGCACCCTCAGCTCAGTTGCCCAAACTAAGGTGCCCTGTAAAGTGCCCTAGCTGTGTCCGTACACTATCCCGGTAAGCAGAGCAGAAAGTGTGTGCAGATGACCTGGTGTAGCTGTGTAGCCAGCCATTGCTATGTCAAAAGACATAGCACAATGGTTGATACAATGCCTCCACAGCCAGTGGTGATGAGTTTGAGACCCCAGTATGCCAACATCAAGATAAATGCCTAAGACATATATTGTGGTAAGAAGAGTCAGACACATCTCGGCAATGTCTGTCTGCAGCATAAATCTTTTCACCATAGTCGTGTACCCCAAGGTACCTCACAGCATGGCGTGGCAGGAAGTGCGTCATAAGGCGCCCTATGAAGCGGCCTGGACAAAGGGCAGAAAGCCTGCAGCACCGCGTATCTTGGTGGTGCCACTGTGTACAGGCGGAGGCACGGGCATGTAGCTAGTATGCCGTAGTGATGCACGGCAGCATGTGTTGATGTGTGGCAGCAAGGCATTGGAGAAAATGGTGACCCGGTCAAGGAAGCCTGCTTTTACCCATTGGGAGCTGTGACACCTTGCAGGGCTAATCTGTGCTAAGCAGCACAAATTATTCCCCGGCTCCTCCAAATGCCAGGACCTCTGCCACGTTAGGAGGGCATGGGAATGCGGCATGAGGCGGTACAATCGTCTTACCGACTACCCACGTGAGCTAAGTGTATGGGGACAGGTCACACAATGCAAGATGTGCAACACATTATCCAGCAATGAACACACATCATGCATGTACAACATGGTATTGACACCAGTCTTTGGGCCATCCAGTGCTGAATGTAGCTGCATATGCTGCTGTGTGTAGATATGCCCTATCCCTAGGAGTCTAAGGACCTGATCACAGAGGTCCAGTTGTCAGCCTGGTGTTATGGTACTGCTGCTGCTGATGTGTTAAAATCCACCCCAATCCCAGGAGCACATAGATCTGCCTAAAGAGATCTGGTAAACAGCATGCTGACATGCTAAGTTCTGCATTTGCAGATTCACAGATCTGCCCTACCCCCAGGAGTCCTGAGACCTGATGACACAGGTGTGTAATCAATCCAGATATTGTGGTAGTTTATGCAGGGTCAAGTCACACATCTGCCCTACCCCCAGGAGGCCCAGACCTGATTACCCAGGTTTGTAATACATCCTGTAAGTATGGTAGTGTATGCAGTTGCAGGTTCACACGTCTGCCAACCCCCAGGAGTCCTGAGACCTGATAAAAGTGGTCTGTCAGTCACTCTGGTGTTATGGTATGTGCTGCTGTTGATATGTTCTGCACCACCTTACCCCCAGGAGTTCTGAGACCTGATCAAAGCGGTCTGTCAGTCACCCTGTTGTTATGGTATGTGCTGATGTTGATATGTTCTGATGCACCCTACCCCCAGGAGTCCTGATACCTGATCAAAGTGGTCTGTTATCCATCCTGGTAGAATAAACATTTATGCATTTGCAGGTTAAAACATCTGTCCTACCCCCAGCTCAGGGGGCCTGAGACCTGATCAAAGTGGTCTGTCAGTCACCCCGGTGTTATGGTATATGTTGCTGTTGATGTGTTCTGATCCACCCTACCCCCAGGAGACATGAGACCTGATTACAAAGGTCGGTAATAAATCCAGATATTGTGGTAGGTTATGCAGGGTCAGGTCACACATCTGCCCTATTGCCAGGGGGCCCGTACCTGATCGCTGATGACCACTAGAGATGCTGGTGTTAGGGTACCTGCACCTGTTGGGGTTTCACAGCTCTGCCCTAACTCCAGGAGGGCGCAGACCATATCACAGATGTTACCAGCTCAGCTAGGTGTGGTGGGCCATGCTCCTGTTGCAGTCGCCCACAACTGTCATATTTATAGGAGGCCTTAGTCGTGACCACAGAGGTATAGTACAAAGCCTAGTGTCATGGTAGTGGTGCATGGCGATGTGTTCAGGGCCACCCACCTCCTGCTCTATCTCAGAACACATCACCCATGTGTTGTACGGATAGCATGGTGCCATGGCAGGTGTGTCGTATGATGTGTGTAGGTCAGACAACCACACAGGTGTGTGCCGGACCACACAGGAAGTTAGGGAATATCTCCCCTGGACACCAGCATGGTCAAACCACATGTGGCATGGTGCTGCCATGTCATGCAAGGAGAGTGTAGAAACGGTATGGGGGGTCCGGAGGGTTACACACAGTATACATAGGTGGCACCTCTAACATGCCCAGACCCACATCCACACATGTAGGGTGCACTGGCAATAGGTATTAGAGGACACACTTGCCAGAGCAACATGTTCTGACCCCTAATGCTCCCACCCATTGCTTTCCCTGCCCAGGTAGAGGATCTATGGAAAAAGGGTCGGGAGCTGCGTCTTCACTGCCCGGAGGTCCTTGCCCACCTCCAAAGGAGGGCACTGGAGCAAAGTGATGGTGAGTGTTGCAGCCTCTGCAGCACAGTACAGCATGTCACAGTGGCCCAACAGCCTGTGGGGGCCAAACTATGTACATGTGGTATGTGACTCACATGATGGTGTGCTAATGACTGTCTCCCCCCACAGAGGAAGCTGCTGCTGGTAAGGGCCAATCTACATTGGGGTCCCCCAGAACACGCCCCACAGTGACAGTCCAGCCAGAGGAGGAGGAGGTGGCAGAGGGTGAAGAGGAAGAGGACAACATGGAGGTGGAAGAGGGTGAGGTGGGGCAGGAGGGAGGGAAGGGGTAGGGTGAGTTGTATGTGGCAGGGGGTGAGGAGGGCAAGGGAGAGGTGCAGGAGGTGGCAGAGGAGGAGGAGGAGAGAGGGGAGGGCAGCAAGAGAGAGGGTGGGTGGGAGGGGTCAGGGTGAGAGGAGGGGGGTTTGGAGGGGTGGAGGGTGGCTCTGTGAGTGGGAGGGGACACAGGACACCACATGGCAGTGTGGGTCCCTGCCAGCTGCCACATGTGTGTGGCGATGGTGTCCGCCTGGGAGTAGCATCCCCACCCATTGCCACAGACAGGACCCACGCTCATGCCACCACACAAACATCAGGCACCTGGTGTGGATGTGGTGGCAGGTGTGTGCGGGACTTGTATGTGGCAGTGGGTGGTGTGCTGCAATGCCATCTGACCCAGGACTGCACCATCTGGTGGCTGGCAGGCGCCAATCAGTGGTTGGCTGTCAAGATGCACATACAGCATGCAGCTGCCATGGGTGGTGCATCTCGACAGCCATCCCCTGATGGGCATCCCTGGAGTATTTAAGGGGCACAGGGGCGCCCACATACGTGCCCTGTGCTGTCCTGTCAACTGTGACAGAACATGTTGCTCTAGCCAGTGTGTCCTCTAATACCTATTGCCAGTGCACCCTACATGTGTGGATGTGGGTCTGGGCAGTTGTGAGGTGACATCAATGTGTACTGTGTACAACCCCCTGGACCCCCTATATCCTGTTCCTACACCCTCCTTGCATGACATGGCAGCACCATGCCACATGTGGTTTGGCCATGATGGTGTCCAGGGGAGGTGTTTCCTAACTCCCTGTCTGGTCCGGCACATATCTGTGTGTTTGCCTGTCCTACACACATCATCTGACACACTTGCCATGGCACCATGCTATCCTTACAACACATGGGTGATGTGTTCTGAGATAGAGCGGGGGTTGGGTGCCAGGTGCCACATTGCCAGGTGCCACAACCATGACACTAGGCTTTGTACTATACCTCTGTGGTCATGACTAAGGCCTCCTGTGAATAGGGCAGTTGTGTGTGACTGCAACAGGAGCATGGCCAATGTAAATGTGTAAATAAACCAGTTTGTACATAGGGCACAATGTTTATGTGTCTCCCTTACCAGACAGACTGTGGACATGAGCATGGGACATGTGTGCAGATCCCTAAGTGTATGCGTGGCAGACATAGGTAACATACATGGACCGTCTCCACACGCAGGTGTGGGGGCCGCCCATATGCGTAGGTGTCTGTGTCCCCTGGTGCCCCTGTGATGTGCCAATGTGCAGTGTGTCCTAAAACCTATGGTCACATGCATTCTGCCTGTGATGTGTAGGCTGCACATCTGATGCACCATGCTCGTGGGGCAATAGGTGAAAAGGCTAGCAGCAGGTATGTGGCAGGAAGGGTAAGAGGGACTGCTATATCCAGGATAGCTGGCGAGGGCGAGACAGGTCGATGCAGGTCCCGAGGATGAGTGGTGGGGAACGTCAAGTGCTGGGGAAGAGTGATAGCAAGCTTCCTTTGTCTGCCTGTGCCGCATGCAAACCTATGTGGGTAGACAGCCATGTAGGCCCTGGTGTGGGCAAGGAGGATGGTCACACATGTGTGTATAATAATGGAGAGCATATGGGGTGAGAGAGGGTGACATATCCTTGCAATAGACATATACCACTGTGTCCATCTTGCTGGGAAACCTGTGAGGTTGGGTATACCCCCATGCTAGGTAGGTGGGTGGCCACCTGGCACAGCCCATGGCACACAGGGCATGGTATAACAATATGTGCGTTGATTGGTGGCAGTGCAGACACCAAACCCCTGAGGGATATGGGTAGGCACATGTGGGCAGGGTGACAACATGGGGGTGCAGGGTACTCAGGGGATCACAATGGCACACATTGGAAACAAACACATAGGTAGTAATAGGTCGTGATATCTTTATTTACAATGTTCACATCCTCCGTGGCCGGCCACGGCAACCACATCCCAACCCACCCCTCTGTCCTGGGACTGCTTGCGCCGGTGCTGGCTGCTGTGTATGGGCAGCCATGGCCTCCTGGACATCCGCAATACGGAGTAGCACCCCTGCCATTGTGTCCACTGTGGCCCGCAGTTGGTGGATCTCCTGGTGAATGGCCAACAGACCCTGATGAGTGCCTGTGGGTGGGACACAAGGTGATGTGTGAGACACCTGTTACAACCCCCTCTGTGACACATGCACATGTCAGGCATATCACACCAGACCAGTCTGCAGAAAAACCATGCACGTGATGACTAGCAACGCATGACCATGTGTACATCTGTGTGTCCCATGAGCCATTCTCATGCCAGGAAAGGGTCCTGATGAGGGGTCATGTGAATCACAGATCACACACATGGTACAGTGTCACAGTGCAATGTGTCAATGCATGATCTGTGCACTGGTCGTACAAGATAAGCCAGATGATGTGTGGAGTCATGGCACACACATACATAGATCTGTGGGGCCCTGTTTTCTATAATGCTGGTGCTAAGTACAGATTACGGTGACAAGCTATGCTAGGTACCAGTACCCATGGTGAGGGGTCAGTCAAGTAAGCTGTCTAGGTGACCTGGGATAGGTGTTTACCACAGTGCGCTTCCTTGGGGTATACGGCCATGAACAGTGTGCGTATCTCTGAGCTCCTCAACATGCTGATACTTGACAAGCCATGCTACAATAGGGGGGAACACACATGGCACAGCCCCCCCCCCACAACATAATATATGATCTGCTATGTTGACAACATATTGTGGTGTACATACAACCTCAATGTGGATGTTACGTCAACCCCCATGAGGATTGTTGTGTATGGTGTTACCCACCTTCAGCATCGTGCCTTGCTGAGGCACTCTGGGCCCGCAGCTCCACCAGGATACTGGTGGGAGGGGTGGCTGATGTCCCTGGTGCCTGCACGGTGTGGTGACTCCCCTCCATCTCCATACCCTCTACAGCCTGTGAGTTGTTGCTAGTGGCCCCCACTGTAGCATTGACATCTGGTGGCGTGTCCTCTGCCTCGGGCAGCACATTGTTTCCTGTTGTGCCCTCGCCATTGCTGGTGGTGTCCCCATACATTGCGGCCTCTGGCCCCTCAGCATCCTGAGGCCCTGCCACATCCTCCTCCTTATGTGCCTCCATGGTCCAGTAGTCACCTGGGGGGGTGGAAAAGGGTACACAGCACAGACGAGTTTGCACAGCACACCTATGTACACGTGTGTAGTACATCCCTGCCAAAATCAATGTGTTGTCTGCCTGTGCCTGATGTTGGTACGCCTACAACGGGGACAGCACATGTGCCTACAGTGTGCTGTGCCTGGCAGGGGTTGGGTGGGAGCAGCCTAATTCCCTTGTGTAGCTGTACCACATGGGGTGCGGTGTATGGGGGATGGTGTGCTGAGTGCTGTGTCCCCTATCTGCAGTATCAGGTATGGACTGGCTGCCTGACCTTGGATGTGGCCTCAGCAATACATGTGGCTGTGGTGCATGTGGGAGCCCTGAGTGGGATTGTGTGCCGTCATTGTGTGTGTGAGCGATGTGCTTGTATTGCCCTGAGTGGTATGCATGTTAGATGTTGTAAGATGTGTCCATGTCAGCCAGATGTGTGTGTGGGCTCTCTGCTTTTCAAACTACTGGGTGTGGTGGTGTGTTCAGGGGGATGGGTGTAGCACTGCTGGGCATGGTGTTGCACCATGTGTGGGGGTATGGGAATGTGACTGTGCATTGCGGGATGTGTATAAGGGCTGATCCCAGGTGGTGCAGGGCTTGTGCTATGTGCACATGGTATGGGTGTGGCAATGTGCACACCAATGTCTGGTGAGGGTGGGTGGGGGATCGCCACTGTATGTGGGCCCTGAAAGAGTGTTAAGTGTGTGACATGTGTGTGATGTGTTTTGCTGGCATTTGTTTGTGTCTTCATCATTATCCCCATGTGTTAGGCCCTTCCCTGTCAGAGGTCTGGGATATGTCCCTGGATAGGTAAGAGCATACAGACGTCATATGTGTTTTGGTGTTGTGTGTGGGTACCCCAAGGCCAATGTGTTCTGGGCTAGGTGTCTGTCCCTCTTGTATGTCTCCCCTTGTCACAATGTGCTTGGTGACTGCCTGCACGGGTATGATGAATGGTTGTGACCTATATGCCAGGTACTATGTTAGCAAGTAGACCTCAGGGGGACAGATAAAACAGGCTGATAATACTGCACAAACCCCAAAAGGAGTAGGCCCAAATAAATAAATCAATATACACCCTCATAAGCCATATGTGAGGAGGGAACGCTAGACCAATCTGGGTAGGATAACTCTAGTAGTGGGGGAAACAGACCTCAGTTAGTCTCGCAAACACAAATGCATAGGAAGAGGAGTACTTTGAAGGGCAGAAAAGCCCTGTAATCGCATAAACTCCACATACATCAGTGGCCAATATCACCTATATGGAAAGGCCAGCGGGTCCAGCAGCACAGTAACACATCACAGCACTAGAGTGCACCAATGTAATAGTAATACAAGGAGGGTATCTGAATAGTGGCAAATGGTATTCCAGTGGGGCTCTTTACTGTTACATTGCTGCTCATGTATGCTGTGATCCTCTTTGATTACAGTGGGATATCATTCTCCACTCCTCAGATAGGTCTTTTAGATCACTATTACATTGCTGATCTGTAGTGCTGTGTATTTTAGCTGTGCAACTTAACCCTCCGGGCTTTGCATGGAGATTTTCCAGTCCACTGATGTATGCAGTGTTCAATCAGATATGGGCCTTGTCTGCCATGCCCCCTGCTTCTACACAGCTTTGCCATCCTCGACTACATTCAGGACTGTGTCTATCATGCCCGCAGGCCCAAGTACCTGTCACACACACCCTGTACCTACTGTGCCATATGCTGCTGTGTCATCACCCCACAGTTGCCTGGGTAGGGCACACATGCTCTCAGGACATGGTCCCCCACCAATCCCCTCCATGTGCTGCATGTGCTTCGGCGTGCCCTGTACATGTGCAGTATATCTACTACTACTACTACTAAGCATTTATAGGGCGCTACCAGGTGCACGCAGTGCTGTAAATGTGAAAACACAAAAAGACAGTCCCTGCTCGACAGAGCACACAATCTAAGAGGACAAAGCAATAAAAGGTGTAGAGAAAAGTTAGGAACAAGAGCAAAGAGACAAGAGCAGGAGATATAGGACAAAGGAAAGAGGTAGGAAAAAGTGTGAGGGGAAGACAGAAAGGTGATATAACAGAGGGGAAGGAGGAAGAACAGCAAACTCATGGGCCAAAGGCAGAGGTTAGAAGATGAGCTTTAAACTTGAGTCTGAAGAGGGGCAAAGAAGATGCCTGACGTATAGACAAAGGACATTTATTCCAAGGGTAAGGAGCAGCAGGGTGAGAGGTGCCAACCTACCTGCCTGCGGATGGGCGGTGTCCAGAGCTTCTGGCAGTCCACGCAGGTAGATGGGGCCCAGACGGTCTGTGAGCTCCTGCTCCAGGAGTGTGAGGGTTGGGGCAAAGGGGGCACCCCCCACCAGTGCCCATGGCATGTTGCCGCTCCGCCACCATATGTGCTCGGACACCACGCTTAATGTCATTAAATCTCTTTCTCATTCTGTTCAGGTCCCTGATTGGTCCCCCTGCCTGGGCTATGGCCTCCTGTACCTCCTCCCACATGTGTATACACCTGGCCACAGTGGTGCTGTTGCTCAGCCGGCCATAGAGCACTTCATACCACTCCAACACACTGGCCAGCAGGATGTGGTTTTCTTGCTGACTGAATCTCACAGCCCTCCTCCGTTCCTCAGCTGGCACCAGTATACACCTTCGTTTGGCACTGGGTGGCCCCTGGGTAGGCTGTGACACACCCGATGGGCCTGCAGCCACCACCACATGCCCAACACTCCATGTCGGCTCTGGGTCCTGCTGAACAGGTGCCCCCCCTCCTCCCCTCCTGCCATGTCCTGTTGCTCCATCTCACTACCCTCTGTGCCCTCTCCCTTCCTGTCACACATCCCTGCCCCTCGGCTCCACTGCTACACCTCCCACCTGCTCCTTCCCTCCCCTCCTCTCTCTGCCACCTGCTCCTCAACTCCCTTCCTGTCTCTCTCTCCTGCTCCTCGCCTCCCGTCCTCTCTCTCTTGCCTGCTTTGCAACACACCTCTCCACACCAAACCTGCCTCTGACACTCTCCACCACCACACACCAACACAGCCACCCCACACCAAACCTGCTCCTTGCTTCACCAACAACCACCAGCGCACACCTTCTCACCCTCGCCTACACAAACCCCTCAACGTGTGCCAGGTGTGCATGTGTATTTATGTGTTTTTTTTATGTTGCGTGCATTGCGCATGTACAGTGGCACAAGTGCATTGGCTGTGTGCATTGCGCGCATTGCACATGTGCTGCGCAGACGTGGAAGGTGCATCTGTGACACCATGTTGCACATGCGCTGTGTGTGGGCGTGAGGCATGCTCATGAGCTGCATGCCGTTACATGCATGCGCACGCCTCACGCACAGTACATGTGTAACATGGTGTCCCGCACACGCACCTTCCATGTCTGTGCGGCACATGCACAATGCGCACAGCTGATGCGCTCGCACCACTGCGCAAGTGCAATGCGCGCAATGTAAAATACACAAATATGAATACACATGCACACCTGGTACACGTTGAGGGGTCTGTGTAGGCGAGGGAGAGAAGGCATGCACTGTTGGTTGTTGGTGAAGCGAGAATGTCAGAAGCAGGTTTGGTGTGGAGAGTGGCTGGGTTGGTGAGTGGTGGTGGGGTTGTGTGGCTGGGTTGGTATGTGGTGGGGGAGGTGACTGGCAGGGTTGCTGAGGTGAGTGTCTGCATTTGAGTGTGTTAGAGGAGTAGAGGGGGTGGAGTTTATGGCTGGCTTTGTGGTTGCTGCATGTGCAGTGGGAGGTGAGCAGGGGCTGCGGTTGCCTGACGGGGGAGATGGTGTCCATGGGGCTGAGGCACAAGGCATGGGTTTAGTCCCGCTGCATCACAGACCTGCAGCTGTGGTGGCAGGCCAGGCAGGGGCTGTGCCGGCATGCCACAGGAGGCGTGCAGAGTTGGAGGCTCGCCAGCCTCACCTCTACAGGCCCAGGGCCAAGGTCCAGGGCATGTGGGAGCTCTATGAGGATCTATGACCTGACCTCAAGTCCCTGACTGGTCAGTCACATGCCATACCGGGTTTAGTCAAGCTCCTTGGTGCCCTACATTTCTTTGCCTCTGGCTGTTTCCAGTCATCTGTGGCTGCAGTGGGTGGCATAAGCCACCCCACCTTCTCACGCTGTCTCCACCAGGTACTGCATGCCATGATCAGCCGGATGGGGAATTACATTGCCATTCCCAACACTAGGCAACAGTGGGGGACCCTGAACCAGGTCTTTGAGGCATTAGCCGGGATACCACACGTGATGGGAGCTATTGATTGCACACATGTTGCCCTGGTCCCACCCATAGACAGGGAGGTAGTGTTCCGCAACCGCAAACACTACCATTCCCTGAATGTTCAGGTTGTATGTGATGCAAATATGCATATTCTGAATGTGGTCCCTAGGATTGCAGGGTCCACTCATGACTCCTATATCCTGCATCACTCGGCACTATTCAGACAATTTGAGGAAGGCCAGTATGAGGACTGTATACTGCTGGGTGTGTATTTCTCATCTCTGACATGCACATGGTGATCCTCTGACTAATCGTATGTGCACATGTCTGTCTTTGAGGTGTAACCCTAGTAGTGTGTGTGTCTCATCTGCCTGTCTGTGATCTAATGGGGTGGTGCCCTCCACCTCTACCTTGCTACGGTGCTGTGTGTTGATGGTAAAATCGACGCTAGCATTTGTGTCGTGGTTACAGATTATGTTGATTGCAATCCTTACATCTACCCCTTGTTTTGTGTTTCATAACTTCACACGCTGATGCATAGTTGTGCTGTTCCATCATTTGATGTCATATGTTTGTGTCAGGATGTTTTCTGCATTTGGTTTGCACATACATACTTGTGTCCATTTGGGTGGACATGAGCTCCTGCTTCAAAGTTCCACATTTCTTTCTGCAGGTGATTCAGGATATGGGTGTCGCCCCTGGTTGCTGACCCCTGTGCATCAACCATGGACACGTGCAGAGAGGAGTTACAATGAGGCCCATGCCTCCAGCCACTCCATCATAGAGTGTACCTTTGGCATTTTAAAGAGTCACTTCAGGTGTCTAGATAGGACAGGAGGGGCCTTAAAATACAAAGCACAGACCATGTCAGAGATCATTATAGCCTGTTGCATCCTTCACAACATTGCTCTCAGGCACCATATCCCTGTCCAAATTAATGAGGATCTGGAGGATGATCCTACGTGCCCTCCTGTACGTGGCCGTGGTGACACATGTGCGGGCGCAGCAGTCAGGCGGCAGGTGATTGAGGAGGTCTTCTCATGTAAGTGCTGCATATGTTGCCACATACATTTGTTTAGATATGTGTATACTACTACTACTAGTGAACATTTGTATCCCAATAGAAGTAAGATGCATCAATGCACTGACATATAACAGACACTGCCTGGCCATCTGAGCTTACAATCTAGTCATGACTGATATGCAGAAGATGTGAGCATGGCACAACAGCAGGTGGAGGTGGATTATGTGTGTCAGGATTAGTAGGCTTGGGGAAGGTGGTAAGCTGTCACACCTGATTTGTGGCTGATTGGGAAAGGGGCTGCTGCACAGCCACAGGTAGCTAGTTTGATGCTTTGGGCACAGCAAGGTGACAGGCGTGTACTCTGGGGTCAACAGTAGGAGAGCAGCCTATAGATGGGACCAGTTGCCTAGATGTGTGTGTTTCACATTTTGTAATATGAGTTGATTGGTTTGTATGCTCTGATGAGCAGGGACTGTGTGTTACTTGTTTCTGTAGAGCGCTACATATGACAAGTACCACTATATACATGCTCAGTAGTAGTTGTATTAGTGGTAGTTGAGATCAGTAAGGGAAGTTACTGCAACACCACAGTGTGCCTGCATGTATAGGTCAGCAGGAGAGCCTTGACATGGATGTGGAGACGGATATGGAACCTGTGAGGTGTCCTGACAGGGGGAGTTTTATTGCCATTATGTGTGTGGCTGTAGATTGGCCATGCAGTGCAGTGTTCCATATTTCAAGGCAGACAGAGATGATTCAAAGGCAGATCAGCAAGGTGTAGGTTACACTAGGTAAGCTGGGAGCTGATCAGGGGGTGGATTGGGGTTTTAATTGTGTGTTCAGGGAGGACTGGGGAAATATAGCTGATATCATCTAGAAAGACACCACAAGCCTCAACTACAAGCTGGGCATGTGTGTTGAGGAGGGGAGTGGAGTCCAAGACAACACCTATGTTGCGGACCTTGGAGAAAGGAAGGTATAGCCACACACACACAGACACTCTGATGGGAGGGGAGGGTTTAGGTGCACATATGGGATATCTATGCTTTGCTATTGTCATTTTCACACACTGGGATGACATGTGGCCATCAATGTCAGGTGGCAAGCAGACATCGGGGTGTGTTTTGGCAGACATAGCTCAGGAGTGGAGAGATATATTTGCAACTCATCAGCACACAGCTAGTAATGTATGTCAAGGTATGAGATAGCCACACCAAGGAAATCGATATCGACAGAGGATAATGAAGAAGCCCCTGGATATTTCCCTGTGGCACAGGACCTGACAGTGGGGTAGCAGAGGGCATTGAGACACCAGAACACACACTGAAGGGGCAGTGGGAGCGATATGGGGGGCGCAGGATAGTACTGCGGCTTCAGAGCCGAGCAGGGCACAGTAGCGAGGAGACGGTTCTGTTCAACAGTTTTGAAGGCAGCAGAGAGGTGAGGAAGGGGATGGACAGAGTATGGGCCCTTGTATTTTGCCATACACACTTCAGTGATAACTTTAGCATGAAGCGAGTCTGTACAGAGTGATGGGGAACATTCAGTCTGTAAAGGATCTTGGGGGGGGGGGGGTCTGTGAGCTGAGGACGTGAAGGTGCAGTGTGTGTTGCAGAACTCCAACATGACATATGTATGTTGCTCTTGTGTTCCTCAATCCACAGGACATACTTGGTGACCCTCCTGGTGCTGTGGTGCAGTGGCAGCTGAATGTACATCATCCAACATGCAGTAGTCTGGGGTAGGTGGACCTACAGCTACTTTGTCTGTGACGACAATCAGGGGGAGCACATGTCTGCAGTGATCTGTCATATTGTACATATGTTGCTGTTCACCTCTTTGCCCTGCAGCCCCATACCCCATATGTTGCTGTTGGCACACATATCCACATGTGTTCCTGGCCAGTTCGTCTTCTCCAACACTGTCTCTGGGACATGTCCAACAGAGCTGCGTGTGTGTGCAGGTCCTAGGTGTTCGGGTCGTGGGCTGTACGTGCACCCTTCCCTGACATTGTAGCATCAGCCAACAGCAGTGTATCATTGCATTTGACAAGCCTTTATCTCCACAAATCTCCAATTGCACACATACAGGTCATATGCTACTGCTGGCATGCTCACCTTAGCATACTGTGTGGGTGGGTGTTTTTGGGTTGGCTGTGTTATGATACAGCATGATACAGAATGCAGGCATTTTGCATTTTCATGTGGTGTGAGGGGTCTGTACACCTGGGGAGCAGTGGTGACTGTGCTATCTCTATCTTACTGCTGTTTACCTTGTGAACATTGTGGCCATGTGTTGTGTGTTGTGGGCTGACCTATCTCTTATGTGCTGACAGACCACTGCACAACAGCATTTATATATCACAGATATCACCATAATGTGGACATGCATCAGCAGTGGCTGGACATGGGGACATGGTGATTCTACACATTTCAATGACATCTTCACCCTTCACTGTGATATGTTGTGTCCTTTGAGAGCCTCAGGGGATCCCAAACAGACACTTGCTGAAAACACATGGTAGGTTGCACCTGTGGTCTTTGGGAATGACATCAGCCTTTATATGTTAATAATTTACTGTCTATTTCATGGACCTTTCATGTTGAGTCTCTGTACACCAACGCTGATGCACATGGGGTGGAGCTGTGAAACGCCTGTGTAACATGGGCATGGACATGACCATATCCATGTGACACCCTCGTCTGCGGTTCCAATTCCAAATGTCCACAACATGCACTGTGTTCTGTGTTGTGATCATGTTATGTTTGCCTGTGTGACATTTCATTACGTACATATTGATGTTTGCTTCTCTGCAATTTGGGCTGATGTTTCAAGCAGCATACCAATACATTGTTTATCCTCTTCTGACACAGGGCAGAGGACACACACAGCACATTTACTACAGTGCATCCGGCGTCACCATCACCCACCTGTTTGAGGGCACAATAACATCATGGAACTATCCCTGGGAAATGGTGCCATGGGATGTTTGACCTCTGCAAGTGGGACACATGCCTCGGATGGACATTATTGTTGGACTGCTACTTTGAGCATGACAGGCCTGTCCAACACACCATTGCTGCCGTACTCTGGCTGGGTGTCGTGTTCATCACAAAAAACACAAATGACCTTTCCAGTACTGTGGCATTTTGAGATGTCACACTTGACTATGCATGCCCAGGGTATCAAAGACAGTCTTAATGGGACTTGTTGTGTTGCAGGCACCCTTTGCACTGTGGACACTGTGTACTGGTCCCTACGTGTACAGCAGGGACTGACATTGTTGCTGTATGTTGTACATCCTTCTGACATTGTGTTGTTGTGTTTTGCCCATGTGTGTGACTTGGAATGCAGGATATACTCATCTGTTTACTTCAACACGATCATACAGCCATGCCTGTGGCACACAGGGAACATTGGAGAGGTTCTCTTGTCCATTCCCACCTACCCTCCACTTGGACATGACACTGTATTTGCCACCACACCACTTTACTGCACACCAACATCTTGGATTGATGTTTGCACTCACCTAGGGTGTTACAGTGCATGTGTGGTATCACTGTATCATGTTTCAACGTACACGGTGCATGTGCATGTGACTGACTATGTTGGTGCAACACAACACATGGCTTCTGTGTGGGTTACTGTAACATGTTTGACCTTTCTTTCCATCTCTATATACAGGTTATTGTGTTTGTTTACTGTACCGACGTGACGCTCTACATTGATTTACAAACCTAGTGTTGCATGTCTGCACAGTGCTTTTAATCCCCTGAGGTTCCGGCACTCACATTACCCTGTTATATTTGGAGTGTGGCAGTGTGGGTGTCCATTTTTTTCCTTCATTTGTGCATTCCATGTACCGTGATATATGTGTACACATGCTGTATCCACACCAACCAGTGCAGGGGGCCTTCTGCATAGTGTTACCTCTGCATGTTTCTGCGGCTTGTTTCATTTGAATTCTCTGTGTTCATGTGCCTCTGCTACCTGTTAGAATATCCTCATTTTGCATTTGACAATTGTTTTGGGTTACATTGGTGCTGCTTTGATTCCTATATCAGGCATTATGTGACAGCTGTAACATATTTTGATATCTGTGTTTACACTTTCTTACCTTTAACAACATATGCTGTTTCATTTTTGTGCCTCCTGTGTTGGTAGACAGATATATTTTTATGAAGAGATCATGAATGATGTGTGTTGGGCCCTCATCATGCACCGCCTACTGTCTACATGCACACATATGTAACTAACGCATTTGGGGCATGCTGCAGAATGTGGGGTGTGGGGGGCTAATGCATACTGTATACCATGCACCTAATGCACATTATCTCTCCTGCCCATCATCTGTGGACAGGCCAGTGACTTTTCTGTAACATGTGGGTTGCTGCCCTGCAAAATGTGTTTTCCCTTTTTTCCCTGTTATCCAATCACCATGATATTATGAAAGTCAGTATGTACGCTATCTCTGATGATTGCACAAAATAAAAATATGTGTTTGGCATACGTTTGTCTCTGCTGCTTGACCACACTGACACACGTATTTAGTGATCCCCTGGTCATGTACATGGCCCACCTGTGCTCACATCCTTGTACGGTGCCAGCTGTCTATCTGCCAGCCATCTGCCACATCACTGGGTGTTACGGGTTCCCATACAAACATTCCCTTTGAGGTAATATCTTTGCATTGCTTTTCCTGTGGTTGTTTGGGATAGTGGTTATGGACATGTGTTAGAACACCATAGGTTGTAGGTTTGATTACACATTGGGGGGTTTTGGGGGTTTTTTTGGGGGGAGGGGGTGGTTGTGCTAACCTGACCATTAGCTGCCTGCAGATTTGTCACCTATCCACATGCCTTTCCATCTCTCCTCTGTACACCAATGTGTGCCCTCTGTGCTGCCTATCCATCACATATTAGCTGTTACATATGTCTCTTTCTTTGTAGTGTTTACATAGGTAGTCTGCTTGGGGGATTGGCATTGTTGTGGTTCAGCTGGTCTGGCCCACACCTATTTGCTGTTTCAGTTCTCACATGCTCCTTTTGTGTTCTGTTCCCTATTTTGCCCTGTTCCACAGAGCATCCCCTGCCGCCCTTTGGGTTTAAGTTCTTTCCTATTTTGCATGTTGCATCCACTGCATAACATTTCATTGTGTGTGTGCATGTAGTTATATGTGGCTCTCATCCCAATTACAGACTGTGATCTGAGCTGTACACACCAGACCTGAATGTGCATTCCATCATGGTTACTGTTGGAGGTTGCCCTATCCTGGCAGACAACAGACTTTTTGTGTGATGCCCTGTAGTGTTCTTGTATGCAGCCTTTGCTAATGATCTCATGTTGGTGGTGTAGCCTACCAGTTTGTGCATTGACATTTGTGCTAATGGTCATAGGTTTGATTTCTCTCTGTTCTCTTTCATTTGTATGCCTGTCCTGCACAGTTACTTTTCATTCCTGTAACAGTCATATTTGTGCAGATCTGTGCTGTTGGCACATTATACCCTTATCACAGTTGCCAACCATCCTTCTGTCCATCTATGTGTGTCTGCCAGCTGTGTGCCATCCTTTCCTGATGTGCAGGCTGCTACCCCATGTCCTGCACTGGTACACGTTTCTGCATTGCAGCTCTTCCTGGCTGCCTCTCCTGTGTGTGCTCTGCATGGCACTGCTACTCCTCTGTCCTCCTGTCATTGCACCTATCCTGCCACCTGTACCTCCTCTACTGGACATGTCTTCCCATCCCATCCCCCGATATGTTTGTCCATTTTTCTAGCTGCCACATGGGCTGGACACAGATTTGTCTGGTCCATCAGCTCTGATCTACGTCCTTCCATCACTTGTGCATTGTCTTTCCTTGGTGCTCTGTGCAGTGTTAGGGTTACATCTGTGTTTGGCCCATACCTTTCTTGCTTTTCAACTTGGGGGACTTTACTGCCCTTGGGCAACATTTCTTGAGTCACCTATACATCCTTGGGGCATCTTTAGTCACACCTTAGATTCAGCCAGCTTATGTGGCACCTAATATGGTGCCTTGGGGGTTGCCAACCTTCCGTCATGTCCTCTGGGGCACATTATGACCCACCTTGGCTGGCGTGGTGGTCTATGATGTGCCTTCTGGTGCACCCTAAAAAGTGCATTAGGTTATGGCACTGGGGTGCGGGTATTTTTAGCTGGAAGCACCAATTGTTGGAATGTTTCTGACTGTTACAAGCAGAAAAAGGGATTGGCTTGGCCACCCTTATTCATTACACCCAATGAGGGATTGAAGTCATGACCCCTATCTCAGCAGTCATTGTATTAACCAGTGTGCTACACCTCTGTTGCTGTGATTGCAGGTCAATGCACGAAGTTAAGGTTAACGCACGGTAATGTGCACAGCTTCCCCTATCACGTGATAACGGACATGGCGCTCTTCAATGTGCGATAACCCGCGATTGCTACCTTAAGACCAGAACACCCACTACCTTATGTGGCATTCCTCACAGTAACGCTGCAACTAGTGCCAGTGACATTAAGACGGTTTAGTAAACATACCCCTAAGTATTTGGGAGCTGATGACTGAAAAAGAGAGTCTTGTGATACAAAGATATCACTATATCACTCGTGTGGTGTGGTGGCTCATACCTGATGGTCCCTAAACACGTAGATAGATTTACTTATATATTTTTACATACATGTTTTGTGTTTCACCATGGGATTATTCTATCTGGAGATATATTGTGCTTCTAGCATGTATTTATATGGACACAACAGCACTTAGAGCAGGTTAACATTTTTTAATTCACGTTATTCTTTAATAAACATGCCCATAAGTTACTGCATCTGTTCAACTCTTTGCAGTCTCTGTACCACCCAGAATTCACCTCCTTATGTCTTCATATAAATCTATGAACTTAATAATTGCTCATTAGATCGCCTTTTATTTTCCCATAGACCTTTCTCAATTTTTATTTTTCAGGTAAACTACTTTGTCGACACCCTTTCTCATCATCAAAACACATCTCCACGCCTTGACAGCCAGGACCAACCCAAGGTTACCTGACACCTAGGCAAGTCTTCAGCTGTGAGCCCTTCCCCCCTCCAGGGCATCTCAATGCCCTGCCACAATGTCCAGTATCTCTTTCCCCCTTCCATATCCCCCCAAGTGTCTAGCATCTCCCCTATTATTCCCTAACCCCCTAAGTGTCCAGCATCTCCGTTCCTTTTCCGTACCCCCTCCAAGTACCCAGGATTACCCCTCCTTTTTCCTATCCCCTCTCCAAGCATCTCCCCTCCTCTTCTCTACCTCTCTCCACCTCTCTCCTAGTGTCCAGCATCCCTCCTCCTTCCCTTCTCACTATTGGGCCTACCTTTGTCGCTTGTCATTGTCATTGCAGATGCTGTTGCTACTCCCCTTCATAGCACTAAGGATGACTCAAGGAGGTGGCACAGGGCCTCTGAGCACATGTGCATGCTTAAGCTTTGCCACCTCTGAACCTCCTGTTTCTGAGAAGGCAAACCTAGAACACGCAGATTGCTCAGAAGCTCCATGCTGGCTGTCCCAATCATCTTTAGTGCAATGAAGGGTTAATAACGGGACTGGTGCTCTCAGCAACAAATGGCAAAGGTAGGTAGTGCTGTTTTTAAGTGTGTATCACTAAGGCGTAGCACCTATGGTTGAGGATTCATCCCAAGGGTTCAGCGGCAGGACAATTGTCTGTATGCATGTTTGTTTACACAAGCATAAGCATGCACAAACAAACATGTAAACTAGCCTAGTAAATAACCTAAATTACCACAAAATCCCCACAGACTCTGACTCACTTTATGGCAACCCAAACAAGAATCTTAGAGTAGAAATCAAAATTGAAAAAAAGGAGGAGGAACTCAACCAAATAAATTATAATGTAATACACCTTTATAACATGGAGACTACCCAGGGGCATATGCAAAAAGTGGACCGAGGGGTACACGTTAAATCTAAAGAAGCCTCAGACCAGGGGGGTGGACAACGCAATATGACAAGGAAATGCCACTAAACAGCAACCACTTTTACCCCCTGGGTGTCATCCATAGGGCTAAAAATGTGTTTAGAATTTTTTAAATGCATTTAAAAGAAATAGAAACACTTAACTGCGTGAAAAGACCACTCAGTCAACAAGGCAAAAGTTCTGGTGAGGCTGGATTATGTGACTCGAGTTTCATCCTAAAATTTCAACCGGGCTGCTTCAGGACAAGATTGACAGCTTCTCTAAAGTTCCTCTATGAAGGAAACACAGACCTCCTCCAGGATTAAAAGGAGGCAGCGAAAAATGCAAACAGACCTCAGCCAATCACATCAAATCAAATGGCCATCATCCACTCAAGCGATTCATTAAGCCCAGCTGGATGCACTGAATTCAAGGTGAAAATCCACCTCTGCTCTAGACTTGTAAACTTCTGAAGTCTATCACCACTGATCAGTATGATCCACCATATCAATGGCGAACCAACGCATATCCTCCCATTGATGAGAAAACTGCAGACAGTGTTGTACCATAGGAGTCTGAGCCATTTGAGAAGAGAGATGTAATTTGTGTTCAAGTAAATGAATCCTAACTCTACAGCAGGTTCTGCCCATATAAATCTTCCTACAAGGGCAAAGGACCATATACACTACCCAAGTAGATTCACAATCTGTATAATGTTTCAAAATGAAAGTTCGCTGAGATTGTGGATCCTGCCATTCACTAATGTCCAGTGACAATTCACACATAGAACAGTGCTGGCAAGGTTGATGATGCCCGACATGTAAACGGGACAACCTTCTACGGGTGAAATCTGTATGAACAGAATGTCTCTCAAATTCTGTGCCCTGCAAAATGCAAAACATGGGCCATCCTGGAAAACCTGATGAAGGGCCAATACATGCCAATGTTTAGCAATAATACAAGCTATTGATTGTGCTTTGTTTGAATATTGTAAGATCACCACTTGTTTAGCCATTTCCGAGGTGGTTTGTTGACCAAACAGAAGGGACCGATTTGGAAACTTAGCTTGTAAAAAGGCTGCCTTGATAACCTGTTTCAGGTAACCATGATCCCTTAGTTTATTCATTAGAGTTTTTGCTTAACAATGGAAATCATAATCGGAGGAACAAATATGCTTATTCTTAAAAATTGTCCAATAGGTAATGCCCGTTTTAACTTGAAAGGATAATGGTTTCTTATAAAGAGAAGTATATAAAACTCCATTCTCCAGTGTAATTTGTACATCCAAAAATGAAATTTGTGAGGAAGAGCAAGACATAGTGAAATGTAAATTAGAATCTTGCAGATTAAGCCATTGAGTAAATTCACTTCAACTCTCTTGTGAGCCCAGCCAAATACAAAAAATGTCATCAATGAAACGGATCCATACACCAATAGAGTAAAAGCAGGTAGCTGGATACAAAAATATTTCTTCTAAAGAAGTTACATACAAATTGGCTATACTTGGGGCAACAGTGGTCCCCATAGATACACTATGAACATGAACATAAAAAGAATCCTTAAAATGAAAGTAATTCCTTTGAAGAACTAATTGCACTACAGACAATAAAAATTGCACCAAATCCTACTGGGTAGAGGATTCTATCTTAATGCATTATCAACTAACCGTAAAGCTTGTTCTTGAGGGATATTAGTATATAACGATGTGATGTCAAAAGTCACCAACAAACCCGGTTTAGAAATTACATCATAACTAGCCACTTTATTCAAAAAATCAGTGATATCCTTAATATATGATTTTGCACTCTTAAACACTGGTTGTAGAAAATAGTCCAAAAAGATAGATAAGGGCTCCAACAAAGATGCCTTTCCAGATACAATTGGTCTACCCAGAGGTGACACCAATGTTTTGTGAACGATGGGCACTGTGTCAAAAATAGGCACTCAAGGTTGAGAAACCTTCAAAAACGTATATTCATGTCAAGTAATAAAACCCCACTGGAAAGCATCTTGTAGCAAGTCAAATATTATACACTGTAACTCTGGTGTAGGATCATCCTGTACTCGTCTGTAGTACTCCTGATCAGACAATTGACGATACAGCTCGTGCAAATAATGCTCATTGTCCTGGATTGCAATGGAACCACCTTTATCAGAGGGTTTAATAAATGCTCCTGCTGAGCAAGATGGTGCAATTCTTTATGCTCTAATGATGACAGATTATGATGCTTCCATGAGTTCAAAGAATGTCTCTCCATTATCTGTAAATCCTGTAACACCAAGTCTCGAAAAGTAGCTATCCAATTATCAATTGGGCCTGGGGGAATCCAATGAGATTTGGGATGAAACATCGACATCCCCGATGACCCATAAAATCCTTGACCATGATGATGAAAAAATAATTTAATCTGTAAAGTCCTGATCATCCATTATATATTTAATCGGGCTTGAAAAGGATCATGATGATGAGTGGGAATGAAAGACAATCCACGATTCAAGACACATTCCTGTACAGGTGTCAAAGGTTTAGAAGGCAAATTGATTACAATGGATTCTGCCGTGTGTATTGCCTGGTGGCTGGTTGATTCAAATCCTCTTCGGGGCTCCATTGCCATGGGCACTGCCGGGTGCCCCGATATCTCCTGAGGCTTGAGGAGTTTCCTTGCTGTTGCATAGGGGACTTCCAAGTCTGAAATGACTGTTTGCTACCACTATCATCAGAGGATACATTTTCAGAACTATCACTGGGGGGGAGGAAGGGTACCACTGATGATAATTCAACCCTCAAAGTATCTTCTTGCTGGACCAACCAGTGATAAACATTATGAGAAGAATAATCACTCTGACCACGTTGAAACCTGTGTATCTTCTTCTGATGCAAAGTCCCTTGATAAAGGTCTAATTCCTGTTGGAATTCCTTAGATATTTCCTCAATAGTAGTGGAAGAATTAATAGTCATTAATTGAGTAGTAAACTCCTCTAATGATGAATTGACAGCTGTTAATTGCTCCTGAAGTGTCTCAATCAACAACAACATGAGATCCACAGAGCATTTATTAAGTATCGCTATCCAAAGTTTGATGTAACTGCTGTTATCCAAAAACATCCGTGAGGCCTTATCAACCTGTAAACCCTGAGGAATTGTTTGAACCACCTCCTTTTAATCTTGGAGGAGGTATATGTTCCTTTCATAGAGGAATTTTAGAGAAGTTGGCAGCCTGGTTGAAATTTTAAAAATTGTTAAACACATTTTGAGCCCTATGAATGACACCGCAGGGGGTAAAAGTGGTTGCTGTTTAGTGACATTTCCTTGCCATATCGTGTTGTTACCCCCCTGCTCTGAGGCTTCTTTAGATTTAACGTGTACCCTTCGGTCCACTTTTTGCTCCTGGGTAGTCTCCATGTTACAAAGGTGTGTCACATTATAATTTATTTAGTTGTGTTCCTCCTCTTTTTTTCAATTTTGATTTCTACTCTAAGATTCTTGTTTGTGTTAGCCTAGTAAAAAGGCCATAGTTCAGACTTCCTGCACAGTGATTGGCTCTCTGAATGGTGGAGTGGTGCAGTGCAGGAAGTTTGCACTGATCTCGCAGTTTGAGAGCTCATTGTAGGGCAGGAAGCCTGAATCACAGCAATTTTTAAGGAGCTGCAGGCAGAATAGATTAGTAAAAAATGTACTTGCTGAAGAAGGGGAGGAGGTATGAGAGAGTGGGTGGAGCTTTGGGGTGAAGTTATGAAAGAGAAAAAGAGAGAGTGGGTGAAGCCTGGTAGGATTATATGAGAGAGGGGGGAGGGGGGCTAGATAGAGAGAGACTGGAGGACTGGTAGAATGGGTATGAAAGAAACAGACTGGGAGAAGGCTAAAAGCTTATGAGATAGAGAGAGAAACAGACCAGAGTAAGCCTGGGAGGGGGTAATGAGAGACAGAGAAAGAGACAGCAACACACACACACACACACACACACATGCATACAGACCCTGATACTCCCCATGACAACGATACCCCCCCCAACACACACACACATCCACCTAGCCTCTGATACACTCCAAAAGTTCCTATGAGAGACACACATGAAGCTCCACATGCCTGATTTTGGAAATGGGGGAAACATGCCATTATGTCACATTGCTAGTGTGTACTTTTCAGCTTCTTTAGTACTGCTGACTTCTGCTGCATTTGAACCGCCACTGCCCCTAAAGGTGTGCCACCCTAGGAGGACGCCTAGTCCACCTGATGTTAGGGCCAGCCCTGTTGACTGCATCAAATCATAGAATAGCCTTTCTGCACATAAATGACAGCCTCCTGCTCTGAGCAGATGAAAGCTTACTCGAGGAGTCATCTCTTTGAATAAAATTTTAAAATCCAAACCTTAATTCTTGCTGTTCATATAACAGAGTTATAATTCTGGGCTCTAAACTAATGAGTACATCTCTCAGTTTCTCACAAATTGAACAGGGACTGAAATATATTCCATACTTTCTTCACACCTTAAAAAAAGGTTAATTAGTAGTAATTTATATAGACTTCTCCTTGAAACATTTCCAGACACCAGTTTTCATATTGATGATACTGTCCTAAAATTTGCCTCGTCTCACTTTAATCCCTTCTACATTAAATTTTCTCAGTCATGTCTTGGCTGTCCTATCCAAGGATTGAATTTTGTTTATCCTTATGTGTTTTGTTTTTCTTTATGAGATTTTTAGCTTCCAAGGAGTAGGAACTTTAATTGAAACATAAAAAGATGATGGCAAATAAAGACCATATGAATTATCCAGTCTGCCCTTCCATACCAGCTACTACAGTCCCTTTTTTTCCTTTGGAGATCTTCTGTGTCAGTCCCTTTTTTTTCCTTTGGAGATCTTCTGTGTTTGTCCTATGCTTTCTTGAATTCAGATACTGTCCTCGTCTCTACTGGGAGACTGTTCCACACATCTACCACTTTTTCTGTAAAGAAACATTTCCGCATATTACATACTCCAAAGTCTATCCCCTTTCACCTTCATCCTATGTCCCCTCATTGCAGAGCTCTCTTTCAGTTGAAAGATGCTCTCCTCCTGTGCATTTATGCCATGGAGGTATTTAACTGTCTCTATCATATCTCCCCTCTCCTGCCTTTCCTTCAAAGTACACATATTGAGATCTTTAAGTTTATCCCCATATGCCTTACAAGGAAGCCCACTGACCATTTTAGGATATTCAATTTCTAGTTAAGTTACTGGTTTTGAATACCAAGCTAAAGTTAACCAGATATCTGAATCCAGTAAACTCTAGGATGGGTATGTGGCTTAATTGGCTACCTACCAATTAAGGAGTGGAGGAGTAGCCTAGTGGTTGGGGCAAGGTACTTCAGGCCATAAGGTTGGGGGTTCAAATCCCACTAGAGGACAGCAACCTTGGGCCAGAAGGACTGGGGTTTCTAGTCCCACAGGTGCTCCTTGTGGTCTTGGGCAAGCCACTTAACCCTCCATAGCCCATGTTCCCTGTAAAATAGTTATCTCCAAGTTATAATACCCTGTTCAATGTAAACCGCACTGAAGCAGAATAGCACAGTATATAAGAGAATATAAATAAAATAAAATCTTTAATCAAACAGTGCTATCACCCTATCCAGCTAAAGGATAATGTGTCTTCAGCAAACCTCTCACTCCTTCCAAGATAACCAGATATGCTGGGGTAGGAAATTTATAAGTGATTTGTCTGGTTAATGCCGATTTAAACAGAAAAAATCTTTTGAACCTAGATTGTTATATGTCTCTGTACAGTGCTTCATATATCAAGTATGCACTTTACAAACAAGAAGAAGAAGAGGACACCAGAGAGAAACTCCTGCTGACTGAGAGATTTATGTACCACTAATAGCATGCGCATTGTAGCAGTTTACAAAGAAAGGAAACCAGTAATTTGTGCACTGAGACATAAAGATTGCATGCAACTGTAATTTCAACCTGAGAGATAAGTAAATCGAACACTACTGTTTGACAATAAACTGTTATGGGTTTCCCAGTAATAAATTCTGGATAAAGGTGAGGTTGTGTTTCTTTTCACTATTATTACTATGTTGTTTGTGGAATTTACTGTCAAATCTATGGTTTATGATTTAATTAGTCTTGATATATCGACCTTAACCCAAGGCGCCAAAGAGTTTTGCAAAATATATAATTACTTTTTTTTTAACTGCCTTCAAGTCAATGCAGACTTTTGACAACCTGGCAGCCCCTGAGTTTTCTTGGCAAAGTATGACTGGAAGTAAATTGTCATACCTTTTTTTCTTCCAAGGCAGTTGAGGGTAAAGTTACTTACCAGAGGTCACAAGGAGTGCTAGAGAGAATTGGAACGCTGATCTCTTGGGGGCTAGGCTGTTGCTTTAACCACTAGGCTACTTTTTTTATATAAAAGTAAGTAAAATACATGAAAAAACAAAATTAACATAAAATAGGTAAAGAAATGAAAAATGCCAGGGAGAGAATAGAGGAGGGGAGTGAGGGAGAAGGGCATTCTGGAACGGTCCCTGGGCTTCCACCCCTCCAAATGCCTATTCAAAGACAAGTTTTAAGGGATTTCTTAAAGGATTTCAGAGATGAATCTTGTCTGATATACAAAGGAATGGAATTCCACAACAGAACAAAGAAAGCAGTATGACGAGTGGAATCATAATGAGTGCAGCTCTTTGGAGGAATAACAAATTTGATATGATGTCGTGAGCAGAGCGTTCTGACTAGAATATATGGAATAAGAGTATCGGAGACACAGAGTGGAAGAATGTTGTAGAATGCTTTATGGGCTAGTAGAGATATTTTGAATTTGATATGATATACCAGACAGCCAATGGTGAGATTTCAGGAGAGATGTAACATGATCTGAAACTTTAGAGTGCATGATTTATTTAAGAACTGTGTTTTGAATTCATTAGAGGATTTTTATAGAATGAAGAGACAAATCATTATACAATTTCCATAAGCCAAGCCATTTACAGTAGTACTAGAGCCATCACCAAAAAGGTTACAGCAGCTTCATCTAGGAAAGGTCGGATAGCTCTAATTGACTGTAGGGCAAAGAAGCTGGATTTAGCGGTTGTAGAGATTTGCATGTCAAAAGATAGGGATGAATCAAAGAAACATCCCAGAATTTTCAGAGAGGGAAGCAATGGGAGTATGATCCCATAAATAATAGGGGGCCAAAATGGGAGGAGGTGTATTATCGGAGATCCACATGGCTTTGCATTTCGCAGTTACGTTTTAGCATCCGATCATTAGGCTATTGTGAAACAGGAGTTAATTGATTGAAGATCCAGAGCATGAGGATCAAGGCAAGCAACTAGCTGGATATCATCAGCAAAAATGTGTGTGAAAATGGCTAGAAACTTCATTAGCAGGGCAAGAGGAGCAAAAAAGATATTAAAAAGAACAGGGGAAAGAACTGACCCCTGCATAACCCCACAAGAAAGGGATTGCCCAGAGGAATCAGTTAATTGCAAGAAGAATGAGAATGAACGATCAGATAGGAAACAGATAAGCCAGCTGAGATCTGTTCCTGAGATTTATTTATTTGTTTTTCTATACCATGCTATTACAGATCAGTGCGGTTTACATAAAACATGGTTTACCGCACTATTACAGAACAGTGTCGTTTACATTAATCATATGAACTAGATTTACATATAATTATTTAACATGGTTTATATCTCACATGTGAACAGAAAACTATTTTATATTGAACAGTAACAAGTTTGCAGCAGGTTTGTATACCTAGGAACATTCTTACATTGCAGGAACTTATTTACATTAATACAGGATTAAATTGGCGTTCAGCTGTATTGGATGTCTGTAAGGCTGATCTAGGGTGAATGGTTATAGGTTAGCTGGAAGAGGTGAGTCTTCAAGGCCTTCCTAAAAGATATAAGATCCGGGATGGCGCGTATCATTGGTGGTAGTTCATTCCATTGAGTTGGTGCAAATAGAGAGAAGGCACGATTCCTAGTTGACTGTGTACAGGTTCTTACTGTTGAGGGAGTCATGAGAAAGTTTATCATGCATGTTCTTCTGATCCTGGTCTCCGGCGTTTGTTGTATAAGTTCTGAGAGCGAGGTTGCCGACATTTCATGCAGGGCCTTGAAGGTGAGTACCAGTGCTTTGTACATCAGGCGACTTGCTATGGGGAGCCAATGAAGCTGCATCAGAAGAGGAGTGATGTGGTTGTATCTGGATGCAGACAAGATTGTGCGGGCAGCTGTGTTCATGGCAAGTTGTAGTGGCTGGAATGTGAGCTTTGACATCCCATGAAAGATGATGCTGGAATAGTCCAGATGAGGGAGGATGAGAGCTTGAGCAACTGAGCGGAAGTCTGAGGACTCAAGGAGTGGACGTAAGTGCTGGAGGGCTCTCAGTTTGTGGTAGACTGTTTTGGTGATATTTTGAATGTGGGTCTCCCAGCACAGGCATTGGTCAATTGCTACTCCCAGGTATCGGACTTCTTCTTTGGTTTTGAGGTTAAAGTCTTTCACTTTGAGGGAGGGTGGTGGGGTAAATGTGGGGTCTTTGGATATGAATAAGACCTCAGTCTTATTGATGCTGACCATCATGTTGTGTGTCATGAGCCAATCTGAGACTGCGTTGAAGCATGCAATTATGGACGAGTAGTCCCGCTTGTCAATGAGGAATGGAATGTACAGTAACACATCGTCGGCGTAGATGTGGTAGGGTATGTTGAATGATTGAATGATAGAACAGATTGGTTGTATGCAAATGTTAAAGAGTAGGGCTGAGAGGGAAGATCCTTGGGGAACCCCTTGTGTTTGTTTGAAAGCCTTGGATGTCTGGTTATCTATGCAGAATTGTTGTTGTCGGTCAGATAGGTAGGATTTGAACCAATCTAAGGCTAGGCTTCTTATGCTTTTTTTGTACAGCGGGTGAGTAGGAGGTTGTGGTTGACAGTATCAAAAGCTGAGGTGATGTCCATAAATATGAGGATGAATCCTTGTTTTTTCTTGTCAAGGCCTGTATGGAGTCTGTCAAGGAGAGTCGTGAGAAGGGTTTCAACACCATGCTATTGACACAATTTGTACTGTTGCTGGTCTATGGGTGCGTAGGAATCAATGTGGTCCTGGGTCTGTTGGTATACGATCTTTTCCATGATTTTGGTTAGGAAGGGGAGGCTTGAGATTTGTCTGTAGGATTTGATATCTGATGGGTCAAGTTTGTTATTCTTGATCAGAGGTCTGATAGAGGCAGTTTTAAAAGGGGGAGGAAGAATGCCTTCAGATAGTGATATGTTCGTGATTCTGGCTATGATTGGGCTGAGGTGGGATTGTGTTTGTTTGATCCAGAATGGAGGGAACGGGTCCGTTGGGGAGGTCGTGGTGTTGATCCCACTGATGATTCTTTCTATTTGTTTGGGAGGGTATGGATAGAAGGATTCCAGGGTTGGTGAAGGAGTGTTGGCAGAGTTGTAGCGGAGCTTGGGTAGTTCATGAATCACTGGGTTAGTTGATGATGCCTGTATCAATGAGAGTGTGGATGAGCACGCTGTGATAACTACAGTGCCTTGCAAAAAGTATTCATCCCCTTGATTTTGGTCCTGTTTTGTCACATTGCGTACAACTTGGAATTGAAAATGGAGGTTCATTTGGATGTTAGGTAATGGACCTAACAATATAGTCCAAATTGGTGAAGTGAAATGACAATAAAATACCTTAGTTGGAGGTGAATATGTATTCATTTCTTCTGCTATGAAACCCTGAAATAAGATCTGGTCCAACAATTTAACCTCAGAAGTTAATAATTAGTTGATTAGGGTCCAGCTTTGGGCATTCAGTATCACTAGATCTGTCATATGAAGCCTGTATAAATATACCTGTTCTGAAAGACCCCGGACTCTACAACACCACTAAGAAAACAACATAAAGACCAAGGAGCACTCCAAAAAGGTCAGAGACAAAATTGTGGATAAGTACAGATCAGGGATGCATTATAAAAAATATCCCAAATTCAAGGAGCACCATTCAATCCATTATAACATAATAACATAGTATATGATGGCAGATAAAGACCAGTATGGTCCATTGAGTTTGCCCAGCAAGGCAGAAAAAGTAGGTGAACCTGCCGCTCCATGCAGGCCACCCCTCCCCATGCCTTTGTTTAGGGGTGTACTCACCACTCCTTGTAGGCCACCCCTATTTGTTGAGATATAAGAGATAGTTATGCTTGTTTTGGTGTTATCCTGATGCTGTAAAAGGATCCAGTGTCTTGCCTATGCCATTTTAAATTCTGTCACTGTATTTTCCCCCACCACTTCCATTGGGAGGGCATTTCAAGCATCCACCACCCTTTCAGTGAATAAGTATTTCCTGACATTGCCTTTCAGTTTACCCCCTTGCAGCTTCATGTTATGCCCTCCAGTTTTACAGCTTTCCCGTCTTTGAAACAGATTTGTTTTTTCATTAATACTCTTTAAGTATTTGAAGGTCTGAATCATATCTCCTTGTCCCTCCTCTCCTCCAGAGTGTACATATTTAGGTCTTCAAGTCTCTTCTCATAAGTCTTCTGATGCAGGCTCTAAATCATTTTGGTCTGCTTCCTCTGAACTAGAAATAGAAATATGACAACAGAAAAAGACCACATGGCCTATCTAGTCTGTCTTTCCATATCAACAACTACTACAGTCCCCTTTTTACCTTTAGAGATCCTGTGTGTTTGTCCCATGTTTTTTTAAATTCATTTACTGTCCTCATCTCTACCACCTCCACTGGGAGACTATTCCACAGATCCACTACTCTTTCCGTAAAGAAATATTTCCGCATATCACTCCTGAATCTATCTTCCTTCACCCTCATCCCATGTCCCCTCATAGCAGAACTTGCTTTCAATTGAAAGAGGCTCTCTCCCTGAACATTTATGCCATGGAGGTATTTAAACATCTCAATCATATCACCTCTATCCCGCCTTTCCTCTAAGGTGTACATATTAAGATCCTTAAGTCTGTCCTCATATGCTTTGTAATGAAGACCACTAATCATTTTAGTAGCCACCCTCTGCACCGACTCCATCCTGTTCACATCCTTTTGAAGGTGCCGTCTCCAGAATTCCACGCACTATACTCCAAATGAGGTTTGTCAGACGGCTGCCTGGGTGAGAATCTTCACAGTCTTGGCAAGTGCATATATCTATATGATTTGCAAGGGATTGTGGGCAATGCAGTTCATTCACACCAGACACAGCTGCTGACAATAATTTAGTTGTGCTCAAGTGTTAAAGCCAATAAGAAATTTATTTATGGGGTTATTTCTCCCAACACAGATATGCTTGGTAGCACATAAATAAGGTTACTTGCTTCCAGTGTTTAACTTGGAAAAACAAAGTCAAAATCAGGAAAACAACATTCAAACTTGTCAGGCATTAGCTAATGTTTTCTTAGCATATATAAAACAACAAACGAAAAGCCACAAAGAAAGAAAAAAAACCTGTTCTTTTCAGGTTAACTTCTGATAACTTCCCACATAGATTCAGAAGTGATTCTCTCCTAGCTCACAAGCAATTAGGTAAGGCTCAATTGCTAGCAGTTATCCAGCTGAAACCCCTTAGCTGGCTTGCTTTCTACTGTGTGGGTCAAATCCTGCTTCAGGAGCTTTTCTGAGTAGATTAAAGAACAAGTTTGTATTTCTTTGTGATGGTTGCTGTACTTTATAACAGAAAATCACCAAAGGAGTTTGGACAGAGAGCAGTCCATATAAACACATTCTTCATCTGCAATCATTCCCCCTTCTTCAACAAGCATGGGTTCAATATCATGGATTGGCACAGATGAATCTCTCAATGGAGCACTTTCAGGAGAATACTTGTTTCCCTGCTGTCTTTCAAGGTTATAGCTAGGGCATAGATCAGTGTTCATACCTGAGCTTCCATTGCTGTTAGAGTTCCTCTCTATATAGCCTGGCCAGTATGTAGTCCAGTTCTTATGTCCAGCCTTCCAATCCAGATCCCTGGACACTGGATCTCTCTTCACATACCTTCTGGCACAGGTCTTAGGGTCCCTTCCACGTGCAGCCGTCTCCCTCACAGGTAGCGTCTGGAGTTTCCTAGCTCTGCAGCACCATTCCTCTGGCTTTCCCCAGTCCAATGGTGTATGCTGGCCCTTGAAATGCCTCCCAGTATACGTACTGCTCTGGACCCTTCTAGACCTCTCAAAGGCTTTTCTCTTCCTTCTTCCAAAGGGTTTCTTTCCTTCTCTGTCCGTCCGGTTTGGCTTTTGCTTCTGATGATCCTTCAGATAAAACTGATGATCAAGCTCAAGCTGATTCTCAGGATAATGAGGATAATTCTCTGTAGAATAAACTCTACCTTTATTCTGCCTAGATGAGTGCTCCCCCCTAATACAGCGCAGCTGTGCTGAATCAGGCCCTGCCCTTTGAGATGAGTGCTTAGGGATTACCTCATAGCCCTCCTGATTGAACACACGTTTCCCCACTTCAGCTCCTCTAATGGCTGTTGGAAACCTGGTGCATTCTGGGACTGGTAGTCTTTTACGGGAAAATTCTGTTTTCTTATTTCTACCAGAACTGACAGGTTGCTTGTTCAGAGTCACTTCACCTTTTCTATAGCTCCTTCCTGAGCTATGATAAGCTTCCTTATCACAGGTTGCACCAAAGACTTATACAGAGGCATTATCACATCCTTTTTTCTGCAAGCCATTCCTCTCCGTATGCACCCAAGCATCCTTCTAGCTTTTGCCATCGCCTTTTCTACCTGTTTAGCTACTTTAAGATCATCAGACACACCCACGCCTAGGTACCACTCTTCTTTAGTGGACAAAAGTACTTCACCCCTATACTATATTGCTTCCTTGGATTGCTGCAGCCCAAATGAATGACCTTATATTTTTTAACATTAAATCCCAGCTGCCAAATTCTAGACCATTCTTCAAGCTTAGCTAGATCCCTCCTCATGTTATCTACACCTTCCTGGGTGTCTACTCTATTGCAGATTTTGGTATCATCCGCAAAGAGGCAAACTGTTTTCAGCCTTGTTATATCCTTTGCAAGATACGATCTCCAGAACTGAACACAATATTCCAAGTGAGGCCTCACCAGTGGCATTAGTGGCATTAGTACCACTCACCAGTGGCATTAGTACCTCTTCCTTTCTGCTGGTAATTCCTCTCTGTATGCACCCAGCATCCTTCTGGCTTTTGCCACCACTTTAACACACTGTTTCGCCACCTTGAGATCCTCAGAAACAATCACTCCGAGGTCCTTCTCCTGGTCCGTGCATACCAATCTCTCACCCCCTATCACATACAATTCCCTTGGATTTCTGCTTCCCAAGTGCATGACACTGTTCTTCTTCACATTAAATCTTAACTTCCAATCATTTGACCATTCTTCCAGCTTTTGTAGATCTTTCCTCATGTTCTCCATTGCCTCAGAGGAGTGCACTCTGTTGCAAATTTTTGTGTTATCTGAAAAAAGACAGACTTTTCCATTCAGTCCTTCAGCAATATCTCTCACAAATACATTGAACAGAATCAGGCCCAGGAACGAACCCCGGGGAACTCCGCTAATCACTTTCCTTTCATTCAAGTGAGTTCTGTTTACCGTCACCTTCTGGCGTCCAGTTCACCATCTTGGGACCCATTTCCAAGCTGTTGAGTTTATTGATAAGCCTCTGATGAGGACCAGTATCAAAATAACAAAATAAAAGGAATATGGCACCTCTACAAAACCTGACAAGAGAAGGCCGCCCACAAAAACGCACAGACCAGGCAAGGAGGGCATTAATCAGAAATGCTACAAAGACACCAAGGATAACGCTAAAGGAGCTGCAAAGATCTACAGTGGAGATGAGAGTATTTGACCATAGGACCACTTTAAACTACATACTCCACAGAGTGGGGCTTTATGGAAGAGTGACCAGAAAAAAGCCATTGCTTAAATAAAGAAATAAGAAAACATGTTTGGAGTTTGCACAACAGCATGTGGCGGAGACCCCAATGGAAGAAGGCACTCTGGTCAGATGAGACGAAAATTGAACTTTTTGGACATCATGGGAAACATTATGTGTGGCGCAAACTCAACACGTCCCATCATCCTGAGACCACCATTCCCACAGTGAAACATGGAGGCAGCATCATGATGTGGGAATGTTTTTCATTGGTAGGGACAGGAAAACTGGTCAGGATTGAAGGAACGATGGATGGCACGAAATACAGTGCAATTCTTGAGGAAGACCTGTTTCAGTCTGCCAGAGATTTGAGACTGGGATGGAGGTTCACCTTCCAGCAGGATAATGACCCTAAACATACTACTAAAGCTGATTTAAAGGGAAACATTTAAATATCTCGGAATGGCCTAGTCAAAGCCCAGAACTCAATCCAATTGAAAATCCGTGGCATTAGTTGAAGATTGCTGTACACAAACACAACCCATTTAACTTGGAGCAGTTTTGCCTTAAGAAATGTGTGAAAATCCCAGTGACTAGATGTGCTAAGCTAATAGAGACATACCTCAAGAGACCTGCAGCTATAATTGCAGCAAAAGGTGGCTCTACAATGTATTGACTTTGGTGGGTGAATACATATGCACACTCCTGCTTTCAGTTTCTTATTTTTGTCTTAAAGGATATTTTGCACCTTCAAAGTCATAGCCATGTTGTGTATAACACATAGGGGCTTGTTTACAAAGCTGCGGTAGCGGTTCGCGATCGTTATCGGAGCCGCGACCCCATTGATTTCAATGGGGCCGCAGCTCCGATAACGACCGCGAACCGCTACCGCGGCTTTGTAAACAAGCCTCATAGTGCTACCCCCCAAAACTCCATTTTAATTCCAGGTTGCAATGCAACAAAACAGGGCAAACACAGAAGGGATGAATTCTTTTGCAATGCACTGTAGATCAAAGACTGCTGAAAGATCTAGTGACACAATGAGAGCTACTTTACCAAAGTCAAGAAATTTATGGATTTCATTTAACATAGAGATTAAGCAAGCTTCTGTGCTATGGAGAACCCTAAAACCAGATTGACGGGGATGAAGGATATTTCTTTTTTCCACAAAATCTCTAAGTTGAAAAATAAAATTCAGAAAGTTTAGCCATAAAAGGAAAATAAGAGACAGGTCTGTAATTCTCAACTGTATTAACATCCATGGAGCCTTTCTTCAAAACTAGAGTAACAGAGCCATGTTTCCGTGACTTAGGGAGGATACCAGAAGACAATGATGAATTGACCATAGAAAGAATGAACTGGTGAAGGGAGTGAAGATGAGTTTTTAAAAAGTAGGAAAGGGTTCCAACCGTGAATTAGAGCAGTGAAGCTATGTAAGGGTGTGCTTCAGATAGGGCAAGGTAACTTGGGAAAAGAAGACCAAGTACCTGAATGGCGATTGGACTGAGAAAGAGACATAGGCATCTGTGAAGGGGAAGCGCAACATGAAACTCTCTTGGAAAAATGGCAGACGTGGGAAAGGAGTGAATAATATGAATCAGATCTGAAGTGTGCAGGAAACTCCTTGGCATGAAAGGCCTCTAGCAGAGGGCAGGATGAGGTTGCTAGGTCACCAAGATCCCCAAAAGTTTTTTTTAGAGGGGTTTAAGCTGTTTTGAAAGCAATAAAAAAGTATTACTTTTTGGCTATAGAAATGCTTGCAGAGTAAGCATACAAAGCCTCCTTAAATTTCCTCAAAAGAGAGGGTGACTTTGCTTTTCTCCAGGCCCTTTCTGCATGTTCAAGCTGCCTTTTGAGGGAATGAATACCATCAAATTGGATTGTCTAGACTGAAGAATTTTCCAAACACAAAGCGGACTTCAAACTTCATTTTTAGCATTAAAATAGGGTTTTTAAAGCCTGAAAATCCAGAATTAAACTTATTTTAATTTATCTAAGGCTCCAGTGCTCTCTGTGGGTCTGGGAAGTGAAGCCCTGCACCCCTCCTGGGGCACCAAACAGGTGCTATAGGATTGGTGTGATATCAAGATCCTGATGATGCACTTTAGGGCTACTAGACAGAAGAGACCATGTCTACTAGTCAGACAGTACACCAAGACCCCTGATGTAGACCTGAGTGTCGAAACTTGGCAAAGTCAGGTCACTAAATAAAACTGCTTGTGTGAAGACTCATTGGTGTGGCTGTGTTTTTTTTTTCTCTGCTTTGTGTTTGGATGATATTGTTTATTAAGCCTCCTTCTCCTTTATTTGTAGATTGACAAATTGTTCTTCTAAGAGGTGCACACCTATTGTAGGCCAGTCTAACAGAGGTATTCCAATAGGAAACTTGGTCATTGAGGGAAAGAGTAACAAAATTAGAAGCAAAGAAACAAGTGTGGGGGCGGAGCCTGATGTCCAGCGGGTAGGACGCTTTGCGTTGAAGCTCCCGAGAGGCCTACTCAGAATCCTGACTTAATACCTATATAAATTTACTATTTCGCTCCGAGCTGACCGGGGCACCTCGGGGGGATGGCGGCCCACAAACCAGCGCGCTTGGACTTCGGGTCTCCTTCTTCTTCTCACGGAAAACGCTCCAAAACGGAGGTGTCCTCCCCGCAGAAGATGGTTCCATTTCGTGAAAACCCCGCAATGCACCTGGAGATTTTGGAGGAAATACGTGGCGTGAAGGAGTTGGTGCAGTCTAATGGAGAAGCGCTTCGAGCCATGCGAGAAGACTTTGGAGTGCTCCAAGACCGACTTGAAGGTCTTTCATTACGGCAGGACAATATGGCGGGTGTCCTCGACTCGCACGAGGTGCGCTTGGGCAAACTGGACGAGGCTGAGCGCCAGATACAGAATCTTCAAAAGGAGTTGGAAGATAGCAATAATCGCGCCCGTCGCAACAATGTGAGGCTCCTCGGAATGCCGGAGGGGGTGGAAGCAGGAGATATAAGAGAATTCTTGCTCAAAACTCTTCCCTCCTTGCTGAAGATCACTTTTCACAGAGAACTGGAAATCGATCGAGCACACCGTGTTCCTGCCCGCATGGCGCTCAACCGCACGACCCCCCGGCCTATTATCTTTAGCTTGCTACGATATCAACAAGTGGAACAAATTTTACATGCTGCCCGAGCGAATCATCATTTGGAATATGAAGGTCGTAAGGTCTCCTTCTTTCCTGATTTGGCAAAGCCTACCGTTGACCGTCGGAAGAAACTCCTTGCTCTTCGCCCTCGACTTCAACAGCTACAGGCTCGCTTTGGCCTGTTGTATCCAGCGAAGCTCCGAGTGACTCTCCACAACCAGACCAGGACGTTCGAGGATCCTGATCTATTATCAACATTTTTGGACTCCAAAGAAGCAGAACAGATACGCTAATCCCAAATCTTGGACTCTTATCTGCCGGCTCTGTCCGCCATTTTGAAGGGCCCGATGCGGCGGTCATAGCCCAGCACAGAAATAGCCTGGACTTTCTTTCTTTCTCTGTATGACTTTTGTCTTTGGTCTCCTATCCCTTCATGATGTGTGCCTCGGTCGGATTCGGAGCACGCACAGTCCTACAGGTTATATGTTTTTTCAATTTCGGCCTTCTCTGGGGTTTCTCCCCGCAGACACATGGTCGCCAGTAATTTTGGGGTTTTGCTTCTCCTCTACTGTACTGTGGTTTTCTTTGTTAATGTGGGGCGCTTCATTGTATTATATTAGCTTATTTTTCCTATGTCATGTGTACAGCCAGATACAGTCAGTTTGAGGGACACAGTGAAATTATGTGTGCTATCATGCTCAGAATTTCAACTTTTCTGAATGGCCTCATGTAAAATCTTATTATTCATTATACAAGGCATTGCTGGTCCACTCAGCAGAAAGAAAATCCTTAGCTATCTTAGCCACGAGCACGTTGATTAGGTGTTTCTTTAGGAAACGCATAACACTCTGCTGAAACACTGAAACTCAATGCTAGGCCTCACATGGTAGCTGCCTATTCTCCCACCGTTTCCAAATGGTACGGGATAGTCATTCTGGTTAAGAAGTCTTTGCACGCTACTGTACCTGATAGTAGCGCTGACATGGAGGGTAGATGGGCCCGTGTACACCTTGAGGTTGGAGATAGTGAATTCACGTGTATTTGCACTATGTCCAGAATGTGGACAACCCTGCTCACTATGCAAGTCTTGCGCAGTTGGCCTCGGCCTCCGCCAATGCTCCATTAATACTTGGTGGCGATTTTACTCAAGTGTTCCCTCAATCTTTTCTTTTCAAACAAGGTGCTTGTTGGTTGGAGGCTCCAGTACCGAGCAGACCTGTGTGGCTAGATATAGTAGCGGGCCTTTGCTCACCGATTCCTCTTACCTTACTCCCTGGTATGACTCTCCCATTAGACTCCCACTATCCACCAATGTTTTTCGACACTTTAGGTGCCTTTAATACTCCTATGCAACCTTTCGACTCCCGACTCTGGTCAGTGTAACTTCAGCATTGCATTCGGAGCGCTAGAGTACTCCCGCCATCGGCACTCTCTGCATAAGGTTGATTGGAAACTTCCGATCTCTCGGTAGTTTACCGGGTGTAGCATCCAATTTTACTAAACCTTATGTAATGCTATCACTAGAGATACCTCTATAGCGCAGAAAGTATGGGAGAGAGAATTGCATGTGACTTTAACCTCGGAGCAATGGAGCCTTATCTGGAGCAGAGGGACACGGGTTTCCGACCCGCCTCACTCACTCAGACCCTCTTCTTTCTAGCCCACCGGTGTTTTTACACTCCTCACAGTTTAGACAAATGGAACACTACTCAGGGTAATGGTTGCTGGTCATTGGTTTATTACTTCATTTCATGTTATGCATGAATATCCCGCACTACAGTATAACTGGCGTCGGGTCTGGGGTCGTATTTAGTCTATATTGCACTCTCAGGAGTCCCTTTCTTGGAAGATAGTGGGACTTCGCCCAGTTGCGGGGATCCCCCCTCTCCCAAGAAATGGCTTATCTCCTTTTGAACTTTATGCTTGGCATTGCTGTTTCCCTCATTAAGTAATACTGGGAAATTAGTTCCCATCTGAGCCTCAATGAATGGTGGAATCATGCCTGTCTCTACAGTAAATATGAACAAATACTTCGTCTGTGCGCTTCCTCCGTTCAGACTCCTTCTTATTGGTCTTACTGGAAGATGTTCAATGAATATGTACATTTTGCTAAATGCTCTCATCTGACTGTCTAACTTTGTATATATCTCTGTCTCATGATCATGCTGTATTGTGGATACTTTTTTGATCGTTTGATGTATAATCACTGTTAATTGGAAGCGCTCACATGCTGATACAAACGGGTAGAGAAGAAGCACCGGGGTGGGGGGTAATGGGTTTACTTTTCCTTATTGTATACTTGTTTTGTCTCTTTTGGTGTGTTGTTTCTTTTGTTTGTTGCAAAATGAAAATAAAAGTTTCAAAAAAAAAGAAGCAAAGAAACAACTACCAGCAAGGGTAGTGTCATGAGTGAAGATAATGATTGAATTGTTCAAGCGTTGTAGTAAAACGTAGAGAACATACAAGAGACCAGATAAAGATCTGACCAAGGCAAGGGACAAGAATGAGCAGGTGAAACAGCAACCGGAGAGTCCTTAAAGGAAAATAAAAGGTCAAGAGTGTGACCTGCTGCATGTATTGGGGTTTGAACTTTCTGGAACATTCCTAGATCAGCCAGGAGAGCAAGGAATTCCTTGGCCCTATTTACACAGGGAGCTTCAGCATGAATATTGAAATTTCCTAGAAGCATGGAACCATCTGAAATTAGCCCTAGCAGGAGATTCTAGTCAAGTCCTGAAAGAGAGGAAGGACAATAAATTAATAGAAGAAATATAGTGGGTTGTGAATCTATGTGAATAAGCAGGAATTCCTCATAGTCCAAAGGAAAAGATAGTGCCAAGCATGAGACCTTTTCCTTTGATTGTAAATCACTGCTACACCTCCTCCCACTCTAAGGGGGTAGTGCTCATAAAAATACGAGAACCTTGCAGGGGAGCTATGAGATGGGAGAGGGGAATCACCCTCATGGAGCTAGGTCTCAGAAAGACATAACAGATCCAGAGTGTTCAAGAATAAGAGCTGTCTTCTTTTTAATCGAACAGGCATTAAGTAGGCCTAAGTTATTGTAACGGAGGAAGATATCATAGGATAAGAGTGAGCAGATGTGGTAATAGGGCAATATGTAAAATGTCTTACCTGACGTTGCTGAGAGCAGGCGGTAGAGAAGGGGACTTTGTGGCCATAAAATACAGGAATGGGGCAAGACAAAGAGATAGAGTTGTTGTTGTTGTTAAGTGTCATTGTGTCAATGTCAACTCATGGCGACCCACTGGATAGTTGTCCTAAACTAGGTTTGATCTTCAGTCAGGTGGCTCATTGTTGACAGAGTGGCATCCATAGCTGCTGCTATTCTATTGATCTATCTCAAAGCTGATCTTCCTCTTTTGCGTTGACCTTCAACCTTGCCAAGCATGATGTCTTTCTCTTTCTTCGCATGATGAGTCCAAGGTATGAAAGTCGAAGTCTTGTCATCTGAGATTCTAAAGAAAGCTTAGGTTTGATCTCCTCTAGTACTGACTGGTTTAGGCAGTCCATGGTATACACAGTATTCTTCACCAGCACCATAATTCAAAGGCATCAATTTTCTTTCTATCTTTTTCACTGTCCAACTTTCGCATCCATATGACATTATTGAAAATATCATGGCTTGGACAAATCAAATCTTTGTGTGAAGAGAGACATCCCTTATCTTGAGAATATTGTCTAGGTCTTTCATAGCCATTCTACCAAGAACAATGTGTTGTTGGATTTCTTGACTTCTTGTCATTTCTTTATTCGATCCAAGCAGGTTAAAGTTGTCAACTATTTCAATTTCTTCTTCACCATTGCTGAACTTTTCTTTGTCTTCTTTATGTTAAGGTGTAGGCCCATTTTAAGACTATGTTCCTTGATCTTGAGATGCAAATGTTTTAGATCATCTTCACTTTCAGCCAGTATTGTGATATCATCAGCATAGCAAAGGTTGTTGATGAGTCTTCCATCAATCTTCATATCTTGGTTATCTTCATACAGTCATGCTTCTCTGTAGATTTGTTCTGCATATAAATTAAACAGGCAAGGGGAATGTATGCAGTCTTGTCCTACACCTTTTCTGATTTTAAACCATTCTGTTTTCTGTTTGAACTGTTGCTTCTTGATCAGTGTAAACGTTGTTCAGGAGAACTATCAGATGTTCTGATATACCCATGGGGACTGATATTCAAAAGGCATTTACATGGTTTACAGCCCAGTAAACTGTGTAATTGCCTTAAATGGGGATACTCAATGCCACTTACATGGTTAGTGCCTTTGAATATCCCCTTCTAACTCCCCGTGTGCCCTGATGCTATCCGGATAGCATCGAGGCATGCTGGGGGCATTACGGGGTAGAGGGGAGGTGGAGACTGTCATTAACCTGGCAGCGGTGATATTGCATGCTGCCCAGTTAGCAACCTGTGCTTATAAGATAGGCAAGGAAAACCCTTGCCTACCTTTATGGCACAGGAATTAACCGGGCAACATGCAATATCACTGCTGCCCGGTTAGCTTCAGCAGCTTCCAGCATGTGCGGTGATTCCCGGATATTCAGTGCTGCCACCGTGGCTAAAATGCAGCTGACTCAATATTGGCCCCATGCTTCTTAATGTGACTGAGAGTTTCTCATGGTTTACCCTAGGGGTCTCCAATTCTGGTCCTGGAGGTCACCAAACCAGTCAGGTTTTCAGGATATCTCTAATGAATATGCATGAGATATATTTGCATGCACTGTCCCATTGTATTCAAATATATCTTATGCATATTGTCGTAGGTCACCCGCCCAGGCGGTAGCCTGGGAGCAGGTGAACTCGCCTGTCTTACTCTCTACGATTACTTTCTTTTTTTTTTTAAACTTTTATTTTCATTTTGCAACAAACAAAAGAAACAACACACCAAAAGAGACAAAACAAGTATACAATAAGGAAAAGTAAACCCGTTACCCCCCACCCCGGTGCTTCTTCTCTACCCATTTGTATCAGCATGTGAGCGCTTCCAATTAACAGTGATTATACATCAAACGATCAAAAAAGTATCCACAATACAGCATGATCATGAGACAGAGATATATACAAAGTTAGACAGTCAGATGAGAGCTTTTAGCAAAATGTACATATTCATTGAGCATCTTCCATTGAGACCAATGAGAAGGAGTCTGAACGGAGGAAGCGAACAGACGAGGTATTTGTTCATATTTACTGTAGAGACAGGCATGATTCCACCATTCATTGAGGCTCAGATGGGAACTAATTTCCCAGTATTACTTAATTAGGGAAATAGCAATGCCAAGCATAAAGTTCGAAAGGAGATAAGCCATTTTTGGGAGAGAGGGGATCCCCGCAACTGGGCGAAGTCCCACTATCCTCCAAGAAAGGGACTCCTGAGAGTGCGATATAGACTAAATACGACCCCAGACCCGACGCCAGCAATACTGTAGTGCGGGATCTTCATGCGTAACATGAAGCAATAAACCAATGGCCGCAGGACGTGTCCAGCAACCATTACCCTGAGTAGTGTTCCATTTGTCTAATCTGTGAGGAGTGTAAAAACACCGGTGGGCTAGAAAGAAGAGGGTCTGAGTGAGTGAGGCGGGTCGGGAACCCGTGTCCCTCTGCTCCAGATAAGGCTCCATTGCTCCGAGGTCAAAGTCACATGCAATTCTCTATCCCATACTTTCTTCTGCGCTATAGAGGTATCTCTAGTGATAGCATTACATAAGGTTTAGTAAAATTGGGTGCTACACCCGGTGAACTACCGAGAGATCGGAAGTCTCCAATCAACCCTATGCAGAGAGTGCCGATGGCGGGAGTACTCTAGTGCTCCAAATGCAATGCTGAAGTTGCACTGACCAGAGTCGGGAGTCGAAAGGTTGCATGAGAGTATTAAAGGCACCTAAAGTGTCGTAAAGCATTGGTGGATAGTGGGAGTCTAATGGGAGAGTCATACCAGGGAGTAAGGTAAAAGAAATCGGTTAGCAAAGGCCCGCTACTATATCTAGCCACACAGGTCTGCTCGGTACTGGATCTTCCAACCAACGAGCACCTTGTTTGAGAAGAAAAGATTGAGGGAACACTTGAGTAAAATCGCCACCAAGTATTAATGGAGCATTGGCGGAGGCCGAGGCCAACTGCGCAAAACTTGCATAGTAAGCAGGGTTGTCCACATTCGGGGCAAAGTGCAAATACACGTGAATTCACTATCTCCAACCTCAAGGTGTACACGGGCCCATCTACCCTCCATGTCAGCGCTAATATCAGGTACAGTAGCGTGCAAAGACTTCTTAACCAGAATGGCTATCCCGTACCATTTGGAAACGGTGGGAGAATAGGCAGCGACCATGTGAGGCCTAGCATTGAGTTTCAGTGTTTCAGCAGAGTGTAATGCGTTTCCTGAAGAAACACCAAATCAACATGCTCGTGGCTAAGATAGCTAAGGATTTTCTTTCCTTTGAGTGGACCAGTAATGCCTTTGACGATGAATAATAAGATTTTACATAAGGCCATTCAGAAAAGTTAAAATTCTGAGCATGATAGCACACATAATTTCACTATGTCCCTCAAACTGACTGTATCTGGCTGTACACATGACATAGGAAAAATAAGCTAATATAATACAATGAAGCGCCCCACATTAACAAAGAAAACCGCAGTACGGTAGAGGAGAAGCAAAACCCCAAAATTACTGGCGACCATGTGTCTGCGGGGAGAAACCCCAGAGAAGGCCGAAATTGAAAAAACACATAACCTGTAAGACTGTGCGTGCTCCGAATCCGACCGAGGCACACATCATGAAGGGATAGGAGACCAAAGACAAAAGTCATACAGAGAAAGAAAGAAAGTCCAGGCTATTTCTGTGCTGGGCTATGACCGCCGCATCGGGCCCCTCAAAATGGCGGACAGAGCCGGCAGATAAGAGTCCAAGATTTGGGATTAGCGCATCTGCTCTGCTTCTTTGGAGTCCAAAAATGTTGATAGTAGATCAGGATCCTCGAACGTCCTGGTCTGGTTGTGGAGAGTCACTCGGAGCTTCGCTGGATACAACAGGCCAAAGCGAGCCTGTAGCTGTTGAAGTCGAGGGCGAAGAGCAAGGAGTTTCTTCCGACGATCAACGGTAGGTTTTGCCAAATCAGGAAAGAAGGAGACCTTACGACCTTCAAATTCCAAATGATGATTCGCTCGGGCAGCATGTAAAATTTGTTCCACTTGTTGATATCGGAGCAAGCTAAAGATAATAGGCCGGGGGGTCGTGCGGTTGAGCGCCATGCGGGCAGGAACACGGTGTGCTCGATCGATTTCCAGTTCTCTGTGAAAAGTGATCTTCAGCAAGGAGGGAAGAGTTTTGAGCAAGAATTCTCTTATATCTCCTTCTTCCACCCCCTCCGGCATTCCGAGGAGCCTCACATTGTTGCGACGGGCTCGATTATTGCTATCTTCCAACTCCTTTTGAAGATTCTGTATCTGGCGCTCAGCCTTGTCCAGTTTGCCCAAGCGCACCTCGTGCGAGTCGAGGACCCCCGCCATATTGTCCTGCCGTAATGAAAGACCTTCAAGTCGGTCCTGGAGCACTCCAAAGTCTTCTCGCATGGCTCGAAGCGCTTCTCCATTGGACTGCACCAATTCCTTCACGCCGCGTATTTCCTCCAAAATCTCCAGGTGCATTGCGGGGTTTTCACGAAATGGAACCATCTTTTGTGGGGAGGACACCTCTGTTTTGGAGCGTTTTCCGTGAGAAGAAGAAGGAGACCCGAAGTCCAAGCGCGCTGGTTTATGGGCCGCCATCCCCCCCGAGGTGCCCCGGTCAGCTCGGAGCGAAATAGTAAATTTATATAGGTATTAAGTCAGGATTCTGAGTAGGCCTCTCGGGAGCTTCAACGCAAAGCGTCCTACCCGCTGGACATCAGGCTCCGCCCCCCCTCTACGATTACTTTCAATATGGCTGCCAAGGAAGGCTGCTGGGTAATGTAGTTTTGTTGAGCAAGGAGTGTGACCACACGGTAAATAGGCAAAACAGAGAATTTTATTTCAGGGTTTCCCCTTCGCATTGAATTCAAATGAACCTCAACTCAAACTGGATAATTCTCCAATAAGGCAAAATAAGAATGTGAAACCGGTTGAACAGAAAAATACAGGATTTCCTTTTAAAACATCAGTATTCCACTTCATGTGAGGAACAGGCTTCTGAAGCTTAATCTGTACTCCAGATTAGCTTCTTTGTCATTTACTTTCAAACAGCTTCCTTTCTCCAAGCCATGCACAGCACAAGTCTTTAAATGGCTTTCATGATACAGTCTTTTAGCTAGGCAAATACTCAACAGCTATTCATGCTCTTAGCCAGACACAGAGAACATTGCATTTCTTCAACATCTGAACCGTTAGGTTCCTCCAGCAGGTCTATATCCATTTCATCTCCACTTTCATTGCATCTATCTTGAATATCAGCTGTCTGGTTATTCTCCTGCCTTATCAGCTCCTGCAAACGTAACAACAGCTGTTCCCTATGGTCTCCAGCCACAGGCTCTTGCAACGGAGTTTCTCTCCCTTTTAAGAATTTAGCAAGCTCTGTTAGAGTGGAGGTTTGGCAGTCACTGGCATAAGTTCTGGGTTTACTAAAGCTTTGCTTTCCAGAGTTCAGGGGCATACAACGTTTAGCACTGTCTCTTAACTCTTGAACAATGCCTTCAGTATGGCTTTGGTTAGGAAATAAAGAAAAGACATTCTCATTACCTTCAGGGTTTAAATGCTGTCTTGTACTATTTCCCCATCTGGAAACACTTCTTTGTCTTGGCAATAGTGTCATGCACTGAGTTCCAGACCCCCTCTGTTTCTCCTTTACTCTTGCCTGAGAATCCACCAAACTCAGCAAGTCTCTGCTTCCAAGCTTGTCCCCTTTAGAATCAGCTCCTCTTACTTGAACTGTTTCTGGAACTTGACGGACTCCAAACACTGCCTGCTCGTCTTGCTGCTGCTGTGTTCCTCTCTGCTGTGCTTTTTCCCTCTCTTCTCGTTGCACTCCTTCTTCCCTTTCTGTTCCTCCTTCCGTTTGTTCTAAAACTGAAACACTTTTTAACTGCTGGTTTCCAGGCACCACGCCTTTCTTCCTGTCCATGTGCAGCTCATCAGTGCTCAACCTAGCCCTGACATCACTAGGTGGGCGGAGCTTAGCACTCGGAATACTCTGCCTTGGAGGCTTGTGGTTTCTATGGGAACTGCCTTTCTCTCCAGACTTAAAGGAACAGGGCTCATTTTCCTCCCATTCCATTTCCTCTGCACAGCTCTCCTTACCACAATATTCATTAGGGATATCCCAAAAACCTGACTGGTTTGGTGCTCTCCAGGACTGGAGTTGGAGACCCCTTGTTTTCCCAGTCAAAAGCCTTGCTGTAGTCAATAAAACACATATAGATATCCTTTCGGTATTCTTTTGTCTTTTCAAGGATCCATCTCACATCCACGATGATGTGTCTTATTCCTCGCCATTTCCTGAACCCTGTTTTCACTCCGGGCAGTTCTCATTCCAGGTATGGTTGAAGTCTTTACTGAATGATCTTGAGTAGAATCTTGCTGGCAATATGGGATCAGAGCGATTTTGCGATAATTTTGGATTACCTTTCTTCAGTATTGGTATAAACACAGATATTTTCCTGTCAGTTGGACATGATATTGTCTTCCAAATTTCCTGGCAGAGCTTTGTAAGTATGGCAACACCTGCATACGATTTTTGTGGAAAATGCCATCAATGTCTGGTTCTTTGTTCTTTGATAATGCTTTCAGTGCTGCTTTGACTTCTTCTTTCATCACTAATGGTTGCTGATCATAAGTACAGGTTGAAACAGCTGCTGGTCCACTTGCTCTTTATGATATTTTATTTATTTATTTATTTATTTAATGGTATTTCTATCCCGCCTTATCCTTTAATCAAGGTGGTTACACAGCAAACAAACAATCAGTGGGAGTGGTGCTTGGGTTCAGTGTGTGCATCATGTACAGTGAAAGTGAGTGTGTGTGGGTGGGTTGATTAGTGTGTGCTATTTACAGCATGAGCTATATACAGGGAAAGTGTAGGGAGCATGCAGGTAGTTGTTGGTCCATGGTTGTAGCTCTCATTGTGTGTTTGGTCCATAGTGCTCCAGGAATAGCAGAGTCTTTAGTTGTTTCCTGAAGTCCTTGGTATCTTCAGTGGCTTGCAGTTCGTCCAGGAGTGAGTTCCACATGCCAGGTGCTGCCAGTGACAGTGCTCTCGTGCGGTGGATTTACATGCTTTTGTGTAGTCTTTTGGCGTGTTGATTGTGTCTGTTGTGGCTTTTCTTCTGGGTCTTGTACTGGTGTCGGGTTGTATGAGGGGTTGAAGGCTGTGGGCAGAGTTCCTGTGTTTGATCCTGAATATGTTTAGGATTGTCTTGTATTTTATGCGTGAGTTGATTGGGAGCCAGTGTAGGTCTTTTAGTATGGGGGTGATGTGGTCTTGTTTGGATGCACCGGCTATTATTCGTGCTGCCATATTTTGGACCATTTGTAGTGGTCTGAGTGCCTGTTTTGACATGCCTCTGTAGATCGGGTTGCAGAAATCAAGTATGGGTGTTATGAGAGCTTGACAGACTGTGCGGAAGTGCTCATGTGTGAGGAGTGGTTTGAGGCGTCTGATTATTCTCAATCTGAAGTATGCGTTTTTGGTGGTCTTGCTGATGTGTGATTGAAAGTCTAGCCTCTTATCGAGTGTTACTCCGAGATATTTCACCTCATTTTTGAGGGGTATGGATGCATTGTTGACCTTGATGGAGGGTGGCGGGCTGAAGTTGTTGTTTCGTGTGATGAGCAGTGCTTCTGTCTTGTTGTAATTTATGGTCAGGTTGTTGTCGTGTAGACAGTTGGACATGTTGTTGAGGCAGTCTGTTATTGTGGTATAGTCTGGGTTGTCGAGGTTAACTGGGGTGTAGATCATGATGTCGTCTGCGTATATAGTGTAGTGTATCTTGTGCTCTTTTATGATGTTGCAGATTGGTTGTATGTAGAGGTTGAATAGTAGTGCGGATATAATGATTCTCTACATTCTTATCACTTTTTCTTGATCTTCTCAGAATAATTTAACATGGATCTTTGAGCATCTTGTAACATTCCAGTTCAAGGCAGGAATTTTCTCTTTAACTCTTGTAGCTTTAGGAAAGCTGATCTTCTTATTCCTCTGAAAGTTTCTGATTCTATTTACTTGCATATGCCATTGTAGTACTTTTCCTTGTCTCATCTTGCTGCATGTTGAAAATCTCTATTGAGTTCTGTAATTGCCTCTCTTTCTCCTCTGGCTTTAGCTTCTCTGTGTTTCTGGGTAACTTCAGAGTTTCTTCGGTCATCCATGTTGGCTGTTTTTGCTTTATCACCTTCAAGCCCAACTTTTTAGATGTCATCCCATAACGTTTTTGGTGCTCTGTCATTTGTATCCAAAGCAGCAAATCAATTTTGTTGGCAGTCTTTAAATTCCTGTGGTATATTCTCAAGGTCATATTTTGCTACATTTATGAGTGGCTTGATATTTTTCAGCTTTAGCTTTAGTTTGCATACTAGTAGTTGGTGATCTGTCCCACAGTCAGCTCTATGTTTTGTCTTTGTTGATGTTGTTGAGTTTTTTCATCACTGACCTCCACAGATGTATTCAATTTGATTTTTGTGCAATCCATTGGGTGAAGTCCATGTGTACAGTCGCTTCTTACGTTGCTGAAAGAATGTGTTTGAGATGAATAGGTTATTGGTCTTGTAGAATTCTATAAGTCTTTCTCCAACTTCATTTCTGTTGCAAAGTCCATATTTTTCAACTACTTTGCCTTTTTCTTTGGTGCCAGCTTTTGTGTTCCAGTCACCCATTACTATCAGGATATCCTGTTTGCACGTCCTGTCAATTTCATCTTTTACGTGTTCATAGAACTGATCAACTTCTTCCTCTTTTGCTGCTGTTGTTGGGGAATATACCTGAATAACAGTTGTGTTGATGGGCATTCCTCGTAGACAAATAGATTGCATTGTATTTCATTACAATTCTTGCAAGTTTCTTCTTAATTATAAATCAATGTCATTTCTTCTTTGTCTTTCATTTCTGGCATAGTATTGTATACCATGATATCAGAAGCAAAGTGCCAGATGCCAGTCCATTTCAGTTCGCTGACACCCAACAGATTAAATTGTGCACATTCCATTTCATTCTTGACCACCTCCAACTTTCCTTGGTTCATGCTTCGTGCATTCCATGTCTCCAAAGGTAAGACACCTTTGCAGCTTCTGATTCTCATTTCATGCACAGATAGCTATACAATCAGACATCTCAAGAACTTTGATCGCACCACATCATAAAATGCTGGCTTTACTCTGAAAAGTCTTCAGCTCATCCCCAGTAGCCAGTTGAGTGATTTTTGGCCTGGGGGTCTCATCTTCCAGCACTATAGTGCAATTTGTTTTATTGTGATTATCCAATGTATTTTCATGACAAGATATGGAAGTAGATTGTCAGGTCTTTCTTCTGTGCAGGTAATGCTAGTGTTGTTGCTGCTGCCAAGATGTGTGCTTTGTCTTAGTCTGGCACCTCAGCTGAGGCCTGTCCATCATGGGAGACCCTGCTAATAGTTAAGCTACAGATAACTTAGCTCTGAGCATCACTGATACACACAAATCCTCACAGAACAACAAGCTGCAAATCAAGTGAGGGGAGAGATAGAGTACAAATATAGAAAAGAGAAAGCCTAGAAGATGGTCATAGCTGTCGCCGATGAGAAGCATAGGGAAATATAATGATGCCCCATGGAGATGCCCCAGTGAGCACCCAAGGAGAGATCCCTGGAATTGTTCCTTTGGCACACATCACAATGTCGCAAACATCGCAGTGACACTGCCTTTTATGCCAAGATCATGGTACATCTCCTCCGTTGGTGGTGGGGTCAAGCACCAGATCTGGCAATGGGAGGGAGCTGATTCAGGGACTGCACCACTCTGGTATTTTGAAAACTAGCTATTCCCCTTATTCTTTCCCTTAATAAAAATTGGCTAATTAGTTCCACCAAAAAAGACATGGATTAACTCTATTCCCAGAGTATGGCTTTGAATTAGGTGTTCCAGAGATTTAGTTTGTGTCCATTTGAAGAATTCATTGCTGGACAGTATTAGTCTTCTCTTCTGAGAAAGGATGTCTATCATTTCCAGAGAGTATTATTTTTTATATTGTCTATCCCATTGCACATGGCCCTCCGTTGCAAGCATCCTAGTAACCCGGGGTGGAATTTTTAGCCAATTACCAGCATAAGGTTGCATTACCATTGGTACATCTGGTTAGATTCAGATGAAAAATGGAGATCAGATACCTATAATTTTACTGAATACACAAGCACACACAAAAAAACAAAAACACAACAAATGTCCTACCAACAATCCTAGATTCATTCTTTAGCTCTACCACTGTGTTTCAAACTGACACCTTTCTTTAACTTTCTCTATAGTGTATTAAATTTCACAAGGGACATCTCTGCTCTTCATGTCACTTTCTTAAATTTACTGCACATTCAAAGAGTTCCTAAACCTTTGAAATAGTTATCTTCTTCTACCCTAGTAAAATAACCTAATGTGTAGAGAATAGTAAACAGTGCAGGAGCACCCATTGGTTTTTGGATTTTGTAAACCTACCCAACACATATAAATGCTGCCAATTAACTACAGATGCCACTATCTTTATCTTATTTCATTTTTAAGGGTGGGGGATAAACAATGGGAGATTAAGGAGGATAGCTCCCTTAATCCCTCCTGTAAAGGGCTGGACAAAATTTTAAAAAAAAAGTTTTAAAAACCTAGAGGTGCCAGGGAGCAGATGTAAATCCCAGTGTGGGCAGCTGCAGTCATATACATGTATTCTCTATATGCAATGGGGAATACACATGTAAAGTTTTGACCCACTCAAGGCACTCCCTAACTATACCCCTGACAATACCCTTGTAAATTCATCTCTTTCTAAAATTGTCATTTACACATGTGGATACCGCTATGCAGTATGGGCCCAATTTTTGAAGGCATTTGCACAGGTAATTGCCCTAGTTACCCATGTAAATGCCTTATCCAGGATTTTTGAAAGGCACCTACACGAGTAGTGCCCTTCAAAAACATTGGGGCGTGTTAGGGGGTGTTCCGGGGCGGAGCAAGGGCAGATGAAAGGGCTAAATGGGTAGCACTGATTTTCAATGCTTCCCGCTTAGCCCTCTATGCCTTAAAGATAGGCAAGGTTTTTCCTCGCCTATCTTTCAGGCACAAAGGCTAAGGTGTAGCATTGAAAGTCGGTGTTACCCGACTATCTCCTGCAGCTTCCGGGTTGTTCCGGGTTCTGGGGTTGTGCATATGATCCCAGCATTGAAAATCTGGGTTAGGTGGATGGCAGGTGGACTATGCACCGACGCGGTGCAAAACACCACCCAGATGAAAATCAGGCCCTATATATTTCATATTAAACCTAGTACTGCTGAGTATCATAGAGTACATCATCTTGGCAAATGACAACAAAGGTGCGAAAAGTTACTCTGTGTAAAACCAAAGTCAGAGCAAAGAACAGGAAAAAAGTCAGGATATCACAGCACAAAACAAGTGTGCTTTCACAATCACTCATATATTTCTGGTTAAGTAGCACAACAGCTATGTTAGTCCACTTTAATGGTAGTTAAATAAAAAGACAAAAAAGGAAAATAAGGTGATACCTTTTTATTGGACTAAATTCATTTTTGGACTATTTTTCAAAGGTTAAACCTTCTTATGTTCTTATGTTCTTCTTCTGATCAGGACAGTATGAGCAACAGATGAGAACATTATAATATATAAGTAAATCACTAAAGCATCCCATTGACAGTCTCAGTGGAAGAGACTGAGACTGTCTATAGAATCTCTTATCCATCATCCCATAAGGGGGTAACACTTTCTGTTATTCTGACAGTCGCCTACAGCAGGGGTAATGAAATCCAGTCCTGGAGGGCCATGAACCAGTCAGATTTTCTGGATATCCCTAATGAATATGCATGAGATATATCTGCATGCACTGCCTCCATTGTATTTGACTCTATCTCATGCATATTCATTAGGGATATCCCGAAAACCTGACTGGTTCATGGCCCTCCAGGACTGGATTTGAGTATCCCTGGCCTACAGGGAACTGTGTCCCATCTTATACTTGGAATGGGAAATCGTCATGCTGATATCAATTAAGAAGAGCACAGCATCCTCTGGACTTCTAAAGGCTTTTAGGTGGCTCACATGATTAATGTGCAGCTGTAGCAGATAGAAAAAAAAGACGAAAAATCACCACTCTTGAATGATTCTGCCGGAATTGCTCTTGCTTGGATTTGGGTGAATTTCCCATCTGTAGCGTAGATCATGAACTTCAAAAGTAACATGTTCTGAAAGGGCTCTCAGGCTTTTCCTCTGTGGGGACTGTAAGGGAGTTAGGCTAATGAAACTCTACTGTCACAGAAAAAGTCCTCACTCTGTGGGTAGTTCTGCTTCATGATAGGGAAATGTTCAAGTATAGCAGTAATTCTAATTCTAGAGTTTGATTTTGCATTGAGTGAAATAATAATTTCTCTTATTAGTCTTAAACGGGTTACATTCAGTGGTGGGATCCACCGGTTCATATTAGTTCATGCGAACCGGTTCCTTACAGTTCCCCATGTTCGCCAAACCAGTGTTGTCAGGCTCTGTCCCAGCGGCAGCAGCAATGACCGGAACCAAAGCCCCCCAAAGGTATGTTGTGGGCATCTGGGGAACTGCAGCATCGGCCATCAACACACCTTCGGGGGCTTTGCCGACCGCAAGTGTTTTTGCCACCGGGACAATGCACATAGGTAACAGTTCGGCAAATGTTGGTAATGCCTCAAACCGGCTGCTTCCTGCTACAGGCTGAACAGGTTCCTACCTGGATCCAAATCCCACTACTGGTTACATTGTAGCTTCAACAGTCAATCTACATTTACCGGTTCCACTCCATTCATTAATTTATAGTCCTCTATCATATCTCCCCTCATCCTTCTCTGTTTCAAGTTGAAGAGTCTTAACCTTTTAAGCCTTTCCTCATAGGGGTATCTTTCCAACCCCTTTACCATTTTAGTGGCTCTTCTCTGTACCTTTTCTAATTCCTCTATATTCTTTTTAAGGTATGGCAACCAGAAATGCACACAATATTGATGGTGTGGTCGCACCATGGAACTATAAAGAGGCATTATAATATCCTTGGTTTTATTCTCCATTTCTTTCCTTTTGATTCCAATCATTATATTTGCTTTATTGGCTGCAACTGCACACTGGGCAAAGGGTTTCAACGTATTATCCACAATAATGCCTAAATCCTTATACTGGGTGGTGGTTTCTAAGGTGGACCCTTGCATCATGTAATCGTAGTTTAACTGTGTATAATTTTGCACCTGTACATATTAAATTTCATCTGCCATTTGGATATCCAGTCTTTCAATTTATTCCAATTCCAGTCTTGCAATTTTTTACAATTCAATTGTGTTTTAACAACTTTGAATAATTCTGTGTCATCTGCAAATTTGATTACCATACTCGTTATTCCAATTTCCACGTCATTTATGACTATATTATAATGCAGCAGGCCCAGAACAGATCCCTGGGGTACTCCACTATTCACCTTTCTCCATTGAGAAAATTGGCCATTTAGCCCTTCCTTCTGATTTCTATTTTTTAACCAGTTCCTCATCCATAATACTACACTGCCTCCTATCCCATGACTTTTTAATTTCTCCAATAGTCTCTCATGAGGGACCTTGTCAAAGGCTTTCTGAAAATCCTTTGGGAGGAGTGGCCTGGTGGTTAGGACAAGGTACTTCAGGCCAGAGGGCTGGGGGTTCAAGTCCCACCTGGGGACAGCAATCTCAGGCTGGAGGGACTGGAATTTCTAGTCCTATAGGCACTCCTTGTGGTCTTGGGCAAGCCACTTAACCCTACATTGCCCATGTTCCCTGTAAGTATTAGCATATGTGTGTCATATCCCCTTGTATTAAATGTATCTCCCAATTGACCACTTTGACCCAGTGAAAAGCAGGATATAAATACAGCTAAATAAATAAATCCAGATACACTATATCAACTGACTCACCTTTATCTATCTGTTTATTTACATCTTCAAAAAAACAATAACGGATTAATAAGACAGATCTTCCTGGGCTAAATCCATGTTGACTTTCTCCCATTAAACCGTGTTTGGCAATTTTATTTTTTATAATGGTTTCTACCATTTTGCTTGGTAATACTGTCAGGCTCACTTATCTGTAGTTTCCTGGATCACCCCTGGAATACTTTTTAAAAATTGGTATTATATTGGCCATTCTCCAGTCTTCAGGTACTACAGATAATGATAATAGTAGGTCTTCAATCTCATATTTCAGTTTGTTTAGCACCCTCAGATATATACCATTGGGATGTCTATCCCACAATTTGGCCCCCTCTGCATCCCCAGCTAACCTCTCTATACAAACAAGGTGCTTGTACAGGGTGGTTAGACAGGGGCAGTGCAGAGGTGGAGTTAGGGCAGGCAGTGGGTGATCTGCAGCCCCTTATGTACAGGGCTGATTATTTATTCATTTAATAGGTTTTATATATTACTTTATCATTTCAATCAAAGCAGTTTATATTGAAACTTAAACTTGGTAATGTATATTAAACAGGGACATTGATAACTTGGATTTTTCTGAGGCAATGAAGGGTTAAGTGACTTGCTCAAGGCTTCAAGGAGTAGCTAGTGGGAATCAAACTCCCTGGTCTCTGGATTTCCAAGCCAGTGTTCTTAACCATTAGGCTACTCCTCCACTCAATGTCAGCCCTGCACATCTGGGGCTGGCAGACTGAATGAGGAACTTATTCCACCACTAAGGTGGAATAGGTTCAACTAGATGGCAGGGGATGGTAGGCCCAAGTGGTGGAAGGGGTCAGAGGGAGTGAAAGTGATTCCCTACAGCCCAACCCAGGCCTTGGGAGGCCAGATCAGGGGTCGGGCTTCAGGGAATTTAAGAACAGATGGGTGGCTGAGGATCATGGCTCCTGAATGGAGCCACGGTGTTTATGTTTATTCAATTTCTTGATATACTGCTACAGGCCAAAGGGCATCACAGCAGTTTACAATTATTACAAGCAGGTACTGGATATATTCCCTCATCCCCAAAGGGCTCATAATCTATGTGTACCTGAGACAATGGAGGATTAAGTGGCTTGCTCAAGGCCACAAGAAATGCCTATAGGACTAGAAACCCTAGTCCCTCCAGCCTGAGATTGCTGTTAACAGGTGGGAATTGAACCCCTGGCTCTCCAGCTTGAGCTACCTTGTCCTAACCATTAGGTCACTCCTCCACACTATGGCACTGTGGCTCCATTTAGGAGCCTTGACTGAGATAGCTGGGTAGAAGCCTGTACATGCAGGCTGACTAAAATCAGGTCCCGGCCTGCACATACAGGTCTAATTGTGATTCTGATCCCACAGTGCTAGATGTGCCCCGTGGGATCAGAATCTTGTCTGCCCCTGTGCGTCCGATTCCAATCAGGCACGCAGAGGCATGGACGTCCTGATTGGAATGGGGCTCAATATGTTTAAGGGACTTTGTTCACCTCAAGATTAATTAATTTTAGGACCTTACTTAATTAATTTCAGGGCCGTAATTAATCTTTTCCTGATTAGGATAACTAGCTGAACCTGACCATATATTCTGTCTGCATCTATTGCAGTGAACAGCTTATAGATTGTAGGTAGATAAGCTATTGGTCTGCGATTTTTAGGATTGTTACAATACTTCGGAAAGAGAAATGTTCTTCCTGTTATAAGCCATTACGGTGTTAAGCTCAGCTGCTTGATCAGTTGATTTTTGCAGTTGCCAAGCTTTGGTGGAGTGATGTTAACTGTCTGTGGCAAATGTTGGTCACTCCATCTGGGCCAGGGTTCTTCCAGTTTGGGGCTCATTTTAACCTGCTTTCTAGCTCTTACTACAGGCCATTCCATACTTTTGATGTTTGATTTTTCTAAATGTTCCTATATGCAGGGTAACCATGCTGCTTCTTAATTATTCTCTATGAAGTCCTCATATAGGCTTCTCCAGAAGGCTTCTGTTTCAGCTTTTGTTGGTGGTGTTTTTTAGCATATTAATGCTCTTTCCCAATTCCCCGTAGAACTGTTTTGGGTTCTCTCTAAATAGTTTATTTTGATTTCTTTCTTTTCTGTTTTCTTCATATCTTCACAGTTTTGGTGCTTCTGCTGCTACTTTCAATTTATTTTTGGAAACATTAAAATTTGTGGTCTTCTTATGTTAATGCAGCATGCTTCAGTTTGATGTCTTGGATCTTCTTCAATATCTTGGATGATCTTAATCATTTCAGACACTTGTCTATCAGTGATACTTCCGCATGCAATGATTATATTTTTCCTTTGATGTACTTTTTCCAAGGAAGAACTGTTATTTTTTTATTTTACATTTCTTATATACTGCCTTTCATGATATCAAGGTGGTTTACATTGAACAGGGCATTATAACTTAGAGATAACTATTTACAGGGAACATGGGCAATGGAGGGGTTAAGTGGCTTGCCCAAGACCACAAGGAGTACCTGTGGGACTAGAAACCCCAGTCCTTCCAGCCCAAGGTTGCTGTCATCTAGTGGGATTTGAACCCCTGACCTTCTGGCCCAAGGTAACTTCCCCCAACCACTAGGCCACTCCTGCTACATTGCTTCCTTTTTCTTCTGGCCCTGTACCTTAGTTGGTAGTATTCTTGCAGTACTCATTTTAGCTGCATAATATTGTATTTGATTTGTTTTGGTGATGTCAATAAATGATCCTTTTATATAAGATATGGCCTTGTTCATCTTATTTATCATACTTTTAACCTTAGGTGTTAAATTTAACTTGAGTAATCTTTCCCTAGCCTGGAACACAGCTTATGTACCTTTTTCCATATGGACTAGGAGTTCAATCTTGAATTCCTCTGGGCCTTTCTCCTCCCTTTCTTCCTCCTCTTCAGTTGATTTGGTGTCTCCTTTGGGGGGGGGGGGCTTAGTGTGTTCACTCTTGGCCTACTTGCTGTTTGGAACATGGTTGGTATAGGAATATAGCATTCCTGAAACTGTCTCTCATTTTGGAGGCCTTCATGATTGGGAGTGATCAGCTGACTACCAAGAGAGTGTTGATGTATTTTGACAATTTGTCAGTGGTAGACGCCATTAATAGAGAGTCTGCTCACTGCCCTATTCTATTGGAATTGTTGAGGGTATTGATTCTCTGATGTTTATGTTTGAATGTGACATTGTCTGGGGTTGCTAATGAGATTCCTAATGCTCTCTCTCACTTTCAGTGTGTTTGGTTTTGAGCCTTGGCTCCTAGTGCAGATAAGTGGCCTACAGAGATGCCAGAGGCATTGTGGAACATTATTCTCGAGTCTTCAGGGACTTGCTGAGGGAATCCTTGACAGAGAGTACTTGACGTCTTATGATGCCAGTTGGAGGAGATTCTTGTACTGTTTGGAATGCTGACTTCAGGCCTTTTGGTACCCTGTACATTCTTGGATGGTTCATGACTTCATTGTTTTTGCCAAAACAGAGAGCATGCCTATGAGTGCAACGACTGTGTCTCTAGCGAGTGTGGCATTTTTTGCTAAATTACATGGTTATCCGGATCATACTTCTTCTTTTGCAGTGAAGAAGTTATTCAAGGGGCTTGAGCACATTGTGGAAATAGGTGGGTGGAGAAATGTTTACTTGCTCATTGTGCATGAGGTGTTAGAAATGTTATTTCAGGCTTTGCCGAATGTTTGTGCCTTTGAATATGGGTAGTCTTTTCTTTTGCATTTTTGGGGCCTTCTGAGTAAGTGATGGTAGCACCTGTGAAATAAGCTACTAAGAGGAAGTGTTTGCTGCTTGAGGATATGTGCCTGGGGGACAATTCAGCCCTTTGTTGATAAGTTATTCTAAAACTGATCAATTGGGATAGGGTGCTTGGATGACTTGCAGTGAGTGGCAAGTTTGGCTACCTACCTCATACATTATATGAGGGGTTTTCAGCAGGTGCAGCTGTGAATGGATTATTTTGGTTGTGGCATCTGGACAGGACCCCATTCATCATTTTCAATTTGGAGCAATATTGAAAATAATTCTGGTGCATGCTGAGTTTAATCCTTATTTGTATAGCATGCATTCAATTCATATTGGTGTGGCATCCTTTGCTGTGACTCGTGCCTGTTCTCCCTCTTTTTCAATGTTTAGGGCACTGACAACTTTTACAGAATACAGTAAATGTTATGTCCTGTCATCTGTTTCTATTATTTATGCTGACTTGTTTTTCAATTTGTGTTCGAGTGTCATTGCCTCTCGAAATATACATACGAATGTCGCATATTGGCATTTATCTGGGATTGGCTGTATTAGTAGTCCAGGAACGTTGGCTTAGCATTTGAGGCATACTTTGGGACCAGCTTCTATCTACTTTGCTTCAAGATAAGCGATTCTCTTCTCCACAATTCATATTAATTCATATAGGGAGTTATTCTGGGGCATCCCGTTGGGATGTCCTTCCCTGCTATTTGTGCCTTTTTCCAGTCTCGTCTATCTTCCCTGTTTCTTGTACAGGGAAGATAGATGGGGGTGGGAAAGGGGCGGATTGGTGGCAGCATTAGGGCAGACAGTGGGTGATCAGGGCTGATTCTAATGTCGGCCCTATACATCCGGGGCCGGAAACTTGCACGGGGAACGTATTCCACCTTCAAGGTGGAATAAGTTCCCCTAGTCACCAGGGATCAGTGGGCCCAGGGTGAGGATGGGGCAGGGGGGCGAGGACATTCTCCGCAGCCCAACCCTGGCCTTAGGTAACCAGATCATGGGTCAGACTGTGGGGAATCCGCTTCAGTAACTGGTGGTCGTGGTTCCTGTCTCTTCAATGGAACCACGATGCCATGAAAACTGGACACCATGGCGCCACAGGTCCATTGAAGAGCCCTGACTGAGTTAGCCGGGGAAGGCCTGTACATGCAGGCTGGACAGAATTGGGGTCCTGGCCTGCACGTACAGGTCTGTTTGCTATTCTGATCCTGCAGGGAAAGATGTGCCCCGCGGGATCAGAATTGCTACTCCCTCTGTGCTTCTGGTTCTGGCCAGACGCACAGAGAGTCCGGATGTGTGGGATGGAATTGGGCCTATAAGGGATAATGAGATTATTTTTGTCAAAAGGGTGGATCTAATTCACCAAATGAAAAAGGAATTGCTGTTGGTTTGTTGCTTTTTTTTCTGGGGAGAGAATGCTTTGGTCTCAAATTGTCCCTAGGAAAGACTTGTGGGGTGCTGAAACAGCTGAGGCGATTGATAGATTAAGAAGAAGGTTTCCAAATATATGGGTTTATTGGGAGGTTTAGTGGTGGTACATGAGCTATTAACTTCTTTTTTTGTTTTATTTCTTTATTCATATATTCCAGCAAATACAAACAAAAAAGAAAGAAGAAAAAAGAACCAGATTACAACAAATTAAAATACACAATTTTTCTCTGTAACACAAGATGTTCAAAGACAGAACACAGCCCACCCCACCCTGTCCCTCCCACTATCCTATGATCATCAGGAGCCAGATGGAAAAAGAAAAAATATAAAACTTTTGCAAACCTACAAGGCCTGCAAGGGCTATAGAGACAATACTCCACTGCCGAGAACATAGGCACAAATATGCCATCATGCATATCTACCAATCTCAGCAGTATGCTTCCAATTAGTAATAACGGGAAAAGGGCCACTCCCAACATGGAGCTAGTTCAGACTGACAGTCCCATTATAAGGACAAAATGACAAATTGCTGATTGACAAACAACTCCAAATCAGGAGAGAGTGGCCCTGAAGTCCCAGCACCAGTACAATACTATGTTTAAGCCCGGTGCAATTGAATGTTAGGTCATTCCTACACCACATATCCAAGTTGTTGACATCTCCTTTATGAGACTAACACTTATTCTCATCTGCATATTGAACGTATGCCTATGGTCCCCTCTACTCATTGCAAACCTTGCTTTGGCAAAAGCCATAATATAGGCCAGACAATCAGGGAAACCCCTCCACCCATCCTCCTATTACAACCCAAGTTTCCAGTGAGCAAGTCTAGGAGGTTATTTTCCATGAAAGGTGAACTAAAGTTCTATCAATATTAACAATATGCTTTGTTTGAAGGAACATTGATAGTATTCTTATTATACAATTCACTTTAGGAGTGATAAACTTACTTATATCTTCAAGAAGATCCCACCAAGAAACAAACCGACGACCACGCTACTGTGTATAATTAGAGCTCGTTAAGTCAAAGAGGATGAACGAGATTATAGCATAAACCTAGCTGTGAACCACATGGATAATAAACTCACTGAATCTTGAACAATACCCTTGGAAGATAGGGAAAATCAGGACGAAGAATTAAAAAAACCTGGGGGGGGGGGGACCCTTTTCCCACCTGAGATGGCCTTTCCCTTAGTCTTATAATGGGCAATAGAAATTCCTTTGAAATCATTCCTGCATGACAGATTTCAATAACTCCAGTACATTCAAGTGTATCTCTTACAGCAATGAGATGTCAACATTCCTATCCTATCATACAGAATAGAACATTCCTTTTGGTAACAACTATTAATGCCATTAACATTTAAGTACCTAATCTCAAAGAAAACGTACTGGATATAACTCTGAATTATCATTCATAAGTTACAGAAACAGATCAATATGTAACCTTTAGTTTAACATTGTAGAACAATTTCTTAAGCATCTATAAAGTATAGCTGCATCTATAGCCCAAAGAAAAGGGAAAAGGCCCCGTCATATGATCGAACACACTAGAACACCCACCCTAAAAAAACCCAAACAGAGAACATTTCCTAAAGCTACTTAGAACCAGAGAGGCTGTACATCACACAAAACTTAATGGGTGAGCCCATTAGGACAAGACAGACATGGAGGGCTCAATGACCCAACACTCCCACATTTCTGCAATACATCACATATCGCATCTTGTCCACCTCCCTTCTTATAAGTAAAAATAATATTTACAAACGAGACTGAATAAATGTCCCATAAAAAAAGAAGTGTGACATGCTTATATGCCGCTTCCATGTGGATAGCTCGCCTTCACACGACCCCAGACCAGTTGAGTGCTCATAATAACAAGTGTCATAAATCTGTGGCAAGCAGAAGATGCAATATATCCCTCACTGCATCATCACCGACTCCTTATCCTCCAGAAATGCACATAGATCTCCAGGATCATCAAAAGTCTTAGACTGGTTATGCAACATGACTTTCATATGGGCAGGATATAGCAGTTCAAAATGGGCCTTCATTTGTATCAAGCGTGGACGCAATGCCAAAAGACTCTTTCTCCGATTCACCGTTGCCTTCACAAAGTCAGGGAAGAACAGGAGTTTATGCCCCTGATACTCCAAAGCTGTAAGTGCTCTGGCTGTTCCCATTATTTGCAACACTTGTTGAAAATGCAAAAGTTTCAAGATGATTGGGCATGGACGCTTGTTCATGGCCCTGGACTGCATAGGCACTTGATGAGCACTCTCGATCTCGAACAGCATAGTGAAATGCAGTTTTAACACACCTGGAATCATAACCTGCAGAAAGGATATCAAGTCCTGCCCCTCTGCTCCCTCAGGCATTCCTAGTATCCTTATGTTGTTTTGCTGCAAGCGATTATTGCCATCTTCCACCTCTCTTTGCAGTGAGCGAATCAACTTGGACTGCTTCTCAACGGCCTCGAGCCTCTCCCCATGTGACACCACCACCTTCTCAACCTTCTCCAAACGAGCCGTATTAGACTCCAACGAAGATCTCAAAGCGTGAATATCTTCCTGCATTACACTTAACGATTCTCCATTAGCTTTGACCATTTCTTTGACTGCCTGAATCTCAGCCAAAATCTCCTGCGAGGTCTCAGGACTATCTCGGATGACCGCCATCTTGTGAGGTGTGAGAGGTTCCGTCTTGGTTATCTTTGCACTAGCATTCTGAGATAGTTGGTAATCCAGCCGTGTCTGCTTGGAGCCCGACATATCTGGGATTGAATGGCAACCAAGTAGGTAGGAACTATTTGATCAAATATTGCAGAAAATCAGTATTCTTGTCTTTTGCCCTCTGGAGTAGCGCTCTTACACATCCATCTTGACCAGATACCAGGCTGCGCCCACCATGAGCTATTAACTTCTGATTATCTGAGTTTATATCATCTGGAGAAATATTGGGCTGGATATTTTTCTAAGTACAGTGCAGGATGTGGTTGAAGCAGGTGTGCAAGGCAGAGGTGTTAAAACCTCTGGAGTGGTGGAATGGAGACAAGCAGGAGTCAAGTGGAATTGACAGGCTATGGATGGGGGGCAGGGAATTAATGTGTAGGATGGGATAGCACATACCTGCAAGCAGCACTACCATGGGCTGAATAGGGAAAGGGTTCTGTGGCCTTTATTATCACAGGCTGTCAGTTTTCACAGGGTTATGAGAAACCCACTGTGCTTAGTTCATTACTGATTAGTAGAGTGGTCAAGTGTGATTGTAGAATGAGGGATGAGGGATATGATGACTGGTGTCAATTAAAAGGAAAAGGGTTATGAGCCTAGTAAATTAAAGATAAATGAGTTGTATTTTGATGTGTTCCAATAATGAAACTGCAGTCTTTGTTTTGCCAGTAATTTTGTGTGGATGCATTTATAAGTGGATGTGGAGGTGTGAAATGCCATGGTAAAATCCTAAAATAAGAAGCAGATATTGTATCTTAGATGAAGGCATGGACATTTACACCTTCTTAAGAGCAGCTGTAAATGAATGCATGCAAAGTCTGCAAGTTCACTCATAGATTGAGATATTTTATAATCAATATGGGAGCTATTATGAGACATGAATTGCAGGGATATATGCCCTGTCTAGACGTATATCCCCGCTATTCATCCCCCTTGCCATCCCTGTGCAATGCTCCCTGTATGAACAGCGGAGTTGTACGGGGAGCGTTAGACTGGGGTGGGAGGAGGTGGTTGGAGGGTAGAGCAAGGGCGGTGTGTGGGCAGGTCGTCACCCTGGAAGTACAAGACCAATTCTGAGGTTGGCCCTTTATGTCCAGGATATGCCGGTTAGATGGGGAATTTATTCCATTCCAGAGATGGAATAAGTCCCCCTGGACACGGGGTTGCAATGGCGGCCAGCAGGGACAGGACCGGGAGGCAAGGAGGACCCTGGCCATTGGAGGCCTGATTAGGGGTCTGGCTGCAGGGAAAGAACAATCTTGGAAGTGGGTGGCGTTCACGGCTCTGTAATGGAGCCGTAGTGCCATGGTGATGGTATGCCATGGCACTGCGGCTCCATTATGGAGCCAGGCTGAGTTAGCCAGGTGTGCGGCTGGGCATGCAGCCAATCAGAATTGGGTCCGGCCATCACGTCCAGGCTGGTATACCCGATTCCACAGGAACAGAATCGGGTCCACTGCTGTATGCCCCGATTCTGCCTGGCTACACAAGGGGTTGGATGTCCAGCTGTGAATAGGCCTTCACGTGTACATTCAAACTCTGCCTATGCTTCCCCAGACCATGCGCCTAGCAATGCCTACCAGCAAAGAATGTATATTCCTGCCATTTTACGCTGGATGTTATTTTATGTAAGGTCATTTACATACGTAAGTGGCTACTTATGTGCTAAAACGATTTTTATAATATTATCTCCTTAATGAATTTGTAGGACAATTTTCAAAGGAATTTCTATGAGTAAATAGCTATTTACCCACAGATCAAATCCCTTGAAAAAATGTTCTCCTCTCTCTGAGAGGAAAGAGGCTGAGCTCAGTGTGCAACAAAGGCTGACTGCTTAAGTACAATCCAATTTGCGATCCTGGTGTGTTCTCCCCCCCCCCCCCCCATATGCATTACTCTGAAATGCATACAACATGGCAGTATATCTTAGCAGAAATCTCTTTAAATGAGTTATAGTACTTTCTGGAGACTTCTCAGTTTTACTTCATATAGTTTGCTTCCTTGGCTAAGGCCATCATTGTTTCTGAAACCATCTAACGTTGGCCTTCTTCTACCTCTTTTGCTCAGGATTTATCCAACACTTTGAAGTTATGTATGAAAGGCTGTATAGCAAATGTAAATTAATAAACATAAACATCAAGGTCCGGTGCTTCAAATAGGGAATCCATCAAATCTTTTATTATGCTTCATAATTTATTCCTTATCTTGGTACAGCAAATTTTCAAAAGAATTTCTATGAGTAAATAGATATTTACCCACAGATCAACTCCCTTGAAAAATTCTTCGCTCTCTGAGAGGAAAGAGGCTAATTTTATATAGAATGCAAAGAGAGGAACTATTTATTTGACTCATTTCTTTCCAGTAATATTTCAAGGTATGCTACATTTAGGTTCAGTGGATATTTCCCTGTCACAAGAGGTACAATCTAAGTGTGTATCTGAGACAGTAGAGGGTTAAGTGGAAATCAGTGAGAACATCAAATAAATTTCAACTCTGACTTCCTTGGTTTGTAACCTGCTGCTCTATTAGATTACTCTTCTACATCTTACCTGAAATGGCCAGGTTGGGATGTGGGAAATTCCCACTATTATGCTATATAGACTCCGCCAAATGCAAACCTCTTATATATGTGTAAGGACACGCATGGTGCATGTCAATGTCTCACCATGTCAAATGGGAGCAGCAATGTAACAAAGCTGCATAAGAGGGAAAACAGGTGCAGCTTTGCCCCGAATGTGTGTGAGAGTAGCTTATTAAAAGCCATACATGTCCCAATCCCTTCCTCCCTCCACATATCCTTCCTGATCAAGCACATTCATATACACATTAGTAACTCTTTGAGGGCTCCCACTGATATTTAGGGCTGCTCCCTGACTGCACTAACAATAATAACCCCCTCAATCAAAATCCCCATCAAGATATGCCCTGACCACTGATCTCACCCCCAGCTCTTACCAGGAGTCTATGGTACTGTATCTAATGGAGAGCGGGAACAAATCACTCCTGCGCTTTGGAGTCCTGGGTTCAAAATGATGCCTGTGGCCTTTGGTACTACTGATAGAGTTACCAAAATCATTTTGAAACTGAAACTCCAAAGGAGAAGGAGTGACTGGGAATTGTTCCTGCTTCCCACAGGACACCAGGAACCCCTGGTAAGAGCTGAGGGTGGGATCAAGAATGGGAGGCTTTTCTTGGGGGGGGGGGAGGTATTGTTGTCAAAGGGATTAGAGGAGTGGTCTTAGATGGGAGTCTAAAAGGTTAGAGATACAAGTGTGTTTGGGGTGGTGATTGGAGGCATTATGGAGTTGATGAGGCCTTGGCCTTTACACTTAATCCTTTAAGCAGGTACTAACATTTTGTTTTTTTTAAAGGCTTTATTTAAAGTTTTCCAGAAAACACAAACAATAAAATCAAACACTTAACAACATTAACTATACGTGCACAGGCCAACAGTTGCAGGATAGGGGATATCGGAAATCGGACATGGTAGATCAAACATTCCGTCTGCCCCAATATTCCCACTATATTGAGTCCTACGAGTGACGGGCGTTCCACCATCAGTACGCCACCAAATAAGAAGTTATCTAAACAATTGAGCATTTAGGGTATCCCACTTCTTAAGCAAACCCCGATAAGACGGGTATTGCGCAACGTAAGCTTTTTCACAGGTATGATGGTAACACACTACACTCCACCAATACTCTGAGTTCAGGCTTGCGAAGGATTTCCAGTGACTCATTATTGCCTTTAACGCTAGGCCAAGCAATAGATCAAAGAGAGCATAATCACATCGAGCTAGCCCCGGGATTCCAGCTTGAGACTTATAAATTACAATCCGGTACGTCAAGGGTGTCCACATCTTCAACAGATTAGTAATTCGCTGCCATACTTGATGCCAATATTTCTTCAACAAAGGGCAGTCAAACAGCATGTGCGCGAGCGTGCCCACCCCCTTGTCGCAAGACCAACAGCGGTTGCCCCCCTGTATCTGCCATTTAGCTACCTTCACCGGCGTCAGGTACGCACGGTGAGAAAGGAAGTACAGTGTTTGTGTAAGTGGGGCGGATCTTGTGAGCCGTATTTGTTTACCCCAAAAGTTCTCCCACGTATTTGGATGTTCGAGATCGCCCACTTCTGACTCCCATATTAGCTGTGTCCCTTGGCATCCTTCATTTTCAGCATCCCGTAGAATGGCAACCATCCTAGAGACTGATCGGGATCCTGTCAGGTTCTCCTGCACCCTGTGATGAAGAGGTCGGCCAGGACCGAGCAGTATCGGTACCACCCCCGCTCTGCTCAGGCAATGACGCAATTGACACCATTGGAACATGCAGCAAATGGGCCGTCCAAATTCCTGTGATAGGATCGAGAAGGGCTTAAACTTTTTATTGTGCACTAGTTGACCCAAATAAATTATGCCTTGTTTCATCCACGTTCCCCAGAGGAAGCTGTAGCCGGCAATCTTGAATTTCGGGTTCCACCAGAGAAGGGTGGCTTCGGTAAACTCACGATCCCATTCCGTGGTCCGCAGTATCACTCGAAAAGCTTGTTGGGTAGCCCATATGATCTCATTCCCTGTAACCCGCATATTAACATCTGCTCCAATTCGCATCCAGAGTGGAGTTGATTTGCTCAATGCAGCTTCAACCTGCAACCATACCGGATCAATGGACGTAATCTCCTCTTCGCTCCACCGCGTCCCATGCCGCAATAAAGCGGCTACATGATACCAGTACAGATCTGGAAAATGTACTCCCCCACATTTTTTAGACAGCTTTAGCTTCCAAGCAGCTATTCTAGGTGTTTTATGACGCCATAAGAAAGCGAGCATTAATTTCTCCAATTTGACGTAAAATTTCCTTTCAAAAAGGACTGGTACCATACTCAATATGTAATTCATCTTTGGCACCAAAACCATCTTTATGGTTTCCAATCTGCCCCACCAAGTCAGATGCAAGGGTGACCATTTATTTACGCATTCTAGTAGTGTACTTTCACACTGAAGTTTGGTTTGGGTGGACGTATCTTGCAGCGTTGCCCCGTAAGTCACTCCTAGATATTTAAAAGAAAAGCCTTCCACAGTAAACGGGTGCCGGTAAAGAGACGCTACCTGGACATGAGAATTTAATGGAATAATTGTCGTCTTCGACAGGTTAAGCTTGTATCCTGATATGTGAGAATACTTGGCAATTGCTGCCAGAACGGGGTCCAGTGAATTGGGGTCTAGAAATAGGAGGACATCATCTGCATATGCGGATATTTTGGTGTGGCAACCAGCCATATGTATCCCCGATATATTCTGCTGCTGTCGAATTTTCAGCAACAACGGCTCTAGTGCCAGGTTAAACAGTAGCGGCGACAGGGGGCAACCTTGTCTCGTGCCCCTGGTTAACTTAAATTCAGCCGAGACCGACCCATTCGCCGCTACTCGGGCCGTGGGATTGGTGTACATTATCTCCACATTCTTCAAAAAGTGGTCCCGTATGCCAAACCATCTCATCGTTCTAATGAGGAAGGGCAGCTCGACCCTATCAAAGGCTTTCTCAGCATCTAGTGCTAGCCCCACCACCGGATCTTCTACCTGTTGGGCTCCCTGCAATACATGAGCTAACAATCGGCCATTGTCCACCGTAGATCTGCCGGGCATGAAACCACATTGATCCGGATGGATTAATGCCTCCATTACTTTGCTGAGCCTATTGGCCAATATTTTAGCGTAGATTTTATAGTCCGCGTTCAGCAGTGAGATAGGTCGGTAGTTTTCTATCATTTGAGGGTCCCTCCCCGGTTTAGGATGGATAACAATCGTGGCTTCCGCTATGGCACCCACCTTCGGGCATTCTTCATAGATTTGGGTATAGTATGTGTGGAGTTCTGGCAACAGTAGAGGAGAGAAGGCAGCATAGAATTCAACCGGCAACCCGTCCGGTCCACTGGCTTTCCCTTTTGCTAGTTGCCGAATCACTTTTTGTATTTCTTTGCCTGTGATGTCCTCCTCCAGCGATTTCGCTTGTTGCTCAGTAAGTTTGGGTCCAACAATCGAGGAAACAAATTCTGAGAATGTAGTTTCATCACATATCACCTCAGACTGATACAAGGAGGCATAGAATCCTTTACATCTCTCCAGTATATCTTTATCCCTCACCAGTAGGGTCCCCTTAGAATCCATGAGGCCGGTTATCCTTGTCACTGCCTTCTTGGTTTTCAACATACGTGCCAGCACTGTGCTAGCACGATTATTCTCGTGGTAATACACACTCTGACGTGCTTTAATCTGTGTATCCACTTCCTGGCCCAGCAATGAATTGTATTGGTATCGCAGTTTTTGCAGACGTAGCAGAATAGTCCTATCTTCCTGTTTGGCCAAAAGCCGTTCACCCGCATTTATTTCCCGTTCCAGATCCACCATTTGCCGTTTAGCCACTGTCCTCCGATGAATGCTAAAGGAAATCATACGTCCACGGATGCAGGCTTTGAAGGCTTCCCACCATGCCCATACTGGAGTCTCAGATACCTGATTACTTCTGAAGTAGGCGGCTATTTCTGTCCGCATGGTGTTCAGGAACTCTTCATCCGATAGCCATGACCTATCAAAGTGCCATCTGGATTGGGCCTTAAAATGTGATCTCAAGTCTAAAGATAGTTGAACTGCTGCATGGTCCGACACTGTCTGGGCACGGAGCTCCACGGCAGGAATCTGCGGTATTAGCGTCTTAGATACTAAGAAGTAATCAATCCTCGTTTGCGTATTATGTGGCAAGGAGTAGAATGAGTACTCTCTATCCTTCGGATGGAGAAGTCTCCAGGGATCAGCCAGGCCTAAGGACTCTACCAGATTTTGTAGCATTTTGCTGGCCTTCGGCTTATGTTGCGGTCTGTAAGGGGTCCTGTCGAGTAGCGGATCTTGTATAATGTTACAATCACCGCCCAAAGCCATCTTGGTTAAGAAGTAGCCATCTTGGTTAAGAAGTCTTTGCAAGCTACTGTAATGGATACTAGTTCTGATAAGGAGGGTAGATGGGCCCGTGCACACCTTAAGGTTGGAGATAGTGAATTCACGTGTATTTGTATTTATGCTCCGAATGTGGATAACCCTGCTTACTATGCAAGTATTGCGCAGTTGGCACAGGCCTCTGCCAATACTCCATTAATACTTGGCGGCGATTTCAACCAAGTACTTGATCCTTTGATAGATAGACTGCCGCCTAGAACGAGTGGTCCACCCAAGAGTCTTGATACCCTTACAGCTCTGATGAAAGATCTAGCGTTAGTAGATATATGGAGGCTGCTCCACCCCTCCGACTTAGAGTTCACCTTTTTCTCAGCCCCCCATCACTCACAATCTAGAATAGATTTTTTTCTTATCTCCAAAGCACTGATATCCCAAGTGGACATGGCTAGGATTCATCCTCTCCACATTTCAGATCATGCTGCCATATCTTTCTCATTACATGTCACTACGCAAGGTGAACATCCCCGTGCTTGGTTTTTTGATAGATCCCTACTAGACCAAAAAGATTTTCAGGTTGACATAAAGGCCGCTATCCAAGACTACTTTCATTTTAATTCACCCCATGACACTGCGAGCTGGGCTTGGTGGGAGGGTTTCAAGGCGTCCATCCGTGCAACTATAACTAGCTATCAAATTCGACAAGGGAAACAAAGAAAGTAACATTTACTGATTCTAGAACAACAGATACAAGCTGGAGAGCGTCTCCTCACGTCCCGTACTGACCCATGTATTTTACTTCGCTTACAACGCCTTCGTTTTCAATACAATCAGCTTTTATATACCGCTGCTGCTAAAAATATTGAATCACAACAAGGGACCTACTATCGGGAAAATAACCGTGCCGGCAAATTGTTAGCCAATGCTCTGAAAGGTCAAAAAGAAGCCAAGCGCGTTACCGCTCTCCGCAATCCGTCGGGGGGGAGCCTGGTCACTAAAGATACAGAAATCTTAGAACTCTTTCGTGATTTTTACACTCGGCTTTATCAATCTGAATGTGACTTCGAGCCGGAAGCATTTGAACGATTACTATCAGGGGTACAACGGCCGACCCTATCTGACGAAGATAGAGAGGCCATGGACAAACCATTTACTTTATCAGAAATTCAATCTGCACTCAAGAGATGTGCCACAGGTCGAGCCGCAGGCCCGGACGGTCTCCCAGCTGAATTCTACAAAACTTTTAACGCTGACTTAGCTCCGTTTTTGAAACTTTATTTTTCTGCTCTGGCCGAGGAGGGATCTCCTTCTGGATCCTTCTCAATGGCAAATGTAGTAGTTTTTGAGAAAGAGGGGAGAGATCCGCAACTAACGGCTAATTATGGTCCAATTTCCCTGCTAAACGCAGACTATAAAATATTTGCCACTATTCTCTCCACCCGGCTCTCCGACAAGATGTCTACTTTAATACACCCAGATCAATGCGGTTTCATTCCCGGTAGATCAACTGCTGATAATGCTAGGACTCTATGTCATGTACTGACTGCCGCAGTTAATCTTGATCGACCATTGGTTGGCCTCTCACTTGATGCTGAGAAGGCCTTCGACCGCTTAGAATGGCCCTTTTTGTTTGCAACTCTCCGCTGGTACGGCTTCGGAGAAGGCTTTCTCCGTTGTCTCCGAATCATGTATGCACAGCCTACAGCTAGCATCTGTGCTAATGCTTTAAAGTCTCAGCCATTTCCCCTGCAACGCGGTACTCGCCAGGGATGCCCACTGTCTCCACTTCTTTTCGATCTCGCACTTGAACCCTTAGCTTTACTAATCCGGCAATCCAAGGATATTCATGGAGTCCCCTTCTCTCATAGGGAAATCAAAATTTCAGCATATGCGGATGACCTTATGCTCTTTGTCTCCCTAGACTCAGTGCCGGCTGTTCTAGAGCAAATTGGTAACTACTCACAACTCTCGGGCTATAAGATAAATTGGACCAAATCGGTAGCCTTTCCACTAAATTCTCTGATCCATCAGGCAGATATGCAATCCTTTCCCTTTTTATGGCAACCTCGCATGGTCAAATACCTTGGGGTGCACTACTGCTCTCCTTTGGAAGACACCATTACCTTTAATGCTAAAGACTTAACCTCTAAGGTCCGGGCGCTTACTCAACGCTGGACTCCCTTAACACTTACTTGGTGGGGCCGCCTAGAAACCATTAAAATGATGATTGTTCCCAAAGTGAACTACATTTTAGAAATGCTGCCATGTCTCCTACCTCGACGTACATATAAAGATTTAGAGGGTCTTCTGACTAGATATTTATGGCAAAACAAGACACCTAGGATAGCGAAACATAAGCTACAAGCAGATAAAGAAAATGGTGGTGTCAGATTCCCTGATTTCCTGAAATACCACCATTCTTTTCTTCTTAAACAAGGCGCTCGTTGGCTGGAAGACCTCACACCGAGTAGACCTGTGTGGCTAGATATAGAGGAGGACCTTTGCAAACCAATTCCTCTTACTTATCTCCCTGGTATGACTCTCCCATCAGACTCCCACTATCCACCAATGCTCTTAGACACTCTAGGTGCCTTTAATACCCTTGAGCAATCTCTAGACCCCCGACTTTGTCCGCTAGATAGACTCCCGCTTTGGCACAATGCTCGATTTCAAATACAAAATAAACCGATGGCGTGGAGCCCCTGGTACACTAGGGGCATTTGGATCCCTAATCAACTGTTCTATGATGGTCGCTGGAAAACCTTTAGCGAATTACAACTTGAATTTGGTCTCCCAGCGAAACATTACTTTCAGTTGGTGCAACTTCAGCATTGTCTTCGGAGTGCTAAGGTGCTCCCGCCATCGGAAACCCATACCCAAGGATTGTCGGAGATAATCCGGTCTATCGGGAGCTCATCGTGTGTGGCATCTAACTTTTACAAAACTTTATGTAATACTGTAAATAGAGGCCCTCCTACAGCACAGAAATCCTGGGAGCGGGAAATGCATGTAACTTTGACCCCGGAGCAATGGAGCCTAGTCTGGAGCAAGGTGACACGGGTCTCTCGATCCGCCTCACTCACTCAGACACTTTTCTTTCTAGCCCACCGCTGTTTCTATACTCCTGACAGGTTAGCCAAATGGAACGCCACCCAGAGCAATAGATGCTGGACATGCCATGCGGCCATTGGTTCACTACCTCATGTTATGTATGAATGCCCCGCATTACAGTATTACTGGAGTCGGGTCTGGGGTCGTATTCAATCTATTTTGCACTTTCAGGAGCCCCTCTCTTGGAAGATAGTGGGACTCCGCTCAGCTGCGGGGATCCCCTCTCTTCCTAAATCGGCTTACTTCCTTTTAGACTTTATGCTGGGCATTGCTATTTCCTTAATTACGAAATACTGGAAAAATAGCTCCCACCTGAGCCCCAATGAATGGTGGAATCATGTCTGTCTCTACAGTAAATATGAGCAAATACCTCGTATGTCAGCTTCTTCCGCTCAGACCCCCCACCACTTGTCTAAATGGAAGATGCTCAACGACTATGTTCAAACTGCTAAATGCTCTCATTTGACTGTTTAAATCTGTGTTAATCTCTGTCACATGATCATTCTGTATCGTAGATACTATTTCTGTTTGTTTGATGTACAATAACTGTTGTTTGTAAGCGCTTATATGATGATACTTATCAGCTTAGAGAAGAAGCATAGGGGTGGGGGGTAATTGGGGTTGCTTTTTCCTTATTGTATGCTTGTATTTGTTTCCTTTGGTGTGTTGTTACTTTTTGCTTGTTGTAAAATGAAAATAAAAGTTTAAAAAAAAAAAAAAATCACCGCCCAAAATTATATGTGTCGAGCCAGTATCTAGCAACTCAATTGCTACTTGCTCAAAAAATAGGGGGTCTTCCAGGTTGGGGCCATATACCGTCATCAGCACATAGGTCTCCCCTTTAATCTCCACTTTAGCCATGGCCCATCTCCCTCCGGGGTCTATTTTCGTATCTCCCACTTTCGCCGCTAGTGCTGTCCGGAGCAATATAAGAACTCCGCCTTTCTTTTTAACCGCAGGGGCGGCAAGAATGTTTTGATATAACTTCCCTCCAACTTTGTAAGACTCTGAGGCAGACAGGTGGGTTTCTTGAAGGTATACTACATCCGCTTTCTGCTGGTGACAATATGTTAATATTTTCTTACGTTTAATTGGATTGGAGATACCCTGGACATTTAAAGAGAGAAAATTTAATGTACTGCTAAGCATAGGTACTAACGGGGGTCCCTGTGGTGGAAACGCACGTCATACACAACCTGACATTTAAGTTCAATGAATTGTTCGCAGTTAGCAAATATAGGCCGGTCTGTGCACATCTAACAACAAAGAAAACCCAAACATCTTGCATGGTGAAACCCATCCGCCCCTTCTAATGGCCTTCCCCGCACCATGCCCCTCCCCCAAGCTTACTACTAGTACTTTCCCCCCCCCCCCCTCCCCGGATAAACTCTTATATTACATGCATCCCGCATAACTTGAAGATAGCTCCCCCATACATTATCAAGCACATCAAGATATAATTGGGCTGACAGTTAGACATTACTAAACACCGAGCACAGAGCCTGCCAGAGACCAAGCAAGCTCGGTTCTCTAAGGGTCTCTGATATCCATCTTCATCCCTATTCAACTGGGTAGGTCCCCGGCCTTGAGTTGTCCGCTATTTTCCCACATCCATGCGTGTGTGTTCTGATAGGAATGTCCGGAGTGCATCACCGTTGTCAAAAGACCGCGTAATGTTGTTATACGTGACCCGCATTCTAGCCGGATAAAAGAGGCCGTATCTTGCTTGCAGTTTCTGCATCAAGGGTCTGCACGCCAGAAGCTCTTTACGTCGGTCTACTGTGCGCTTACTGAGGTCCGGAAAGAAGGAAATCCGACGACCCTCAAGCTGCACCATTGGCCTCTGCTTTGCTGTCTGCAGGATTTGTAAGGCCTGGGGATATCGAAGTATCTTGATAACAAACGGACGCGGCTGCTGCTGCGATTGCTGCATGCGGTTGGGAGCATGGGAGGGAACGCGGTGAGCGCGTTCAATTTCCAAGGGTACTGTGAAATTGATTTGCAGCAGTTCTGGGATAAGCTTCCCCAGGTAGGCAACAGGGTCAGCTCCTTCCCGACCCTCCGGTATTCCAGTTATTCTAACGTTATTACGTCGGGCCCGGTTATTTTGGTCTTCCATCTGTAATTCCAGCACTGCCACCCGCTTAGTTAGGGGGCTTACCTGGGTCATCACGGCCTCATGCCTTGCAACCTCGGTCTCAACTTTAGCTATGCGCCCGGTCTGATCTTGCAGCGCTTCTTTAACCTCCTGCACCTCGGTGTGTAATTGCGTCAAAGCAGCAGAGTTTGTGGTAAGTATATCTTTCACAGATTTTAATTCAGCGAGAATTTCCCGGATCCCTTCAGCCGACTCCTTCTCCGGCGCCATTTTCTGCGGGGATGCGGCGTCCTGTTTCGAGCGTTTAACAGCTTGTCCAGCGCCTTGATGAAAATCTAGCTTGGCTGGTTTTAACGCTGCCATGATCACGGTTCTGCTCGTGAAACGTGCTGTTTTTGAGTTTCCGTATGGAGGGGAAGAGACTCAGGATACTTTATTCAGGGTAGGAGCCACCCTTTTAGTCGGCCATCTCTGCTAGCGGCAAGCTCCGCCTCCAGGTACTAACATTTTGAATAACCATGTGTATTGTTGTGACCACCTGCCTAGGCCGATGGCCGGTAGACAAAAGGGCTGCCTTATTTGCCTTTTGAGTATTGTCCCAAGCTTTGGCTGCCAGCACTGAATGCTGGGACTTGTAGTTTTGTATACTCTCCAAGCAAAGCAGTGTGACCACACAGTTTGTCAGGCAAAACAAAGAAATTTATTCCGGGGTTTCTCCCTCGCATCAAAATTCATAGCGCATAAACAAGGTAAGGATCATTTCTCCAAATTAAATAATGAAGGTGAACAAAACAGGCTTAGCATCAAAGTCAGAAATATTCTTTCCACTGCACCGGCACTCAGCTTCCTTCAGACAAATGCCTTTCTCTGCTATGGCTGTTAATTTACATCAGGCAGACTTTAAAACTTCTCAGTCAGGGTTTTCTTTCTCGCACAACTTGATAAAACAGGATAAATAAGCTTCTTCACCTGGCCTGAGCCTAGCACATGTTTGTCTTACAAAATGAGCATTCCATTTCTACTACGTCATCAAAACAAGGGTTTTCAAACATTTCTATCTCCATATCTTCCACGGCTTCATTTGAATCCTCTTCTAGGGAGCTTATATCAGAAGGTTTAAACTTCTCACTCTGCAGAAACTCTTTTAGCTTCCCTAAAAAGTATTCTTTCTGCTCTATATCAGTACAGCTTAAAGAAAGAGTTTCTCTTTCATAGAAAAGCTTCTCAACAGCTTTTAAAGCTGACTCATGGCACTTACTTGCACTGCCCCTGTTCCTGGCTGGAACTGCTTTCCTTGTGTTTTGACTAGCACAGCTTTCAGAACTTCTCTTCAGCTCTCTGACCACTTCTTCAGAAAAGCTTCCATTAGGAACTGTAACAAACTTGTCTGCCCCACCTTTCTTACTTGGCTGGCTCTCTGAGCTGTTTCCCCACATGGAAACAAACCTTTCCAGCTTTCCTTCTCTGGGGTGCTTTAGGACAGGTTCCAACCTTGGTTCCACTGCTTTCTGAGGGCAAGAATCAGCTGTCTTTCCTCCTCCTCTCCTTTGATCCTTAAGCTCCCTTCTCTCGTGGCTTCCTTCCTCGTGAATACTTTCCTCCTGACTACCTTTACCAAACTCTGAAGCTGTTTTAAAATGGTGCTTCTTTTCAGCCACACCCTCCTCTCTGCACATGTGAGAGCTGTTAGGGCTCAACCTATCTCTTATGTCACTGCTTGGGCAGGGTTTAGCTCTAGCTACTACATGCTCGGGTGGCTTGTGGTTTCTATGGGAACCCTGTTTACATCTGTTTTTAAAGGCACATTCCTCATTTCTCTCCCATTCCATCTTATCTTCACAGCTCACCTTATCACATATTCCCCCCCTTAAGATATTACGGGCTGGGGTGATATCATCTTCACAGCACGTAATTCTAGCTGAAGCATTTATCTCATTCTTTCCTTTCTGCTGTCTACGAGCACACATAGCCAACTGGGCTAGTGCTACCCTTTTGTGCCAGGGCCTCAATAGATTAACATGATAAATCTGTCGGCGGCCTTTCCTATTCTCCACTGAATATGTTGCAGGGCCTACCTGTTCGACTACTTGGAAGGGCCCTCTCCACTGGCTCTCAAACTTCGGGACTGCTCCCGCTACCATGACAATTACTTTTTCGCCAATAGCAAGCTGGCGAGGTTTGGTATTGTGATCATAGTATGTTTTCCGTTTCTGCTGACTTGCTTTCAAATTGTCCTCTGCTATCTGGGAGGTTCATGTCAAACGACCTCTCAAGTCTCTCAGAAATTGGGGAACCCCTATTTCCTCTATTCCTGGTTCTACCCATTGTTCTCTGAGGATATCCAAAATATCCCTTGGGGACGAGGTAACTTTCTGACAAGCGGGACAAGCCTCACAAAACCTAGTGGTCTCCTTGAACACTCCTGGCCAGTAGAATCGTGCCAGAATTTGGTTCAGTGTTCCCTGAACCCCTTTGTGCGCTCCTATGGGATGGTCATGAGTGAGTCTAAGTACCAAGGTTCTGAAAGTGGTAGGTACCACCAGCTGCTTGCGCATGTCTCCCGTAGCTGGATCTACACTTTCCCTATATAGAATTCCTCTGTCAAGAAAAAACCTGGGTAAAGTATCCCTCCCTTCTTGAAAGCCTGGCTGAGAGCGGGGTCAGCCTGCTGCTCTTTCGGGAGTGAAGGAAGCTTATCCATTAGCTCTGCTGGGACCCAGGGTAACTCCATCCCGGCCCGTACCTCGGCTCTACTCCGGGAGCGAGTCTGACGTTCCCAACGCTTTTCTCCTTTCCCCTTTTTGGCCCTAGTCACTGGGGCTGTTACTAAGTCTTCATGAGAAGAAAGATTCTCCAGCTCTACCGCTGTAGATTCCCCTTCTTCCTCTAAGGCCTTGGTTCGGCTTCTCGTGGAAACCATTCCTTCTTTTACACTTAGACCCTGTTGGACACCTTTCTGGAACTGTGGCCAGTCTCTCCCTAACACTACTTCTTGGGGTAAACGGGGCACTACTGCTACTGGGATCTCTTTCTCTATCCCTAGCCCTTTTACTAGGACTCGGTAGATGGGATACGTGGACGCTGTCCCATGTACACATCTAATCTTCACTGTGCCATTAGGTGAACGGGTTATTCCTTTGCCTTGGGCCCCTATCTTTCGCCAAAGGCTTCTGGATAGCATAGACTGGTCAGATCCAGAATCTAATAAGGCTTTTGCTGTTACTCCTTGCACTGTAACTGCTAACAGAAAACCTTCTCTAGCCTTTCCTGGGTCATCTATTATTAATGCTGTATTCACCTTACATTCACGTTGTAAGTGACTATCACTTCCACACCTGAAACATGTTCGTTTCACATATTTCTTTCTATCCACAGGCAAACACACATTATTAACAATACTCTTTGGCCTCTCTCCCCTTTCTGATGAAGTATATGGTGCCTTTGTAGAAGCAAAGCTCATTTCTTGGGCAGTGACATCCGCCTCAAGGAATCGCTCGGTGAGCAAAATAGCCTCCTGAGTGCTTTGGCAACCCTGCATCATCAGAAAGGTGCATACCTTTACTGGAATAGCTGCCAAGAATTGTTCTAATATGATGCTATCTACTATTGCTTCCAGCGTCTTACCTTCTGTTTCCAACCATTTATTAACCAGACCCTTCAGACGGTGGTATAATGCTCTGGGTGTTTCACTGGATCCTAATCTGTCATTCCTCAATAAACGGTGGTACACCGAGGGTGTTAGACCTAACCTGTCTTTGATAGCTTGCTTTACCTCCTCGTAGTCATTGGCAAAAGCCGGGGGTACAGTCTGGTAGGCGGCTAAAGCCTCACTGGTGAGTGATAATGCCAACCGGACTGCCCATTGGTCTTTTGGCCAATTAGCTACCTGAGACACACGCTCGAACGCTTCTAAGAAATCGTCCACATTGTCCTTGTCAGTTAACTGACCAAATCCTAATGTCTCTTTGGACCATGGTCCAAAAGTGCTAACTGGACTCTGAACCTGGGGTAGGAGGGCTGGGCTCTGGCTCCTTCTTGATGCCCTGCATCCATGCCTCCATCAGGTTGATCAGCGGCCGTTGCTGAGCCTCTATTCTGGCTGCCGCTCACTCCTGAGCCTCCAGTGACAGCTCCCTCTGCCACTCGAACTGTGAAGTGATCCAGGCGAGGACCTCCTTGACTTCCATAGTCATCTTGCTCTGGAATGACAAAAGAGACAACAGGACCACCCAAGTGCTGTACAAAAATACACTTTGCAGTATTCTCCTTTGTCACTGGTTACAGCACTGCCCCCCAGTACCTGTATCCTTACTAATCCCAGTTAGATACGCATTACCTGGTACTGGTGGTGCTTCATGCTTGTACAAACGTTGGTCTCAGTAGACCTCAGACTCTCCGTCTCAGTCCTGACGAAATCTAGAACAGAATTCTTCCTGTAGACTTGACCACTGCGCTGTTTTGGGTTTAAATCCTTGCGCATGCGTCCTAGCGCCGAATCCGCAACAACTACGCCACTCTGTCGTGACCCCCTGCCTAGGCCGATGGCCGATAGGCAAAAGGGCTGCCTTATTTGCCCTTTGAGTATTGTCCCAAGCTTTGGCTGCCAGCACTGAATGCTGGGACTTGTAGTTTTGTATACTCTCCAAGCAAAGTAGTGTGACCACACAGTTTGTCAGGCAAAACAAAGAAATTTACTCCGGGGTTTCTCCCTCGCATCAAAATTCATAGCGCATAAACAAGGCAAGGATCATTTCTCCAAATTAAATAATGAAGGTGAACAAAACAGGCTTAGCATCAAAGTCAGAAATATTCTTTCCACAGCACCGGCACTCAGCTTCCTTCAAACAAATGCCTTTCTCTGCTATGGCTGTTAATTTACATCAGGCAGGCTTTAAAACTTTTCAGTCAGGGTTTTCTTTCTTGCTCAGCTTGATAAACCAGGATAAATAAGCTTCTTCACCTGGCCTGAGCCTAGCACAAGTTTGACTTACAAAATGAGCATTCCATTTCTACTACATCATCAACACAAGGGTTTTCAAACATTTCTATCTGAATATCTTCCACGGCTTCATTTGAATCCTCTTCTAGGGAGCTTATATCAAAAGGTTTAAACTTCTCACTCTGCAGAAACTCTTTTAGCTTCCCTAAAAAGTATTCTTTCTGCTCAATATCAGTACAGCTTAAAGAAGGAGTTTCTCTTTCATAGAAAAGCTTCTCAACAGCTTTTAAAGCTGACTCATGGCACTTACTTGCACTGCTCCTGTTCCTGGCTGGAACTGCTTTCCTTGTGTTTTGACTAGCACAGCTTTCAGAACTTCTCTTCAGCTCTCTGACCACTTCTTCAGAAAAGCTTCCGTTAGGAACTGTAACAAACTTGTCTGCCCCACCTTTCTTACTTGGCTGGCTCTCTGGAAACAAACCTTTCCAGCTTTCCTTCTCTGGGGTGCTTTAGGACAGGTTCCAACCTTGGTTCCACTGCTTTCTGAGGGCAAGAATCAGCTGTCTTTCCTCCTCCTCTCCTTTGATCCTTAAGCTCCCTTCCCTCGTGGCTTCCTTCCTCGTGAATGCTTTCCTCCTGACTCCTTTCTTCCTGACTACCTTTACCAAACTCTGAAGCCGTTTTAAAATGGTGCTTCTTTTCAGCCACACCCTCCTCTCTGCACATGTGAGAGCTGTTAGGGCTCAACCTATCTCTTATGTCACTGCTTGGGCAGGGTTTAGCTCTAGCTATTGCATGCTCGGGTGGCTTGTGGTTTCTATGGGAACCCTGTTTACATCTGTTTTTAAAGGCACATTCCTCATTTCTCTCCCATTCCATCTTATCTTCACAGCTCACCTTATCACAGTATTCCCCTTATAAAATGGGTAATGTACTTTAATATTTTAGGCTCATCAAAATCACTTCCTTTCCAGGTCCTAATCACACCTCCTTTCAATTTCTATGTGGTGTGGATCACCATGTGTAAATAGCGGCTTTCTAAAATCACTGTTTGCATGTGTATCAATTTATGCATCTAAAAGCTGCTATTTTCATGTGGGGATGCTTCTAAAATAGCTCCCGTAATCTCTGTAAGGAGATAGCATTATAGATTTGACTTCCTATGGATTTAAAGGAGGGTAAGGGAGAAGAGGTCCTGAAGCAGACCATTCTTGGTTAGGCCAATACTTACATTTTTAAGGAAAATATTGGACAAACAGATTGTTGTGTAACTGTTCGTACCTTTAGAAAATTACTAAACATGTTCCCAAATGAATTCTGTGTGCATTTGTTAGTGTCCATTCAGTTTATTAGAGCACCTTCAAAAATTTAGTGCACACAAAATCCATTTAGCCTGCATCTATGAATTCCATTAATCACCAATACTCAGCATTGACATGTGAAATGAAAAAAAAAAAATTGTTGGACTTATAAGACCAAACCAGTATCACCAACTAATTTAGAATGAATGTCAATTGGTCCTTTGTAGTTTCTTTTATTCTTTTTTTTCTAAACAACATTTAAAACCTTCAACTGATACAACATCATGTTTTGAACTGAAAAAACATTCACAGTTCTGCTTCAGGGTTCAACTTTAACTACTTATCTGAAATAATCCAGTTCACTCCATTGTTCAATACCTCTTGCAACAGGTCTCAAAACATTTTCAGCTTTCACTTCCAAATGGCTTCCTAGGCCACATGGAAATAGCGTTTTTATGTTTACTCCTCCCAATGACATCATTTTGTAATAGACCCACTTCCTTTTAATTTAAAGTGTACCAGTCAATTTGTTGATTCAACATGATCCAACACCCTCCATTTTAAATCAGCAAAGGTGTATTGATTCTTCAAACAGCGTTGAACAATTGGTGCTGATAATGTCTTAGTAGACAATCTTGATCTATGCTCTCGTAGTCAAATCTTAATCATACGTTTCATATGACCAGCATAGATCTACCACATAAGTAGAAATGCCAGTGGTGTAAAACTTACTATCAAAATTGTATGATTCCCCACTGGCATAACCCACTATGCTCTCTAATTCATCTGGTCACACATTTCACAGATGACACAAGCATAGTGACCTACTTATTGATCACGAGCCACAGGATCAGTCTTCCAAGTCAAAGATTTACTAACCATATCACCTATAGTCCTACCTCATTGGTAAACTGTGATAAATGCTGTTGAAAACACACAAATGATTGCCGTATTGGCCATAGTCTATGTACGATAGCTGAAACTTTCATTGCCCAAGTAGAGTATGAAAGCACACAAACCAATTGATCCTCCTCCGATTTAGGCTTGTCATATAATAATAATAATTCCCTCTGATCATATAAATCTCTTAAATATCAACACATAAAAACCCAAATCCACCACGATTCCTCCTACATATACCATTCAACATCATACAACATACAACTACCTTACAGTACCCATACCATGCCTACTCATACCACCCAACTGTACACAACAACACACAAGGTGAATCATAACTATACAACCCACTCCCTCCATCTCTCCAGATACCACTATTCCAGACAAAGAAATATAGACAATTGTTGTGCCTTGATGAATGCCAGAACATTCAGAAACAAAATACAGACCATTACAGACCTGCTCACTGAATACCAACTATACACCCTGGGCCCAATTCCATCCCACACGTCCAGGCCCTCTGTGTGTCCGTCTGGAACCAGAAGCACAAAGGGAGTTGCGATTCTGCCCCATGGGATCAGAATCGCAAACAGACCTGGAAGTGCAGGACAGGATCCCAATTCCAACCTGCAAATACATGCCTTCCCCAGCTAAGGCAGTCAGGGCTCTTCAATAGAGCTGCAGCACCATGGCGTCCGGTTTCAATGGCACTGCAGCTCCATTAAAGAGTCATGATCCCCAGCCGTCAGCTCCAGAAGCGAATTCTCTGCAGGCTGACCCCCGATCTGGCCTCCAAAGGCTGGGTCGGGCTGCGGGGAATGTCCTCGCCCCCCCCCCACATCATCCATGCCCCAGATCCACCATCCCCTGCCTAATAGGGGAACGTATTCTACCTTGGAGGTGGAATAAGTTCTCCGTGCAAGTTGCCGGCCCCAGACATACAGGGCCGACATTAGAATCTGCCCTTTACATCCAGGGCCTATGACCGCCCACTGCTCGCCCTAACATCACCCCCTATCTTCCCCTTTCCTGCCCCATCTACCTCCCCCATACAAGATGCAGGAAAGGTAAACAGGACAGGGAAGAGGTAAACAGGACATCCATCCCCACTATTCAAGCCTCAGAATGACCCTGCCTGTGTATAACTGAAACTTGGCTCTCTGACACTGGCAATGTCCTCATCAATAAAATGAAAATAAAGGACTATTCTCTATTCCAATGCACAAGAAATAACAGAAGAGGAGGAGGTGTATTAATCCTAACCAAAACACACCTACATTTCTGACCCCTATCAACTAGCAGCATAGACAAAGTTTATAGAGTCACCATTACAAATAACCACATAACCATCATCTTCAGCTGAAGAACACCCTCATCATCATCAAACGACTTATCTGCCATAATTGAAAACTGCATTGAACATTCAAATTCCAAAAAAGACATGATAATACTTGGAGACTTCAACCTCCCCTCCTTATCTATAATGACAGCGGACACTTTCCTCACAGCAATGGAATCAATGGAACTCACACAACTAAGGAAACACTCTGGACCTAATCATTATGCCCACCCACCCTATCAACACCAGTCCCCCTCCCTGAAAACACACTTGCTACCATGGTCAGACCATAGCCTCATCACCTTCTCTATATCTCTAAAATCAATAATACCAACAACAGATCACCAACAAATGACACAATGATTCAAAAGCTTCAACAAGAATACTTTCTTTGAAGACACTCTACCATATCTAACCACAGACTCTACAGGCATCACAATACTAATAGACAATTGGAACAAAGTGATCGGATCTGCAGCAAAACTACCAGTAAAACAATAAAACACCACCAAAAAGCATCATATCCACAAAACTCCCTGGTATACCCATACCCTCCCAAAACTAAAAACAGAACTGAGATGAACCAAGCAAAAATGGCAGAAAACCACCTCAAATGAAGACCGGAACAACTACCTCATACTCTTACAAAAGTATCACATTGCCACAGATCGAGCCAAGAAAGAATACCACTCAAAAATCATCAACACTGCAATAAATCACCTAAGAGAGCTGTTTGACCTAGTAAGATGACTCAAATTCCACCCACAAATTCCCACCAAACAATCAATGTCACTCACCAACAATTAGCTGAACAATACAAACAACTGCACTCAGACCCCATCCTGCACACAGATACAACTCCTATCAAAATCAGCTGGCTCACATTCCAAACAATAAATAGCAAAAACATTGAAAACATCCTAACCAAGCTTAACGCCACCACCTCACCACTTGACCCATGCCCCCCTAAATGGATCAAATCAGCAACTATCAAAGTCAGCCCATATATAGCCAAGATAGTAAATGAAGCACTCTAACAAGGAATAATGCCAAACAATCTTAAGCTCTCCTCCATCCGCCCCACACTGAAGAAACCAAACTTGGACCCATCAGACCCAGCATCATATCAACCCATTGGCAGCCTCCCATTCCTGGCTAAAATCAAAGAGAAAACTGTACAACTACAACTACAAAATCACATTGATGAAAACCATCTACTTAATCCTCAACAACATGGATTTCACCCAATACATGGGGTAGAAGCCCTCATGACCTGCCTCATTAACACTATAATCAAAGGAATCGAAGATCATGCACAAACTTGCATCTTGTTATTCCTCGACATCTCTTCAGCATTCATCATAGTCAACCACAAAATCTTACTACAGAGACTACACCTGTTTGGAATGCAACATATAGTACTAAAATGGTTCAAATCATATCTTACAGAGAGAAAACAACAAATAAAAATTGGTTCAAACAATTCCAAACTCAACCAGCAAATGCAAGGAGTATCACAAGGTTCCATCCTATCCGCAACCCTCTTCAATCTATATCTTTAACCCCTATACACCATTATCAAATAACACAATATCCATTATCACATATACGCTGATGATATAATGCTGTATTGCCCACTCCTCTCCAATCAACCTATGTACAAATCAAAGACTGTTTCGCAGAAGTTACACAATGTCTTTCAACCAACAACCTATTCATCAAATTTAAGAAGACATAGGCTATGTTCATTACAAGAAATAGCTCTTTCATGCCCCCACCCACCATAAAACTAAACAACATACCAATAAATGTAAAACCTGAACTGAAATCCCTCGGCATCATAATTGACCGCACCTATCATTCAAAACACAAATAACAATGACAGCAAAGACAATCTACTTCAAAACAAATACCCTGCAGTGACTCCGTCCCATTCTTGAGCCAACAGATCCACACTGCAAGCACTCACTCTTCCTCACACAGACTTCTGTAGCAATATCTACCAAGGTCTACCTCAATCTACACTCCTCCCTCTACAAACTATACTACACACCGCTGCACATACCATATAAGGTACAAACAAATACAACCACATCACCCCCATTCTAGAACAATTATACTGGCTGCCACTCAACAATGGAATAAATTACAAATGCATCCTCCTCACACACAAAACACTTCATTCCCATCAAGAAACTTCCCTCAAAGCCCTTCTACAAAAACCTCAAACTTCCAGGCCATGAAGACAGACTACAATCAACAAGCTAAACATACAACTAAACAAACATAAATACAAACAACAAGCATGTCACAGAGCATTTGAATTCTATGTTTCTGCCCTACGGAACACCCTCCCCAGGCTCCTGAATGGAGCCACAGTGCTATGGCGTCCCATCACCATGGCACCGCGGCTCCATTCAGGAGCTGTGATCCCCGGCCACAGAAAATAAACATCTTTCCCTGCAGCCTGACTCCCAGTTTGGCCTTCCATGGCCAGGGTTGGGTTGTAGGAACCCCTGCACCCCCTCATCTCTTTGATTTCACCTGGCTCTGCATTCCTCTGATGTCCAGGGGGACTTATTTCACCTCTGAGGTGGAATAGGTCCCCCGTCTACATGGCTGATCCCAGACAGACAGGGCCAACCTCAGAATCGGCCCTGTACATCTGGGGTTGTGTTCCCACCCACCACCTACCCTCACTCCTCCCTTGACCCATCCCTCCCATCCACGAGCAGAGCTCCCCGCATATGTTGGCTATAGGTGCGGGGAGTTCTGTGGCTGTCAGTGCAATCCAGATGTTTAGCAGGTCTGGATTTCTTGATTGGACATTCAGACCCACTAAACAAGGATCAGAATGACCGCCAATATGTTTTGGGCATCCACGGTGTGTATACCTACCACTTGACATGTGTACTCTTGCAAGGAAGAGCAAATACACCATTATTCTATGAATTAACATACACAGGGGCTTATCTAGAAACATACACTACCAGGACAGCACAGTGTTAGCGAGGGGTATTGGTGCCATATTGGAAAGTAGTACAGGGCCCTGCACTAACCCCCCCATGCTACCCTTGTAGCATGTGTCTAGGCTTAGACTGGGTGGTACAGAGGCTTTTCAGTCATATTGCAGCTAGAGTAAGTGTTTGGAGCCTGTGCTTGGTGTAGGTAGTGCATCTGCAACTAACACAACCTCAATGGGAGTTGTTAGTCAAACATACTCTCAGTTTTCTGGATTACCTCCCACAGCCTTCACAGCCTTGTATTAGCAATACAGGCCCAATATGTTATTGGTGTGGGGCTAGATAAACACTCCTATAAAGTCAGTTTTTAAAGATTAGTAAGGTTTCTGATGCATATTATTTTTTTCTTAACAAGAATGTGCAAAATAAACGGAAAAATTTTCAAAATTATGAAAAACGGCCCAATGCACAACCCCCCCCCTGATCTTTTTTTTCTTTCCATGAGTAAATCCCTGAATTAATTTGTTATTGTTTTTTTCCTATAGTAGAAATGGTTGTATAATTACTAGAAAACAAATTGTCATTTTAAGAAGCATAAAGTTGCTTATTCATTTGGGTATCATATCAAAATAGATCACACATTAGACTTTATAAAACATCTATTACAGTTGCTATGAAAGTTGTACAAATGCATTATGATAGAAACATGCTCTTTTGCTCTCTATCTTGCTCTATTTCTTCAGACACTGGAAACTCAGAACAGTCTATTTGCTTCATTCAACATGATGTTCATGTATCCCCAGTTGTGTTGAAGATTAGATTTTTTACTTCATGCACTGAATGTTGGTATTGTCTCCTCATTTGACCTGCTTCCTTCAGAGTCATTTATTGTCTGTTTTCTCCAGAAATCAGGAGATATTGGTGCCTTACATTAGACAAATGGAAATTTTACAAAAAAAAAGAGACTAATCATAGAGGTGTCGGCTCAATGACACACAACAATAACAACAAATAAAAAACTGTACTTGAATAAATATTTGGAATATGGCTTATAAATAAGAAGTATCCTTTCATTTTGGAATATATTCAGATTTTGTTATATTGTCATATTTATATCAATTCACTGGCATGCATTTTTTTAAAGCATTGCTGAGTTCTTATTTATCAAAAAAAATCTTCTTGAACTGCTAATAGCCCCAAAATAATCAAGCAGGTATAAAAACTTGCAGGGGGCATGCTCTTTATTCTTTTTCAGAGTCTGTTACTTCACATATAAAATTATCCAGCAGCATTGATCATCTGCTAACCAGATAAGTGCCGCAGAAGGGGATATTCAGTAGCACTATATACATAGTGCTGCTGGATATCCTGACAGACTGCATCTGCACTATTTGAAGAATGCAAGGGTGGTCCTTGGAAAGAGGAGGGGCAGAGCTGGCAATTATTCATATAACACTAATATTCAGTTATTGTAAGGATAACTATTCAGATAACTTAGTAATAGGTTACCTAGATAGTGGACTGAACATTATCCCTCTATATTAGTGGCACTCTGTCCAGATCGCTCAGCCTGTACATAGTTACCCTTGTTAGTCCCAAGTTGTAACACCTGTTCATTGTAAGGACAGCACAGCTTTTGTCTGCACTGTACAAATTTTGTTGACTGTAAACCACACTGATTCTAAAGAGCACGGTATAGAAAAGACATTAAATAAATTAAAATAAATATTCAGCACTGGCCACTATACAGATAGTGCCACTGAATTTTCTGAATAAATTTAACTGCAGTGGTTGGCATTTAAAATTGCTAACTGCTTTGGCTCAAAATTGAACCGCTAGTTCCTTCAGACAGTATCTTTCCATGCAATACACAACAGGCATTTGTGTACTGCCAGATATAAACCTCTATGCATCAGCATTTAAACTACCTTCAAGTCTTCCCCCTACCACTCTTTAAGCCACAGTCTTCAATCTTTTTTGCTAGATTATGAGGCAGATTCCATATAAGTTGGTTATCTCCCATGGACACATTTAAATTGGACATGGATACAATTGAAAGCTAATTCCACATCCGTGGGTATAGAATCAGAACATGGATGTGTCTGGCACAGCCTGCCGAACATGCTGTTCAGCCAGATTGTGCATGTATTGACAGCAAGAAACATGCACATGTGAAAGCATGGGCTATAGAGAAAAGGGAGGAAACACATCCCTGGTAATATTCAAGGACATGTATACATAGCAAAATGATTCTGGACGTCACCACACTCACCATATCCTAAACAATTGCATGTCTCTGATCTAATCTGATCTATGATATACTTGTGGATGCCTCGGACAACCATTCTTCCTTGGTTTAAAACTGGATCTCCTAAGCTTCTCTTCTTACAGATAGTATTTTGCTGATGCAAACTAGAAATATACAGAAGTCTTTTTCATGCCCAGAAAAGTGCTAAGTGCACTATAATAAATTATAAGATAATGTAAAATAACATATTTTTCATGACATACCTTGTATCAAAAATTACTTGGTGGTAGAAAAATGCTTCATTTAAAATGCCAAGTATGGGTCTTCATTTAAAATGCTAAGTATGGGTCTTTACCAAGTTCACAAAAACCTAAACTAACTGCAATTCCCCAAAGGATGCATAATATTGCTGAGCTACAAAGTATGCTGTTTTAATATCTATGGCTTTCTGGCTATGACATCTGTTACCCACATATCTAGGTAATGACATTTCTCACAGCAGCTCCCTACATGTGACTACACCTATCCCATAAACTGTCCAATCTCTGTCTTAGCTTTCTGGTCTGTTATCTATGGGGCAATCCTGCCTGCCATCTCACAGTCAGCTTTGTGGCAATGCTCCCCTGGTCAGGCCTGTATGGGCATAGGAGGGGACTCTCAGTGTCCGTTTACCCAGTAGCCAGCCTCCACAGAATTCTCCACTCTCAGAGCTTGCATAGACTATGAACTGGGTAAGGATAGATACTTTGTGGCATGATCCGTGAAAGTTTGCAATAACATCAGTAATTTTTCCCAGTGCATTGCACACTACCTGCATATTGAGGGAGTAGAATACTTTTTGGTTGCAGAATGTGGCTTCTCTCTGTCAACAGGTCCTCAGGGCCACATGTGTATAATCAATCAACTCCAGCAGAGAAGTGAACCCAGCCACATCATGAAATTGAAGCAATGTTTGTTGCCTCTACTGCACTGTGTGAGGGAATACAATGTAGACTGAGGTACGCATCAGGAAACCACTCAGAAACTGGGTGGTGCACTTGGGCACTGCTGCTTGGCTCAGACCTGTAGTGGCTACCAGCACAGATCGAAGGATAACTATTGCTAAGAAGGTGAGTGCTGTTATCACCTCTAGATGCACATGTAGGGCCTATCCGCTGTGTGTCATTGCACTGAGGTGGGATTCCAGCTCCTAGCACAGCTGATATATGGCTGCCTTATCAAAGTGGAATCTGGTGACACTGAGTTTATCAGTAAGGTCCATGTACTGGCTTTTCAGCCTAGATACCCCTGATAGGGTAGCTTCTTTGCTGATCTCCTCTTTTCTCTATCTGCCTCAAGCAGCATGACCATTGCAAAAATGTCACTACACTCAAAAAAAAACCAGGACTAACAATCTGACACCACATATAATGAAGATTGGGCTAAAGAAAACTACAGTTGAATTTAAAGCAAAAAATCAAAACATATTTAGAAAAATCAGTGATTCAAACTTTAGATGATCTTGAACTTGACCTTGACATCACCGAGCACAAAGTGCGGTCTTACTGACGATCTATATATCCACCCGCCTTTCCCATGACTTCATCATCGCTTGCATGTGATGCCAAAAGCTGGGCATAGAAAAATTCCCATACACAAATCACTTAAAGGGAAACAAAGTATCACTATGACTTATCACATGAAACTTTGTAAAAAAGAACACTTAACTTTTAAGCCACTCAGTATCCAATGCCATAGTCACAGAACCTGAAAGGCCACAGGCCACAGCAATCCTACAACTTAGTGGCTCGGTGATGTCAAGATCAAGGTCAGCTTAAGTTTGAATCACTGATTTTTCTAAATATTTTTAAATTTTTTGCTTTAAATTTAAATTTTGTTTCCTTTGGTTCAATCTTCATTATATGTGCATGGCCATTGCAAACAAGGCATTCATTTAATCCATGCTTTGCGGATCCATCATCAGCTCCTTCCGTGCAACCCTCAAACCTTACTTTGCACACACACACTCTCACTTACAGGGACGACTCCTAGAAGACAGCAGAAAATTGGCAGTCTTGGCCTTGTTCCACATATACGAGGATAGTGCCTCTGTATAAGTCTTTGGTGCAACCTCATTTGGAGTATAGTGTGCAATTCTGGAGACCACACCTATAAAAGGATGTGAACAGGATGGAGTTGGTGCACAGGGTGGCTACTAAAATGGTTAGTGGTCTTCATTATAAAGCATTTGAGGACAGACTTAAGGATCTTAATATGTACACCTTAGAGGAAAGGCGGGATAGAGGTAATATGATTGAGATGTTTAAATACCTCCATGGCATAAATGTTCAGGGAGAGAGCCTCTTTCAATTGAAAGCAAGTTCTGCTACGAGAGGACATGGGATGAGGGTGAAGGAGGCTAGATTCAGGAGTGATATGCGGAAATATTTCTTTACGGAAAGAGTGGTGGATCCATGGAATAGTCTCCCAGTGGAGGTGGTAGAGATGAGGACAGTAACTGAATTCAAAAAAGCATGGGACAAATACAGAGGACCTCTAAAGGAAACAAGGGGACTGTTGTAGTTGTTGATATGGAAGGACAGAGTAGATAGGCCATGTGGTCTTTTTCTGTTGTCATATTTCTATGTTTCTATGTTACTATCTCACAGGAATAATGGGCACATCTGTGGCAAAAGCCATAAACATACACGGGTCCTTCTAGAATACAGTGTACATATCTCTGGTGCTGGTCATGTCCCTGTTCTTCCCCCTCGTGGGCACGTGCAGACATTCCTATGAAGGCAAGATAAATGTCCGTGGGAGCCAGGTACCAGAATACGTTCATAGTCATTTTTGCTACGTACCCGTCTCCGGTGCACTTGCAAATGGTCTATTCAGCTTCTGGAATAACCCCCTAGGCCTGCCTGGAATGGTAGTTGTAAGCCTTGTGCAGTCTTCCTCTATGAGGCCCTTGCTTCTGTGGCTATTTTACCTCTTAAACATCCAACCCTTTTCCAGTTTCAGATGAAAGTTCCTTGAACCTCTGTTCATTAGCTAAATCCAGTTTTCCCAAGGGACTTTTCACTAATTAAACTCCACCTTACTTGATCACATCTGTCTCAATGGACCCTGTCATGTTAGGATTACCTAATAGTCTCACGTTGCACAAAGAAAATATGGGTTCATTTTTGGTTCATTCGTCTTGTTCTCCAAATTTTCAGAATTTTTTCTGCTCATTTCACACATATGGGTTAATCAATTTTATGCATGTTAGAAATATTTTAACACATACAAATGTATGTAAATTCATCGGCTAATGTGTATTACATAGATTTTGCACACGCTAATGTCTGTTCTAACTGTGATGCACAGTCAATGCCCACATTACACCCCTAACCCGCCTAGTCCTGCAATCATGCGCTATTTAGCGTGGGGCCCCATGCTGTAAGCACAGCACCCTTCAATGTGCATTAAACCCCATGCCAATGATTAAACTGCCCTGATAATCTGAAAGGAGGTATAAAAGAAGCACTAAATAAACAAATGACCCTACATTTTTGAAGGCATGCTAATGAACTGACTGTGCATTCCTCACTTGCACATCACCTCTTCTCTTGTTTTTTCTAACCTGCATTCCCATCTGATTCTCTGTCATGCTAACTACATCTTAACTCTTTTATGCTCCAAGCAGGATGGATTCTTATCTCTTACTGATTTCAAGTTCAGTGCAATGTGTGCCATGGTAACAATGCTGACTCTTGGCAACCCAGCACCCCCTGGATTTTCATGACAAGGTGTGACCAAAATCAGACTGCCAGGCCTTTCTTCTGAGGCAATGGAGGGTAGGTTACTTGCCCAAGGCCACAAGGAGTGCCAATGGGAATCAAACCCTGGTCTCTTGGTCACCATACCACTTCTTCTTTAAAGCCACATGTGCCCCTCGTCTCACTGACATGAGATCTGAGGATGCATTGCACGCAGCATCCCAGGGACAAAGCAGTCCAGACATACACTTGTTTAGTTGTTCAAAAATGAAATTAGATTTTACTGTTTGAATCTTTTGGTTATAGAACAAACACCAAAGACAAAATGAACCAGGTGTTACCGTAATACTGATCGAAACATGGTCTTTACAGAACAAAAGTCTTTTGTACTTGGCAACTCTTGTAAACTCACAGATCTTCTCAGTAGTAAGATGAACTCAAATCTTCTTCTTGATAAGTTAAGATGGGTATCTGTTTATCCAATATTTCACTTACTCCATTCTTGGTTCAGACCAGTCACTCTCTAGCTAACCAAGTTCTTATATGTAGTTTCCTCTCTAAAAGCTCAATAGAATTTTAATGAAATAATTCCAGCACCTTAATTTTATTCTCCAAGACTCTAATCTTTTCTCTCAAACTCTGGGTCCACCTAGACCCCTAGAAACCCATTTCCTATTGCTGGGTATTCCTCCATGAGCCCCAGTAAACCCCTTGAAGGATGGAGAAGAAATATCTAGCACCATACTCAACACATAAGTTTGATAGAATTCATCCCATCACACATTTTCTCCCTCACTGACCTCACAAATTTTGCACCCTGTGCAAATCCGAAAGTCATGAGCAAGGGAGGAGATGTGGACTCCCTTTAGTTGATGATAGCCTATCTAATCTGTGTCTGCAGATTGCTTCCAAGCATGCAGAATCTTGGTTCCATCATAGTAACTTTGCACGTTTCTATTTGTAATAAAACATGGGATGCATTAAAGTACCTCTAGACAGGTATCTAATAGTGCCAATATTAGAAGCAGCCAATATTTTCTTTTATGATATGTTGTGACTGCAGGCTTCCTTTTATTTAGATTGCGGACATATCAATCTACTTCAATATCTTTGAAAAAAAGACTGGGACCTTTTTACTAAAGTGTGTTAGGCTTTCACACTTAATGCATGTTTAACACTAAAACTAACATGTGTTACGTGCAAAACGTCCCACGGGATTTGTTTGGGGCATAGCCAATATATTCCCAACAGTTAACACATGAATGCATACCCCAAAACATGGTTCAATTACCATGAGGGCACCTAAATCCACCTATTGAGGGTGTACGCATGCTAATTGCAGTGTTGGCAGCATGTGATATGTACCTGCACTCTTCATGCCCGCTCTCCATCCTTAACCTGCTTATTTACCACCCCAATATGTGATTAGCATTTGGTGTGTGAATAATTGAGCAGTAACTGTCATGCCCCTGCAGTAATAGCTACCACAGGCCCGAAAACGTAGCTAAAATGATGGTAACGCTTGTTAACTACTTAGCACACTTTAGTAAAAGGGCTCTTATGACTTTAAAAGTGGGAAGATTCATGCTCCTAAAATTGAGAATGCTTTCAATGTTCTGATGAGAACACAATCAGAACATGTATTTAATGTTCTATGCAAGTTTTCTTATCTGGCAAAAGACATTAGGTGTTGCATGCGACGGTGCGATTCATTTACTGGATACAAATTGCTGCTGTTGTAGCAGATTCAAGTCCTAGCTTCATAGAGAGACAGAGGCTACAGCACAATAGCTATGCTGGAAATGTACAAATTTGGCAAGCCTCATAGCAGTAAGAGGAAAGGAAAAGGATCAGTTTTTTGGTGACGGCTATTTCACTTCTGCTTTGTGACGGCATGGGTAATGACAGGAATCACATTTAAAATAAACAAGCTACATGTCTGAAAGTTTATCTCAAGATAAGTGATGAAAAACAATATTCCTTTTCCATCTCTTCTTTAGGATAATGACGGCAAGCAGATGGAAGAGTAGCCTAGTTGTTAAAGCACTGACTTGGTAATTACGTGACCAGCATTTAATTCCCACCAGTTCTCCTTATGGCCTTGAGCAAGTCACTTAACCCTCTGTTGCCTTGGAAAAAAGGCCTGGCAATCCACTTCAGGTCATACTTCCAAGAAAACCCTGGAGCTGCTGAGTCACCAGGAGTCACCATCGACTCAAAAGGCACAAGCTATATTTATTGCATATTGGAATGACATTGATGATGCATTATGAGGCCTATTCACTGGGCAGTATTAGGTGTCTAATGAGGATTTTTATACATGCTAAGAGTCAGCATTGCAGTATATTAACTATTAGCTTGCACTAATTGCCACATTAAACACATAGGGGCCTATATGCTAAGCATGAAACATTTAACGGGGAATTAATACACATTAACAGTTGAAGTGACAGCACATGAAAGTTCATGCATTAAGTGCCAAATGCAGAATGGATAGGGCCTGCACCTTATAGTTAACATGTAGACAGATACCACATGTAAACTGTTAACATGGCAGATAACACAGAGCATTTACTGCTACCTGTATAGGTGATATTAAGCTGCATCCATACAATCTACAACACAGTTAACATGGGGTCAGTTTATTGTCTTTATGTCAACTGTTTGGAATGATGCTGGGCACACTCTGAACAGTTTACATGGAGGCTCTGCAGCTACCACCATTGACAAGTGGAGGGTAATTTTATAACCGAACACCTAGTTTTAGGCATCTAGAATGCACCTCTCCTGAGTCTTTTTTAAAAAGAAAAGCAGGTGCCTACTTTACTTTATAAAATAGGGGCATACGTGGTACAAAAATCTAGAGCAGGTGTAAATGCAGATGCCCAGATATTTCAGGTACACGCATAAATGATTGTATGTTAGAAGCCATGCATGTAAATATAGACTCTGCCTGTGCCCTGCCCGAGTTCCGTCTCTGTGAACTTTCACACTGAAAGTAACCTGATGGCACTTATGTGTGCTCTTACTTAATAGAGACCCCCTAAAGGGTGCACTTAAGTGCTCAGTTACGCAAGCCAATCCTCTTTAGGTGACTCTTCTAGAATCAGCCCCATCATACATAGTAACTTCAATACTTAATGTGCTTCAGGAAATAGGGGCACTAATGCAGAGATTTGTACTGGGGTGTATGGAATGGCCAGAGTTAATGCATAGGCTGTTACTTTACATAATGGGCATAATTTTTTAAGAAGCCTCCTAGATTTGGATGACAAAAATGCACAGAAATGAGAGTATTTTAGTTATTTTCATGTACAAGTGGCCACTTCCATGTGTAAATAAGCATGCTTGTATTGTGCCTGATTCTGTACAAGCACATATAAACATGATGGCATGTACCTGCAATTTGGACTTGCATAGGGCATGCAGTAGTTGGGCGAAGAGTGGGCAGGGCACAAAGTTATACATGTAGGAGCCAATATTCCAAAGCAGTGACACAATTTAGAGCTGTAAACTGTGTAACTGCCTCTAAGAGGGATGTTCAGTGGCACTAACAGGGTTAATGCCACTGAATATTCCTGGATACCACTGTTATATGCCTCGATGTACACGGTTAACATCAGAGCATTCTAAGGGAGGTACCCAAGGATAATCAGTCAGTGGCGATATTCAGCCGCTGCCCAGTTATTCCTCAGTGGCAAAAGTTAGGAGCTGCAAAAGCTGTCCTAATTTTTTCCATCAAAGCTAACCGGCAGTGACTGAATATTGCCCCTGCTTGGTTAGCTTCCGGCTTCTGTGGCAACCCCAGGTATTCAGTGCCGGTGGCTGGATATGGTTCCCCAACATTGAATATCTGGATTAACTATTTCAGCGGCAACGGCTAGGCGCCATACCAGCCCTAACCGCCACCGCTGAATATCGGGCCCATAAGTTATAAAATACTAGAATTTAAATATGTTCTATAGAAATTTAGGCATGCACATTTACGCCAGCTGTAAGGCTGAAGAAAGCGATTTCACTTTAAATTACAGAGCGCCTTCAACTTACCTCCGAACCAAAATCATACCGTCCCATCTCTAGCCTGCCATTCCTTGCAAAAATCATGGAAAAGGCAGTGCAAAGGCAGCTTCAGGACCATATTGATATAAATGCCCCACTGGAATACACCAGCATGGATTTAAGCCCCAACACAGCATGGAAACACTACTCACTTCCCTCTTTGACAATCTCCTAAGAGGCATGGACAATATAAAAATGGCTTCTTGCTAGTGTTCATGGACATCTCGGCGGCCTTCGACACTGGCCCACTGTGTGCAGTGTACTCAGAGTGGACCCGGAACCCTCCACCTACAGAAGCCAGTGGCTATGTTGGTGACCACTGCCCTGGGATATCTGGCAACTGGCAACATCCAGGATGTGATGGGGTGATTGTTGGAATCATGCAGTCTACAGCCAGCCACTGCATAAGTGCCATCAGCAGGGCCTTGTTACGGAGGATGCTCCACCTCATAGCCCTCCCCTGTACACAACAGATGTGACAAGAGATAATGCAGGCATTCTACAATGTTGCTGGCTTTCCATCTGTGCTTGGAATTATAGACTGCACCCACATTGCACTGATCCTGCCATGATGCATTTGTGCTTGCCCAGTCCAGCCTGAGATAGGAAGCAGCCAGGGGTCAGCTAGGAGATGTATGATTGCTAGGTGAGTGTGCACATATGTGACCACCAGGACAAACGCAGAACAAATGCATGACATAGTATGATGCTATATGTTATGCAGACAGGCAGGGATATATGTGTTATGTACATAGTGCAACACATGATGACTGCATGCACAAGTGCTACTGGTTCACAGATCTATGAGCACAGCACGCCATGTCACATATCAAGGAGACAACCAGGGGAAGCCCCATGGCCAAGAGCAGACAGAACACACCAAAATGTGTCATGTGAAAGAGCATGGGCTGGCACCATGTAGTACAGCCACATGTATATCTGCCCCATCCCAGCCATCAGAACCCCAACCACATCTCCGTGCCATGCCATGCCCTCCTTTTCCAATAGGCTAGCCTATGTCACTGTCCCCAGTTGCCCTAGCCCAAACATTGACTGCCACACAGGCCATACATTGGTGTCCTCCCACTACCACAGTGTCTCTGAATGTTACATATTGCACCATGCCCTGCTAGTAGATGGTGTGTTGTATGCTGCTCATAACAGCCCATAGATCATAATCAACACATGTCCCATGCTAATGTGCACATCTCACATTGCCCCCACAGGCAATTGTGGATATCCTCTGTGGACCTGGCTGCTGACCCCTTTGCCTCACTCCATGAGCCAACAGGAGGAGCGATACAATGCCACCTATCAGCATACCCAGGTGGTTGTGGAACAAGGAAAAAAGGTTGCTTAAGAACCACTTCTGGTGCCTCGAAAGGAGTGGCCAGGAATACCTCTACAACCGAGAGCATGTATGCCAGATATTTGCAGCATGCTGCATACTCCACAACCTTGCACAGATGTGTGGATTGCTGGACCCTGAGCCCACAGAGGAGTGGGAGGCTGCAGAGGCAGCTTATGGTGATGGTGCAGAGGATGGGAGCGAGCAGCAGGCCCAGGCATTGGCCCACTGTGTGCATCTGATATGGGACAATTTCTCAGGTGACTGCCTCACACCAGCACCTGGTTTGGATACACAGATTCACTAGTAAAGCGCTCGCAGTGATGCTACATGTGCATGACGTCTATCCCCCCCCTCCAAGTGTGTCCTTTGCCCCCAGGCTCTCAGTCAGCCATGGGTGCTTGCTGACACATGTACTGCATTGCAGTGGAGTGATGTCCAGTGATGTGCTGGCAGTGTCATCACCCTCACCAGCTAGGCAGACCATTGCACATAGTTCAGGGCTACCAGGTGGCAGTGCTGGTATGCTGGCAGCCCCAGCACCCATCCCTTGGGCCTTAAGGAGGCCCACCAAGCTGCTCAGGGAACCAGCAATTGTTGCCTGGTATGTTGCCATCTCCTCATCAGACACAGGTGTCCCTCCAGATAGTGCTCCACTTGCAGATGGTGTTCCTGCCACCCTCACCTATGTAGCTGCCTACAAGTCCTGCCGGATACCATGCAGCTCAGCCTGTATGCCTGAGGGCCACCAGGCATGCACCCTCCTGAAGTAGCTCCTGGTCACATCTTTGCCCCCTACATCCACATGGTCATTCAGGATAGGGTACTGTGGCTCAGAGAGTAGGACATCATTAGTCTCCACCTCCCCAGCACTGGCAGACACACTAGTCTGCTCCACTGGCCTGGGAACTACATTGCCCTGCTCCTCTGCACTGGATGTCATACTGGACAGCTCCTCTGCCCTTGGTGTCACACCAGGTGGTTCCTCTGCCCTGGGTGTTGGACTTGACTACACCTCTGCCCTGGCAGGCACACTGGCCCCTGTGACTGTGCTGCATCCTGTCTATGTACTGCCATCATCTGTGGTAGGTGGTGAAGCCCCCTGATGTACTGGTTCCAGGCTGTGAGGGTCATGTCCCTGGCAGGTCTGATGGAGAGCAAAGGTGGCAAAGGTTAGTGACATGGTCACTTGGTCAGCATCTGGGCTGCCATCCAGCCCACAATAGAACTTGCAGTGGGATCCCCAGTCTGCACTTTCCCGAACCCATGCATCACCCAAGGTGACAGACAGACAGGCAGGAAGGCCCTGGGTCGGAGGAACATGGTGGGAACACATACATGGCCATCATGGTGCCCCCCTACTTACCCTCTTGTGTGCCTGGGGTGCTGCTGTCAAAGCCCACAAACCCTGAGATGGAGACCTCCTCCACAGACTGCAGCACCTGTTTCTCCAGAGGGGTGAGTCTGCTCTGTTGCACAGGTTGCTGGCCCTTTTCTCCTTGGCAGCCTGCCATACCATCCACCACTTATCATTAATATCTTCCATGTCCCTGTTGTGGTGGTGGATGGCATTGAATCTCCTTATGATGTCACACCATACTGACAGCTGTGAGTTGGCACCCTCTGCCACAAAGAGGGCAGCATGCTGCCGCATGATGAGCCCAAGGACAATAGAGGTCTCGGAGGGTGTGAAGTCTGCCTTCCAGGTTTGCTTTGGACCTTTCGATGCTTTGTCTGTCATTGTATAGCTCAGGTGCTATGGCAGTGTTAGGATACCCATGTAGACCCTTTAAGACATACACGGATACAGCATGCAGCCAAACCATGCCCAGTCCAAATGCATATTCAGTACCCTCATAGACTCCATTATCACTGCTGTTATGAATGAAATACACACCTCACATGATCATGCTGATATTTCAATGGCGGTGTCTTTAGATCTCTCTGCTGCCTTTGACTTGGTGGATCACTCTCTCCTTCTCTCCAGGCTACAGGACGTGGGTCTTCGGTGCACTGTCTACCACTGCTTTCACTCCTTTCTCTACTCAAGGTATTTTGCTGTCACCTCTGGCTCCTATACCACAGATCATTTCCCTCTTGTTTGTGGTGTCCCACAGGGCTCAGTGTTGGCACCCCTATTGTTTAACATATTCCTGGCTCCTTTGGCTCTGTTAATCCAGCAGTCAGGCATTTCAGTGTATTATTATGCTGATCCACCAGGAAGAAAGCAGCACCTGCCACGTAGACAAGCGTAGCAACGAAGACGAGAAAACATAGGCAGTATACAAAACTTTTATTGGTCCATATACAATAAAAAAAGGGGGGCCAAACCCAACACAGGCCGTTTTTCGTGGATACTTCATCAGGGGTGAGGCACACCACAAACTACAAAACAAAGTTAAAAGATAAAAACACAATAAAAACAGTGAAACCATCAATGGTCATAAATACAACAATAAATAATTAAAACAATAAAAATGAATAATAAAAGCAGAGGAAAAAGAGTGAGCGTAGAATTATAAATAAATAAATGTATGCTAAAATAATCAGATACACCACACAAAAAGTAATATTATGTTAATGAATGAATAAATAATCAAATAAATAACTCATAAAACACTCATAACAACAATTGAAATGAAATTGATTAAAATGATGACAATAATAACCAAGAAGAAGATGGGGTTGGAAAGAGTGGAAAAGAGTCATGGTTGGTGGGGTTGGGTGTTCTGGAGCTCCTGGGTTTTCCAGTTGGGAAAACAGAAACCATTTAAGGGAAATATATGATAATGGAAAATGGTGATAAAAAGGAATTTTTATATTGTATAAATTACAAAAAAATAATTGTAATGGTTACTAAAAAATATGAAAACATTTTTATCTTGACGTGGTATAAAGTATTGTAACCAAGTCGTTAAAATATAAATACAAAATAAATACTTATGGATTTTTTTTTCTTTTTGGGCTGACCATGGCTGTGGGGGTTGAGAGGAAAAGCCTAGTCATTCCTCATCCTTCCCACAGTGGCGGTAAACGGAAAATTATCCCAGTGTTTAAAAATAAAAATGAAAATGGCATTGGAACTCAGGAGAAGCTCCGAAGGAGCAGCTGAGGTGAGACCGGATGCTGCAGGAGAGGAAGAGTGAGCGTTCGGCTACAGGAGCAGCTAGGGAGAAGGCAGATAGTTTAAAAAAATGGTCAGGAAATTGTGCGGGGGAGGGGGGTGCTGCAGTGTAGGCCTCCGTACAGCCGTGAATGCCACGGCTAAATTTGAGCCTGGCCTGCAGTTTTAGGAAAGGTGTCAAAAAGAGGGAGCCTTTAATAAGGGTTTGGGGTGGCTGTCCATAATCAAAGGCAGAGGAAACATGCAAGCATTGGGAAGGACCGTGGTTATCGCAGCTCTCCCCGATGTAGGAAGAGGGGGTCTGGAGGTGCATGGCTGGGCTGTGAATGCCAAATTGAAGAGGAATGGGGCCTGGAACACCCTTATATTGGCTGCAAAGGCCCAAATTTAGTTAAAGGCAAGGAGGCCTTGGCAAATCAGGCCAAGTAGGCCCAAAGATATACAGGGGCCACTGGATAGCCCAACGATTATAAAAAGTGTCTGGAGTCCTGGAATTGGGACCCAGAGGGTCCCAAATAAGAATGTAGGGCAGGCAATGTCCTGCCAGAAGTTGTAAATTTAAAAAAAAATGCTTCGGGGCTGCTATAAAACTGCTGAGATTAAATAAATAAATGGAAGCTGATAATTTTTTTTAAAGATAATAAAAGTGGTGGAAGATCCCAGAGGGGAGAAGGAAGGCAAATAAGCTTCTGAATAGTGTTTTCAGATTTTTTTTTTTTGCTCCTTAAAAAAAGTCTAAATTGGTCATAATTATAAAAATACAAATAAAAGCCATTTTGGAACATTAAAACTGCATAAAAAGCTTTGTTAATATGTGCAAATGGAAATTCTGTATGGCAAAAGTATAGAAATAATTGTTAAACCCACAAAAATATATTTTTATCGTGGGAAAGGTTCCCGGCTGTCTAAAGCTGAGGATTAATACAAATGGCAACATTCTAGCAAGACAGCATAGCTGAGCAGAGACTGTTGGTGTGACATGGTAAGCTGAAATCTCCTCCTTCTCCTTCTCCATTTATAGAAACAGACTGGGAAATTTTGCAATGACTGAACTAAGGAAATTACATAAGTTGGGGTACAGAGGAGAAATAACGTTTTTATTTCTATAGTAAAGGAACTTTTTAATGACATCAGCATGAGGAAGAGTGTGTTGGAAGAGAGTTTGGAATGTTGATGATGTGGAGCTCGGAAGGTAGTTGGTGAGTGTATGCTGGAGAGACTGGAAGTATATGAGGATGACTGGTGTCAGGGCTCTGATTGAGTGGTTTTTTGGGAGAGTTTGATGAAGTATTTGAGAGAATAAATATATATGTAGGGGGAATGGCTGGAAGTGAGTGGTTTTTTTTTTTTTTTTTTTAAACTTTTATTTTCATTTTGCAACAAACAAAAGAAACAACACACCAAAGGAGACAAAACAATTATACAATAAAGAAAAGTAAACCCAATTACCCCCCACCCCCACGCTTCTTCTCTAGCTGATTATGTCAGTATGTGAGCGCTTCCAAACAACAGTGATTATACATCAAAACAATCAAAAGAGTATCTGCGATACAGAATAATCATGGGACAAAGATATATACAAATTTAGACAGTCAGATGAGAGCATTGAGCAGAATGTACATAGTCATTGAGCATCTTCCATTTAGACCGATGATGAGGAGTCTGAATGGGGGAAGCAAACATACGAGGTACTTGTTCATATTTACTGTAAAGACAGACATGATTCCACCATTCATTGGGGCTCAGCTGGGAGCTATTTTTCCAGTATTTCGTAATTAGGGAAATAGCAATGCCAAGCATAAAGTCCAAAAGGAAGTAAGCCTTTTTTGGAAGAGAGGGGATCCCCGCAGCTGAGCGAAGTCCCACTATCCTCCAAGTAAGGGGCTCTTGAAAGTGCAAAATAGACTGGATACGACCCCAGACCCGACTCCAGTAATACTGTAGTGCGGGACATTCATACATAACATGAGGTAGTGAACCAATGGCCGCATGACATGTCCAACAACTATTGCCCTGAGTAGTGTTCCATTTGGCTAATCTGTCAGGAGTGTAAAAAACACCGGTGGGCCAGAAAGAAGAGTGTCTGAGTGAGTGAGGCGGATCGGGAGACCCGTGTCACTCTACTCCAGACAAGGCTCCATTGCTCCGGGGTCAAAGTCACATGCAATTCTCTCTCCCATGCTTTCTGCGCTATAGGGGTATCCCTAGTTATAGCATTACATAAGGTTTTGTAAAAATTGGATGCTACACCCGGTGAACTACCGATAGATCGGATAGTCTCCAACCAACCTTGTGTAGGGGAGGCCGATGGCGGGAGCACCTTAGCACTCCGAAGGCAATGCTGAAGTTGCACCAACTGAAAGTAGTGTTTCGCTGGGAGACCAAATTCAATTTGCAATTCACTAAAAGTTTTCCAGCGACCTTCATGGAACAACTGACTAGGAATCCAAATGCCCCTAGTGTACCAGGGGCTCCACGCCATCGGTTTATTTTGTATTCGAAATCGAGTGTTGTACCAAAGTGGGAGCTTGTCTATCGGACAGAGTCGGGAGTCTAAAGATTGCATGAGATTATTAAAGGCACCTAAGGTGTCTAAAAGCATTGGTGGAAAGTGGGAGTCTGATGGGAGAGTCATACCAGGGAGAAAAGTAAGAGGAATCGGTTTGCAAAGGTCCTCTTCTATGTCTAGCCACACAGGTCTACTCGGTACTGGATCTTCCAGCCAACGAGCGCCTTGTTTGAGAAGAAAAGATTGATGATACTTCAGGAAATCAGGGAATCTGACACCCCCATTTTCCTTATCTGCTTGCAGCTTATGTTTCGCTATCCTAGGTGTCTTGTTTTGCCACAGGTATCTAGTCAGAAGGCCCTCTATATCTTTATATATACGTTGAGGGAAGAGACAGGGCAACATTTCTAAGATATAATTCACTTTCGGAACAATCATCATTTTTATGGTTTCCAATCGACCCCACCAGGTAAGTGTTAAAGGAGTCCAGCGGTGAGTAAGCGCCCGGACTTTAGAGGTTAAGTCTTTGGCATTGAAGGAGATAGTGTCTTCCAAAGGAGAACAATAGTGAACCCCAAGGTATTTGACCATGCGAGGTTGCCATAAAAAGGGGAAGGGTTGCATATCTGCCTGATGAAGCAAAGGATTTAATGGAAAGGCTACCGACTTGGTCCAATTTATCTTATAACCGGACAGTTGTGAGTATTTACCAATTTGCTCTAGGACAGCCGGTACTGAGTCTATAGTGGACAAAAAGCATAAGATCATCAGCATATGCTGAAATTTTGATTTCCCTATGGGTGAAGGGGACTCCATGAATCTCCTCCGATTGCCGGATTAGTAAAGCCAAGGGCTCGAGTGCAAGATCGAAGAGAAGTGGAGACAGTGGGCATCCCTGGCGAGTGCCGCGTTGAAGGGGAAAAGGCTGAGACTTTAAAGCATTGGCACATATACTGGCTGTAGGCTGTGCGTACATGGTGCGAAGACAACGGAGAAAACCTTCCCCGAATCCGTACCAGCGGAGGACTGCAAACAGGAAGGGCCACTCTAAGCGATCAAAGGCCTTCTCAGCATCAAGTGAGAGGCCAACAAATGGGCGATCAAGATTAACTGCGGTAGTCAGTACATGGCATAGAGTCCGAGCATTGTCAGCAGTTGATCTACCAGGAATGAAACCGCATTGATCTGGGTGTATTAAGGTAGGCATCCTATCCGAGAGCCGGGTAGAGAGAATGGTGGCAAAGATTTTATAGTCCGCGTTTAGGAGGGAAATTGGACGATAATTAGCTGTTAGTTGCGGGTCTCTCCCCTCTTTCTCAAAAACTACTACATTTGCCATTGAAAAGGACCCAGAAGGAGAACCCTCCTCGGCCAGAGCAGAAAAATAAATTTTCAAAACTGGAGCTAAGTCAGCGTGAAAGGTTTTGTAGAATTCAGCAGGGAGACCGTCTGGGCCTGCGGCTCGACCTGAGGCACATTTCTTGATAGCAGAATGAATTTCTGAGACAGTAAATGGTGTGTCCAAGGCCACTCTATCTTCGTCAGATAGGGTCGGTCTTTGTACCCCTGAAAGTAAGCGTTCAAATACATCTGGCTCAAAATCACATTCAGATTGATAAAGCCGAGTATAAAAATCACGAAAGAGTTCTAAGATTTCGGTATCTTTAGTGACCAAGCCCCCCCCCGACGGATTACGAAGGGCGGTAACACGCTTGGCTTCTTTTCGACCTTTTAGGGCATTTGCTAATAATTTGCCAGCACGATTATTTTCCCGATAATATAGCCCTTGTTGTGATTCAATATTTTTAACAGCAGCAGTATACAAAAGCTGATTGTATTGAAAACGCAAGCGTTGTAAACGGAGTAAAATACATGGGTCAGTACGGGACGTGAGGAGACGCTCCCCAGCTTGTATCTGCTGCTCTAGAATCAGTAAATGCTGCTTTCTTTGTTTCCCCTGCCGAATTTGATAGCTAGTTATAGTGGCACGGATAGATGCTTTAAAATCCTCCCACCAAGCCCAGCCCGCTGTGTCATGGGGTGAGTTAAAATGAAAATAATCTTGGATAGCGGCCTTTATATCAACCTGAAAATCTTTTTGACCCAGTAGGGATCTATCAAAAAACCAAGCTCGGGGAGAATCGTCCCGCGCAGTGACACGTAATGATAAAGATATGGCAGCATGATCTGAAATATGGAGAGGATGAGTCCTAGTCGTGTCTACTTGAGAAATCAGTGCTTTGGAAATGAGAAAGAAATCTATTCTAGATTGGGAGTGATGGGGGGCAGAAAAGAAAGTGAACTCTAAGTCGGAGGGGTGAAGTAGCCTCCATATATCTACCAGCGCAAGATCTTGCATCAGAGCTGTAAGGGTAGCAAGACTCTTGGGTGGACTACTCGTTCTAGGCGGCTGTCTATCTATCAGAGGGTCTAACACTTGATTAAAGTCACCACCAAGTATTAATGGAGTATTGGCAGAGGCCTGTGCCAACTGCGCAATACTTGCATAGTAAGCAGGGTTGTCCACATTCGGGGCATAAATGCAAATACATGTAAATTCACTATCTCCAACCTTAAGATGTACTCGGGCGGGCCCATCTACCCTCCTTGTCAGCGCTAGTATCAATTACAGTAGCTTGCAAAGATTTCTTAACCAGAATGGCTACCCCGCACCGTTTGGAAACGGCGGGAGAATAGGCAGCCACCATATAAGGCTTAACATTGAGTTTCAGTGTTTCAGCAGAGTTTAAGTGCGTTTCCTGAAGAAACGCTAAATCAGCATGCTCATGGCTAAGATAGCTAAGGATTTTCTTTCTTTTGATTGGACTATTAATGCCCTTTACATTGAGTGATAAGATTTTACATAAAGCCATTCGGACAAGTTAAAAATTCTGAGCATGATAGCGCACCTAATTTCACAATGTCCCTCATATTGACTGTATCTGGCTGTACATATGGCATAAAAGAAAATAAGCTTAGATAATACAATGAAGCGCCCCACATTAAAAAAAGAAAACCGCAGCGCGGTAGAGAAGAAGCAGAACCCCAAAAATTACTGGCGACCATGTGTCTGCGGGGAGAAGCCCCAGAGAAGGCCAAAATTGAAAAAACACATAACCTGTAGGACTGTGCGTGCTCCGAATCCGACCGAGGCACACATCATGGAGGGATAGGAGACCACAAAACGAAAGTCATAGAAAGAAAGAAAGAAAGTCCAGGTAGTCCCTGTGCTTGACTATGACCGCCGCATCGGGCCCTTCAAAATGGCGGACAGAGCCGGAGCCGGCAAATAAAAGTCCACGTCGTTGGATTAGCGCATCTGCTCTGCTTCTTTGGAGTCTAAAAATGTTGATAGTAGATCAGGATCTTCGAATGTCCTGGTTTGGTTGTGGAGAGTCACTCGGAGCTTCGCGGGATACAACAGGCCAAAGCGAGCCTGTAGCTGTTGAAGTCGAGGGCGAAAAGCAAGGAGTTTCTTCCGTCGGTCAACGGTAGGCTTTGCCAAATCAGGGAAGAAGGAGACTTTGTGACCTTCAAATTCCAAATGATGGTTCGCCCGGGCAGCATTTAAAATTTGTTCCACTTGTTGATATCGTAGCAAGCGAAAGATAATAGGCCGGGGGGTCGTTCGGTTGAGCGCCATGTGGGTAGGAACACGGTGTGCACGATCGATTTCCAATTCTTTATGAAAGGTGATCTTCAGCAAGGAAGGAAGAGTTTTGAGCAGGAATTCTCTCATATCTCCCGCTTCCACCCCCTCCGGTATTCCAATGAGCCTCACATTGTTGCGACGGGCTCGATTATTGCTATCTTCTAACTCTTTTTGAAGATTCTGTATCTGGCGCTCAGCCTTGTCCAGTGCGCCCAAGCGCACCGCGTGCGAGTCGAGGACCCCCGCCATATTGTCCTTCCGTAATGAGAGACTTTCAAGTCGGTCCTGGAGCACTCCAAAGTCTTCTCGCAGGGCTCTAAGCGCTTCTCCATTGGACTGCACCAATTCCTTCACGCCGCGTAGTTCCTCCAAAATCTCCAGGTGCATTTCGGGGTTTTCACGAAATGGAACCATCTTCTGTGGGGAGGACACCTCTGTTTTGGAGCGTTTTCCGTGAGAAGAAGAAGGAGACCCGAAGTCCAAGCGCGCTGGTTTATGGGCCGCCATCCCCCCCGAGGTACCCCGGTCAGCCCGGAGCGAAATAGTAAGTTTGTATAGGTATTAAGTCAGGATTCTAAGTAGGCCTCTCGGGAGCTTCAGCGCGAAGCGTCTTACCCGCTGGACATCAGGCTCCGCCCCCCCGGAAGTGAGTGGTTTTAATACTTTCTTTTTGGTTTTGGGATTGAATGGGAGGAAAAGCTGTTGTGCTGCATGAGTTAGAGTGAAATGATTATGATTAAGAGAGAAAGTATTGGGAGAGTTATAGAAAGAAAAAGCAGAGCTAAAAAGCTAAAATTATTGTTTTTTTTTCTTCAGAATAGAGAGAAACAGGTGAGAGGGATTTATAGGTTTCAAAGTCATATTAAGGTGGCTTAATTCCAAGGTAAGGAAAAATTATTAACAGGACGAATAACACACTCCTATAGAATTTTAGTGAATGTTTTAGGCTGATTAGAGGAAAATACTTACTCTTTAGTAAAATCCTAATAGGGAGTGATATAAGAACATTAGAAATGCCATACTGGGTCAGACCAAGGTCCATCAAGCCCAGTATCCTGATTCCAAGAGTGGCCAATCCAGGTCAAAAGTAGCTGGCAGTTTCCCAAAAAGGCATACAGGTTCCACAGTGTTTGTATTGGGGCAAGCAGTGGATTTCCTGGATCCTTTTTAATAATGGTTCATGGACCTTTCTTCCAGGAACTTGTCCAAACCTTTTTTAAACCCAGCTACACTAACAGCTTTTACTACATCCTCCAGTAACAAATTCCAGGGTTTGATTACGCGTTGAGTGGAAAAATATTTTCTCTTACTAGTCTTAAACAGGTTACACTGTAGCTTCATTGCATGTTCACTTGTCTTTCTACTTTTTGATGGTGTAAACAGTTGATTTGCATTTATCAGTTCCACTCCTTTCATCAATTTATAGCCCTCTCTCCCTTCAGTGATCTCTTTTCCAGGTTTAGAGCCCTAACCTTTTAAGCCTCTCCTCATAGGGGAATCTTTCCATCCCTTTTCCATTTTGGTGGCTCTTCTCTGTACCTTTTCTAATTCTACTATATCTTTTTTAAGATACGGTGACCAGAATTGCACAAAATATTCAAGGTGTGGTTGCACCATGAAATGATACAGAAGCATTATATACTTTGTTTTATTCTCCATTCTTTTCCTTAGGATTCCTAGCATTTTATTTGTTCTGTTGGCCATCACTGCACACTGGGTGGAGGGTTTCAATGTATTATCCATGATGACTCCTAAATCTTTTTTTCTGGGTGATAGTTCCTAATGTGGAACCTTGCATCGTGTAATCATAGTTTGGGTTGTTCTTTCCTAAGTGCATAACTTTGCACTTGTCCACATTAAATTTCTTCTGCCATTTGAAAGGTCAGTGTTCCAATTTATCAAGGTCCTCTTGCAATTTTTCGCAATCCTCTTGGGTTTTAACAACTTTGAATAATTTTCTGTCAACTGCAAATTTGACTACCTCACTCATTATTCCCATTTCCAAGTTATTTACGAATATGTTAAAAAGCAGTGAACCCAGCACAGATCTTTGGGTTACTCCACTATTCACCTTTCTCCATTGGGAAAATTGGCCATTTAGCCCTATCCTCTGACTTTTAATTTTGTTAAGAGTTTCTCATGAGGGACCTTGTCAAAGGCTTTCTGAAAATTCAGATATGCTATATCAACTGGCTCACCTTTGTCTACCTGTTTATTCACACCTTCAAAAAAATATAACAGATAATTAAGACAGGACCTTCATTGGCTAAAGTCATGTCGGATGTCTCCCATTAAACCATGACTATCTACATGTTCAGTAATTTTGTTCTTTATAATGGTTTCTACCATTTTTCCCAGTACTGATGTCAGGTTCACCGGTCTGTGGTTTCCCAGATCACACCTAGAACCCTTTTTGTAATTTGGTGTTACATTGGTCATTCGCCAATCTTCAGGCATTACAGAAGATTTTAATGATAGTTCACAGATTACTAATAGTAGGTCTGCAATCTCATATTTCAGTTCTTTCAACACCCCTGGATGTATGCTATTCAGTCCAGGTGATTTCCTACTCTTTAGTTTATCAAATAGTTATAATAAATCTTCCAGGTTTAGCTATATTTCTTTTAATTCTTCCAATGCATCACATTTAAATACCATTTCAAACATGTGTAACTTCCCTGCATCTTCTTCAGTAAAAACCAAAGCAAAGAATTCATTCTGTCTCTCCACTATGGCCTTGTCACCTCTTAATGCCCCTTTTACTCATCTATCATCTAATGGTCCAACTGACTGTCTCACAGGTTTTTTGCTATGAATGTTTCTGTTTCCTCAGCAAGGGTTTTTTTTTCAAATTCTCTCTTTGACTACTTTACAGTGCCTTGCAAAAGTATTCATCCCCTTGGTTTTGGTCCTGTTTTGTCACATTACGCACAACCTGGAATGAAAATGGAGGTTCATTTGGATGTTAGGTAATAGACCTAACAATATAGTCCAAATTGGTGAAGTGAAATGACAATAAAATACCTTGTATATATTGAAAAAACAAGTAAAAACTGAAAAGTTGTGTGCATATGTATTCATCCCTTTTGCTAACCCCTAAATAAGATTTGGCCCAACTAATTAACCTCAGAAGTCACATAATTAGCTGATTAAGGTCCACCTGTGTGCAATCAGTGTCACATGATGTCTGTATAAATATACCTGTTCTGAAATGCCCCTTACAATACAATACAACCCCACTAAATAAGCAACATGAAGACCAAGGAGCTCTCCAAACAGGTCAGAGACAAAGTTGTGGAGAAGTGTAGATCAGGGCTGGGTTATAAAACTTTTTCCCAAATTCTGAATATCCCATGGAGCACCATTAAATCCATTATAGCTAAATGGAAAGAATATGGCACCACTACAAATCTGACAAGAGAAGGCTGCCCACCAAAAATCACAGACCGAGCAAGGATGGCATTAATCAGAGATGCTGCAAAGACACCAAGGATAACACTGAAGGAGCTGCAAAGCTCCACAGCTGAGATGGGAGTATCTGTCCATAGGATCACTTTAAGCTATACATTCCACAGAGTGGGGCTTTATAGAGAGTGGCCAGAAAAAAAGCCATTGCTTAAAGAAAGAAATAAGAAAACACGTAGCGGACGCCTTCCAAACACATGGAAGAAGGTTCTCTGATCAGATGAGACGAAAATTGAACTTTTTGTCTATCATGGGAAGCACCAGGTGTGGTGCAAACCCAATACTTCCCATCACCCTGAGAACACCATTCCCACAGTGAAACATGGTGGTGGCAGCACCATGCTGTGGGGTTGTTTTTCATTGGCAGGAACAGGAAAACTGGTCAGAATTGAAGGAACAATGAATGACACTAAATACAGGGCAATTCTTGAGGAAAACCTGTTTCAGTCTACCAGAGATTTGAGACTGGGATGAAGGTTCACCTTCCAGCAGGATAATATCCCTAAACATCCTGCTAAAGCTGATTTAAAGGGAAACATGGCTTAGTCAAAGCCCAGACCACAATCCAATTGAGAATCTGTGGCATGACTTCAAGATTGCTGCACACCAACATAACCCATCTAACTTGAAGGAGTTGGAACAGTTTTGCCTTGAGGAATGGGTGAAAATCTCAGTGGCTAGATGTGCTAAGCAAATAGAGACATACCCCAAGAGACCTGCAGTTGTAATTGTAGCAAAAGGTGGCTCTACAACATATTGACTTTGGAGGGTGAATACATATGAACATTGCTGCTTTCAGTTTTTGTTTTGTCTTAATTAGTGTTTGTGTCACAATAAAGGATATTTTGCACCTTCAAAGTTGTAGGCATGTTGTGTATATCATATGGTGCTAACCCCTAAAACTCAATTTTAATTCCAGATTGTAATGTGTCAAAACAGGACAAACACAGAGGAGATGAATACTTTTGTAAGGCACTGTATCAGCACTGCATCTATCTTGCCAGTGCTTATGTTGTTTCCAGTTTTAGTCATTTGACTCCTTTTTACCTGAAAGATGCATTTTTGGCAACAACAGCCTCTCTGATCTCACCTTTAAACCATGTTGACAGTTTTTTTAGAATTTATTCTACTTTTTTTAAAAAGTGTGGAATACAGATGGTCTGGACTGGGCTTCTAAGACAGTATTTTTAAACAACACCCATGCTTCATGTAAATCTTTAGCCTTTGCAGCTGCTCCTTTTAGTTTTTCATAACTATTTTCCTCATTTTATCATAGTCTCTCTTTTAAAAGTTAAAACTTAGTACTGTGGAATTCCTTTCCATGCTGCCTCAATTTATTAAATCAAACGTGATCTTGCTATGATCTTTATTGCCATGTGGCCCCGACATCCTTATCTCTTGCACCAGATGTTGTGTTCCACTAAGGATTAGGTCTAAAATGACTTCCCCTCTTGTCAATTCATGAAGCAGCTGCTTCAAGAAGCAATATTTATTTATTCTAGAAACTTCATCTACCTAGCATGTCCAGCCATGACACTGACCCAGTTGATACTGGGGGTAATTGAAATCACCCAGTATTATTACTTTGCTGTAACTTTTGTTAGCTTCCCTGATTTATTTGAACGTTTCATCATTCATTTGTTCATTCTGGCCAGGTGGTCTGTAGTACACCCCCACTGCCATTGCCTTGCCTTTTTATATGGAATTTCAATCCATAGAGATTCTACAGTGTATTTTGTTTCCTGGAAAACTTTAATCCTGATAGATTGAATGCCCTCTCTAACATAGAGTGCAACCCATCCACCAATTTGATCTACTCTATCATTGTGATATAATTTGTACCCAGGTATCACAGTGTCCCTGGGAGAGGGAGGATTAAACAGGAAGGGATATTCTAAGTGCTGATTGCTGGTATCATTATTTTGTTTTTCTTTTTGGGGTAAGGACTGTCTGTGTGGTTGCTGAATATGTGATGGTTTGAAATAACGGAGAGAAGGTGAGGGTGCTATCTCAGAATATTCAGGGTAGGAAGGGAAGGACGGTCATATGGTAACAGTGGCTTTGGCTATGATTGTGGTTTCTGGTAGTTTGCGTAATGCCAGAGAGTGAACTACTATGTGACCATCCGAACTACTGTGTGACTGTTGAGGAACACAGAGTGAGAGAGTGTGTATGCTGTTCTAGAATATTTAGGGTAGATAGGGAACATTTTTCAGCAAGCTTTCTATGTACTTTCCCATCTTTTATTAGTACATTTGTTTATGAACTACAGTAGTTAGGTTTTGATGAGAATTGAGAGAGATGGGTTTAGTTTAACTTAGGTTGAGCCATCCTAGTAAGAAGATACAGCATCCTGGAGCATCAGAAGATGTCAGAATACAACTTACTGACCTGAAGCCAGCGGACAAGATCTGGACCCCAACAGAAGAAAGGACAAGTGGATAAATACACTTACCTGTTTCAGAACATTCACATTTGAGCTCATATACTGTATTCAAAGTGACTTTGCATAGAGGGTTACACTCTAATTGTGTTTCAAATACCATGCACACTCATGAGAAGAGAAAAAATAAATTGTAACCATTTATTTAAGAAAAAGAGGGATGCAACCTTGTCTCTAGTTATTTTTTATTTTATACATTTGTTTTGTTACATCTTTATTTAAGTTAAGAATATAAAAAAACTACATATTTATGAATTTATGCAAATAGAAAAATACATATTATTGTTTAAACATTCATATTTTCCAGATGCTCTGTCTTTTAGATTCTTGCTAGATATGTAATACACTCCTCCAAAAAATGTCTAAGGCAGTTTACCTAATTAGTTGTGAAATTCTCAAAACTATTTTCATTTTATATCACACCTTTAAACTTGGTTAGAACCGGGTCTCAGACTGTTATCAGTACATATTATGGGATGGACTCCCCACTGTACTTGCTTCGCATCAACGACCACAGTTCATGTTTAGTTTCATAACACTTGCATTCAAGATTTCCTGATTATCACAACACTTGCGTTTCAAAATTCATGTTGGTATGTTTTTATGCAATACACATGAATGCAATGAGTGGCAGAAACTTATCTTATAGTTTATCTTGTCTGTGTATCTGGACTTTCCCCGACGCCACCAATCGGCACCGCATTTGCGTTTCACGTAAGTTTCATCAGGGGTTCAATTGCTGTAAATAAACACATTCTTCATGTAATGCCAAGACAAAATAACTGTTTCAATAAAGATTTTCAGCGTTCCTACACATACCTCATTTAATTGCAGAGACTACTCTTGCTAGCGCTAACCTGCGTGTAAATCATCGAGCTCTTGCCAATTACTATATATTGGTAAAACGATTACCGTATTTTTCGCACCATAAGACGCACTTTTTCTTCACCAAAAAGTGGGAGGAAAAGTGCCTGCGTCTTATGGTGCGAATATAAGAAGTTGCAGAGCGGCAGCGGGTCCCCCGGGACCTTCCGTGTCTTTGGGGACTGCATCATCCCTCCCCCCGCCCCGTGTTCAGGCTTATCAGTGCCAGCCACCACCACAGAAGATCTCCTCCTTAGACACTCACCGACTCCTTCTTCTGCAGCCGCGGCTCCCTGCCTCTTAGGGAACCGCGGCTGTGCTTTTAAAATCATCTCGGAGCCCTTCCTGTCTTGACGGGCTCCGTGCAGCATTGTCCCGCCTCCAAAGGACAATGCTGCACGGGACAATGCTGCACGGAGCCCGTCAAGACAGGAAGGGCTCCGAGATGATTTTAAAAGCACAGCCGCGGTTCCCTAAGAGGCAGGGAGCCGCGGCTGCAGAAGGAGTCGGTGAGTGTCTAAGGAGGAGATCTTCTGTGGTGGTGGCTGGCACTGATAAGCCTGAACACGGGGCGGGGGAGGGATGATGCAGTCCCCTATTAGCATACAAGATAATAGCACCCTGGAGGGGAGAGAGCCATAAAATTTTAAGTAGAAATCAAAACAGAAGGAGAGAGAAAAAGGGAACATTGTCAAATGTTTTTAGCTTATTGTATTCATGGACCACAAGTATATCAATTTCATAAAGTAAGACCAGGAACCGATTAGTCTGTTCTTCATGACACAGAGCCAGTTGGCAGCATTAGCTAAAGCTGATCATATAATGGTTGCAGCTCTTCGTAGGGTTGAAGTCTGGCTCCATTTTTGTAGGGGAGGTCGATCCTGTCCTCGTCCTTTGCTTATACCCATTTATACGAGAACTTATAGCCAGTGTTCCAGAGTTGCCAAGTTATCCAGTCCCAGGAGTGAGATTTTTTTTGCCAGTTCTGGTTTGAAATTTGCATTGCAGTGCAGTATGGTATTTGTAGTCCCTGATTTTACCCACTGAAATCAGTGCTACAGGTCCCATAATGCCAAATAGGTAGGATGCATAAGGCAATCAAAACAGAATATTTTTTTTCCTATTTTCCCCTCTGAAAAACCAGGTGCGTCTTATGGTCCGGTGCGTCTTATGGTGCGAAAAATACGGTAGATCATTCAAGGTTCGCATGAATGAACACCGTAGCCGTTTACGATGTAAAGTACAGGAAGCCCCGATCGTTGCACATTGTCTACAGTACCAACATGACTTTGGGGAACTCAGATGTTTTTGTCTGGACAGAGTGTTAACCGGACAGAATGGCAGGACCATAGAACAATCATTGATTATTAGAGAACAGCGCTGGATATATCGTTTAGGGACAGTATCCCCTGGCGGTCTGAATAACACTATAGAATGGGGGGCATGCCTTTAAATGATTGACAAGATGCGCTATACGTTCACGAGCCGGAAACCTTTAAATAGTCAAGATTTATGTCATCCCGCATGCGCGGCGTTTTTTGAAGCTGAAGAGCTCGATGATTTACACGCAGGTTAGCGCTAGCAAGAGTAGTCTCTGCAATTAAATAAGGTATGTGTAGGAACGCTGAAAATCTTTATTGAAACAGTTATTTTGTCTTGGCATTACATGAAGAATGTGTTTATTTACAGCAATTGAACCCCTGATGAAACTTACGTGAAACGCAAATGCGGTGCCGATTGGTGGCGTCGGGGAAAGTCCAGATACACAGACAAGATAAACTATAAGATAAGTTTCTGCCACTCATTGCATTCATGTGTATTGCATAAAAACATACCAACATGAATTTCGAAACGCAAGTGTTGTGATAATCAGGAAATCTTAAATGCAAGTGTTATGGCCGGAAGGTCGGAAGGTCGGTGGTTCAAATCCCACTAGAGGACAGCAACCTTGGGCTGGAAGGACTGGGGTTTCTAGTCCCACAGGTGCTCCTTGTGGTCTTGGGCAAGCCACTTAACCCTCCATCGCCCATGTTCCCTGTAAGTATTAGTGTATGTGTCTCATATCCCCTCGTGTTAAATGTATCCCCCAACCGCTTTGACCCGGTGAAAAGCGGGATATAAATGCAGATAAATAAATAAAAATTATGAAACTAAACATGAACTGTGGTCATTGATGCGAAGCAAGTACAGTGGGGAGTCCATCCCATAATATGTACTGATAACAGTCTGAGACCCGGTTCTAACCAAGTTTAAAGGTGTGATATAAAATGAAAATAGTTTTGAGAATTTCACAACTAATTAGGTAAACTGCCTTAGACATTTTTTGGAGGAGTGTATTACATATCTAGCAAGTAGCTGTATCCTCTACAGAATAGACCTACACGTTTGAACTGTCTTTTAGATTAGCAATTTATATTCTAGTTCTTGTTCCTCTCAGAGGTATTCCACTGGAATTTAGGTATACCATCATTTGGTCCATTGTGTGACAATAGTTTTAAGGGGAAAAACCTTATTATCTTGCCTCCACAGCTGTCTGGTGGCAGTATAGTTATGCAATTTAGATTGTTATGGGACAAAAAGTGATGAGGTGATAAAGTATGAAGAGTGAAGAAAATGAGATGAAAGAAAAAGTAAACAAAATTTGATATGGTGTTGGGAAGTTTAGGAGAAATGCTGGGGACAACATTTTATTTTGCCTGGCCAAATGTAACCTGGTGGTTTAATAAATATTAAAAAAAACAACAACACCACCACCTGTGGATCCAAGGGCTGCTTAATGGTTGTGAGAAGTAGCAAAGTGTTCTTTTTTTTTTTTTTTTGTCTCTGCAGCAGCGAAGAAGACAGAGAAAGCACAGAAAAATTATTTCTGGACTACTTGCATGCTGGACTATTTGATGACATCTGCAGATGTATGAATGCTCTTAGAAGGGTTTTTAGAATGTTTGTGATGGGGAAAGAAGGAAACAGTTGGAGTCCGTCTGTGTAAGAGAGGAGTGTATGAGAGAGAATTTGCTGACAGGGCCCTGGTTTAAGTGGATTTGCTTGAGTGTGAATATGGGACTGATTGGTTTGAGTGATTGAGTAAGAAAGAAGGAGGCTGTAAATGAAAAGGCTGTTTGTGGGAAGTTGGGCTGAGTTTGTGAAAGTAAGGAGAGAAAATATGTTTGGGAAGCTGGTTTGAAGGTAAGGATAGGTTACGTGGAAAGAAGGGAAGGAAGGAAAGTGATGTAAGGAAGAAAAAGGTAAGGATTAGAAGAGATTTTAGATTTCCTTAGATTATGGGGTTTAAGTAGGAACGAGGAAGCCAGAGCTACTAAGGTGAAAAGACAGGTGAAATTCCCCTTTGAAGTGGGAAAATAAAGTGGGTTTATTAAAGTTCTTTTGAGTGTAGGAAGGGAGAAAAAGTAAGAGGATTATAAGTATAGAACACCAGATAAATGTTGAGTGATTGAGAAGGGAGTGAAAACAAGTGTCTTTCTCAGTATTGTGAGAAAGAAGTCTGAAAAAAAAAATCAGGGGTGTGAGAAATACTGGGAATGCACATCTGGTTAAGAGAAAGTGATAGTGAATGTGACAAGAAAGAACAAGCTTGCTGAAGCACCAAGTAATACACTTGGTACAGTATTTTTTTTTAGTTATATTTTTTTAGGGAACAGAAAGAATAGAAGCTAGAGAGGAATTATTAACTATAGTATAACAGTATTTAGGGAAAGCTGTAATTTTTTTTTTTTACCTTTAGCTGAAAAGCTGAAGATTTTCAGAAGAGCAATAACCACTGAGAACTTGCAAGTTCAGCAATTTCTTCAAGAGAGAAAAAGAGAGAAGCAGACCTCCAGGTTTGGGCCCCAACAAATTCCCATCTGGATGGATAAATACTGTAACCTTGGGTGCACCCATATACATTGAGATATTTGAGCTCAAATAAGTAGAGAGACTTGAGTATACATTTGCAATACTTACCTAGATAACTTGTATTTGAAACAAAAATGTAGAAAATGGACATAAGTAGTTATGCAGCACTGTTAATTGGTTCACATTTTGTTTAACCAAATATTGTATCTGTTTTTGTTTTACAATTTATAATTTGTGTCAGAAAACAGTTATTACTTATCACAGTACTTGCCTGGTATTTCGGGTTTCCTTGAATCATTAGGAATTCCTAGGCACTTATCCATTAGATTTACTTCAATTCCTGTCTGTGTACTCTCAGTGAGTGTTCCAGACAGGACAGTATTCTTGTAGCCTCCCTCACCCCATTACACCCAAAGTGGGTTAGATAGGGATTCCATCTCCCCAGCTACTGTGAACACTCCTAATAAGGGAAAACCTATGCTATCTTGCCCTGGGTGGGGGTGGGCAGGGATTACATAAGAAAGAACAAAAATTATGTTGACCTTTAACTAATGATTGCCATGACAAAATGTGACTAGGCGATATTACCAAATCCTGAAACTTAAAACATGATATAGAGAAAACTATTTAGTAAACGATAGAAAAAAGATTAGAATTCCTCCATATATATTCAACACATATATTCAGTTACTGAAATGTAATTTTGTCTACGCTGCTTTTATACATTTTAAAATAATATTGATGAGTGATGACTAACAACCTTGCAATATTTTCAGAAGTGTGAAGTCTGAGGATCTACATTGCCTCCATTTGCTATCTCTTAGGGAATAAAATAGCTCCTTCTTGTCAATCATTATCTTTGCCAGAACAATGAAAAGAGCTAGTGTGACTGTCAGTATTTATCTTTGCAGGCAAAGACAGAAATTGTCACTTTCTGTCTCCTGCAAGTTTCCAAAAAGATGAGTCTTTCTCTCTTAAGGCCTGATATACTAAGGATTTTCTTCTATTCTGCCTCTATGGGGAAAAGAAATAGCTTAGTAAATCAAACCTTTATTGTAAAAATGAAAAAAAAAAGATTGAACATTTTGCTGTCTGTTTTGGATTTTCTACAGTTTGAACCACAGATACTCATTACAGTTTGATGTATTTGTTTTAGGCTTGGCACAGATGCTTGGTGAAGATACAGATTTTACTCCTTTTACATCCATGATAAAACACAATATTAAAAAAAATGCATTGTGAAAAATAAGACAATCTGATGAGCTAGAAAACCAGTGTCACAATTATTGTAGTTCATGTTTATTTCCACAATGCCAATTCCCTGGGATGCTACCGCCTGATCTTTAGTGTTAGTTATGCACTCATATTTTAAAACACAAACAGATATACTAGGTGACTGAAAATTCTTGTGCACCTGTTCAAATCCCAATTATGCAGTACTGCAGAAAGCAGCCTCTGTCTAGATGGGAATTGCTTGTGTGATAGTTGACACAGTAAGGGTCCTCTCTCATTTCATTTTGAGGGTCATTTTCTAATAGGTCACCTATTTAGATGCTATGTTAGAAAGACATCCAGCTCCTTAAGTGTCATAAAATAATAGCATAAGAAGCAGAATGCTAATAACATCTTTGTTAGTGATATAGCGGAAGGGCTGTCCGGTAAAGTTTGCCTCTTTGAGGATGATACCAAAATCTGCAATAGAGTAGACACCCAGGAAGGTGTAGACAACATGAGGAGAGATCTAGCTAAGCTTGAAGAATGGTCTAGAATTTGGCAGCTGAGATTTAATGTTAAAAAATGCAAGGTTATGCATCTGGGCTGCAGCAATCCAAGGGAGCGATATAGTATAGGGCGGAGGTTCCCAACTCCAGTCCTGGAGGGCCAAACACCATTCGGGTTTTCAGGCTGTCCCTAATAAATATGCATGAGATGCGTTTGCATGCACTGCCCCCATTGTATTCAAATGTATCTCATGCATATTCATTAGGGACAGACTGAAAACCTGAATGGTGTTTGGCCCTCCAGGACTGTAGTTGGAAACCTCTGGTATAGGGGTTGAAGTACTGTTGTCTGCTAAAGAATTGCGGGACTTAGGCGTGATTGTGTCTGATGATCTTAAAGTAGCTAAACAGGTAGAAAAGGCAATGGCAAAAGCTAGAAGGATGCTTAGGTGCATAGGGAGAAGAATGGCCAGCAGAAGAAAGGAGGTGATAGTGCCTCTGTAGAAGTCTTTGGTGCGACCTCATTTGGAGTATTGGGTGCAATTCTGGATACCACACCTTCAAAAGGATATAAACAGGCTGGAGTCGGTTCAGAGGGTGGCTACTATAATAGTTAGTGGTCTTCATTATAAAGCATATGAGGACAGACTTAAGGATCTTAATATGTACACCTTAGAGGAAAGGCGGGATAGCAGTGATATGATTGAGACATTTAAATACTTCTGTGGCATAAATGCACAGAAGGAGAGCCTCTTTTGATTGAAAACAAACTCTGCTATAAGGGAAAATGGGATGAGGATGAAAGGGGATAGATTCAGGAGTGATATTCAGAAATATTTCTTTACAGAAAGAGTGGTGGATCCGTGGGATAGTCTCCCAGTGGAGGTGGTAGAAATGAGGACAATATCTGAATTCAAAGAAGCATGGGACAAACACAGAAGATATCTAAAGGAAAAAAGGGGACTGTTGCATTTGTAGTGCTTGATATGGAAGAGCAGACTAGATAGGCCATGTGTTCTTTTTCTGTCATCATGTTTCTATGTTTTTATGTTTTATGTTTCTAAGATTCTCAAGAGTAGAGATGTCTCTCGCCATACAAAGATCCGACTTGTTCAAGCCATGGTATTTTCAATAATGTCATATGGATGTGAAAGTTGGACAGTAAAAAAGATAGACAGGAAGAAAATTTATGCATTTGAATTATGGTGTTGGCATTGAATACTGTGTATCTCATGGACTGCTGGAAGAATAAACTAGTTAGTACTAGAGGAGATCAAACCTAGATTTTCCTTAGAAGACTTTCATACTTTGGACACATCATGCGAAAAGAGAAATCATTAGAGAAAGACATCGTGCTTGGCAAGGTAGAAGGTCAATGCAAAAGAGGAAGGCCAGCAATGAGATGGATTGATGCAATAAGAGCAGCTATGGGTGCCACTCTGTCAACAATGAGCCATCTAACTGACAACCAAACAAAGTTTAGGACATCTACCTAGAGGATTGCTATGAGTCAACACTGACTCAACAGCACTTAACAACAATAAGAAGCAGAGATCATTTCTTAAATGCCAAAGCAGATGTCTACATGTGTTCAAGAGCAGGAGTAAATGAACACATGACAAATATGCAAGTACATTGGTAGATCAAAGTATTTCATCATCAAGACATGCGCTCATGAAATCTGTCTATGTTCTGCCCAGACTGCACCCTTGGTTATGCCTACAGGCAAAATTTGTACGTTCATCCCAACTCATATACTTTTACAACAGTCCGTATTTAATAAGAGGCCATTCACAGGTGTATGTGGCCACAGAAGTACAAAAATGACTATAAAATGATTGTCCTTTAGTGCATGGGGGAAAATGCTTAAATATCGAGCTCCCAGTGACTTTTGGTGATTTTCTCAGCTTACCCCTTCCATTTATATAATTTATAATAATTTTGTCACTATAATGGTTCTGATTATTTATAGTACATTATTAGTCATTTCATTAGTATGCTTTAGGTGTACAGGGACTTTTTTAATATCACCTGTTTAAGTAACTGCAGCACAATAATGGAATGATTAATAATATATTGTAAATAATAAGGAGCATCACAGAGATAAGTGAGGGGTATCTAAAATATGTTTCTGTTGGTCTCTCTCACATTCTTATATGTTTTAATTTTAACATGTTTTTATACTGTTACAAACCTCTCTGGATGTAACTGACCTGTTGTACTGGACTACGTGGGTTGTCCAAGCAAAACATATAAAAATATAATTTAGATTAGAATAGAGCTCTGAACTGACCTCTAAACCATACATAAAACATATTACTAAACCTTGACTACTCAAGAATGCATGAGATCCATGCTTTATCAAATATGCCGATTCATTTTTAAAAACAAGGTTTGAGAATTCTGTTTACTAAGTGCTGTAAACATGTAAAGATTTCTCAGTATCTAGTAGCATACCAAGGGAGGGGCAGTGGGCGCAGTCCACACCGGGTGCCAGTAGGTAGGGGGTTCACCGCCACTGGGTCCACATGGCAGAGCCAGCACAGAAAACTTAAAGCCATAGGTGGCTTGCCTTGCCGTCTCTGCTCCAGGCCCAGCGGCTCTTCTCTATTTGCCAAAGTCTTTGCGAATCACGAGACTTCAGCCCAGGAGAGAAGAGCTACTGGGCTTGGAGTGGAGGCAGCATGACAAGCCACCCACAGATTTAAGTTTGCCATGCTGACTCTGCCATGTGGATTTGGCAGACGTGCACCCCTCTCATGGCCAGCTCCAGGGCCCAACAGGGGGGGGGGGGGGTGCGCAAGGAGGGGCACCCACTCTGGATGTTGAGGGGCCTTGGAATGTCACTGTCAGTATCTTACATGGCTATTCAGATGAACCAAGGGCTTAGCCTTGGAAGGGTCTGGGTGGGCCATGGCCCTGCCATTTTGGACAGAGACCCACCTAGACAATGATAGTTGGCATGGGCCAAAGAAAGAACTGGTGTCAATATCTGCAATGTTTAATGCCCATTCATGTCAATTTCAAGCCCCAACAAAAAAATCAGCCCTGTTGATGCCATGGAAATTCACTACATTTTTCTATGTATATTGATACTGTAGATGAATCAAGATCAGTTGGTTTATTTTTTAGTCCGTGAAAGCTAGTATTGAAAACAAACCTATGGAAACAGTTGTCAGGAAGGTAGACATTTTAGAGATATTTGGAAAATAATGAAAATGCAGTATATATCATGACCTAAAAGAAGCAAAAGTGCCAGAAACACCTCATAAAAGCATCTAACTTTGGCCAGACGTATGTTGGGATATCTGAGGAACTGTATAATAAACTTTAGCATGAATTTTAAAACCCTTGTTTAATGCTAAAAATGGTGAGCCATGCAGGAAGGCCTTGCCTTGCACCTTAAAGTGGTTCAAAAAGATAATAGTGGGCACATGCAAAACTTTGCATGTCAGAATAATGAAATGAAGGCATTTCCTATGCAAACGAGTAGTTACCAATTCATTCTAAATATTGTGATATGCTCATTTTTCATGTTACTGTATGTAACAAATGCTCATTAATGCACTAATGTTTTCTTGAGGGTTTTGGCTTGAATGCGTGTAAAGTATGAAAGTGCATGCATGGATCAAAGTATTTCATATTCAACAGTGTACTTGTGTGAACTCTGCCCATTCTCTGCCCAGAATGTGCCCTCTGCTATGCCTAATGGCAAAGTGTGCATATTCATGCTAACTTGTGAACAGAGATCCTGAAGAATTGAGGCCATGGGCAGAAGATGACACTTTACAAATTTAGCCATAGTCCCTTGAGCATAGATATATTTGACCACCTTTCTCTTTACCGAAACAAGACACAGCTAACATACATTTTCTGAGGATATTATTACATATATATATATATATATTCCTATTTAAAATATTCTTCTCATGCAAAATAGTAGGGATGTGTATTTGTGAGCATGCATTTTGTTCATTTGGGTACTTAAAAATTAAAAGTGTGTACAAATTTGTGCTGTTTATGCACATGTATAGGAAATAAACCAAATACATTGAATTTGTATACTTATTAAACTTTGCACTGCACACTGCAATTTTGTCACTTTTACTTTTCGAATTGTAGCATATTAAGAACTCAAAATAAAGAAGTAAACATAAAAATACCCCAAAATAGGGAAAATTTAATTTAAAAAGAACATGAACTGAACTTTTGTTTCCAATAAAATACTGATACATCTCTGAGTCCCTTCAAACATTTCACCGCTAATGTGAGAAAAGAAAGGCTTCAAGGTATTAGGATTATTGCTATCATTACTTTGGTTAGTTTGGCCACTAAACGTTACAAGCATTAAAAGAATTCATCTTGGGTTTCTGAACAGCAGAGTCTGTAGGTAGCCCAGGTTCATCCCAATCTCCTTCCTACCTTCCGGGTGATCACAGCCATGTTGAAGCCTCCTCTTCCGGGAAAAAATTAGTCTGTAGATCCCCCCCCCTCCTCCCACTCTGTACCACTCTCCGTTCAATGTGAAGAGAACATTTTCATATGGAATCTGCAAGACGGGAGACATGGAGGAGATGCAGAAATTAACAGAGGAGGAGATGACAGAAGGGCATATCTGTCTTATTTTGTGCATGAAAAATAAATTTTCAACAAATAAGGCACCACAGACTGTCTGAATAACTTGTTTTTCCTTTTGATGATCCCATTGTGGAAGCCCAAAATGAATCAAAGAAATGTTGCAATAGAGCTCTCCACCAAACTAGGGGCTATCACAGAAAGGACCCTTGGTCTGCTCAAAAGTTGCTTCAGTTATCTGGACAGATCTGGTGGGAAGTTCCTACACAACCTCTTCAAAATATGTGAAATATTAATAGCATGATGTATGGTCTATAAATTGACTCTTGGTGCAGACTATCCCATCCAGAGAGGGGTGTACCACAGCTACCAGACATAAACTTGTAGATGAAGAAGAAACTGTCAGTCCATATTGACAGGGCCTGGCTGCATGCAATGACCTCATTCACAGATACGTTTTGTAAATAATAGCACATTTATTGTCAGGGAATGTTTTAAAAGTTACATCATTCTTGGTTGCCCATGCTGTGGGTTGATAGCCCCATGCTTCACCCTCCTGATATATTTTCTGCTATGGTAAACTAGTATGTGGATTAGGCGCTATTGGGCTCAGAAAGGGCCAATGATTGCTTTTTTAAGAGCTGTCAAGTCAGTGCTGACTCCTGGTGACCAGCAGCCCCTAGGTTTTCTTGGCAAAGTATGACCAGAAGTAGATTACCAGGCCTTTTATTCTAAGGCAATGGAGGATAAAGTGACTTGTCCAAGATCACAAGGAATGTCAGTGGGAACTAGGCTGTTGCTCTAACCACTAGGTGACTTTTCCTCTCCAGGGCCAATGAATACTCATCCTCAAACCAAGCATGCCATGCATCCTTGTAAAAATATGAAAACACCAGGGTAATACTTGAACTGTAAACCTTGGAAGCAGCAATGAGAGAACTAAAGAACTCAGAGAGAGGCAGTACACTCAGGTCACAAGGAAAGGCAGCAGTTAGTAACCTATACTTACTTCTGGGTTCTGTAGAATGTGAGGTATCCAAATGACTCACCTTGTTAAATGATGATTTAAAAAGACAACCCCACTCCAGAGAAAACAAATCCTGGCCCAGTGCCTGTTTTGGGGTACATATTTCACATTTTAAAACACCCAAAAATATTTTTATGAATATACTGTAGACAAATGTATGATTCATGAATCAAAAGTCCCGCTATCAAGAAAAGCACTTCACTTCCTTAGGAAGATTCCAAATCAATGTTACAACAGAGCCCTCCACCAAACTAGGGGCTATCACAGAAAGTACCCTTGGTTTGTTCAAACAGCATCAGATATTGATCATCCTTCCTGAACCAGGTTACACTTCATGAGCCTGTACCTAGCTGCCAAATGATCATGGAAAACACCTGCAGCCTCTTTCTGAACCACTTTGAATCACTGAGTTTTGGGCCACAAATCATAAAATTACCCGTGTTCATACTGTATATGTATTAAAATGTGAAATAGTACTCCCTGAAGCAGGTGCTAGCAGAAACATGTTGGGTCATATTAGTGCTCAATTCTGTATTCTTTGACTGGTTTATATTGTAATTGTTATAAAACGTTTCTCTGATCTATTGAGTTGTGGGTCCACTACTTTTTTTCAGGTTTGGACTTGTCCCATCCTGACTGTCACCTCATCAAAGGTCACCAGCCCTTGCGATAGACCTTCTGGCTTTTCTCTAAGTTAGCAACAAAATAGTGTATAGTCACTTTTTAGAGCTTGATGTACTTCAGAGTAACTATAAAAAAAATTCAGCTCTATTTCTTAACCTAGAGATTGTGACATGTAGTCCAGATTTACTTTCTACTATGTATCAACTTATATATATACACTTTTGTAACTGTAGGACAACGTTTTGTTCAACAAGTGAAACGCGACGGTGCTGAAGTTTGGCATTGGGGACTAGCGAATGGATTTCAGATAGGCACTGCCTTTGAGTAGCCATAAAGATAATACTGCCTTTGAGTAGTTGTAAAGATAAAAAGCAAAACAAAAATGGAAAAATAAGACAACAGATTAATGCAAAAGTATAAGGTCATTGATGCAATGAAAAGCACCTGATCTAAACAATTGAAGTTTAGACGATCGCTTCATTTCAGTCTGAGACCTTGTTGCACAAAAAGTTGCCCATATTGAAGAATGGTTGTGACGAGTATGTCATGAACTGGTGTGACTGCAGTCTGGAAAAAACACAAGATGCGGTCTTAAGGTGAGGGAATGTTGTAAGGTAGAGACACATTAATAAACACCCTTATGGAAATATTAAGAAGAGCAATAGTGGTTATTCAGGCTATGCACTAATGTGCTGTTTGTGCTAAAGGAGCCAAGCTATGGGTCCCTAACAATTCCCATGTTCAGAAAAATTGGACTGCTGATGCAGGGATAGTATGGTTATGAGCAGGGAAAAGATTCCTTTCTGGGGAGAAACAGGGAACATATTTGTAATCCCGGTACCCCATGCAATGATGTTATGGCATAGCTGTTATACGAGTATATAGGTTCAGGCATCTTTTTGGCAGACACTTGTTTTTGGGAAAGAGAGGGTGTGTGTGTGTGTGGTTTGAGAGGTGCACAGGGGGATCTGGTGTGCTCATCTGCAATTCATTGGGGACATGAAAGCCTGGCCAGTACCTAGACCATATGGCTGACCACAGTGTCACTGGGTGCCAGTATGATTGGGTAGTCAAACTCAGAGAAGGTTCACCATAGCCAAATGTCAAAACATATCCCTGTCAATGCTAAGGGACCCTCAGAATAAGGACACTCAATTTTTAAAACAGCACTAATGCATGCCCATAATGCACATTTTGTGGGGCCAATGATGTTGAAGTTGAGTATGTATTAGTGTTGTTTGCACTGCTGAATACCCATATTCTGAGGGTCCCTATCATTGACAGGGATATGTTTTTTGACATTGATCTATAGGGAAGCTAGGCTGATTCCCTCTCAATCATTTTACATAAGGTACTCTAATAAGATCAGATATTGTTAGCAGTGCAATAGGGCAGACATACATTTGTGCCTGGCACTGGGAGACATGATTGATGTAGTGCCAATATTCCCCGGATTGTCCCATGCGGCCTACATCCCTACCCAGGCCAGGAGCAATGACAGCTGAGAGAGTGATGATCTATCTGGAATCTGACTACTTGGTGTGATGGCACAGGTATCCCCCCTCCCATGCCCATACAGCTCTGACCATGGCTCTGACCAGTGCCACAAAGCTGGCTGTTGGAAGGCAGACAGGGATGCCCCACAGATGGCAGATGTATATAGATCAACATACGCCACGATGAGACAAGTGTAGCTGCTATAAGAACTGTCAGTAACTAGATAGGTGAGCCTCAGATGCCATAGTCAGAAAGCCCTACTACAACTACTACTGATCATTTGTATAGCACTACAAGGTGTACACATCACTGCACAGACACATGTAAAAGATAGTCCCTGCTCAGTGGAGCTTATAATCTAGTCGAGACAGACAACACAGCAGCTGTGGTCAGGATACATCTAGGAGGAATAGCCAGGAAACACAAAGGAGCTTAGGCGGATTGGATCCATTAGCGGCAACGATGAGGTGAGCGCTCAGCCTGGATTTGAGAGGAGCAAGGGACGAAGCCTGACGTACAGCCTCAGGTAGTTTGTTCCAGGCATAAGGAGCAGCAAGGTGAAAGAAGTAACATCTGGATTTGGTAGTATAAGAGAAGGGCACAGATAACAGCAATCTGACAGGAGAAGAGTGTTCATGGGGAGGGGTGTAGGGAGAGATTAGAGGGGAATGATATTGGAGAGCAACAGAATGAGTGCACTTATAGGCCATAGACACGAAACAGGCATATATGTGTTGCTCAGTAATATTATGCATCCTTTGGGGACCTGCAATGTTAGTTTGAAGTTTGTGCACTTGGTGAAGGACCATCCCTAGCAGTGTAAGGTGTGTTTGTAGAGATTACTAAGACAGGAATCACTTGGGCCAGTTCCTAACACCATGTACCATTTGATGCAAGGTATGTCCTGAGATACATGTTCACATTTATGTTTTTGTATACCATGTAGGGGTGTACTGGGCTTACCTAGCACTTATCAGGGCAAGAGGGGGACTGGCATATGGTCTAGGTTGCAGCAGCAAATTGCAATGTGTGCCTTCAAGTCAGTCCTGACTCATGGCAACCCAGGAGCTCCTGGGTTTTCATGGCAGTGTCACTGGAAGTAGATTGCCAGGCCTTTCTTCCAAGGCAGTGGAGGGTTAGGTGACTTGCCCAAGGCCACAAGGAGTGCTAGTGGGAAATGAACCCTGGTTGCTTGGTTATCAAGCCAGTGTTCTAACCACTAGGCTACTCCTCCACTCTGATTGCAGCAGCAGTCATTTCTCATTGGTATTTATGTCTAGTGTGCATTTATGTCTAGTGTCTGTAATGAGCAGCTTAGGAGATGCACATTTTTTCTGAGGAGCATGACGTCTGTGGAGATATCATAGGAAGAGACAGGATCCGAAATGTGTAACGTTTCAGAATATGGTGCATGTGGGGACATCCAAAATGTTTACCCATGTTTGAGGCACGGGGCCAGCTGAATAGCAATTGCATGTGCCTGCCAATACATCTATCTCTCCAATTCTGGACCCATGGGCACATCAGATCCACAAATGCAGAATGTCGTCCAAAGGAGGCCCATTTTTTATTTAGATATGTCCGTGGGCCGAACGTGCATGTTATGAAATCACGCTTACTAGGTCCACTGACTCTACCTGTTTATTCACACATTAAAAAAAATGCAGCAGCTTGGTGGGGCAAGACTTCCCTTAGATAAACCCATGTTGGCTTTGTCCCATTAAATCATGATAATCTGTACATTCAGCAATTTGTTCTTTAGAATTTTTCAGGAACTGACATCAGGATCACTGGTCTGTAGTTGACTGGCTCACCCCTGGAAGTCTTTTCAAAAAAATGATGTTATATTGACCGCTCATAAGAACATAAGATATGCTATACTGGGTCAAACCAAGGTCCATCAAGTCCAGTATCCTGTTTCCAACAGTGGCCAATCCATGTCACATGTACCTAGCAGTTTCCCCAAAAGACACAGGTTCCTCAGTGCTTGTATTGGGTCAAGCAGTGATATCCGAGTCCCTTTTAATAATGGTTTATGGACCTTTCCTCCAGGAACTTGTCCAAACCCTTTTTAAACCCAGATACACTAACAGCTTTTACTACATCCTCCAGTAACAAATTCCAGAGTTTGATTACACGTTGAGTGAAAAAATATTTTCTCTTATTAGTTTTAAATAGGTTACCCTGTAGCTTCATTGCATGTCCTCTAGTCTTTTTATAATCTGATGACGTAAACAATCGATCTATGTTTACCCGTTCCACTCCATTCATTAATTTATAGATCTCTATTATATCTCCCCTTAGCCGTCTCTTTTCCAAGTTGAAGAGCCCTACCCTTTTTAGCCTCTCTTCACAGGAGTAGCCTTCCATCCCTTTACCATTTTGGTGGTTCTTCTCTGTACTTTTTTTTAATAACGCTATATCCTTTTTAAGATACGGCGACCAGAATTGCACACAATATTCAAGGTGCGGTTGCACCATGGAACGATACAGAGGCATTATAATATCCTTTGTTTATTTTCCATTCCTTTCCTTAGGATACCTAGCATTCTAATTGCTCTCTTGGCTGCCGCTGCACACTGGGTGGAGGGTTTTAACATGGTATCCACGATGACACCTAAAACTTTTTCCTGGGTGGTTGTTCTCAATGTGGAACCTTGCATCGTGTAACCATAGTTTGGATTGTTCTTTCCTAGGTGCATAACTTTGCACTTGTCCACATTAAATTTCATCTGCCATTTGGATGCCCAGTTTTCCAATTTATCAAGATCCTCTTGCATTTTTCCACAATCCTCTTGGGTTTTAACAACTTTAAATAGTTTTGTATTATCTGCAAATTTGATAACCTCACTCGTTATTCCCTTTTCCAGGTCATTTATGAATATGTCAAAAAGCAGCAGACTCAGCACAGATCCCTGGGGTACACCACTATTCACCTTTCCTGATTAGGAAAATTGGCCATTTAGCCCTACCCTATGCTTTCTATCTTTTAACCAGTTCCTGATCCACAATAGTACATTACCTCTTATCCCATGACTTTTTAGTTTTGCCAAAAGTCTCTGATGAGGGACCTTGTCAAAGGCTTTCTGAAAGTCCAGATACACTATATCAACCAACTCACCTTTCTCTACCTGTTTATTCACACCTTCAAAAAAACATAACAGAATAGTAAGACAAGATCTTCCTTGTCTAAAGCCATGTTGGCTGTCTCCCATTAGGCCATGACTATCTACATGTTCATTAATTTTGTTCTTTATGATGGTTTCTACCATTTTTCTTGGTACTGATGTCAGGCTCACCGGTCTGTAGTTTCCCGGATCACCCCTGGAACCCTTTTTAAAAATTGGCGTTACAGTGGTGATACTCCAATCTTCAGGTACTACAGATGATTTTAATGATAGTTTCCCTAGACTTATCTGCTGCTTTCGAACTTGTAGATCACTCTACTCTTCTAGCATGCTTACATGATGCTGGGCTTTCTGGCACTGTTCTCTCTTGGTTTTATTCATTCCTCTCCATCTGATCTTTTTCCATTTCCAAGGGTCTCTCTTCATCACCTCCCACCTCTCTTCCATGTGGTGTCCCTCAGGGTTCTGTCCTTGCCCCTCTTCTGTTCAATGTTTTCATGGCCCCCCTTGCACTTGTAGTTCAGCAGCACAATATCTCTGCCCACTATTATGCTGATGATATCATTCTTCTCCACCATACAGACCCCTCTACCCCAGATCTCGCCCCCTCAACTCCTGCTTAGCCTTGGTATCCTCCTGGTTTTCTGCTAATTTTCTGCATGTGAATCCCTCTAAGACGTCCGCCATTTGGTTCACCTCTGGTGCCCCGACTCCCTCTCTCGCTCCTATCCTGTTCTGCTCCCCCTTGCCAGTAGTTGCTTCCCTGCACTACTTAGGAGACATTCTGGACTCCTCTCTGTCTTTCAAAGAACATATTTCCTCTGTCGTACAATGGTCTTTTCACACTCTACGGCAACTTCGCTCCATCCGCCCCTTCATATCAGTTTCCTCCCTGACCACATTAATGCTGTCCCTGGCAGTATCTCGTCTCGACAACTGCAATGTTGTGCTGGCTGGCCTCCCTCAAACCCAGTTGCGCAGACTACAACTTGTCCACCACACAGCTGCTTGTATTCTCACTCACGCTTCCCGTTTCAATCATATCACCCCCATTCTGATTCATCTTCACTGGCTTCCCTTGGTCTATCGTATACAGTTCAAAGTACTCATATACGTGCACAGAATCATCCACACCGGTGTCCCCCTTTATCTCGCCAATTTAATACACCTTCACTCAGCTCACCGTTCTCTTAGGTCTGTCCACTTGAATCGTATGTCCCTTCCCTCCCCATCACAAGCCCACTTGGAGTCTACCCGTTCCTCAGAGTTTTTCTTCTTGGGTCCCCGACTCTGGAACTCGCTCCCCTCCGCCCTTCGTCTGGAGCCCTCTTTATTTATTTATTTATTTATTTGGTATACATTTGTAAGCCGCCACATATGGAATTATAAATATACACATGGAGATTACAAATATACACATGGCATTACAAATTACAGTTTGATCAAATATAAATTAGAGTGAGCAGATAAAATTACAGTTTGATCACCCAGGTTTGAGCAACCATGAAAATATAAAATATACATTTGATTGACAAGATAAGTTAACAGTTTGATCACTCATTTGAGCAACCAGATACATTACAGGTTTATCAAGAAACAGTTGTATAATACATCGCCAGATATGCAATCTTATTATCTTTGACATTGGATCTATTTTTATGTCTCTTGTGCTTCGGGGGAGGTAGGCAACTTGGGTAAGGATGAAAGGTTGAATCTGCCTAGGTGATGCCATAATGTGATTGGAACAGGTGGGTTTTAAGCTTTTTTCTGAAATCCTGTAGATTGTTGATCAGGCGTATCTCATGAGGTAGTTTGTTCCAAAGCATGGGTGCAGCGTATGTGTATGCCCGGTTGCTCGTTCCCTCTTTGACATCTCTTATACTGCTGGGAACGCAGAGTGTGTTCAGGTTAGTAGTCCTCCGGCATCTGTTGGGGGGCTGTGTGGTGATGAGGTTATCAAGGAATGAGGGGGATATATTGTGAAAGATTTTGCATGTTGTTACCAGTATTTTGTATACTGTTCGTGCAGGGATGGGGAGCCAGTGGAGCTCAATCAGTACTGGTGTAATGTGATCCCTCAGCTTCTTATTCAAGATGATCCTGGCTGATACATTTTGTGCCAATTGTAAGATGTTTAAGGTTTTTTTTGGTAGTCCTTGCAAGATGGCATTACAGTAGTCAAAGTGAGGAATGATGAGTGCTTGCGCTACTGTTCTGAAGTCCGTGTGTTCGATTATGTTGCGTAGAGGTTGTGTTACAAAACCTTTAAGGCCAGATTGAAGACCCATCTTTTCTGCACCGCTTTCAATCTTCCCCCTCCCTCCATCCCCCATTCTCCCTGCCTCAGTAGTTCTAGTTGTACCTATTTTTGTTGCTGTGTACTTTGCTTGCTCTGTCTGTTGCTTTACTATTCCTCTATACTCTATCCTTTTTCTTAATCCTTTATGGCGTTCCTTTTCCTTTTCAGCAGCTCATATATTTTTGTTATTGTACACCGCTTGATGCCACTGGTAAAAGCGGTATATTAAATGCACCAATAAAGATAAAGATAAAGTTCACAGATTACTAATAGCAGGTCTGCAATCTCATATGTCAGTTCTTTCAATACCCCTGGATGTATACCATCTGGTCCAAGTGATTTGCCACTCTTCAGTTTATCAAATAGTTGTAATACATCTTCCCGGTGTAGCAATATTTCTTTCAATTCTTCTGCAGTATCATCTTTAAATACCACTTCAGTAATGGTAACATCCATACATCTTCTTCAGTAAAGACTGAAGCAAAGAATTCATTCAGTCTCTCCACTATAGCCTTGTCCCCTCTTACTGACCCTTTTACCCCTCTATCATCTAATGGTCTAACTGACTCTTTCACAGGTTTTTTGCTACAAATGTACTTGAAAAAGTCTTTATTTTTTTTTTTGCTTTTACAGCAAGTTTCTTCTCAAATTCTCTCTTTGCCTGCCTTATCAATGCCATGCATTTAACTTGCCAGTGCTTGTGCTGTTTCCAGTTTTCATCATTTGGCTCTTTTTTCCATTTCATGAAAGATGCTTTTTTGGCAACAACAGCCTCTCTGACCTCACCTTTAAACCATGCTGGCAGTTTTTTGGACTTCCTTCCACTTTTCTTAAAGCATGGAATACAGCTGGTATTGGCTTCCAAGATAGTATTTTTAAACAATACCCATGCTTGATTTAAGTCTTTAACCTTAGCAACTGTTCCTTTTAGTTTCTTCTTAACTATTATCCTCATCTTATCATAGTCTCCCTTTTGAAACTTAAAAGGTAGTACTGTGGATTTTGTTATCATCCCTCCTCCATTAATTAAATCAAATGTGTTCATGCTATGATCACTATTGCCAAGTGGACCCAACACCCTTATCTCTTGCACCAGATCTGGTGTTCCATTAATGACAGTCCAAAATAGCTTCCCCTCTGGTTGGTTTGAATCGCACTTCTAAAAGCCCAAAGAGCTCAATGGGGCTCTTTGGGCTTTTAGAAGTGCGATTCACAGCAACTTTCAATAAACGATTCCTTCCTGTTTTTTCATCTCTGGTTGGTTCATGAACCAGCTGCTCCAAGAAGCAGTCATTTATTTCATCTAGAAACTTTATCTCCCTAGCATGTCTTGCCATGACAGTGACCCAGTCGATACTGGGGTAAGTGAAATCACCCATGATGATTAACGTTCTGTAACTTTTGTTAGCTTCCCTGTTTTCTTTGAGCATTTCATCATCCATTTGTTCATTCTGGCCAGGCGGTCGATAGTACACCCCTCACACAGCCATCGCCTTCCCCTTTTTATATGGAATTTCAATCCATAGAGATTCTATGGAGAATTTTGTTTCCTGTGGAAGTTAAATTCTTTGTGACTCAATGCCCTCTCTAACATAGAGCGCAACCCCTTCACCAATTTGATCAGCTCTATCATTACGATATAGTTTGTACCCAGGTATCACAGTCTCCCACTGGTTGTCCTCCTTCCACCATGTCTCTGAGATTCCAATCATATCTAACCTCTCATTTAGTGCTATATATTCTAACTCTTCCATCTTATTTTTTAGACTTCTAGCATTTGCATGCAAGCATTTTAGAGACTGTATTTCAGGTAGTATAGACAATTTTAATGGCAGTTTACAAATTTCTAATAGTTGCTATGCAATTTCCTTTTTGAGTTCTTTCTATATTCTGGAAGGTATGAAAAGTGTGAAAAGTGTGTTTTTTGCTTTTATTTAGGCAGCCACTTCTTTGAAGAACCATATAAGTTTCCTTTTGCTCATGCTTTTATTTACTTTCTCACATATATATATCTGTGGCCCCTTTTATTGCCTCTTTTAATTTAGCCCACTGTAATTCCACTTCCCTTATTTTTTCCTATCCTGCCAACTCCTCCTTCAGGCACTTGGCCATTTTACTGAAGTCAGTGTTTTTGAAGTCTTGGACTTTGAGCTTGGTGTGATTGGACTTTGCCTTGATTTTATCTCAAACCATACCATGTGTAGATCACTGCTGCTCACATAGGCACCCACCCAGACATTTGACAAGCTATCGCCATTGATGAGTACTAAATCCAGCATTGAACTTTCCCTGGTTGGTTCTATCACCATTTGAGCAATGCTTCTTGGAAGGAATCCACAATCTTTGTACTTCTTTACAGATTTGCAGATGGTATACTCCAATCCACATCTGGTAGATTAAAGTCACCAAATATGATCACTTCTCTCTTCATGGCTTCCTTATAAATCATAGTGATTTTTTTTCTTCTTACTTTACCAAACAAAAAGGCTTGTTGCCATTAAAACATCTCATTTCATTATTGTCCACTCCTTGTCTGTCCTTCCTCTTGATCCTTGGTCTTTAGTCCAAGTGCTGTCAACTTTCCAGATTTTTGGGATATCCCTAATGAATATGCATGAGATATATTTACTTACAATGGTAGTGGCCATGCAAATCTATCTCATATATGTGCATTAGGCATATCCTGCAAACCTGACCTGTTGGCCCTTGAGAACCGAGAGTGATAACCAAGATAAAAAGGTGCACTATCAATAATATATGCCATTCAAGCATGGAGTAGAAAAGTAGACTCACACCATGCCTGGTAAGGTGATGGGAGCACCAGCTGATTTGCTACTTGACAGCATAGTTGACAAGAGGGGTTGAGTCTACATTTCAGAGCTTTTAAAACCAGAATTAAGATTTTAAATGTAATTTTATAAATGCTGGGAAGCCAGTGGCCTCTATGTGGAGTGGAGGTCATATTTCTGGGTGTTGCAAATCAATTTAATGTCTGTATTCTGTATCCTTTGTAATTTGGTCGCATCTGAGTTTGAGACTCCATTACAGTAATCTAGTATGGAAATGACAAAAGTATGAATCAGGATGTGTAAGAAAGGTTTTATGGAGTGAATTCTACATAAAGCAAAATACAAGACTTTGATCACTACTGAGATCCGTAGATTGAAAGAGAGTTCAGAATCAAAGATGCAGCCTAGGATTTCTAAAGACCTGCCTATGCTGCGCAATCCTAAGCGTGATCACTTTTGCAATCACTTTGAACTTTCCCCCACTGGCAGGAATGCCAACAGAGGACTCAGCACAGCTTAGTGGGAAGATTGATTGGCATCCTTGTATTTTAGGTATGTATGTACAATATCTTGAAAAGTAATTGGAAATATTCCAACTATATGTCATCATAATATTTTAATTGTATGTTCAAAGGTATACAACAAAAAAAAAAAGATGTCTGTGAACTTAGATGTAGTAATTTCTGAGAAAAAAAACAAAGATGACGTGGACAAGATTAATGACACCCTTCACTAATATTTAGTTGCTCAACCCTTGGCAGTGATGACAGCCTCCAAACATTTCTTATAGCCATTTATAAGTTTCTTACATCTGTCTACTGGTAGTTTCTCCCACTCTTCAATTGTGATTTGTTTCAGCTCATGAATGTTCACAGGATTCCTTTTACCAATGGCACATTTTTTTTCCTTTTTAACCATTCTTTTGTACTTTTGGCTGTATATTTTGGGTCATTGTCTTGCTGGAAGACCCATGGCTTTTGACCCAGACCTAGTTTTCTGACACTAGACAGCACATTTTGCTCAAAAATACCTTGATAGTCCTCTGATTTCATGATTCCTTTAATACATTCCAGGCCTCCAGTTCCTAAGGCAGCAAAACAGACCTACAACATTATAGAACCTCCATCATATTTAACTATAGGAAGGGTGTTTTTTTTTCCTTATAAGCTTTATTTCTTCAACTATAAATGTATTGCTGTTCTGCATTGCCAAAGAGCTCGAGTTTGGTTTCATCTGTCCACAGAACATTTTCCCAGAGGGATTGTGGTTTCTTTGGGGTGGGTTTGGGCAAAGATCAGGAATGCCTTTTTATGTCTGTCTTCAAGCAGTGGGGTCCTCCTTGGCCTTCAACCATGAAGTCCTTCTTTGTTTAATGTGCGGTGTATGGTACAGGTTGAAACCTCCACTCCAGACTGCTCCAGGTCAGCTTTAAGCTCTTTGGATATTGTATGTGGTGTTTTTCCAACAGTTCACACTAACCTTCAAAGATTGAACAGAAAGCATTTAAATAAGATTGTGAACTGTAGGCACAGGAATCCCAAGATCTTTAGAGATGACCTTGTACCCTTTTGAAGTTTGATGTTTGGTGACAATGGCTTTTCTGATGGTCTCAGGCAGCTCTTCTTTTCATCATTGTGAAAATGGAACAGGGAGTGAATGTGGCCATTTTTTTAAAAACTTTTTATTTATCAATTATCAAATTAACATTCAGATATCATACCATGAACGACATAGGAAAAAACAATGGAACTCTCCCAATACAATCAATATAATCAAAAGTAGTGAGCGTGGCTGCAGATTTACGAGCTGGCAGGGCATGGACTTGGCTAGCAGAATGACCATCAATGTCATGGAGAGCCCCTGTACTGGATTTGCAACTGCACCACTGCATCTGATGAGATAGGAGGGAAGAAGCTGGACAAAATAAATACAGTAAGAAGCTTAAATTTGTAACTCTACAACTACTACTCAATTCATTTCTCAGCTCTTGTCTTCCAAATAACAGCTGATTTTTCACTTCAAAATATCAGTAAAACATAAAATTTGACATTTGAAATGTGCAATTTCACAGGCACTGATGTACTAAAGTATAGAAAATGGGTAATTTGATAAGAGGTGCCTAGTTAAAGAATTTATGAAGGTGCTTATCTTAAGCCAATTTTATAAAAAATACAAGTAGGCACCTATTTATCTTTATAAAATAGTAGGGTTAAGTGGCAGAGGGTTAAGGTGTGGACATTGAAGTATACTAGGCATAGGGCTGGTGTACATGCCCATACCTATATTCCTTAAGAACACGCTTATAGTATTTTATCATCCGTGTGTGCATCACGCGTGCACTCTATCCATGCTCCGCCTAACTCTGCCTATGAACATGCCGACCAGCACAGTAATGCCATCATGTCACTGCATGCACTTTTACGCCGTTTGGTATTTTACAAGAGGTCATTCATGTGTATATATATGGCTACAGAGGCACATTAGTGACCAAAATACTACCAAAAGAGGTCCATACATTGTCACTTAAAGTAGGAGCCCCTTAACAAACATTACCTCCTAAATGTATTGAAATGGAGGGAGGGAAAGAAGTGTGCTAAAGAGCTGTAGCCCTGAATGCCAGCATAAATCCCAAATTCCCACCACGAAAATACCTTCTTTATTAAAGACATGAAAATGTACAGACAAAACTTATTTCATTCCCTTTATAGTAATACTTCAAGGTGAGTTACATTCGGGTACTGTAGTTCTTTCCCTATCCCTATTAAGAGCTCATAACCCTTTTATTTCTATGGATGCAGTGGCTCTTAATATGCATTTACTTCCCTAATGCATGTTAACCTTTAGTAAACGTGCCCCTAAGTTTCAACTTGAGGCAATGGAGAGTTAAGTGACTACCCAAGGTCACAAGGAGTATCAGTCCAATTCTAACCTTGCTCTTCCTGGCTTCCAGGCCACTGCTCTAACCACTAGACAAGTTCAGGAGTTACTGTGTTTCTCTGGATGTGATAATAGAGAGACACAAGATGGCTTATCTCTGGGATCAAATAGCAGAGAATGTGAGGCAGACAAGCACTGAAAGGAACTGCATGGCTTGTTCCCACTAGATTGAGTACAAGAGTCACAGCCTGGGGCAGATGATAGGAAATACGCCGGCATGATAAGCAAGCAAAGCAGCTTAATGCAGGGAATCATGAGTAGCCAAGAGATATCTGGAAAGAGAAGTGGTGCGTGCTTGCCCTGATTAAATATGAGTGACTTCATTGAAAGTCACTGATCTGCAACTTCAGAATAAATTTTGGAAAGGTGGTGCTCGCAGTTTTCTTTTAATAGTCTATTTTGGTTGATTTGGCTGGACTCTCATAAAACAATATTTCCTAGAATCTGTTGTTGCAACAAGGCTGATAAAGGACCTAATAATAATTAATGCAAAAGTCACCAATCCATAATGAATTTAACAGAACTAGCCCCAGAGTGGTACATTACCTGGAAGTGTTGTGAGCATGGAGACAAGCTGAACGCTTGTTTATGCGCTGACAAACCATTGAAAATGTCAGCTTGCTCACTATGAGAAGCCACAGAATGAAGAGAGGCACTGATGCAGCACACAGGGAGAAATTTCACAGATGAAAAATATACTTTTGCTGAAATATGAAACCCAAATTATAATAGACTAATACTGTGGAGATCCTAGACTAATCCCCAGTGAGCTAAGTGAAATGTAGCCAATTAATTAAAACTGCAAACAATTCCAATAAAAAATCTCTGCTAAGAAGAAGGAACAACTCTAATCAGCTACAGAATGGAAGTACAGACGGCAAAAGCACAAGCTTTGTATGGAAAGTGGCAGTGTACTTTTGTAAACCTGAAGACAATACCTCAGCAAGTATATGGAGGTCTCCTTGCCTAAAAGGTACCTCTGCCATCTGAGGACACTGAAAGGGGCGAATACAGTAGAGAATGGTGAGAGTAGCTCTACTCAACACAAGCTATGATACTTCTACTCAGAAATGATAAAAGTGAAGTAGTGCAAGCAGTGGCATGCACTGACATTTACAGTTGGGGATTCAATAAGGGGCATGTTTAGGGTTAGTGTGGGCTTCATGCGCGGTTTTGGCATGGTACAGTAAACGTAGCGTGGTTCTCTGTGTCAAAAAACCCACACTATGATTTCGCCATGCATCAGGGCAGTGGTGAGGCAGGAGGGGGCTTTCCTGCCCCTGCGCAGCTTGCATGGGTGTTTGTAGCCCATGCTAGCTGCACATAGCACAAGTAGTGCAAGTGCAACTAACACCATCAATGGGTGGTGTTAGTTGCGCCTGCAGCTGTTTTGCCAAGTTAAATCATGGTAAAAGCAGGGGGATGGATGTACCCAGCCCCTCTGCAGTTAGCCTACAGCTCCTTGCTGGGAAAATGACCCACACATAGATCACCAGTGCGGGGTTTGGTAAACATGACCCTAAATGTTCCAGACAACAAGAGGGGCTCAACAGCACCAATGCAGCATTTTCCACCTTCACAAAAACAAGAGAGGCTCAGTGGCTCCTGCAAAGCACCTACCACTCTCATAAAAACAGGAAGGGCTCTGGGACCACAACACAACATCTCCTAATCAAGCAAAAACACCAAGAGGGGCTTGGTGACCCCCCAAGGTAACTCCTGACACTACACACTGGATCAGCATGGCGTCAACGTAAATATATATTTTGCAAAAAACAATGGAAAAGCAAGATGATCACACACAAAGGAACCAAAAGAAACAGCAAGAACTACAACACAGTTTACAACACTAAATTATAAAATTATAACTCATTTCATTTTGCTGTTGTAAACTCTATTATGGTTCTTGCTTTTTCTCTTTGAACATATATTTTGCATCTACTGAAACCCCTCCATAGCAATGGGTGCAGAGGAGAAATAGGAATTCACCCCACAGAACTCAACTTATATAAAAAAAAAAAAAAATCAGATTGTGGTATCATCTCAGCAACGTGGAGAAGAACCATGGACACACTACAAGTATCTTCAACAAGCGTTTTATTAAGGACCCAAACACATTTTGCAATTGCACAGAGACTGGGAAAGTGTTTACACAGTATTTGTATCCGTCTTCCCTGAGACAGTTCTTTCCAACATATTGGCTCCTGAGGAAGGCCTAGCACCGAAACTTGATTAAGTTGGGTCCTTAATAAGAACATAAGATATGTCATACTGGGTCAGACCAAGGTCCATCAAGCCCAGTATCCTGTTTCCAACAGTGGCCAATCTAGGTCATACGTACCTAGCAGTTTCCCCAAAAGACACAGGTTCAACAATGCTTGACCCAATTATAATGGTTTATGGACCTTTCCTCCAGGAAAGTGTCCAAACCTTTTTTAAACCCAGCTACACTAACAGCCTTTACTACATCCTCCGGTAACAAATTCCAGAGTTTGATTACAAGTTGAGTGAAAAAATATTTTCTTTTATTAGTCTTAAATAGTTTACCCTGTAGCTTCATTGCATGTCCCATAGTCTTTCTATATACTGATAACGTAAGCAATCTACATTTACCTGTTCCACTCCATTCATTAATTTATAGACTTCTATCATATCTCCCCTCAGCCGTCTCTTTTCCAGGTTAAAGAGCCCTAACCTTTTTAGCCTTTCTTCATAGGGGTATACTTCCATCCCCTTTACCATTTTGGTGGCTCTTCTCTGAACCTTTTCTAATAATGCTATATCCTTTTTAAGATATGGCAACCAGAATTGCACACAATATTCTAGTTTCCTACAAAACTTTAATCCTTTCTGACTCAATGCCCTCTCTAACATAGAGTGCAACCACTCCACCAATTTGATCAGCTGTCATTACGATATAGTTTGTACCCAGGTATCACAGTGTCCCACTGGTTGTCTTCCTTCTACCATGTCTCTGAGATTCCAATCATATCTAACCTCTCATTTAGTGCTATATATTCTAACTCTCCCATCTTATTTCTTAGACTTCTAGTATTTGCATACAAGCATTTTAGAGACTGTATTTTTTTTCATATTAATCTGGCTATTGGTAGGCATGGGCAATTTGGGATCTTTAAGCTCTGTCTGCTCCATACTCGAGGGCATTTGGGCTACATTACTCTTTTTTGGAACCTCTCTGCTTTTGGTAGTATCCTTCAAGGATACATTCTTCCGAACCATGCGCTCTTGTGCAACTGTCGTCTTTCCCCTATTATCTAGTTTAAAAGCTGCTCTATCTCCTTTTTAAAGGTTAATGCCAGCAGCCTGGTTCCATCCCAGTTAAGGTGAAGCCCATCCCTTCGGAAGAGCCCCTCCTTTCTCCAGAATGTTCCCAAGTTCCTAACAAATCCGAAACCCTCATCCTTGCACCATCGTCTCATCCACGCATTGAGACTTCCGAGCTCTGCCTGCTTTTTGGGTCTTGTGTGTAGAATGGGAAGCATTTCAGAGAACGCTACCCTGGAAGTTCTGGATTTCAACTTCCTACCTTAAAGCCTAAATTTGGCCTCCAGAACCTCCCTACCACATTTTCCTATGTCATTGGTACCGACATGTACCAAGACATCAGACTCCTCCCCAGCACTATCTAAGACCTTATCTAGGTGGCACATGAGGTCCACTATCTTCACACTAGGTAGGCATGTTACCAGGCGATCCTCATGTCTACCAGCCACCCAGCTATCTACATGCCTAATAATCGAGTCACCAACTATAACGGCTGTCCTAACCCTTCCCTCATGGGCACATGGCCCTGGAGAAACGTCCTCGGTGTGCGAGGGTTTTACATCACCTGGAGGACAGGTCATAGTTAAAGGATCACTTCCTGCCACACCAGGCTGATGCTCTCCTGTCACGTGACCTCTCTCCTCCGTGGCAACAGGGATGCTGCCAGACTGGAGGTGGGACTTCAGGACTATATCCCTGTAGGTCTCGTCTATATACCTCTCTGTCTTTCTTATGTCTTCCAAGTCTGCTACTCTAGCCTCTAGAGAATGGACTTGTTCCCTGAGAGCAAAGAGCTCCTTGCACCTAGTGCATACGTAAGACCTCTCACCAACTGGGAGAAAATCATACATGTGACACTCAATGCAAAAGAATGGAAAGCCCCATCTTGCTGCTGGACTGCTGTCTGCATCTTAGTTTTAAGCTTGTGTTTAGATCTTTAAGTTCTTTACTTACTAAGGGTTGCTATGGATACTTATACTAATAAAATTGCACCTAATACATTTAATATACCTTGTTTACCTGAAGCTTAATTAATCTCAGGTCCTTAGTGTGTGACTGATTTGGATAACGAGTTGCACCTGAGATCACTTCCTTTCCTTTAAGATGTGTAAGTACCTATAAAGCTACGATTATCCCAGGGGTGGGTGGGTGTTGGGGAGGGAGGGAGGGAAATAACACTTATTAAAAGAGGGCTGCTACACAGTACCCTGTCCTGTGCTTCTGAGGTAAGCTGTGACCAACTTCCTGGGTGATTAACAGTCCTTGCTTGGATAGAAGGAGTCTTTCAAAATGGCCTTTTGACCTGCTACCTGGCGTTAACACCTATTGAAAAAGTTTCACAGGTCTCTTGCCCCCTAGGTAGAAGGCCTCTTTGTAAAGGTCTCTAGAAGACTTTATTTGTTGCTCAATGAATACTGACCCTGTTTTGCCTTTTATGCTAAGTTATATTCTGATCTGATTTAAATTAAAGCTCTTTGCTGCTGCTAGGCTCTGACTTATTATGAAATTTAAACTAGAAGATCTCTGCTAGGTTCTAAATTTAACCAAAAAGCTCTCTTCTGTGTTTTAAATGTGAACTAAAAGTACTTTGCTGATACTAGGCCCTGAGTAAGTATTAAATTTAAACTGCAAGCTCTCTGCTGGGTATGAAATCTAACCAGAAAGCTCTCTTCTGTGTTTTAAATTTAAACTTAAACTGCTGCAACTAGGCCCTGACTGATTTAACAAATACACTGGATTCACAGATTAATCAGCTTTAATCCAAAGAAGTCCCTTCAGAAAAATTCCCAGAAGTATATACTCACAGTTGCAGATCTCTCTCCAGAAGTAGCAGTCCCCTTTTCTAGTCCTTCAAGACTGTTGAGGATACTTCTAATGTAGCCGTGGTTCTTCTCCGTTTATAGTTGGACTTTGTCTTCTTGCGTAGAATATATCCTCTCTCCTTTGTATGATCTTCTCAGTAACAACAACATAAATACACTATTCACCAGTACCAGGCATACTGTAAACTGATACAAAAGGCTATAAAAAACATTGAAGACCTACAGAGCAAATCTGCCCTGCCATACCAGCACTAACTTCCAAAACTCACAGAAGGAGCTACCCAGAAAAAAGCAGCACTGTAAATACTGCAATAGGCCCTAGAATATCCATACACTTATTTTGAAAGCTGAACAAGCCAGATTACTACAATACAGATCCCTATGTAGAAAATCCACGCTAACAGAACATCGGGCCTCAGTTACACACACAGTACAGAATAAGTGACCACAAACTTGAAATATAAACGCAATGTGTACCTTTGAGTCATTGCTGACCCCACAGCTCCTAGCTTTTCTTGGCAATGTGACCAGAAGTAGATTTCCAGGTCTTTCTTCCAAGACAATGGAGGGTTAAGCGACTTGCCCAAGGCCACATGGAGTGCTAGAGGTCATTTGGTTACTATGCCAGTGCTCTAACCATTAGGGTACTCCTCCACTCCAAAAATTTAAATGCTTACACAAAAATTAAACTTAAACCGCAAGAAGCCAGTCTGTACTTACTGTATGAAATATACAGCTGGCCGATAATCCACTCATTAAATTGAAAATAAACTTGTATTTATTTTTTTTTTATATTTGTTGTCTGAACATTTTATTTTCTGATCATGCTAGTCTCAATCTCTGGTTTATGCTTCCTCTGTCTTCTCTTAGCTCTCTTTCTAGGGCTTCTGGTCCATCTGCCATTTTTTGTCTCCACTTTTGTTTTCTTCATTTCCTTCCATCATGGATATTGATCTTTTCCTTTTGGCTTTCTTCAATTTATTTTTCTATTGCTCTGTCCACTCAGATTTCACTACATCTTCTTACTATACAGTCCTCAGTCCCCCTTTGTTTTACTCCATATACCTACTATGTTTCAACCCTCACTCCAGTCCTCCCATTCCCCAACTCTTCTTCTCTGGTCCATTATTCCCCAATCTTTCACTCATTTTCCCCTTTCTCTCTCCCCTCCATGTCCAACATGTCTCCTTACCCCATCCAGTGTCTTAGAAACTTTCTCTCTCCTTCCTTCTTTCCTACCATCTCCCATTTCTCTCTCTCCCTCCTATCCTCCCCATGTCACCACTCTACCTTCTTATTCCCCTGTATCCAGCATCTCTCCCCTTCCATTCCTATCTGCTGTTGTCCAAACTCTTCCCCCTATATCTAGCATATCTCTACCTCAATATGATCCATCCATATCAATATCCCCCTATATCTAGCATATCTCTACCTCAATATGAGTGAGGAGTGGCCTCGTGGTTGGGGCAAGTTACCTCAGGCCAGAAGGTCAGTGGTTCAAATCCCTTTAGAGGACAGCAGCCTTGGGCCACAAGGACAGGAGATTCTAGTCCCACAGGTCCTCCTTGTGGTCTTGAGTAAGCCACTTAACCCTCCATTGCCCATGTGCCCTGTAAGTATTAGTGTATGTGTCTTGTATCCCACAATTGTGTTGTGACTTCTTTGATTGAAGGAGAAGGTGGTATACAAAACTGTCTAAATAAATAAATATCCCCCCATGTCCAGCACCTCTCCCATCTTTATACCACCCCTTCCTATTACTCCCATGTCCAGCATCTACCCCATCTCTTTCTCTCCCTTTTACCAATGTCCATCTTCTCCCCTTTATTTCCCTATTGCCCCGTGTTATACTTTTCCCCTCCCCATTACCCCATATCCATCATATTTCCTCTGTTTCTCTCTGTACTACTTCCCATTTCTTTCTCTTTCTCTTTATTGTCACTTGATATACTGCCCTATACTGCAGCAAGGCATCCAAGCAGTTTACAAAAATCTAAATTAAAAATAAGGAAAAGGAAAAGAATCTTAATCATATATAGGACAGGGAAGAAAAGAAAGAGAATGAAGAAGACAGCAATGGGCAGACGGGGAGGAGAGGAGAAGAACTTAGACTAAGGGAATGAACTAAGGAGGAGACTGCTCAGGGGAAGGGGAGGAAAGATCATCAGCCATCTGAAACAGGTGTGTTTTGAGCTGAGATCTGAACTGGAGAAAAGAGGTCTCTGCACATAGTGAGGCAGGTAGGGAATTCCATAAGGCAGGAAAAAGAAAGCAGAATGACACGTTTGCTCCAAATGCACACAGGAAACTGAGAGGAGGGCCAAGCGGTGAGTGTGGCGGGATCTGAGGAGATGGTGGGGGGAGTGAAAATGAAGAAGGTCAGCCAAATATTGCAGTGTGCCTGTGTGGATTGCCTGGAGAGCGGATATGAAAATGTTGTAATTTATGCAAAATTTTATGGGAAGTCAGTGAAATCAGATCAGGGTGGGAATGATGTGCTCATGGTGCGAGGTATAAGTGATAATCCGGGCTGCTGTATTTTGAAGAAGTTGCAATCGACAAAGTTGGTAGTTGGGAAGACTGGCAAGAGCACTGTTGCAATAATCTATTCTAGAAATAACTAGTGATAGAAGGAGGGTAGTAAGGGAGTGCTGGTCGAGAAAAGAACGAAGAGCATGGATCCGACGAAGGAAAAAGAAAGGCTGTTGGACAAGAGAGGAAATGTGGCTGTGAAATGACAGAGTGGAATCTAGAATGACCCCAAGATAGCAGAGAGAATGAACAAGAGGGACTGGGGAGTTGGACAGAGAAGGGGCTATTGTGGGAAGTGGGATATTAAAGGTGAACCATATTGCAGAACATTTGGAAGGATTGAGAGAAAGACGATTGGAATGAAGCCATTCAGAGACAGAGGATAAACAAGCATTTAAGGGGGTTATATCCAGGGAGCAAGTGTTCTGTGAAAGAGAAGGAGGATATTGTCTGCATAAAAGTAGGCAGAGATGCCAAGTTGCTGGGTTAGTAGTGCAAGTACAAGGGGGGCTAAGAAAATGTTGAAGAGGAGTGGGACCAGAACTGAGCTCTGGGGGATGCCACAGGTTAATGGGATGGGGAGGGGGGGATGAGGCAGAACCACAAAGCACTGAGAAGGAACGTGAGGACAGGAAAGACTGAAACCAGTGAAGGGTTCTTTCCCGAAGTCCACAGTCAGAGAGACGAGAAAGTAGAAGAGGGTGATCTACCAAATCAAAGGCTGCGGAGAGATCCAAGGAAATTGCAAGAGAGATATTGCCTTGTTCATGAGCAGTGTGTGTTTTGCTGAGCAGGGAAAGAAAGATAGTGTCTGTGCTATGGCCAGTGCAGAAACCAGATTGGTGTGGATGCAAGAAGTGAGTGGAATCCAAGTGTGAAGAGAGTTGAGAGAAGACTAGTTTCTCAAGGACCTTGGAAAGGAAGGGAAGATTAGAAATTGGACACCAGTTAGCCAGAGTGTCTAGGGCAGGTGAAGGCTTTTTAAGGATGGAATGGACAAGGGCATGCTTCCATAGAGAGGGAAAGATACCCAAAGTGAGACTAGAATTAAAGATGGAGAGTACAAAAGGAAGGAGGTCAAGGGAAGGTTACGTGATCCAAGAGGAAGGGATAGAGTCAGAGGGCATGTAGTCTTATGGGATGAATTGATAACCTTGAGTAGGGTTGTGGCAGTGATGGGTTGGAAGGAAGACAAAAGATGAGGGAAGGTAGGGCTGTGTAGGGAGGGGGAGGATAGTGGTGAAGGCACCAAGCCAAGTTGGGGAGGGAAGATGAAACTTCTGTTGCGGGGAGATGGAGAGGGGGAAACTTGGAATGGTGCACAGCAATCTTCTCAGAGAAGTAGCTGGCAAGATGAGAGGGGTCTGGCAGAGGGAGGGGGGGGGGGTTGAGAATGCTGAGCTATTGGTGACCTCTGAAAGAGAGCGAAACACTGAAAAAAGTGAGGCAGATGAAATAATGGTGGTATAATAAGTCTTTTTAGCTGAGGAGATTTGGGCTTTGTAGTGGTGGCAGGAAAGACGGAAACAAAGAAGGCTAGTGGGGGATAGGTTGACACCACCAGAGATGCTCAGCTCTGCATAGCTGAGCTTGGAGAAAGGAGAGATCATATGTGAACTAGGGATGCCGACGAAGCATAGGGCGAATAGTGCATGATTCGAGGTGGGCCAGCCTGTCGAGGTGAGCGGAGAGAGTGGAATGCCATAGACTGAGGGGGAAGAGGGGTGTTTGGGAGGGACAAGGAGAAGAACACACAGAGGTGGTCTGTCCAGGGAAGGGACAAAGTTGTGATCATAGAAATCAAGATTTCCAGCATCTTCCCAGCATCTCCCTATAAACCCTATCTCCAGCATCACCACTCCATCTCAAAAATCTTCCCTTCTTCTCCCTACACCCCTTCCTATGTCCATTATATCTCCCATCTCCCTATCCCCCTGCATCTAGCATGTACCCTCTGCCTCTCTATTTCTTCCTGCAATCAGAATCTCCCTTTTACCTCCTTCTGCCCCTCCATGTCCAGAATCTTCCTTTTTTCTGTTGACCCCTCCTTATCCAGCATATACCCTCTGTTTTCCAGCGATAATCCCCTGCATCCATCTTCTCTCTGACTCCATTCCCCCTCCAACTCCCTATCTCCCCTTTGTCTCCCTAGCCCCCCATCCCTATGCCCAGTATCTCCCCTCTATCTTCTTATGTTCTTCTGCCCCCCCCCCCCCCTTGTCCAGTAATTTCCCTCAGTCTCCTTAATCGTCCCTCGCTCCTGTGTCCTGCATCTATTTCTCTTCCTTCTCCCTGTCATGTGGCTCTCACATTGCCACTCCAATCTCCCATCTCCCATTCCTGCATCTTTACCATCCATCCACCTCCCTGATGATGCCACGGCCACCACAACTGCCCTGGCATCTTTGCAAAGCAGCGGCCATAGCAACATTAAAAAAAATATGGTAAACACAGGCTTCTGTGACCCAGGTGCTCCTCGAAGGCCCTGCTGGTCTCACCCTCTCTGACGTGAAAGCTTGCATCAGAGAGGACAGTATCAACAGCATCTGGGAGGAGCGCCTGTATCTATTGCATTTTTTAATGTTGCTGTTGCTGCTGCTGTATGAAATGTATTCAGTGTGCATCCTTTGCGGAGCCCTTGAATTACGGAGGTTCTGAGTTTATTATATTTTATTGATGTTGAGGCCATGGCTACAGCAGTAGGGCAAGGAAGGGTTTGGGAAATGCTGCTGCCTGCTTCTTCAAACAGTGTTAAAAATATATGGCATCACAGCAGGCCCGGTGATTCAGTGAATCTCTTAAAGGCCTTGTCTGTACACCACCTCATCCAAGAGATCAGTCAGGTAATCCATGAGGTGGTAAGAATTCAAAAGAAATAGGAGTAGAGCAGAGCTCGATGTCATGTCCTGTGCTCTGATGGATGAATCAAAAAGAAAGAATAAAGGCTATTCCCAGCATTTGTCTCTCATCCTGAGGACCGAAGGCAGAGAATTAAGGAGTAGGAAAAGAAGTTCTGTGGATGTAAAACAGAAGGGAGTTACACTTTTACAGATGACTGCTTGTCTGAGAACAAAAGCCAGGAGTTTCCTGAAGGAGTAACTGGAGAACAGAGAACCAGAGAAAGATCAAAGGATTTCAAATAGATATTCAGAGCCCTGAGAAGGGAAATCTTAAAGATTAATGTAACCATTAGGTTAAAATTGTTTTTTAAGAAATTCATTTTTTGTTATCTTAAGCTGCTGCCTTTAGGAGCCAAGATGCATTGGCAATGATGTGAGACAGCCGAGGATTCAAGTGGCTTTTAGGTCACACTTGTGGAGGACAAACTGAGAACTGCACTTGAGGCACACGATTTTCAAATAAAATCAAACTGGGGACAGAAGTAAAATGTAGGGCACTTCTGACAGGGAACCATACCGGTTTGGTGGTTTGTGGCCTGCAAGGGAGAGGGAGAGGCAAAGAAACTGTGATCACAGTGTGAGGACAGAGGCTGGAGCATAGAGTGTTATACAATTGCCAATTGGCTCCAGATTCGCCTGACAGGGTTGATCCAGTCCTGGGTTTACCCATTGATTGCAGGAATTTGTTGTCTTGCTTTGCTTGAAGAATACATTTGGAAAATTAGAATTACAGGTCCCTGCAGGCAATGGGGTTCTTTTTTTTATCTTTTCTCTTATATACTGTGCTATTCTGCATCAGTGTGGTTTACATTGAACAAACTGAAATTACATTGAACAGGGCATTATAACTTGGTGATAACTATTTTACAGGGAACATGGGCTATGGAGGGTTAAGTGGCTTGCCCAAGACTACAAGGAGCACCTGTGGGACTAGAAACTCCAGTCCTTCTGGCCCAAGGTTGCTGTCCTCTAGTGGGATTTAAACCCCTGACCTTCCAGCCTGAAGTACCTTGCCCCAACCACTAGGCCACTCCTCCACTCCAGTTAGGGTTGCCAACTTGCTCCAGATGTGCCCGACAGGTTTGATCCAGTCCTGGGTTTACCTCATTGCATGCAGGGATATGTAGTTCTGCTTTCTCCATTGCACTCCATAAAAAAAGGAAAACTACAAGTAACTGCATGCAATGGGGTAAATCCAGGACTGGAGCAAGCCTGCCGGGCACATCTGGAGCCATTTGGCAACTCTAGGATGTGAGCAGCACTAGGCTACATGATAACAAAATAAAAGTAAAGTAATGGTTTGCAGTTTGAGGCAGGTTCCTGGGAACTGGGCCTACAGTAGATTTGAATAAAGCTGTATTTTGATTATTGAACGGTGATGTCTTTCCTTTGCCTCGGTCCTGTCTGCTGTACTATGTTGTTCTGTGAGTGCACGTGCCCCATTCTGGACCCCCTGTGCAAGGCACAGACAGCACCAAAGATTTAAAAGGGGCACAGCTACATATAAAAATAATAAAACAGCCAGAGCTATGGGGGAAAGAAGAGAGAGGGCACTGAGGGAAGAGAGACAGTGAGCTTATAGCCCAGAACTTTAAAGGGCTGAAGTTCTGCTTATGCAGAGGGACTGACAAGCAATAGCAAAAGGAGAAATGACAGGGGCACACCCACATGACAAAATGCTATAATTTGAAGTGTGTTCTTGAAAAACAGAGGCATAGGCATTTATACCAGGTCTATGTCTCGGGATTAGGGGTAGCAACGTTTATGAAAGAGATACAAGGAGAGAAAAACGTTTTAAGCTGTAGTGGGGCTCAGATGGATATAAAAGTCATTGGAAATTCTGTGATTTCCTTAGGAAAATATTTTTGGAGTATGTTTGATTTTGGTGTGATTTGGACAAACTGCGTATCAATGGGCTGAGTTTTTAATTACTTGAGGTTATATGGCTATTTCCATAGGGAAAAATTCAAAGTGCAGCTTGGAATTTTCAAGAACCCAATCTAAAAGAAAAGCTTTAGACTCAACATCCATTGCAGGAACTATAGCAATGCCATGGCAACATCATGGTTATGTCAAGATGGGAGGAGGCAAGTAAGGAAATATCCATGGAAACCTAGTTTCCAGTACCGTGGATGCACATAATGCCACCCATTGAGATGGTATTATGAGTACCTGTGCTGTGTGCAACTTTGATGGTTACCATGCGCTTACACCCATGGCAACCACATATTGCAGACACATCCACTTTCCATCCGTATCCCGCTCACTCATGCAGATAACATAGTTTTTGCAAATAGCTCTGAAAATCACTGCATTATCTGCAACAGACCAACTTCACAATGTAAATAACTAGTTGTTCCATATACTATTGTACCACTATTGTATATAGTTAACCAGGATATCCTTTATCAGATAACCTTGCATTGTATTTAGTTTCCCTATTTCGCCAAGTTATTCTTCCTGTTAAATGTAATGACCAGACATATGTAAACTGTCGGATGTTTTCTGTTCAATATAAACCGCGCTGATGTCTAATAGTGCGGTATATAAGAATTGTTAATAAATAATAATAATAATAAATAAATAATAATAATAAATAGTTTGCCCAGAAAGCATGTACTATCTGCTATGTTAACAGGTAACACTGCTTAGTAAACCCGTCCCTAAGATAAGTGTGCATACATCTATAGAGAAAATACTCTGTCCAGAGATTAAATTAATTTATTATTTTTTTTTTTTTTTAGAACTGGGTAGTTGTGGACCTGTTCCCAAAAAAAGAGCTAGATTGTTGTTGTTAAGTGCCTTTGAGTCGGTGTTGACTCATAGTGACTCCTAAACTGTGTTCGATCTTTATTCAGGTGGCTTATTATTGACAGAATGGCACCAACAACTACTGTTATTGAATCAATTCATCTCATTGCTGGCTTTCCTTTTTTGCATTGGCTTTCTACCTTGCTAAGCATGATGTCTTTCTCTAATGATCTCTCTCTTTGCATGATATGTCCAAAGTATGAAAGTCGAAGTCTTGTCATCTGAGCTTCTAAAGAAAGCTTAGGTTTGATCTCCTCTAGTCCTGACTGGTTTGTTCTTCAGGCAGTCCATGCTATACACAGTATTCATCACCAGCATCATATTTCAAAGGCACCAATTTTCTTTCTGTCTATCTTTTCATTGTCCAACTTTTGCATCCATATGACATTATTGAAAATACCATAGCTTGAATGAGTCAAATCTTTGTATGAAGAGAGACCTCTCTGCTCTTGAGAATCTTGTCTAGATCCTTCATAGCCATTCTCAAAAGAGCAATGCATCTCGGGATTTCTTGACTGCTTGTTGTTTCTTTATCGATAGTTGATCCATGTAGATTAAAGTTGTCCACTATTTCAATTTATTCTCCATCAACGATGAACTTATTGATTTTGCCAGTTGTCATGGTCTCTGTCTTCTTTATATTAAGGTGCAGGCCCATTTTAAAACTATGTTCCTTGATCTTGAGAAGTAAATGTTTCAGATCATCTTCACTTTCAGCCAGTAATGTGGTATCATCAGCATAGCGAAGGCTGTTGATGAGTCTTCCACCAATCTTCACAACTCGGTTCTCTTCATAAAGTCCTGCTTCTCTGATTATTTGTTCTGCATATAAATTAAACAGGTAGGAGGAAAGTATGCAGCCTTGTCATTCACCTTTTCTGATTTTAAACTATTCTGTTTCACCTCGTTCCATTCGAACTGTTGCTTCTTGATCAATGTAAAGGTTGTGTAAGAGAACAATCAGATATTCTGTTATACTCATGCTTCTTAATGTGGCCCAGAGTTTCTCATGGTTTACACAGTCATAAGCCTTACTGTAGTCAATAAAACACATATAGATATCCTTTTTATATTCTTTAGTCTTTTCCAAACCCCCAATGATGTCTCTCGTTCCTCGCCCTTTCCTGAACCCTGCTTGCACTTGGCATGCTTGCAGTTCTTGTTCCAGGTATGGTTGTAGTCTCTGCTGAATAATCTTGAGTAGAAACTTGCTGGCATATGGGATCAGAGTGATTGTGTGATAATTTCCACAGTCAGTTAGATCACCTTTCTTTATTATTGATATAAACACAGATCTTTTCCAGTCAGTTGGCCATGATGTTGTCTTCCAGATTTCCTGACAGAGCCTTATAAGTATGGTAACAGCTGCATCATATTGCTCTAATACTGCAATGGGAATACCATCAATGCCCGGTGCTTTGTTCTTTGATAAGGCTTTCAATGCTGCTTCAACTTCTTTCATCACCAATGGTTCCTGATCATAAGGTTCAGGTTGAAACGGCTGTTGGTCAAATAATGATTCTGTATATTCTTTCCACCTTTCCTTGATCTTCAACATGGATCCTTGAGCATCTTGTAACATTCCAATTCAAGGATGGAATTTTTTCTTTAACTCTCATAGCTTTAGGAAAGTCAATCTTTTTCTTCCTCTAATAGTTTCTGCTTCTATTTCCTTGCAGTACTTCTCCTTGTCTTGTCTTGCTGCACATTGGAAATCTCTGTTGAGTTCTGTAATTTCTCCTCTGGCTTTAGTTTCTTTGCATTTCTGGGCAATTTTCAGAGTTTCTTCCGTCATCCATTTTGGCCGTTTTTGTTGTTTTACCTTTTGCAGAGACTTCTCTCTTTCTTCCAACACAATCTTCGTGATGTCATCCCATAACTCTTCTTCAGCTCTGTCATTTGTATCTAAAGCAGTAAATCAATTTTACAGGCAGTCTTTAAATACCAGTGGTATATTCTCAAGATCATATTTTGCTACATTCATGAATGGTTTGCCTTTTTTTTCAACTTTAGCTGGAGTTTGCATACTAATAGTTGGTGATCTGTACCACAGTCAGCTCCAGGTTTTGCCTTTGTTGACTTCCACAGATATAGTCAATTTAATTTTAGTACGATCCATTGGGTGAAGTCCATGTGTACAGTTGCCACTTGTGTTGCTGGAAGAAGGTGTTTGAGATGAATAGATCATTGGTCTTGCAGAATTCTATAAGTCTTTCTTCAGTTTCATTTCTGTTGCCAAGTCTATATTTTCCAACTACTTTGCCTTCTTCTTTATTGCCAACTTTTGTGTTCTAGTCACCCATGACTATCAGGAGTCTGCATGTTCTGTCAGCTTCAGCTTGTACTTGTTCATAGAGCTCATCATCTTCATTCTCTTCTGCAGCTGTTATTTGGGCATATATTTGAATTATAGTTGTGTTGATGGGCATTCCTCGCAGATGAATAGAAAGTAAGTGTTCACTGATTGCATTGTATTTCATTACAGTTTGTGCAAGTTTCTTTTTAATTATAAGTGCAACACCATTTCTTCTTTGTCTTTCATTTCCAACATAGTAGACCATGTGATCATGAGATGCAAAGTGCCCATTGCCAATCTATTTCAGTTCTCTGACACCTGAAAGATTGAGTGGTACACATTGCATTCTTGACCACCTCCAACTTCCCTTGGTTCATGCTTCATACAGTCCATATCCCAATATCATTAAAATCATCTGTAATACCTGAAGACTGGAGGATCGCCAATGTAACACCAATTTTTAAAAAGGGTTCCAGGGGTGATCCGGGAAACTACAGACCGGTGAGCCTGACGTCAGTACCAGGAAAAATGGTAGAAACCATCATAAAGAATAAAATTACTCAGCATGTAGATAGTCACAACCTAATGGGAGACAGCCAACATGGCTTTAGACAAGGAAGATCTTGTCTTACTAATCTGTTATGTTTTTTTGAAGGAGTGAATAAACAGGTGAACAAAGGTGAGTTGGTTGATATTGTGTATCTGGACTTTCAGAAAGCCTTTGACAAGGACCTTCATCAGAGACTTTTGGCAAAACTAAAGAGTCATGGGATAGGAAGCAGTGTACTATTGTGGATCAGGAACTGGTTAAAAGATAGAAAGCAGAGGGTAGGGCTAAATGGCCAATTTTCCCAATGGAGAAAGGTGAATAGTGGTGTACCCCAGGGATCTGTTCTGGGTCTGCTGCTTTTTGACATATTCATAAATGACCTGGAAAGTGGAATGACGAGTGAGGTTATCAAATTTGCAGATGACACAAAGCTATTTAAAGTTGTTAAAACCCAAGAGGATTGTGAAAAATTGCAAGAGGATCTTGATAAATTGGAAGATTGGGCATCAAAATGGCAGATGAAATTTAATGTGGACAAGTGCAAGGTTATGCACCTAGGGAAGAACAACCCAAAATATGGTTACACGATGCAAGGTTCCACATTAGGAACCACCACCCAGGAAAAAGATTTAGGCGTCATTGTGGATACCATGTTAAAACCCTCAGCCCAGTGTGCAGCGGCGGCCAAGAGAGCAAATAGAATGCTAGGTATGATAAGGAAAGGAATGGAAAATAAAACAAAAGATATTATAATGCCTCTATATTGTTCCATGGTGAGACCGCACCTTCAATATCGTGTGCAATTCTGGTCGCCGTATCTTAAAAAGGATATAGCGATTTTAGAAAAGGTTCAGAGAAGAGCCACCAAAATGGTAAAGGGGATGGAAGGATACTCCTATGAAGAAAGGCTAAAAAGGTTAGGGCTCTTTAACCTGGAAAAGAGACGGCTGAGGGGAGATATGATAGAAGTCTATAAATTAATGAACGGAGTGGAACGGGTAAACGTAGATCGATTGTTTACGTTATCAGAATATAGAAAGACTAGGGGGCATGCAATGAAGCTACAGGGTAAACTATTTAAGACTAATAAAAGAAAATATTTTTTCACTCAGCGTGTAATCAAACTCTGGAATTTGTTACCGGAGGATGTAGTAAAGCCTGTTAGTGTAGCTGGGTTTAAAAAAGGTTTGGACAAGTTCCTGGAGGAAAGGTCCATAAACCATTATTAAGAAGTGACCGAAGATATCAATGCTTGACCCAGTACAAGCATTGTGGAACTTGTGTCTCTTGGGGAAACTGCTAGGTACATATGACCTAGATTGGCCACTGTTGGAAACAGAATATTGGGCTTGATGGACCTTGGTCTGACCCAGTATGGCATATCTTATGTTCTTATGTAAGACACCTTTACAGCTTCTGACTCTCATTTCTTGTGCAGCTACATCAGCAGTCAGACGTCTCAAGTGTTTACTCCGGCTTTACTCTGAAAAGTCTTCAGCTCCTCCCCAGTAGCCAGTTGAGTGCCTTCCGACCTGGGGGTCTCATCTTCCAGCACTATAGTACAATTTGTTTTGTTGTGATTATCCATTGGGTTTTCATGGCAAGATATGGAAGTAGATCGCCAGGCCTTTCTTCTGTGCAGTTTAATTATAGTATTGTTGCCATTTTCACAGAAATGTGATCCTCTGCTGCCAACATTGTCCCTTTCTGGAGGTTTTTTTATGGCACAATTATGTCTTATACTACTAGGAGAACACACAGAACACAGAAAACAACTTGAAATATTTACCTGAGTACTCTAGGACTGGTAGGTCTGAAAGACAGAAATACTGAAACTATTTATTTACTTAAGGAGTGAGGAAAAAGAAGAGAACACTTATCTGAAAGTGATGTTTGTTCCTTCTGTAGACAAGATTCTGATATAACTGTTTACGGGAGAAGCAATCAATTTAAACAGAAAAAGAAACTGGTAATTAAAGTTGTTGCTTGGAAGAAACTTATTTAAAGTTTATGTTTAACTCTAGCTGAAGATAATAACCTAAGTTTAAGTTAAAATAGTGCTTCTCAGCGTTTTTTTTTTAAGGTGAACTTTTTGAGTTTGTTTAATCCCCGCAGCACACTAAATCCAGTTTTGTATGATCCTCACTCTCAGGCCCTCCCACTAGCAGAAGGGAAGCAGCACTTTTTTTCCCATGTGGGCCTCATTCTGCTGGGCTCGGTCTGTTGGGTGAACATGTGAGACCAGCAACGACACACACAGGAAAGAAGCACTGTCCTTTTCCTACCAGGGGAGGCGTAGTGGGGAGTAAGACTACCTGATTCCATATGCTAGTACTAAGCAGGCAGTTTGGTTTAGAAAGTAGAACGTTTTTCTTTGGGGCACTGTCCAAAAGAAATGGGGTAATACCCTCATGAACGTACGCCTAACCATACCCCTACTGTCATGCCAAGGAACACCGAGGACTTTTCAAAGGTACACTAGTGTGCCACGGTGCAGTGGTGGAGAAGCACAGAGTTAAAAGATTTAATTTGTACCAATGTGAAATCTTCATTTATTTGTGTTTTTTTTTAATAAACCATTTATTCATCTACTATCTCCTTTCCTGTGTTTCTCCCCTCAACCTCTGAGGGAACTAGGTATTGTTGAAAACCTTAGAAAACACAAAAAGGAGGAGAAACCTCTGCAAAGAAAGCCAAGTCCACAAAAAAGCAGAGGTAAGCACACCACACCACTGGTATTAGTCGTTACAAAAGCCCTATCGCTTCTCCAGAGGAAAAGGAGTAGTCTGCTGGAAAGGAGCTCCAGAGAGTTCAAGGAAGTCTGAGGAAAGGGGAGGAGTTTGTACTGGTGCTATTGATCTAAAGTGCTGAAGAAGAGGAAAGGATTACAGTACCGTCAGTGCTGTATCCAGGAGTCCAGAGGAGTCCAGAGGAGTAGAAGAAAGATTGACGTACTGGAGAGTCATGTACCAAGAAGGGTCCTTGGCATCTAGGGAGCCCAGTTAGGAGAAAAGGAACCCGTGTCCCTGAAGATCCCCAAAGTCAGGTCTTGGATCTTGACAGTTTTTGTAATAACGACTAATACCAGTGGTGTGGCTGTCCTTATCTGCACTTTTTGTGGACATTGCTGAAAACCTTACACAACACCGAGAAAATGGTTTTCTTTAAATGTGTTGGGCTCCTTTTACAGGAAATCGTGTAACATCCACACTGTAATAATGAAAGGGGGAATCTAGTATTCCTTTATGAGAGGCTACCTGGTTACATTTAGAAAGAAGAATGATGTGAACTTTAGATCTGTGAGGTGTAGGGATTTTCTACTGACAGATCTGTACCACTGCACTAATTAGTTTTCAATAAAAACCTTCAGTTTGGGAACACTGTTTAAATCTATTCAGTAATTTGTTGGTAGAGGAAGAATATATTCATGTCTAAGGCCCAGAAAAGGTTAATCAATTCCTCCCATTGAAGGAGTCATGTCTAGTATTTCTTTTCTAGTAGAAAGAAGAGTACTTTGAAAAATAGTGAGCCCCCATTAACATCTAGAACAGCGTTTTTCAACCACTGTGCCGCGGCACACTAGTGTGCCGTGAGATATTGTCTGGTGTGCCGTGGGAAAAATTCCAATTTCATCCGTAACATGTGGCCTCGGCTCACAAATTAGGGTTGCCAACCGGCCGGTTTTCAGCCGGCCTGGCCGGTTTTTCCATGGCCAGGCCGGCTGCCGGCACAGTTGTAAAACCGGCCATTGAAAAGCCGGTTTTTTGCTCTGGCCGCAAGATCGGGAGCGGCCAGAGCAAAAAACCGGCTTTTGTGCCGAAGTCCGCGGCGCGAACGCGATCACGATTCCCTAGCAGTGCAGTCGCTGGTTCTGCTTTGTACAGAGCAGCGGCTGCACTACACTTACATTGAAAAGTAAAGAGAAACTGTGTCAGGAGCCCTCCGATCATGCAGAGCCCGAGGAAGTGATGTCATGGGGGCGGGCTCCTCACAGGCTGTCTTTCCTTTTCAAATTAACTTTAGCTGCAATAAAGTTAATTTGAAAAGGAAAAACAGCCTGTGAGGAGCCCGCCCCCATGACATCACTTCCTCGGGCTCTGCGATGACCTGAGGGCTCCTGACACAGTTTCTCTTTACTTTTCAATGTAAGTGTAGTGCAGCCGCTGCTCTGTACAAAGCAGAAGCAGCGGCTTGGGCAGAGGGGTGTGTGTGTGTGTGTGAGTGAACCAGCAAGGGGGGCGGAGTGTGAGTGAACCAGCAAGGGGGGGGGAGTGTGAGTGAACCAGCAGTGGAGGGGGGGGGGTGGTGTGAGTGAACCAGCAAGGGGGGGGGGCGATGGTGTGAGTGAACCAGCAGGGGAGGGGGGGTAAGTGAGTGAGTGACCCAGCAGGAGGGGTGAGTAAGTGACAGGGGGATGGGTGAGTGAACCAGCAGTGGAGGGGGGGGGTGGTGTGAGTGAACCAGCAGGGGAGGGGGGTTGGTGTGAACCAGCAGGGGAGGGGGGTTGGTGTGAGTGTTTGATTCCTATTCAAGAGAATTACTTTATATATAGTCAATATAGGCACAGAGGTAAATTTTTTTAACATTTTCTAATGGTGGTGTGCCTCGTGATTTTTTTCATGAAAAAAGTGTGCCTTTGCACAAAAAAGGTTGAAAAACACTGATCTAGAAGACAGAGGAATGGGAGAGGCTGCAGAAAATGGCATTCAATATGGGGCTTAAAGGAGTAACAAACATGAGAACGGATGTTCAGGAGTCGAAATGGTATCTTTGGCTGTCCTGAAAGTTGGGAGAGCATCTTAGTAAACTTTGGAGAAAAATCTCCAATAGACTTATGATGGATCCAGGTTGGCCCCTGCACTGTTCAGAGGAGATTGGGCAGATGGAAAAGCCTGCCAGACTTACCAGGGCTAGAGCTGGTGATATAAGCATTGCAGGAACCTGGCGAGATTGATGATCATTCAATGAAGATGAGGAAGTGGAGGTATCATGGCAGCCAGTTGGAGGGCAAGTTGGCTGGGAAAACAAGGGAGCAGTAGCTGAAAAGCAGGAATAGAGAGGGTACGCTCTTAAAGAGACCATGCATGGAAATAATTTATAACTAGCAAAAGTACACAAAGGTTGGGAGAGAGTGCAGGTGCTATCCAATGTCTCTGATAGATGCCCAGGAGTCCAGGGAGTAGAGACACATTTAAGGTGAAAGGAAATACCTAAGATTAAGGTGAAGAAGATGAGCACAGTACAGCTCTGATATGGAGTTGTTTTATTTCTTGCTGCTGTACTGTATCTTAGAATAAATGTATCAACTGTACCATTTCACTAATTCAATTTTATTAAAACTTATTTGGAACACCACTAATTTTTGGAGTAATTAGTTGGTAGACAAGTAATATATTCACACCTAGGGGTGTGAAAGGGTTAATTCCCCCCCCCCCCCCAATTGAAGGAACCTACACCTTCTGCCTTCTGTTGTTTAATGGGAAGGAATGGATATTGAAAAATAATAATCCCCTATTAATGCCTAGAGACGGAAGAAAGCGGAACTAAACAAGATTTAAATTGAATGATGTGAGACTGACATATCCACCTTTTTGAGGATGTTTTTACATCTTAATCCCGATCCTTCCTGTTCACAGCCTTTTGGATTGTAAACATTTTCTTAATAAAGAGAAAAATCCAGTCTTTTTAGCTGATATGTTGTCTTGACTATACTGTAAACTTTATACAGAATGTACTGTCCGTTATATATTTGTATAAGTACTGTGTAAGTCCAGCAGCACTATAAATAAGATAAATAGCAGTAACAATACCTATAATGGTAATAAGGATCAGAAAATTGAATTAATACATATGGTACTTAATTTTAATTCATTGTGTGCCGTTTGCAAAAGAGTAGATAGACTCACCGGGCACAATGTGCAAATAATGTGTAGAGTCTATTTCTGTGTAGAAGTTGCTTGACAGGCAGAAACTCAATTATGTGTTCATACATGTGCCATATAGCCCTGCTGGGGATAGAAAAAATATATACAGTATGCATCAAATTTAGCAAAATACATCAGGAATAAAATAAAAGCCAACACCACCAAGGGCTCCGAGGTACCAGTTGTTATTATCTGCTTCTCAAAAGCTGGAATTACCAAAGTACTGTAGATACTGTCTCATTAATTCTAGAAATGAAGCCCAATTGTGCTGACATCTGTAATGTAGTTATAAATCTTAATGACAAAGTCTGAACTCCATGGAAGTCTTCAAAATGAATTAAACATAGAGTAGATTAATAAACATATTTATTAGTTGAGTTCTTTGTAAAAATGAACTCACTAGAGAGAGCAAACAACGACCTTAAGGAGTGCCAGAAAAGCCTAGAATAGTGTTTTTTAAGCAAATCTTAGAGCAGTCAATCTTGTTTGCAGGATATCCACAATTAAAATGAACGAGACAGATTTGCATGCATTGGCTGTATTGATCCTGAAAAATACACAGACTGACTAGGGAATGCTCCAGCATCACCTTGAAAAATACTGGCCTTGATTAAAGACAGAGCAGAGTTGAAGAAAATACATCAAATTCTGCATTATTTGGTGAAGACGAAATGCTGACAGAGAGAAGCTAAGAATCATCAATGCATATTATCATATCTTCAGTAAGAATCCAAATCAACAAAACTCCAGCACAAGAATTCAGTCCCGTCAAAGGCCTGCAATTAGAAAATGTCTTATTTTTATACTCCGCCAAAGCAATAACTTTTGGAATTGAGTACAAATGATATCAATTAACCAACCAAGATGATTATTCTAAATTGGTAAAGCTGCATTTATTTTTATCAAATTGCACAAATATCTGGCACTAGCAGAAACCTTATGATATTCCTGCACAAAGGGTCCCCCCTTGTTAAGATGCACTTTGATTCTGTGCTTATTCCTCAGCGCTAGATAGAACTCTTTGAAGAAATCAGATGTCTTCTATACCTCCTAAAGAATGGCTATGTGCCAAAACAGAAAGCTCCAGGATGATAAACAAATTGTATCCACTCTAGAAACTCCTTTTAGAATTTCTTCTAAAAGAGGAATGGGAAACTTTTCAAACACTTGGTCAGGATATTAATATAGAAACACGATGGCAGAAAAGGACCAAAGGAGCATATCTACTCTGCCCTTCCATATAAACCACTAAGCTCTACAGTCCTTTTTTTCCTTTAGAGATCATCTGTCCCATGCTTTCTTGAATTCGGTGCTGCTCCTGCCCACCTTTACTGCTGCTGCTGCTTGCTCTACTTATTTTGTGCTGTCTCTGCTGTGCTGCTGTCTCCCACCTGATTGCCTTCCTCTGCCCCCCCCCCCCCCCCTCATGTAACCTCATTGGTGCTTCAGACTGCATTCTCCCTCCGACCCGGAAGTGACGCGATTGCCGCCTGAATGCAGCCACATCTCTCCAGGGTCCCCCGATTATTTAAATCTGCATACTGCGGTGTCCGGCGCTTAAGGAGCATGCCCAAGGAGCAGGTCGTGCTCTTTGGGCAAACTCCTTGGGGTGATGCCTTGGGTCAAAGCAATTCCTCTTTGTGGTCTTTCTGTTATTGTTTGGCTGTGTCTAGTCTCTAGCTTGTGTGGTCTCGCCACTTGTATTGTAGGTTCCTCTCTGTTTTTGCTCACCTTGTTGGGATTGCTGTCTCCCTCTCTGCTCGGGAACCTACCCATGACTGCTTTTCAAGTCCATTGGGACTGGTGCCCCTGCCCACTTTTTTCTCCCCCCCCCCCCCTCTGTCTTGGGTTGCCTCTAACCTTGTACCCTCTCGGTCCTTGTACCCTTGTACCGTGTCATGTTAGCCCCTCGCTGTCCCCACTCCCTTTCCATCTTCTTCTTAGTTTGGCTCTTCTCTATTGTCAGTCCCTCCGGTCCAAGTCTCTCCTGGTACATGACTTGGTGCAGGAACACTTGCTGGATGCCTTATTCTTAACAGAAATTTGGCTCCAAGAGGGAGAAGAGCCTCTTCTCACCTGGTGTTTGCCGCCTGGCTATTCAGCCTTTTCTGTACCCAGTCTCGGGCGCTTCAGAGGTGGCGTGGATATTCTTCACCGCTCTACGCTCCATTGTCGGGTTCTTCAGTCCCCTGCTCTCCACTACCATGAATCTCTCCTCCTCTCCTGGACTCCTCTCTTCCCCTTCACTGTCTCTTAATTTATACCGCTCCTTCTATTGCAAACCCAGACTGGGACAACCTCCTTCTAACTATCTCGGAGGTTTCCTTGTCTTTCCCCAATGTCTGGCTTTTAGAGGACTTTAACCTTCACCTTGACCCCCCACCCCTTCGGCCTAAATATAGGGCATTCTCCTCACTCTTGGATGACTTGTCCCTCCTGCAGCATATTCCCTTCACTACGCACTCTGACGGATATGCCCTCAACCTTCTTATTACCCCTGCTTCTTCCCCTATTCTTCCTTTATCCCCCTCATCTCTCAGTCTACCCTGGACCGACCACTTTTGTGTTTTCTTTACCCTTCAGCTCCCTTCCCCCACCCGTCCCTCCACGGATGTCCCTGCCCCCCTTCAGCCCTGCCAGCACCTCTCGCCTCTCTCCCTCCAGAACTTTCCCTCAGCTTACCAAATCCTTCCAGCTAACTTTTCCCTTCTCTCCCTGATTCCCAGGTGCACACCTGGAATAGCACACTGTTTGCAGCTTTGGACTGTGTGGCCCCCTCCCCTTTCCACCTCAGTATCACGCCACCCCTCTCATCATCCCTAGTTTTTGCCAGAACTGCATATACATCACTTGCATCTCCATCGCACCATGCGTCGTTGGCGCTCCACCCCTCTCCTGTAAATCTGCACATCCATGCCACCGAGAATACTGTTCACTGTTGCACTTCATGAAGCAGGACTACTTTTCCAACCTGATTCTCCAGTCCTCTAATTCCTCCAGACAGCTATACTCTGTCCTTCTGTCCCTGACTGCTTCCTCTACTACCTCTTCTCTTGCCCCTACCCTATGTCCTTCACCCACCAGTCTGGCTAGCTTCTTTTCTAACAAGGTCCTCTCCATTCGCTCTGGTTTTCCATCCTGTCCTGAATCTCTCTCTCCCCTGCCTTCCCTTTCCTCCCCTTTGTCCCCCTTTTCCCCTCTACTTCCCTTTGCTCACACCTGGATGTGTTTCCAGCCAGTCATTGCTACTGAGCTAGCGCTAGTCATCTCAGCTGCTCAGAAGACCAATTGTTCACTGGATCCCATCCCCTCCAAATGGCTCCCTGAACCCTACCTTGCCCTTCTGCCACCACTACTCTCTATACTTAATTCTAATCTTTCCACTGGTCATTTTCCCTTTCCCTGGAAGTATGCCCTGGTTCGCCCACTTCTCAAAAAGCCAACCCTGGACCCTGCCATCCTAGCTAACTGGCACCCTGTTTCAAATCTTCCTTTTCTTTCTAAGTTCCTTGAGTGCTTTGTGTTTTCTCAGCTTTCCTCTCACCTTTATTCTACCAATGCTCTCCACCCCCGTCGGTCTGGCTTTTGTTCAGGCCACAGCACCAAATCCATCCCTCTTTCACTGCTGAACCAGCTGCATGTTACTCACGACCAAGGTGATGTCACACTTCTCTTTTCTTTGGATCTCTCTGCTGCTTTTGACCCAATCGACCACCTCACCCTTCTTCAATGTCTTTCTGACCTCGGCTTCTTAGGCACCCCCTGGAGATGGCTTTGCTCTTTTCTCACTGGTCGCACTTTCTCTGTCCTGTCCTTGGCCTCCATGTCTTATCCTTTGCCCCATCTGGTGATGTTCCTCAGGGCTCTGTTTTGTCCCCCCCTCCCCCCCCCCCGACATTGCCCCACTCGATGCCTGCCTGACACTCATTCATGACTAGATGTCCTCTAATTTCCTGAACTTGAACCCCTCTAAGTCCTCTTCCACCTGGATCACTTTTGGGGCACCTTTCCCTCCTCTGACCCCTTCTTGAACCTCCACCCTTATTCCTGTGGTGTCCTCCTTCAAATACCTTGGAGTTACACTTGGCTCTGACCTCTCATTCTCTGACTACATCTCCTCAGTTTCCCATCAGGCATTTTACCATCTTCAGCAGGTTCACGCAGTCCGCCCCTTTCTGTCCCCCACTTCACTGACTACCCTCCTTCTCTCTTTTGTTATTTCCAGACTGGACTGTTATAATATTTCCCTCGTTAGATTTCTGGGCCCACCTTGTTGCTATACTTACTGGCTTGGTGGGGGGAGGTTGTAGTTACTTCAGAGCTGCCATTATTTGCTGTGTGATTGCTAGTGACACACACAGCTTGGGTAGCTGTAGAAAGAACATTCTTACCTAGTAAGGGGATGGCCACAAGATTGAGTCCCATCCCAGATCTGAGTGGGCAAGTCACCTTTTCAGTATGGGTGGTTTCAGCTATGACATGGCATGTAATGGTAGTGGCTTTTTTTGCTGTTCTGTGTGTTTTCAATATGATGCTTTTGGAAGCTAGTAGTGGAAGGAGATACTCAGGTTACCAGGGACTGGCCTAGGATCTCACCCCAGGAACTGAATAAAGTCACAACTATGCACCATTGATGGAATGCCTCACAACACCTCATGGGTAGGAGCAAACAACTTTATTCAAGTATCCAGAAGGTCAACCCTACACATACGAGGGGGTACCCAAAAAAAACCAGGAATTATTTTTTAAAAGCTATTTATTTCAAATTCTTTACAAAACAACCTTATCCCCTTCAAAATACTCTCCATTACAACTGCTACATTTGTCCCACCGGTGCTTCCACTGTTCGAAACATTTTTTGTAGTCATCTTTAGAAATGGCTGACAGCTCCTCCCTCTTTTTTTTCTTGACTTCTTCAATGTTGTCAAATCGGTGTCCTTTCATGCCCCTTTTCATGCGTGGAAATAAGAAAAAGTCGCACGGAGACAGGTCAGGCGAGTAAGGTGCGTGGGGCAGCGGAACCATGCCATTTTTAGCCAAAAAACTGTCTAACAGAGATGGCTGTGTGTGCAGGTGTGTTGCCATGGTTGAAGAACCAGTCTCCTGTCTGCCACAAATCGGGTCTTTTTTGATGAACACTGTTGCACAATCTTCTTAAAACTTCCAAATAAAAGGTTTGATTGACGGTCTGACCTGGGGGAACAAACTTTGAATGAACTACCCCCTTGGCATCAAAAAAGCAAATCAGCATTGTTTTGATGTTTGATTTGACTTGACAACATTTTTTTGGACGGGGTGACGATGACGTCTTCCATTGGCTTGACTGTTGCTTTGTTTCTGGGTCGTAACCATAGCACCATGACTCATCACACCTGTAATGACCTTTGACAGAAAATCTGGATCAGTTTCAAGCTGTTTCAAAACACGACATGTTTCAACTCGATGTTCCTTTTGATTGTCAGTCAGAACCCGAGGAACAAACTTGGCAGCAACCCTTTTCATTCCCAAATCTTCCGTTAAAATTCGCTGAACCGAGCTCCAAGATAACCCACTAATCTCTGACAGTTGATCAATTGTCTGTCGACGGTCTGTGAGCACAAGCTCTCTCATTTTTTCAATATCTTCGTTGATTCGGGCAGTTGATGGACGTCCAGAACGAGGTTTGTCATCAATCAACATGTCGCCATTTTTAAACCGAGCAAACCACTGGTACACTTGACTTTTTCCCATAGCGTCATCTTGATAAGCTGTTTTCAACATTAAAACAGTTTCATCAGCATTTTTACCGAGTAGAAAACAAAATTTCACAGCTGCACGTTGTTCACTTAAACTTGTCATCATAAAAAAAGAAACAAGAACAAAACAGCGCTAGCAAAAACAATCACTGCAGATGAACAGAACAAGCCAGGTCGACAACACAGAAGGCACTGAACTGACAATGAGTTGCACTATACATGCCTAGCGGCAGAAGTGCGTACTACACAAGCTCCGCTCACGGCAATGTTATTCCTGTTTTTTTGGGTACCCCCTCGTATTTTGGCATGAAGCCTTCCTCAGGAGTTTAAGGCCTCATATAGAAAATACAAAAAAATAATTAAAACAATAAATATAGAAATATAGAAACATATAAAAATGACGACAGAAAAAGACCACATGGCCTATCTAGTCTGTCCTTCTATATCAACAACTACAACAGCCCCCTTTTTTCCTTTAGAGATCCTGTGTTTTTTCCCTGCTGTTTTGAATTCAGATACTGTCCTCATCTCTACCACCTCCTCTGGGAGACTATTCCACGGATCCACCACTCTTTCTGTAAAGAAATATTTCCACATATCACTCCTGAATCCATCCCCCTTTCACTCTCATCCCATGTCCCCTCGTAGCAGAACTTGCTGTCATTTGAAAGAGGCTCTCCCCTTGTGTATTTATGCCATGGAGGTATTTAAACGTCTCAATCATATCACCTCTATCTCGCCTTCCCTCTAAGGTGTACATATTTAGATCCTTAAGTCTGTCCTCATATGCTTTATAATGAAGACCACTAACCATTTTAGTAGCCACCCTCTGTACTGACTCCATCATGTTTATATCCTTTTGAAGGTGCAGTCTCCAGAATTGTACACTATATTCCAAATGAGGTCGCACCAAAGACTTATACAGAGGCATTAACACCTCCTATTTTCTGCTAGCCATTCCTCTCTGTATTTATTTATTTAGACAGTTTTGTATACCGCCTTATCCTTCAATCAAAGCAGTCACAACACAATTGGGGGATACATTTAACACAAGGGGATATGAGACACATACACTAATACTTACAGGGAACATGGGCAATGGAGTGTTAAGTGGCTTGCCCACAACCACAAGGAGCATCTGTGGGACTAGAAACCCCAGTCCTTCCGGCCCAAGGTTGCTGTCCTCTAGTGGGATTTGAACCCCCAACCTTCCGGCCTGAAGTACCTTGCCCAACCACTAGGCTACTCCTCCCTCCATGCACCCAAGCATCCTTCTAGCTTTTGCTATCGCCTTTTCTACCTGTTTAGCTAATTTAAGATCATCAGACACAGCCACGCCTAGGTCCCGCTCTTCTTTAGTGGACAAAAGTACTTCACCCCCTATACTATATTGCTCCTTTGGATTGCTGCAGCCCAAATGCATGAGCTTACATTTTTTTAACATTAAATCCCAGCTGACAAATTCTAGACCATTCTTCAAGCTTAGCTAGATCCCTCCTCATGTTATCTACACCTTCCTGGGTGTCTACTCTATTGCAGATTTTGGTATCATCCACAAAGAGGCAAACCTCACCCGACAGCCCTTCCGCTATATCACTAACAAAGATGTTAAAAAGAATCGGACCAAGGACAGATCCCTGGGCACACCACTGGTAACTTCATTCTCTTCAGAGTGAGCTCCATTTACCTGTACCCTTTGTCGCCTCCCACTCAACCATTTTCTAACTCAAGCAGTAACTTTGGGGTCCATCCCTAGGGTGCTCAATTTGTTTATAAGTCGCCTGTGAGGAACAGTGTCAAAGGCTTTACTGAAATCTAAATACATCACATCTAGAGCTCTCCCTCGGTCCAACTTCCTGGTCAACTAGTCAAAGAAATCAATCAGATTTGTCTGATAAGACCTGCCTATGGTGAATCCATGCTGCCTCAGATCCTGTAATCCTCTGGATTCCAGAAACCTCACTATGTTTTCTTTCAGCAACGTTTCCAATAATTTACTCACCACCGAAGTTAAACTAATCGGACTGTAGTTTTCAACCACAACCTTATTTCCGCTTTTGTGTAAAGGCATCACATGAACATCTCTCCAGTCCTTTGGCACCACTCCCGACTCCAATGAGGCATTTATACGTATAAATCATATAAAATCTAGAAATAAGCTTGGAGGGGACAAATTTAAATAAAATACATAAAGAGCCTATTTATAAAATATACAAACAACAAAAACAATAATAATTAAATACATCATAAGAACTGATTTTTTAGCCAAAGTTTATCATCCTATAAACGAGAACCATAATAGGAATATTAAAATCATATAAATGGACATATAAAGAAAAATATGAAACATTAGTGATCCAAATATACATGAGCAAAATGGTTACATCATAAGGAACTATCATATATGTCGGTCCCAAGTAATATTGGTATCAAAAGAAAAATCCTTGTGGTCTTGGGCAAGCCACTTAACCCTCCATAGCCCATGTTCCCTCTAAAATAGTTATCTCCAAGTTATAATGCCCTGTTCAATGTAATTTCAGTTTGTTCAATGTAAACCGCACTGATGCAGAATAGCGTGGTATATAAGAGAATGTAAATAAATAAATAAATAAAAACATAGCCCTATCTAAAAGGATGGATACTCTAACCCAGATAATTTGTCAGAGGGAAATGGCTAAAAAGCCAACATTATAAATAAAAACAACCAAAATAGAACTGAGACACATCGGAGAGTGAGAGTGAAAAACTAAATACCATGAAGGGGAACTATCCCTCACTAATAGTGGATGAAATGCTATGTTATATGAAATACTGTGTTGTTATAACCAAAAAGACTCAAGTAAGAAACACTAAGAGGACATGTCTATGTGAAAACCATAACTTTAATATACGTCAGAGCAATTGTCTTTTTATATGAAAACACAGACACCCCTTTACAGGATACCAAGAACCGGCAAGAGAAGTGTGCAACACATGTATATCCTCCCCCTTTGGAACTTCAATTATTTCACAAGGCATTCGTCTCCTCAGCACTAAAGAGAATTGATGTAGTTTCAATGGGTTTGTCTCCCCCTTAATTTTAATATTAATATAATTGTGTCTCCTTAATATATATTCCTCCAATCAAAGGGGATCTAGGATTAGGCATGAAAAGTGTCTTTCCCATGAGCCCAAGAGACCTGTGAAACCAATATAGATGTTGTTTGACATTTGCTGTGCCAATGCAACTATTTATCACAGACACTACAACAGAAGTCATCTGCATTTGGTGGATCACATCAGGGACACCTAAGCAGGGCAGAGCTGTGATGCAAAGGGGCCAGGGTTCTGCGTTGTTTGAGAAGTGTATACCCTGAGAGGTTTCCTCATGAGCACAGTGAGTCACATGCATCCACTGTAGAGGTGTGCAACAAATTGTAGCAGCACTTATAGTCAGACATTCGCTTAGGTATTCAAACATGATCAAAGTAACAGCAAACCCAAGGAGTACCACAGGGCTCCTCCTTATCCGTGTTATTCTTCAATTTATATGTTCAACCAATTTGCACGATCATCCAATCCTTTGGCATACTCTACCACATCTACAGTATGCTGATGATGTGCTACTCTACTCTCCATTCTCTAAAATGAGCCCTCATTACATGAAAATCACTGATTGCTTTAACGCAGTTACTGACTGGTTAAATTCACATAACCTTAAGGTGAACTGCAAAAAGTTGTATTCATCTCAAAGGATCCAACCTTCATATCATCAGCTACCCTACAAGTTAAGGATGCCGACATGAGGTTTGATATCTAGGCATTATACTGGACCAGCACCTGAATATGGAATCACACATAAACAATATCACCAAGGCTGTTTATCTTAAAATTTGCTCCCTCCATCAGCTTCGACCACTACTTGAACCTACTGACTTCCAATCTGTTTTCCAAGCTTTCATTATGCCTCATTTTGACCACTCTAACATCATTCTACACAGCCTTCCTGTCTACACACTCCATCCATTACAAATAACCATGAATACTGCTGCACAAACTATCTACGGAGTTTCCAGATATGAGCACGTGACATCTCTCCTAATTCAGCTACACTGGCTTCCTATAGCCGGTCGCCTCAAGTACAAAGCCCTCCTTATGACATTCAAAATCCTCCACCAGCTCTCTGCAACAGCCTTAGAAGATCTCCTACATTGGATACCTGACAGCAGAAATGGGAGAACAAACATGGCAAATACCCTTGCCATTCCCTCTCTGGCTAGTAAAATCTCACAGTATGTTAGGCATAGAGCCTTCACCTTATTTATCCCTCTGCTCTGGAACTCCCTCCCTGTTCCAATTCGTCTTATCACTGACCTTTCCACCTTTAGAAAGGCAATAAAAACAATCTCTTCCAGCTATACTTTGACCACGTAACATAGCCACCTATTAACTCACCTACTTCCATTGCCCGAGAACATCATCCCCTTGCTGATTGTAAATAGTTACTGCTATGATAGTCTTTAAACCTATGTTCATACTGCTATGAAGACTACTGTTGTGTCATTCTAATTGTTAAGCTCTGTTATCTGTTACTTGTTCAATGTAAACCTGTTCTATGTATTAAGTTGTTATACTGTAAACAGCACTGATTTAAAACAGTGCGGTATATAAAACCAAAGAAATAAAAGAAATAAATATATCTCTTTCTCAACCTGCACACTATTTGTGACATCAGGCCCTTCTGAGATATACAATTTGATGGGTTTGCAACCACCCCCCCCAAAAAAAAAAAAAAAAAAAAAACCAACAACATGGGTTTCTGTTTCATTCCACATAAGTTAAAAGTTGGGGGGGGGGGGGGTAAATTTCCTGATATCTAGTAACCTTACGTACTATAGGTATGGACACTGGTGAGTTTTGAACAGTCAGCCTTTCATGTATGGGGTGCTAACAGTATTGCTATGCTACCACAACTGACATATTGGCAGACACAGCACCAGCAGTGGAGACATGGCAACATTACACCTGTCATGTGGAGGGCCTGGTGTCCGCAGATATTGGTGGAGGTTTGGCATTTGTCTTTGCTGTGACATTGCAGCCATACATGTGCCATGATTGTGAGAACACTGCATTTACCATTGGGTGCAGTGTTCACAAAGTGGTCCTGTGGCATGCAGTTCTTTGTGCACATTAGAGCTTTTGCTGGCATTCAGCATATAAGTTGGGGCCATCCCATACCACCCTTGGCTGTATTTTCTCCCCTACTGCTAGCATGTGATCCTGTTTGTGTAGGACAGCGCTTCTATGCTCCCCCTTAGCCTACCTGCTGCCCTGGATGGACATATGGCTATTTGTCCACCACTATGAGGCCATCAAAAGTAGAAGAACTACTATATACTGACACTGCAGAATCAGTGACAGCAGCAATATCTGCTGATGTTGCCTGTGTGAGCACACCACTGATGAAGATCAAAGGGCAGGCGGCCCTTTAAAAGCGGCGTGCTCCATCGGGAGACCCAGGGCACGCCGCCGACGAAGATCAAAGGGCAGGCGGCCCTTTGAAAGCGATGTGCTCCTTTGGGAGACCCAGAGCACGCCGCCGACAAAGATCAAAGGGCAGGCGGCCCTTTAAAAGCAGCGTGCTCCATCGGGAGACCCAGAGCATGCCGCCGACGAAGATCAAAGGGCAGGCGGCACTTTAAAAGTGGCGTGCTCCATCGGGAGACCCAGAGCACGCCGCCGACGAAGATCAAAGGGAAGGCGGCCCTTTAAAAGCGGCGTGCTCCATCGAGCATGCCTGCGCCTGAGAACCTCACCAGAGGGCCCTTTGGTGTGTCCCTTAGGCACGGGCCCAGGAGCACCCTGGTGTGAGCCATGAACCCTGCTCCTCCTATTCACCATAGCTGCCTGGAGCCGGCCCTGGAACCGATTAGGTACGATCGCTCCTCCACACTTCTCCTCCTGACCCCAACCATCTTGCCAACACCACCTTGCCTTCAAGCAACTTTCCTTGACTTGCTGCCCACTGCTGACATTGATCTTTCCTTCCATTACCCGCATTGTACTTGCTACCCACTGTCTGCTTAGTACTGTTACCTACTGCCTGCATAGAGCTGCTAACCATTGCTTGTACTGAACTGTTACCCATTGTTTGCCTAGATCTGTGGCCCACTGCCTGCATTGAACTTCTACCCAGTATTTGCACAGAGCTGCTGCTCACTGCCTGCATCCCAACAGAACTGCTACCCATTGCTGCACAAACTGCTACCCATTGCTGCACAAAATTGCTACCCATTGTTGCATAAAAATGCTACCTATTGCTGCACAGAACTGCTACCCAGTGTTGCTTAGAACTGCTACCCAGTGTTGCTTAGAACTGCTACCTATTGTTGCATAGAACTGCTATCTGTTGCTGCACAGAACTGCTACCCAGTGTCGCTTAGAGCTGCTACCTGTTGTTGCTCAGACCTTGCTGCCCACTCCCATGGCCCCACATCTCATTGTCCTTCTCTCCCTCATCCTCCCCAACTGCCTCCCCTCCTATCAATACCCTCCCTCTTCTCCCCCCTACCCTCCCCCTACCTTCCTCACTTCTCCCTCCAATCTCCCCCTAGCCTAGCATCTGCTCTTGAGCTTCTCCACACCATCCCCTGCACTCATCCAGCCCCCCTCCACCTTCCTCACTTCTCCCTCCATTCTGTCCCCTACCCTAGCACCTGCTCTTGAGCTTCTTGAGCATCCCCCGCATTCAACCTGCCCCCTCTCTCTAAGGCAACCCCACCCTTGCTTCTGCCGTACTATCTCCATTTTACCTCGCTCTCTAATACTCATTCTCCTTCTCTCATCAGGTAATATCAACCCCAACCCTGGCCCCCCCCCCACCCCCGATTTCTCTCCCACTCTAAAGAAAGTTCCTCATGTACCCTATCAAATCTCATCCACATTCTGCTCCTCCCTCCTTCCACCCTCTCCCAGTCATCCCACATTCACTCGCCCATAGATATCAACTCTAACCCTACACCCAAAAATAATCCCTCACAAAACCTACCCGATACCATCAATTTATCCCTCATTTCCCCCTCTTCATATCCCTCTCGGGGAACACATTCACCCAAACATACCCACCCACACCCTACTTCCTCTAAAGCTCGGTATTACCCTAGAAATAGACCCCCACACTATTCTAATATGAAATCCACATGCAACTTATCCAACCCACGTTATTCTAATAAGAAATCCACACGCAACTTATCCAACCTTATCCATATCCCTCTCCTCCCCCCCTCCGCTGACCCGTTCACTTGCGCTGTATGGAACGCATGCTCAATCATTAAAAAAAACCTCTTTTATTCACAATCTTTTCATCTCTAATGCCCTACACCTTCTTGCCCTGACTGAGACCTGGCTCCCCCCTGATGACACTGCATCCATTGCCTCTCTCTGCTATGGGGGCTACCAATGCTCCCATACACCTCGATCTACTGGTCGTGGTGGTGGCATTGGACTCCTACTCTCTCCCTCTTGCCAATTCCAACCCCACCTGCCACCCCTATCACACTCCCCCCTCTCCTTCGAAGTCCACTCCATTCGCCTCCTCACACCACTTCCTCTCCGAGTAGCTGTTATTTATCACCCACCCGATAACTCCAAATCAACCTTCCTCACCGACTTCGTCTCCTGGTTCTCTGCCTTTATGGATCCCTCCTTCCCCACTCTTATTCTTGGCGATTTCAACATTCACATCGACAACCCCTCTGACCCCCATGCCTCAAAGTTCCTCGCTCTTACCTCCTCGTTTGACCTCCAACTTTGTCCACTGCTCCCACATACCTACACGGCCACTGCCTTGACCTAATACTCTTCTCCAATTCCTCTCCCTCTAACTTCCACAAATCAATCCTTCCCTTATCTGACCATCACCTCTTAACATTTACTCTTCAACTCCTGCCATCTCAACCTCATCTTGTCTCCTCTGACCTATTTAGAAATCTTCATAATATTGATCCCCTGACTCTCTCCTCCACCATTTCTCCATCTCTTTCCTCCATTTTATCCTCCGAGTCCGTCGACGAGGCATCATCCTCATACAATACTACACTATCTTCAGTCCTTGACACTCTTGCCCCTCCCACCCCATGTCCTGTTAAACGATCTACTCTCCAACCCTGTCTTTCACCCACAATCTGTTACTTATGCATCTGCGCCCGTTCTGCTGAACGAGCCTGGTCCAATTCCTGCTCCCCAGAAGACCTTCTATACTTCAAATTCATGCTTGGCTCCTTCCAGTCAGCCTTAGTACTTGCCAAACAAAATTACTACATCCATGTAACTAATCCCCTTGCCTCTGAGCCTCACCGTCTCTTTAACACCCTCAATTCTCTCCTCAAGGCCCCCCACCCCCGATCCCACCCTCCCTCTCTGCCCAAACCCTAGCTGACTACTTCCACGACAAAATCCTCAAAATTACACTCCAGTTCCCTACCCCCTCATCTACCTTCCCTCCTCCCCATTTCTCCCCCCCCATCCATTCTCCCACTGCCACCCTATCCTCCTTCCCTCCGATCTCTGAAGAGGAAACCACACTCCTTCTTTCTTCCTCCAAACCCATCACCTGTTCAAAAGACCCTATCCCCACCCATCTCCTATGCTCCATCTCCCTCACCATTGTCCCCTCCATCACTCATATCCTCACCCTTTCACTCTCCACTGCAACTGTCCCTGCTGACTTCAAACATGCTGTTGTCACACCCCTCCTCAAGAAACCCTCACTAGATCCCACATGCCCTTCTAACTATCAACCGATTTCCCTCCTTCCCTTCATATCCAAACTACTAGAACGAGCAGTCCACCATCGCTGCCTTGACTTCCTCACCTCCCAGGCCCTCCTGGACCCACTTCAATCCAGCTTCTGTCCCCTACACTCCACTGAAACGGCACTCACAAAAGTCACAAACGACCTGTTCCTGGCTAAATCCAAGGGACTCTACTCTATTCTCATCCTTCTTGACCTTTCTGCTGCCTTTGACACTGTTGACCACGACCTTCTCCTCATCACACTCTCCTCCCTTGGCTTCAAGGATTCCATACTATCCTGGTTCTCCTCCTACCTCTCCCATTGCTCATTCAGTGTATGCTCTGGTGGCTCCTCCTCCTCCCCCACCGCATTCCATGCAGGAGTACCCCAGGGATCTGTCTTGGGCCCCCTTCTCTCCTCTCTCTATACCCAAGGCCTTGGTGCGCTTATCTCCTCCCATGGATTTCAGTACCATCTCTATGCCGATGACTCCCAAATCTAACTCTCTACACCTGATATTTCTCCGGCCACCCAGTCCAAGATCTCTGCCTGTCTTTCGGACTTCGCTGCCTGGATGTCTCATCGCCAATTAAAATTTAACATGGCCAAGACTGAACTTTTTGTCTTTCCACCTAACTCCTCCCCACCACTTCCCCCTCTCTCAATCCATGTGGATGGATCTACTATCCTCTCTGTCCCCTCAGCCTGCAATCTATGGGTTATCTTTGACACCTCTCTCTCCTTTTCCGCTCATATCCAGCTTGTAGCTAAGACCTGCCGCTTCCTTCTCTACAACATCAGCAAAATCCACCCTTTCCTCTCTGAACACACTACCAGGACGCTTATCCACTCCTTAGTCTCCTCTCACCTTGATTACTGCATTCTACCTCTCGCTGGTCTTCCCGCGAGCCACCTCCTTCCCCTCCAATCTATACAAAATCACGCTGCTCGACTAATCTTCTGCCAACCTCGCCATGCCCACATTACTCCTCTTCTCAAGTCACTTCACTGGCTCCCTATCCAATTTTGCATCCAATTCAAGCTTCTCCTGCTAACTTATAAATGCATCCACTCCATGGCTCCTCAATACCTCTTATCTCTTATCTCTCCTTACATCCCCTCTCAAAATCTGCACTCTGTTAACAAATTACTTCTATCAATGCCTTTCACACGCACCGCAAACTCCCGACTACGCTCCTTTCACCTCGCCTGGAACAGCCTACCTGCATCTGTGTGCCAAGCATCCTCCTTGGCCCTCTTCAAATCCAGATTGAAGACCCACCTATTCACCGTTGCATTCAGATCCTGACTCCTTCCTCATCTTACCCTAACCCCCGCCATCATTATGGCCAAACTACAGACCAAACCATACAGAATCGACTAATGCTCTTCCTTGCGCTCTATACTGTTCTAACTTATGTACTGCTCTAACTAGATTGTAAGCTACGATGAGCCTGACTCTGATGGGTAGGGACTGTCTCTTGTGTGTTGGCTACCTCTTGTAGGTTAGCTGTGCAGCGCTGCGTGTGTAGCGTTTTACAAGTGCTGAATAGTAGTAGTAGTAGTAGTCTGCACAGGGCTTTTGTGGGATTCAAACTGATGTCCCTTCAATAATAACTGTATCTCAGACCGGATGTTAATGTCAGAGGGTTGTTGTGGCCCATACTTTCTGACATGAACCCTGGTGCCAAGGTGGTCACCCAGCCATTCCAAGAGCAGCCTGCACTTTGTATTGTGGCCTGCTGCATCTGTCAGGTCTTCATCCTATGTCCCCCTGTAGTAGAGCTTCTTTCAATCAAGAGTCTCTCCTCCTGTGCATTTATGCCATGGAGATATTTAAACATCTCTATCATATCTCCTCCATCCTGCCTTTTCTCTAAAGTATACATATTAAGATCCTTAAGTCTGTCCTTATATGCTTTATAAAGAAGGCCACTAACCATTTTAGTAGCCACCCTCTGTACTGACGCCATCCTGTTTACATCCTTTTGAAGAAGCAGTCTCCAGAATTGCACACAATACTCCAAATGAGGTCACACCAAAGGCTTGTACAGAGGCACTATCACCTCCTTTTTTCTGCTGGCCATTTCTCTCCCTGTGCACCAAAGCATCTTTCTAGCTTTTGCCATCACCTTTTTTAGCTACTTTAAGATCATCAGATACAATCAGGTCCCACACTTTTTTTGTGGACAGAAGTACCTCACCCCTTATACTATATTGCTCCCTTGGATTGCTGCAGCCCAAATGCATGACCTTGCATTTTTTAACATTAAATATCAGCTGCCAAATTCTTCAAGCTTACCTACTACTACTACTACTACAACTGAGCATTTGTATAGCGCTACAAGTCATATGCAGCGCTGCACAGACATGTAAGAGACAGTCCCTGCTCATCAGAGCTTACAATCTAGACAAGACAGACAACACCGAAGGTACAGGCAGGGATAAACAAGGGGGACAGGAAAAGAAAAGGAGATCAGGTGAGTCAAGATCCAAAAGCAGCAGCGAAGAGGTGAGTTTTCAGCCTGGATTTGAAGAGGGTTAGAGAAGGTGCCTGGCATACAGACACAGGTAGTTTGTTCCAGGCATAGGGTGCAGCAAGGTGAAAGGAGCGAATTCTGGAATTAGCAATAGAAGAGAAGGGCACAGATAGAAGCAGTTTTCTAGAAGAGCGGAGTTCCGGAGGGGGGTTGTAAGGAGAGATAAGAGAAGAAAGGTAGCGAGGAGCGGCAGAGTGAATGCATTTATAGGTTAGCAGGATCCCTCCTCATGTTACCTATACCTTCCTGGGTGTCTACTCTATTGCAGATTTTGGTATCATCCGCAAAGAGGCAAACCTTACCCAACAACCCTTCTGCAATATCACTAACAAAGATGTTAAAAAGAATTGGACCAAGGACAGATCCCTGGGGCACACCACTGGTAACCTGCTTCTCCTCAGAGTGAGTTCCATTTGTCGCCTCCCACTCAATCAATTTCTAACCCAAGGAGTAACTTTAGGGTCCATCCCTATGGTGCTCAGTTTGTTTATAAGTCGCCTGTGCGGAACGATGTCAAAGTCTTTACTGAAATCTAAATACACCACATCTAGGGCTCTCCCTCGGTCCAACTCCCTGGTCACTCAGTCAAAGAAATCAATCAGATTTGTATGACAAGACCTGCCTCTGGTGAATCCATGCTGCTAATTTTGCTAACACAATCTAAATTTGTACCTGAGCCAATGGAAGGATAAGTGACTTGCCATAGTTGTAAGAAGCTGGAAGATTTGAATTCTGACTTCCCAGATTGTCAATCACCTCCTCTAATCACTAGGCTATTCTGCCATGCCACCTGTCTAGACACACCACATCAGAATTTGTTTACATTAGCTATTTAAGTAGGGCCAGTGTGAGGGTATATGTCCCCTTCAACTGACTTCCAGACAGTAGCTTCACAACCTAGAATTTAAACATTAGCAAGAGTCATAGCCCCTCCAACACATATTTAAACATTCAACAGAACATTCCAAATAATCACCTCCAACAACACCCTTCCCATGATGAACAAAACACCCCAGTAGAAAATTCCCCAGTAGAAACCCCAACCAGCAGCAAGAATTGCAATAGTAACTAGACTGCTGTGTCAAGACATCATAAGTAGGAAGCATATAACAAAGAGTGCTCTAAGCAATCCAAGACACAAATATCAGAAAATAGATTATTTTATTATTATTTCTTATGATTTTTAGTGAGTATTTTCTTATTTAGTTTTTTTTCTTTTTGAGAACAAATCACCCCTCTGGAGACATCATAGGGGCAGGGTTGCTGATCTTGCAGGGCAGTTGTATCTAGAGTGGCATGAACAGGCCAAACTATCAACAGTGGGACAGAACATAAGAAACAGTAGGCATAAACAGCCCTAGATTCCAGTGCTAGAAGAGGAAAACAAAATTTCATGTTTAAGATTTTTTGCTGTTCTTTTTGCTATTTTTTTGTTTTTTCTTTTTGTGGGTAAAATGCCACAGTATAAACAAGACAGTGACAGGACAGCTAATCACATTGGGAAGTTGTAGCTGGTATAGCATTATCAATAATTCAGCTGAGCAGTGGAACTCATCAAAGATGATGGATTGTGATGTGGCAGGACCTGAAGCAGGAAAGCCAGATAGCGATACAGGCAGCATGCAGAGCAGGGAAGAGGTAGAATTATTTTGCTTTTATGTTTTTGTATGAGGGCTTAACAGAGTCCACTGGAACTAAGACAGCAGGTCAAACAGTGGCAGACCCTGGAGCAGATAGGGCTGGTAATGATCCAGGCTGAAGTAGCACCAGAACAAAGAAGTATGGGTGAGAAGAAGGTTTGTATCTATTTTTTTGGCAGTGCCACAAAACCCACTGGAAAAAGAGTTCACCCAGCAGTGACTGGAGTTGCAACCGGTAAAACTACAAGAACCTGAAACAAGAGTTATAGTGAAATAGGTGAACCATATAGGGGAAAGACAAGGACAAATAGACCACTTCCTCTCTAAATGTCTCTTACTGTGTGGAATCTCCGATGAACTGTTAATCACTGTGAGTACACTCACAACTGAGGGAAAAAGAGAGGGGGGGGGATCAGAAACGGGGCCAAGGGCTGCACTTGCTGATATATATATTCTCCTGCTGCAAATCACCCTTCTCTTACACCCTCATTTTCATTCATAGGCCTTGGGTTTGTTTTTACAATTTTCAAATGCATTTAAAATAATTGAAAAACTTAGCTTTCATTCCAACTCCTGACCCTCAAATGTCACTGCTCAGCCCCCACATCGACTCAAGCTTTGCCCGTCAAGTTATAGGGTTGCCTCAGGACTGGACCCAAACAGCAATTAATCACACCACAGACAACATGTTTTATATGTAAGAAAGACCATCAAATTGGAAGTAAATTACCAAAGCTGAGCCACTCACCACTAATTCTTTATCCATCTAGAAAGTTTTCAAATTTAGGGGCATGTTTACTAAACTGTGGTAGCTTTATTCAGCTCTCACAGTATGGTCTGCGGTTAAGGTCAAAATCCCAGCTTTCCCCCTGCATATACTGCAGGGATTTGGGATTTTCCATAGAAAGCCGTGATACCTGCATCAACAGGTAGCACGGGAAGTCCCGTGGTGCCGGTTGATGCAGATATCATGGGCCTTTACTGTAAATCAATGAGAAGCACAGGTAGTGATTTGGTGCACAAAGCTCGCATGAACTCTGTGCCCTGATCAATACCAATCCCCCCCAAAAGCACCAATTGAGCCCCCCCCCCCAGTAGCCTTATATCATGGTTGGTGCCGTAGATCTAAAGATCCGTGGTACCGACAATACCCAAAGAGGTTCTGGACTCCCCATCAGCACCAAACCATCCTGGATTGCTCCTGATCCCCATATGGAACTGTCCAGGGGGATCGATGCACGCCCTGTCAGTATGACTCTCCTGGCTAGCCAGTAAGTGTCATATAGGGGCCCCTCTCCCTGATCACTTCAAATATCCCAACTAGCCAGTTGGAGTTCCCCCCCCCCCTCCCTCACCTCTTAAATATTGAAACTCGGCTAGCCAGCTGGCTTGTGGGGTCCCTCACCCACCCACTTCTCATGCGGGGACTCTCCCATCCACCTACTCCTTGTGGCCAAAATAGCTGCAGTCACAAGGTGTTTTCCTCTAACATCAACCTAGGAAAAGGACTGCAAGGTCATGGCCAGCTTTGTGAGTACCATTAAGGATTGTAAAAGCAAAGGACTGATCTCCTTTTTTTTCAGTGATATTCACAAAGACTGCCAGTCTCACAGTGCCGCTCCCTAGCATGAGGTTAGAGGACAGCACTTCATGATTGCAGCAATTTTTGTCATGAGGAGTGATGGGAGAAGATCAGGAAGGATCACTTCTGCCCCCTTCACCACTGGACCACCAGGGAGTCAATGTAGGTTCTGGGGAAAGTTGGGTGGGTAGCTAAGTTTTGGTTTTTAAGAGGGAAGGGAGGGAGGAGGGGAACCCCAACTGGCTCTCTAGGATATTACAAGAGATCAGGGGAGGGGTCCCTGTATGACCTCCAACTGGCTAGCCAGGAGAGTTGTGCCATAGAGGGTGCTATGATCCCTCTGGATAGTTCCCATGGGGATTGGGAATTGTCTGGGTAGGGGGGAATTGGTGCTGAATGGAGCCCTGGCACTTCTTTAGGTATTGTTGAAGCCACGGATCTTTAGATCCATGACATTGACAATATATATTAAGAGGGATGATGGGTGCATGGGAGGCCATGTGGCTGCAGGGCATATAGCTGCTGCCAATTGGCTGTGGCCATGATGCCTGCCACCATGCATCACCTGCAGATAATTCCACCTCTTGGGGTGACATTATCTGCAGCCACGATGAGGGCCTATTTGGAAGCCATCACATGACAAAGTTTTGCACGATGGCTGCCAATCATCGGCATACCTACTCTCTGCCAAAATCCCACCACACTGGGTCCACCACGTGAAATACAGATATTGCAGAAAAGTGCCTGCGTTATCTGCATTTCTCCCAAGTTATCTGCTACTGCTGCAGGATAATTCTACCTTAGCCCCATGGCAGTCACTAATGCCCTTTTATAAACATGCCCCTTAAACTTGTGTTCTTTAAATTATGTTTCTATGTTCACCAAACTCTTTCTGTTTCACTCTTCAAATAAAGATTATCAGTAGTTGAGATTTTGCAAAGGTCTGGCAATCTACTTCCGGTCACACTGCCAAGAAAACCCAGGAGCTGCTTGGTCACCAGGAGTCGGCACTGACTCAAAGGTACACATTGCATTTTTTTTACAAAGGTTAAAATTGGAAATGTTACAGACAGTCCAAAATACTGCTATCAAATTGCTTGTCCATGTCTCGAGATCTGATCCCATTGTTTTCCAAATGCTTCTCAGATTCAATATAAAAATTTAACTATAACACACAGGACTCTTCACACTAGTATTCCCTCCCATCTCTCCTCCCTTATTATTCCACACTCTTCAAACCAAACTCTTTGCTCAATTCATAATAATCATCTGTTTCTCTCTCCAGTCTGCAGAGCTTAATACGACTCAATTAAACAGTCAGCCTTCCACTATCATGCCGCAGCTCTTTGAAACTCTCTCCCATCTGACCTCTGCTAGGAATTATCAAATCGCAAATTCAAGAATGACCTAAAACACACCTTTTCTGGCAGGCTTTTAACATTGCATCATAGCCATTTCTCACATACTAAGTTTCCTGTTGTCTTGTGTACGCGTATATATATGTGCTCTGTGTAGACTTGGACCTACTTGTTTTATTTTAATTGGAGTACTTTTCCATTTCTCTTAGATTGTTTTTATTTGTAAACCACTCTAAGGCTTGAAGGGTGGTATAGAAAGTTTCTAATAAACCATCATACCCCAGGCACAATGTCCACAAGCTTGGTGTCCACTGATCGGCAATTCTGACCCATTCTTTAACACATGCTGAGATAACCATTCCTTCACATTTTTGTCATGAGTATAGGCAATTGTATGAATTTTGAAAACATTTTGTGTAGTTGAAGCACCTTCCATTGTTTATAAATGATAGCCACAATCTTTTGAGATGACATGGTATAGGGTAAAAGAGAAAAGAGTCTGGCCAGACGATCCCTATTCATATAGTCCAATAACGACTCTCGATGTGCACATTTAGAACACCTCTAGCATAAGCATGTTGAGGAAGTTTACAATCAAAACTAAAATGGGAATGGAGAGCTAGCATTTAAGGACTTTGATCTATTAGACCTTCAAGCTCTTAAACCCTACTGGGTCAGATATGCCATTGTGACCCTGAAATGGCAACAAGACAGGAGCATCTGAGCACCAGCCATTCGCCACCACAAACCCACCAGGAAAGCTCCAAGTACGTGCCAAGGGGGTTGGGAGGAGGTTGAGGAGGTGAGAAAGGGGGTCAGGTGCCTCCTTTGTGGGTGGGGAAAGGAAGTGATGCTCATACTAATCAGGAGAGAAAGGGGGAGGGTCAGGATGCTGATGTTGTTTGGAAGAATGATGCTGATATCAATTGGGGGTGGAATGGTGGGATAATGATATTGATACTAATCAGGGGTGGGGGTTGGGATGCTGATGTTGATCAGAAGGAATGGGAGGGTGGGGGTGATGCTGATATTGATAGGAAGTAGGATGGTGGTCTGTGGGTTGCTGATGATGATTAGGGGGATGATGCTGAAACTGATCAGGGGTGAGAGGAGGAGGAGAGTCAGAGTACAGATGTTGACTGGGGTAAAACTTGACACCCAGGGCACCTTTAATACATAGGACAAAGGTACAGTAACTAGGTTGGAAGATAGTGTGGATTCACTTACTCCACTATCTGCTGATGCATTTACAATGTGGTGTCTGTCCTATGTAGTAACTGCAGGGCAGATGTGCCCCCCCCCCTCAACAGTTAGTACACAGGCTTTGCATTTTCCACACATTAATAATGTAGCACATGCAAAAGGTTAAAATTGAAAATGTTACAGACAATCCAAAATACTGCTATCAGATTGGAACCTAATGTAGCGCATGCAAAAACTTACCACACTTTAATAAAGAGGACCCCTTAGATTGCTAGTATATAGCTCTTCAATCTCTTGTTCAGCTATGAAGCTTTTAATATCAGAGGATTCTGGAAATCCCTTACATTCTATAATCTGCCACAGCTCACTGCATATAGTTATCAATAGGGGACAGGGTGCTTTATGGCAATGCCTTTTGACTGCTGCTCCCAGTTTGCAATGCCTCTGCCTTCATTTACCCCTCTAAGGAGGTGGAAGCAGATAACTGCTCTTTCAAATTTCACTGTGAGCTGCAACTGTTGATGTTCTTCTCTTAAAGAAATCTATTTTTAGCTTGTCTGGTGGACTACAGTGTATCCCAGTCCTTCTACTCTATTCATTTCTACTAGTGCTTCTGCTGACCCTATATCTCTTAGAAATCAACTTTCCTTCATTTGCTCCCATAACATTGCCATGCCTACTCCAACCAAGCACTGCAATTTGATCAGATGTGACTCTATTCTGTCTAGACTAGACTTGATGGTGTGAAGATTATCTGATTAACAGAGCCTAGTAAGGTTTTAAGCAGTGAGAGAGAAACAGTATCTGCTTGCCTGTGCCTCTTTGCCCAGAGTACTGAAAGAACTCAAAAATTAAATTCTAGATATACCATTAGTAATATGTAATCTGTCATTAAAATCATTGATGGTAACGAAAGAATGGAGATGGACAAAGTAATCTATTTTTAAGAAAAGATCCAGGGGTGATCTGGAAAATGAGTGAGCCTAATGCCAGTGCAATATAAAATGGTTGAAACTATTATAAAGAACAAAATTGCTAAGCATATACATAGATAGCATGGTTTAATAGGACAAAGCCAACATGGATTTTGCTAAGGAAATTCTTCCCTATCCAACCTGCTACATTTTCTTGAAGGCATGAATAAACGTGGATATATGAGAGTTAGTTGATATATGGGGTTATTTTAGAAGCATCTGTATAAGTGAATAGCACCATTTACATGTGGACATTGGAATACAATTGTAAATTTATTTTAGAAAGCTGCTATTTATACATGAAGAATCAAACAACATAACAATTGTAAGTGGCCAAAAGTCTACACTTGTATTCCCTATCTTATAAAGTGAACCCTTGTCTGTTGTTATGTGTTTTTCAGTTATGGCATGCAAGAGCGAAAGGAAGGACAACCCTCTGCAGGAACCAAAAAGAGCACAGAAACAGTGAAGGGGAGACACGGCCATACCATTTAAAAGCAGGCAATCCTTTATTGCACAAAACCTTCAAGATTTCAGACCCGATTTGGCCAAGTTTTGGCTGTCAGCCACTTGAAAATCAGTTGTATACAAACTCCAATGGCAATAAAGGCAAAATAACAATGTAAAAACGATGCGGCTCATCCGCACAGTATATTGTTCTGTTCAATGTACACCGCACTGATAAGTAATAGCGCGGTATATAAAAGAAGTTAAACAAATAAATAAATAAACAAACAAAGGATCACTAGTGGCAGAAAACTCAAAAATGTTTCTCACATATGTCTTTAGCATCTAGTGAGAAAACAAAAGTTATGCCAAGTCCTGATGACCCTGTGGATAGTTGTGACTATCCCCAGGGTTTTCTTGGCAAGTGTGACTGGAGGTAGATTGCCAGGCCTATCTTCTGGGCAATAAACCTACAGTACCTGGTCTTCCAATGTGGTCTCCAATCCAGGTACTAACCAGGCTCCACCCTGCTTAACATCTGAGATCAGACAAGATTCGGCTCACTCAGGGTGGCATGACCATAGCCAATCCATATCTATGACTATCAGTTTCCATGCTGGGTTCTACATAGAAGGTCATTTTAAAATATTTATTTGTGATTTGGACATCAAAATCAAGGACACGTCTCTGTAGCCATTCCACAACCACTCTTTCCAAAAAGAAACATTTCCACATTTTACTCCTGAGTCTATCCCCTTTCACCCTCATCCTATGTCCCCTCATAGCAGAGCTTATTTTCACTCGAAAGAGGCTCTCCTCCTCTGCATTTATGCCATGGAGGTATTTAAACGTCTCTATCATATACCCTCTATCCTGCCTTTCATCTAAAGTATATATGTTAAGATCCTTAAGTCTGTCCTCATATGTTTTATAACGAAGACCACAGACCATTTTAGTAGCCACCCTCTGCACTGACTCCATCCTATGTATATCCTTTTGAAGTTGTGATCTCCAGAATAGCACACAGTACTCCAAATGAGGTCGAACCAAAGACTTATACAGAGACACTATCATCTCCTTTTATCTGCTGGTCATTCCTCTCCCTATGCACCCAAGCATCCTTCTGGCTTTCACAGTCACCTTTTCTATCTGTTTAGCTATTTTAAGATCATCAGACACAATCATGTCCAGGTCCCGCTCTTCTTTTGTGGACAGAAGTACTTTGCTCCCTTGGATTTTTGCAGCCCAAATGCATGACCCTGAATTTTTAGGCATTAAATCTCAGCTGCCAAATTCTTGAGAATTTTATCAAGCTTTGCTAAATGCCTCCCCATGTAATCTACTCCTTCCTGTGAGTCTACCCTACTGCATATTTTGATATCATCCTTACAGAGGCAAACCTTATGTGACAGCCCTTCTGCAATATCATTAACAACGATGTTAAAAAGAATTGGACCAAGGACAGATCCCTGCAGCGCACCACTGGTAACCTCCTTCTCCTCAGAGTAAGCTCCATTTATCTGTACACTTTGTCACCTCCCACTCAACCAATTTCTAACCCAGTCAGTCACTTTAGGATCCATCTCTAGGGTACTCAATTTATTAATAAGTCACCTGTGTGGAACAGTGTCAAAGGCTTTACTGAAATCCAAGTACAGCACATCTAGGGCTCTCCCTCTATCCAGCGTGATCTGGTCCATGTCGCATTGGGGTGTGATGAAGGCTTGTCCAAGGTGACGATAAAAACATTTGCATGCATATCTGATTTTGGAACGATGTCACACATTTAAAATCATTGGCAGACATGCCCATATCTAAACCTGCCCCTTGACATGATTGGGAATTTGAAAAATGCTTGCTTTGGCTAGCATTCAAAAATAAGGACAACAATCCTTGTTGCCAAAATAATTTATTCCCTCTCATAGAAGGATAGCAGGTGAAAATCAATGTCTCGTGGGATATTGCCATGGTGCTGCACATCTCTGTTTCTAAAACGGCTGGCAGGGACTTGCATGTGGTAACATAGACACATGCACATTCTGAAATGACATCACAGATATGTCTAAGTTGCTGATCCTGGTAATGCCCCTAATTTGCATTTGTACATTTCTAAAATCGTCTGTGTCCCTTATTCGTCTGTGTCCCTTAATCGTCTGGGCTCTTATTCTGCATGTCTCCATGTTCTTTATATGGTTATGGAAATGTTTAGCTACTGGGGTAGAAACAACTAGATTTTAGAACATATTTCCATGTGTCTACCTTCTTTGCTGCCCCTACCATGGAATTTCAGATTTTTTGACTTAGGAGAGCACCTAAACGGCCTTTCTAAAATGTGCCTTCACATGAAACAGTTTTCTGACAATGTAGAGGATAACTTTGTATAGGGTATCTTGGTCAGAAAATAAAAGTTTAGGACTTTGCATTCAAAAAAACCCTAGTATTTTATGAAAGGCTCACTCAAAAGGGAACATTATAAATTAGATGTGGAGGGGCATTTTACATAGGATGTACAGGGCGTTTGCTGGATGTCCAAAGGGAGACATGCAGAAATGTAGGTGATTTCAGAACTTGGCATGTGGATGTCCAGGCTGGTAACAAAATAGAATGGTAGACGTTTGTTGATACACAGGGTGAACGAGGCATCTGCATGACCAACCCATGCAGAATACAGTGACAAGGATGGGTTGGGCACCATCCAGCTACACAGGTCCATGGATATCCAGGCACAAGTGATGATATGCAAGCAAGTACAGCAGCATAGGGCCAGAGCACACAGGCCATTGGAGGTTTTAGCATGTCATGCAGGATCCATAACTTCTCCCATTCAGAGACAAAACATCTGTGCTGCCTTGTGCTTATGAGCTAGGAGCTACTCTATGAGCCCTGTGGAAGATGGTCAGACCAGCGAGAAGTCCACACCACATGGAGAATGACACGCCAGACCCTGCACCAATAAGAGCCATTGGATTCAGGGCCAGGACAGGAGGGAAATGCAAGGCTAGAAAAAGTGGTGGCAGTAGTGCAGCTCTCATCCAGAGGGAGCATTACATAGGGAAAGCCAGGGTGGCAGGGGGTTCAAGGGTACATAGGGACAATGAGTAAAGTCAGGACAATTGATGGTTGATCATGGCCAGAAGCAGCGTAAATCCAGTCAAGCAATAAAACGGCAGAAGTGAACACAAATGTACAACACTAATGGGTACAATGGAGAGATAGCAAATGAGAAAGACAGAGAAGCACTAACCATGGCACTTCCATTTGCAGATGCTAGATGATCCGGTGATCCATCCAGGCACTGAAGTATCACTACCATGCTGTGCGGCACAAGAGGCCATGGCTTCTGGAGTGGCTGTGGCATCAGTTCAGGAACAGCAAGGTAAGGACATGCAGCATCATCATTGATAGCCCAAGGTCCAGGCATGCGGACGTCCCTGGCATGGCTACGACACAGGATGGTGGATCAGAGTGGCTGACAGTGGCGAGCAGCAGTGTAAATGAAAGGTAAAAGAGCAAATCTAATTTTGCGCACCCTCCACCATGCCCCTGAAGAGGATGAACATGTGACCATGCAGGATGAAGAGGTGGCACAAAAAGACAATGAGGTACATGCAAGGGAGTTCACAGCAGCACATGCGGCGGCAGTAGATGCCTCCTGTCATACAGCAAATTTGTTTCCCCTGACCGGGAGGATCACTGAGTTATAACTAAGTGTTTTTTTCTTTTCTTTTAAATGCATCTAAAAATTGTTAAAAACAAACACGCTGTATATGGAGGCCGATGAATGATAAGTATGGGCATAGCTAATGTGTTTTCTGTGGTAGGCATACAGTCATAATTTGCCACAAGTCAGTCATTAGCCCTAGCACTGAGGCCTCCATTTTACTTGGTGGATAAGATATCTTCTATAGTAGAGGAAGTATCTCCATATTTTAATGGACCTCAGACGTTAGTAGTTTAATACGCAGTTCCTTTTCCCTTTTTTCTTTTTGAGTTATTGTGTGTAAGGGATTTTTGGAGTTTTGTTTTTTGGTTGTGCTCTTATCAAGGGAGCAGGAGGAGGAGGAAGGAGCAAAGGAGCACAGCCCAAGCTCCCCACTGAGCCTATGATGCCCCCGCTTCTCTATATAGGAGAGCCACCAGTGCATGGAGGGCTGGCCGCCCTAGCTCAGGTGACTGAACACCAGCAAACTGGAGGAGAGGATGCCCAGAAAGCCATGCTAAAGGGTCAGAACCTGTATTGTGGGAGGCACAGGAGTATGATGTTGGGGGAGGTGCATGAAGAGGGAGGGGAGGTGCAAGAGGAGGGAGGGGAGGGGAAGAGGTAGAGAGGGGGAAGCTGTGAAAGAGAGGGTAGAGGCGTTAGGGGTGGGGTGAGGCTGAGGGAAGGGGAGGGGAGGGGGAAATGGGAGTGAAAGCGAGTGGCAGCACCACTGTGCCCAAATAGTCAGAGGTTGTGGTACAGTGGGGGCTCCAGGCGCACCACCACAGATTTCCCATGATGAGGTCCCTCTGGGCTCTGGCATTCAGGACGTCATGCTGCACCTACAGGTCCTAAGGCATGAGTGCATCAGGGCTTTGCTGTTGTCACTTGGGCCCAGGACCTAATGCTGGGAATCTGGAGGGCATGATAGTGGAGCTACACAGACATAGGTAGTTCAGTGGGGCTTCCATTCCACCTCGATGCCACCATCTCACAGATAAAGCACAAAACAGTCTGTTTGTTCATTTTATTACAATGTATTCCCCATTAAGCTTTAGAATACGACAGATTGTTAATAAACATTTTTCTTTGGTACAGACTGTTCTGGGTCTACTCTAGAGGGTAAATGAACTAGATTTGTATGGTCAAGGTGTAGGAATCTTAAAGAAATCATGAGCCCCTCTCGACTTAAATGAACTATGGTTTCCCAGGTGGGGAGTATTGGGCATCATCCCTGTGGGATTTTCTCTATCTGTGAAATCTCTCTTGCAGTAATCCAGTTTTCACATGGGCTATAGTTTATGACACTATACCTCTTGAGCAACAAGGATACAGCACAGGTACCTGCAGCACAGTACTGGAAGATAAAGGCGCTAGTACACACACTGGCGGTCAAACAGATCCTTTATTATGCACCAACACATTTTGGCCATAAAGGCCTTCTTCCGGGGGAAGCAAACCTCGAAAAGTACATAAAAAAAATTAATGAGTAAATAAATAAAAGACTGCATCTACATATAATTAATAAACATATATATATATATAACAGAAAAAGAAAACATATATATATATATATATATATATATATATATATATATACCCATATATATATATATATATATATATATATATATCTATATATATATATATATCAGATATCAGAAAAAAATGCATGTGGCTAAACATAGGTATTGTGATAAGGAAGCTTATCATGACAGAGGAGAAAGGGATAAAGGAAAGGAATTCACCCTTATAAAAGGACCTATTTTGCAAGGTCAGAGAAACAAAACCCCAATCACACCTAGAAAGCAGGAAATTCCCAGATGGGATAGGTTTCAGAGTTCCCCTAGTGGAGAAAAGGAAAGGGAATACAGACCCAGGGTAAAGGACCCTTACGTCACTGAGTTCCCTAATTACCCAGCTGCCAGGAGGCAAGCTGATCTCTGTCACCTGAGAGGAGAAGAGGTGGGGCTGGAGCCTTGGGGATTTAAGTCTAGGATAGAGAAAGAAGCAAGGAAGAGGAGGAGGAGAGTCCCAGAGAGAGTCTCAGGGAGAGACCCAAGCAGAAACACAAGCTGGAGAACAGGACGAGGAAGCACAGGAGAATGGTGGCCAGAGCATGAGGGAGGAGAAGCTGCTACAAGCCCAGGCCCAGGTATGAGCCTTGAAAGCTTGTCTAATACAGAGCAGTGCAGAGTTGCAAGGGATACTCTCAGCTCTAACGGAAGGCAGTCAGCTGAACCCTGTGAACTGGAAGGAGAGGTAGAGCCTATGCAACTAGTTGAACCAGACCTAGCTGTGAATGATGAAGACTCATACATGGATTGCTCCTTGTGCCAATTCTTTACTGCAGAGGGATTGAAAGAAAACCACCCTTAAGAGAAAACCTTCAGAGTCAGGTAACCTTGAAAGTCTGTAGATGATTTTGTGCATGTCCTGTGTTAAAGAAGAAATACGTTTGCTGAGAAAGCAAGAGCAAGCTGAAGCTCTCTGATTGTGCTTGATAAACACCTGATATCCAGAGCAGTGCACCGGCAAGAAGCCGAGCTAATGGTGAAAGGAAGGAACAGTTTTGGCTTTGTTTTTGAATATTCCTAAAGCATGGAATAGAGCATTATTTGCTTATGAGAAGTTTTTGTCCTATTAAAAGCTTTACTTTGTTTGTAAGGAGACAAACCAGCCTGGAAGTGTTTGGGACTATGAGCACAGAAAACTGCCATTAAGAAATGCTGTTTTTGTTTGCTTTAAACAGCAATGCTAGCCAAGCTGGTAGCATTGACTGTTAAAAAGGCTTTACCTTTAAGCTGAAGAACACTATAAGCTGAAAGTTTGCTTTGAGTTTATTTATGTCCTGATGTGTATTGTGAAGAATCCTGGAGAAAGTATCCAAGGGTAGTATTTGTGAACCTTGCGTTTGAGTCAATAAATTCTGTCATTGCCTTATCATTCGAGCCAACTACAAGTGTTTTTTTCTACCTCAAGCCAAGTGGATTGTGACTGAACTACCTTTCCCAAAGGGCATGGCAAAGGAACCAGTCAGTTAATGGCAAAAAGGTAAAACTTTCTATGATAACCACGCCCCTCCATACTGGAAGTAAGGGGCAAGGGCGTGACAGTATATTTATATTAAAGCTATAGCACGTAAATGTAAATAAATAAATAAAAACAAGATAGTAATATTAAAATATATTCAAATTAATGTTAAAGGGTGGGCTTGATGCTCAAAGGGCTAAGGAATCTTGTTTAGGTCCTGTGGAGTCTCGCCCCTTTTAATTTATTAGCGGTGTAAGATTCAGGTATTTACCGGTCTTTTTCTGCCCTTTATATTGGTTTTACAGAAGAATGGTTTAACCAGTTATACTCATACTGGATCCTGCTCATCTCTTCTTTCCAGTGGCACTACTGGTCTGTCCACACTGTTTGTTTATCCTTTATATGATTTTTATTATATTGGTGTAATATTGGGTAGCCCTTCTTGTGCAACACGTTCCCTTAGCGATTAAAGAGGCAGCGATGGTACAGCACTGTCTGGACTTAGGACATGTGTTCACTGAATTCAGACGTTTTTGTATTGATCATGTGCCACAGGGTGTTGCTGGCTTGAGTAGGGAATGTGCTATCTTGAAGGGTGAACAGAAATAGATTTATGTTTTGAATACTGTGCACCCTTCTGGACTGAATGCTCAGATCGTGTGAGGTGCCTGTTTATGATGGGGGGGGGGGGTTAGCTAATATTGAATATTTACACTAACTCTAAGTTCATTCTGTTGCATGACCATATGGTTTGTGGATGGTGTCGCTACATTGTTATGCTGCTGAAAGAAATGTTTCCAATCTGCAGCAGAAGACGATAGCACCTGTTGCTTTGACTGAGAAATTTTGAGTTTAAGGATGCCGGGCATGATGATTTCATATCTTTGGGCATCCTGTGTGCTTTATTAGGTGTGCTTGACTGCGTTTTTTTGGGAAACCTGCGGAGCATTGCCGAAAGTGTTCTGTGCTTGACGCTGCTGTGCTTTTTATGAGACAGTAAGTAGGGAGGTTAGCAAATCTTGTTGGTGTCTGTTTTCTCTTGCCTTTTATGTTGCTGACACAATGGGTTTTGTTTTCATTTTTTTAAGTAAAAGGGAAAAGTTTAATAAATACGTTAAAATGGTGCCTTTCATCCCACACAGCACAGTTTGAAAATTAAAGACCCCCTGAAGAAGCTGGTGCGAAACTCTAGTGATGGTTATACATTCCCGTGCTTGCAGAATCAGGGCATTTGTATGGCCCAGTGTGCCCTCCATTCTGCTGTGGGAGATGTCCAGGGATTTGCACAGCTGCCTCTCTGCACTCCTGCTCGTGTGCCGGTGCCGTGGCATCCCATCGCCATGGCACCAGCACATCCAGACTGAGCAGCAAATGCCTGCACACAGAGAAAGGCCCTTTTCCCTGCTGCCCAACCTTTGGTGGGGGTAGCCAGGGCTGAAATCAGGTGGTGGACGTTCTGCTATGGTGGCCCTGTTTTTTTTTTTGGGGGGGGGGAGGTCTGTTTGGACCAATCGCACCTGCATCTGACACTTATTCCAGATGGAATAAGTCTGGCATCCAAATTGCGGTTGTTGGACATACAGAGGCCCGACCAGAATGGCCTCTGTACGTCTAAGCACTTCGGCCCACCCCAACCCTGCCTCCATACTGCCCACCGCCACCCCCATCCAGAAATCCCCGTACAACAGCCTTATACATATGGAGAGAGCAAGGATTAGAATCGGGAGCAGAAGCTGAGCGTGGGTTATATGTCCAAACAGGACATACAACCCAGATTTGGGGTGAGCAGAATCTACTCCATAGTATTTCACAACAAGAACATCAGAAGCAATTTTAGAATGAAAAATGTTCAAAAAATAAAGAGAATCACCTGAGACTTTGGACATATAAGTGGCAATTTTACAACTTATGGATTCACAGTAATTAGAATATAGCTACATAAAATTTTCCATATTCGTCCCCCAAGCCCTTTCATCATATAACTATAGTTAGGGTTCTTCTTCCCTAATTATGTAACTCTGCACTTAGCACATTAAATTTCATCTGCCATTTGGAGGCCTACTCTCCTAATTTTTCAAGGCCCTCTTACAATTTTTCACAATTCTTTCATGATTTAACAACTTCAAATAATTTGTGTTGTCTGCAAATTTGATTACTTTAGATATTGTTCCCGTTTTGAGATCATTTATAACTATGTTAAAAAGTAACATAGATCCCTGGGGCACTCCACTAGTCACTTTTCTCCACTGAGAAAATTGACCATTTAGCTCTGCTCTCTGTTTTCTATTTTATAACCAGTTCCCAGTCCACATTACCTTCTATGGCTTCTTAGTTCCTTCAAGAGTCTGTCAGGAGGGACTTCATCAAAGGCTTTCTACAAATCCAGATACACTATGGAAGTCATTTTAGAAGCCCTATTCGTGAGTTGGACATCGGAAAATGGGCACTTAGATATGTAAATCATAGAGATATCCCTAGAGACATTTTAGAAAGCCGGGTATATAGATTTATTTATTTATTATTTATTACAAGTTCTTATATACCGCACTATTCGGCATCAGATCATTAGATGTCCCTGGAGCAAGAATGTTCATGTAGCAGAGATCATGGTGGAGGCATTTTCTGGGCAGAGTAAGGGAGATACATGTCACAGTGTGATTTCAGAAAGACGCAAGCATGTCATGCCCTGGATATGGGGCCCATCTTCAGAACTAGTACTGGGACATTTCTTTATTCAGAGGGGCAACAGGGTGATTTCCTATGTGCTTCCTTTCATTGCTGCCACTCCGCAAATTTTTGGACGTTCTGCTCTGGATGTCCTAGATTCATCCTAACTGTCCCTTCTAAAGTACTAGTTCACATCAACTGGCTCACCTTTATCTAACCTTGCACAGTTTTTGCATGTATAAATAGAAGAGTTCACACATGCCAATAGCCAATATGTATAAACTGTGATTTACAAAGCTGATACTTAAATGTTTAAAAGTAATGCAACATGCAGTTTGGAAGGAGGCATCTACACTGCATGTTACAAACCACACTTTATTATTGATTTTGATTTATGTGCCACACCACCTTGATTTAACAATAAGGCGGTATACTAAATCCTTCTAAATAAATAAATAAAATAAATGTTGTAATCAAAAGGGCTTAAGCCTTGAAAAAATGGGCACTGCCATTAACATGGTGGTGGAGCAATCACCAAACCCCACCTGGCCACACCCCACCACAAAATAAGAGTACAGAAACATACATAGTAATATAGTATATGACGGCAGGTAAAGGCCAGAATGGTCCATCTAGTCTGTCCAGTAAGGCTGTTAGACCGGTTGTATCTGCCACTCCATGCAAGTCACCCCCCTCTATACCTGTTTGGGGTTGTACCCGCAGCTCCATTCAGGTCTATTTATTGAAGTATAAGGGATATTTAAATTTGCTTTGATTTCATCCTCTTGCTATAAAGAGATCCACTATCCCATGCCATTTTGAATTCTGTTGCTGTATTAGCCCCCACCACTTCCATTGGAAGAACATTCCAAGCATCTACTATCGTTTCAGTGAAAAAAAGTATTTCCTGATGTTGCTTTTAAGTTTACCACCTTGCAGCTTCATTGTATGCCCTCTAGCTTTACAGCTTCCACTTGTTTGAAAAAGGTTTTTTTGTTCATTGATACCCTTTAAGTATTTAAAGGTCTGTATCATATCTCCCCTGTCCTTCCTTTCCTCTAATGTATACATATTTAGTTCTTCAAGTCTCTTCTTATACATCTTCTGGCACAGACTCCAAATCATTTTGGTCGCTTCCCTCTGAATCGTCTTTTTATATCCTTTATAAGATATCGTCTCCAAAACTCCAATACTCCAAGTGAGACCTCACCAATGACTTATACAGGAGCATTAATATCTCCTCCTTTTTGATGATTATTCCTCTCTGTATGCAGCCCAGCATCCTTCTGGCTCTGGCTACTGCCTTGTCACATTGTTTTGCCACCTTGAGATCCTCAGAGGTCCCTCTCCTGGTTTGTGCACACCACCCTCTCGCTCCCATCACATACAATTCCTTTGGATTTCTGCATTCCAAGTGCATGACTCTGCACTTCTTCACATTAAATCTTTACTGCCAAGCATTAGACTATTCTTCCAGTGTTTGTAGATCTTTCATGTTGTCCACACCCTCAGAAGTGACCACTCTGTTGCAAAATTTCCAGTCATCTGCAAAAAAGCACACTTCTCCCTACAGTTCTTCTGCAATATCACTCACAATTACTTTGAACAGTATCTGTCTCGGTACCAATCCCTGAGCACAGCATAATGCACCTTCCTTTCTTCTGAATTAGTTCCATTTACCTCCACCTTCTGTCATCTGTCAGTAAGCCAATTTCTGATCCATTTCAGTACCTTGGGTCCTATCCCTGGGCTGCTCAGTGTATTGATATGCCTCCTATAAGGAAGAGTATCAAAGGCTTTGCTGAAATCTAGGTATATCACATCCATTGCATTCCTTTGAACTAGTTCTCTGGTCAACTAGTCAACAAATTCAATCAAATTTGTTTGGCATGATCTTCCTTTGGAAAAACCATGTTTCCTTAGATCATATAATCCCTTGGTTTCTGGAAAGTCAATTATTCTTCCTTTCGAGAGTGCCTTCATCACTTACCAGCCTATAATTTGTCATCTCTTCCCTTTTACTGCTTTTGTGAAGAGGTACCACATCAGCCCTCCTCCAGTCCTGCAGAACCTCTCCCATCTCCATGGATCTATTAAAAACATCCTTTAAAGGCCCTGCCAGAACCTCTCTGAGCTCTTTCAGTATCCAGGGATGTATCCCATCTGGTCCATTGGCCTTATCCATTTTCAGTTTTGCAAGTTGTTCATAAACATCATCTTTTGTGAATGGTGTGATATCTACTCCATTTCTATTTGTATATTTGTCAATCATACTTGGTCCTTCTCCAGGATCTTCCTTAGTGAATACAGAACAAAAGTATTTGTTTAGCATTTTCACCTTTTCACTGTTACTTTCCACAAATCTGTCCTTGGCACTTTTGAGTCTTGCAATTCCACCTCTGATCTTATTATTTTATTTATTTATTTACTTATTTAGCTGTACTTATATCCCGCTTTTCACTGGGTCAAAGCGGTTTAACATAAAAAGGGGGTGGGGGGTACAGTAATCAGTGTGGCAGGGGGGGCGAGGGTGCAGCACCAGGGAGGCCAACATTAAGGATCAAGACAGAATGTAACAGTACTAGACTTTAAACGTGAGTCTCTCAGTTGGTACGGCAGGTCAGTTTCAGCTTGAAAAGGGAGAATGTCAGGGAGCAGGCAGTTAGTGACAGATGTCCATACCATGTCCAAGGTATTCATGAAACAGGAGGTTTTTTTTAGCTATTTTCTGAATGTGGAGAGATCTCTGTTGTTTCGGATCTAGTTGGGGAGGGAGTTCCAGAGGGAGGGCACAAACAGTTTGAATGCCCTGTTGCAGGCTTGTTGATTGAACTTCGTTCATGAGGGATAGTGAGGGTGTTACTGGTGGCCTGGCGGGTTGGTCTGTTGTGGGTAGGTTGAGGGAGTAGAGTCCAAAGCTGGGAGGTCTGTACTTGATGGAGGGCTCTGTGGATAAGTAACAGAGATTTGTATTTAATCCTTGCTTCCAGAGGCAGAATGTGGAGCTCTCTCAAGGCTGGGATGATGAGATCATGTTTCTTGATCCTTTGGATGATTCTTACGGTGGTGTTGAGGGCAGTTTGTAGAGGGTTTTTGTGGGTGGCCGGGAGTCCATGATAGATTACATTGCAGTAGTCCAGGTGGGAGAGCGTCATGGCCTGCATGACTGTTCTGAAGTCTTGTAGGTCAATGAGTGGTCTTAGTCATTGTACCATCTTTGCTTTGAAGTATATCGTTCTAGCTGTTTTTTCAATCTATTGTTTAAATGTAAGTGCTTGATCATTGATGATTCCCAAGTATTTTATATTGAGTTGAACTTGTATTTGGGTGGTACCCAAGGTGAGGTGTGGTGGTGGAAGGAAGGTTTGGTCCTTGGTCACAAAGAGGTCTTCGGGGTTTTTTAAGGTTGATTGATAGGTTGTTCTTTTGGAGCCAATTGACGACATCAGTGAAGCAGTTGGATAGATGATTGTTTGTTGGGTTTGTGGTCATATTAGGTCCATAAAGCATAATGGCATCTGTGTAGATATGATAGCTGATGTTGTGAGAGCATATTATCATGCAGATGGGCTGAAGGTAGATGTTGAAGAGCATGGCGGAGAGCGTAGATCCTTGGGGTACTCCTTGATGCTGTCGTAAGGGGGGGCAGTTGCAATACTGGTGCGGATCAGTTCTTGTCTGTTGGTCAGGTAGGAGTGGAACCATTGTAATACGATGTCCTTGATGCCAATCTCTTGTAGTCTGCGTAGGAGGATGCTGTGGGAGATGGTGTCAAAAGCTGCAGATATGTCCAGAAATACCATAGCATATCCATACTGTTTGGTCTGTATTCCTTTGATCAGGGTGTTCAGTAGGGATATCATGAGGGTCTCGACCCCATAAGATAGGCAGAATCCATGTTGTTGTGGGTCCAGTGAGTTGTTTGTCCAGATGGTCTTGTAGCTGCTGTTGGACTATCTTTTTGATGATTTTGGCAGTGAATGGGAGACTTGCTATTGGTCTGAAAGATGCAGGGTCACGGGGGTCGAGGTTATGTTTCTTAAGGGTAAGGCGAATGACGGAGGTTTTGAGGCTGTCTGGCATGTGTCCTTGCTTCAGGGATTTGTTTGCTCTGTGGGCTAAAGCAGTGCTTATGTCCAGTATGGGTTTCTTTATCCACTCCACAGGGCAAGGATCTAGTGGGGAGGAAGTGGTGTTTAGGCAGGAGATGGTGGATTATATCTTTTCTTTGGTGATTGTTTCGAATGCCCTCCATTCTGTACCCTGGGCAGTAAGGTAGGTTATTGTGGTTTCTTCCGCAGGTGAGCTGTGAAGTTGTTGGAGCTGTTTATATTGTCGAGGCAGCTGTTCCAGCGGAATGTACGGGAGTTGGTTAGAGTGGTTGGGTGTTGCTGTCAGTTTCTTAACAATTTCAAAGAGCTCATGTGGTCTGTTGATGGAGGTATTTATGATTTTTGAGTGGTAGGCCCTTTTTCCATTGTCTGTTTCTGTGCTGTAGGCATCTAGTTCGTTCATGTATCTTACTTTGTCTGTTTCCTTTTTTAGTCTTTCTACATTTACTCTTGGTCCTTCTGAGCTGTCTTTAGTCTCCGCAGGTTGGGGTGAACCAGCGGGCTCTGGTTGTGCTATCTCTGGTTTTGGTGTTGTTTTTTGTTGTTGTACATGCCGCAGAGGTGATTGTAGTATTTCAGTTGTTGATCAGGTCTTCGATTTTGGAGGAGACTGTTTGTAGATTAGGTAGTACTTGGGCTAGGAAGTCCTCTTTGTTAAATGGTTTGAATCTTCATGCGAGTTGACTTGTCTTTGGTGTGTGTATGCTGGTATGTGCAGGTGAGGTTGATGAGATGGTGGTCAGACCATGGTATGTTTGTGATTCTGGGTTTTCTGCAGGAGGTGGTGTTTTGGGAGTTGAGGAATATTAGGTCCAGGGTGTTTCCTTTTTCATGATTTGATTCATGTATGATTTGGGTCAAGTCCATTGCTTCCATAGCACTAATAAAGGATTCGGCATGTTTTTCTAGCAGTGAGGGGAGGTTAAAGTCTCTGAGGATTAATTGTTCTTTCGTGGTGATGGCACTTTCTGAATGTTTTGTCTCCACGCTTTATATCTTTAGCCATATCTTCTTCTGTCTTTGATTTTCTATCCTTTTTTCTCTATATTTATCTTTATCTTGTATTCTTTTCTGTGTTCCTCTGAAAACTGTTTTTTGTCTTTATTTGTGCAGTCACCTCTTTAGAGAACCATACAAGCTTCCTTTTCCTCTTGTTTTTATTTACTTTCCTTACATGCACATTTGTTGCTGCTTTTATTGCCTCTTTTAGTTTAGCCCACTGCAATTCCACTTTCCTTATCTTCTCCCACCCTGCCAACCTCTCCTTCAGGTACTTTACCATCTTACTGAAGTCAGTGTTTTTGAAGTCTAGGGCTTTGATTGGACTCTGCCTTGGTCTTTACCTCAAACCACACTGTGTGGTTGCTGCTCGCATGGGCATCCACCTGGACATTCAATATGCTATCTCCTTTTGTGAGTACTAAATCCAGCGTCAAACTGGTTGGTTCCATCACCATTTTTCTGATCAATCTTTTTACTTCCCTCTAGATTTGCAAAAGGAATACTCCAATCCACATCTCATAGATCAAAGTCACCCAATATGATAACTTGCTCCCTTCATTGCTACCTTTGCAATATCAATGATCAATTCTCTATCCATTTTCTCAGTTCGAATTGGAGGCCTGCAGGCTTCACCAGCAAGGGTGGGAAGATTTATCTTCGAACAGCTACTGTTATGTTGTGGTGGAAGTGCAGTGAGACCAGTTCACTTTAAAAAGTTCTTACTCTTCAGACTCAGCTGCAAGGAAAGAACTTACTGGACTATTTCCACTCTTCAATGATTACCTTTCACTGCCAGCCTCACCTCCATGTCCAGTACCCTAGCAAGTATCCTTAACAATAATGCATTATGTACCACAACTGTTAAGCCACAGATCATTTGATGCATCGGGCACTCTGCCGAATTGAGGGGGTAGGTGAGGACTGCATGGGGAGATGCATCTGGTGCCCATAATGCATTGCAGGGCCCAGACTTTCAGTATGCCAACTCCTACAGCCATCAGGTAGATCTGGATCCACAGAGATCATGCACATTGCTTCCTGCTCCCCTCTCCCCACTGCTGATATTAATGGAAGAGAGCTCAAGAAGAAGGTAAACGAAACCCTTAAGTGCCCAACTCATGCATGCAAGCCCCTTGATCACTACTTAAACATTCCCAACAGCCCGCAATGTATCACCATGGAAGCTGCACATCTTAAGCAGCACCCACTCAGGAGTTGGGACATCCTGTAACTGGCAGCCACACTAACCAGATAAGCGAGCAAAGGTCAGGAGGGTTGCAGCGTATCTGACCCATATTGTGAAAACAAGGCATCACCATCTCTACCCTCTCCATACTCGAAGGTGAGTATTCAACAAGGTAGTACTGGACAAAGCATCCTATCAAGACCACCAAAAAGAGAGCCGTGCAAGCCTGAATGTGAGACACTCACCTCATCAATCAAACCTTCATTTAGTTATCCTTGTCTTCCCATCAACAAATACACCCGGAAGGTGGGGGAGGGGGAAGGCAGGGCACTGTAGAGCTTGCTAATGGATGGCAGCATTGAAGGGAAGCTCCTTGACAGCCTACTTACTGTATATAATGTAAAAACACCACCCTTACTGATCTTTTTTCTTATGCAACCTATCTTCTGAGCTGTGTTTATAAGAGGGTAGAGTGATAAGAATGGATAATGAAATAAATAGGCAAGCTTGAGGTAGTTTTCATAAAGGGTTTAGGCATCCTCAACCATACTTGCTATCAACTGAGAAGAAAGCTATCTGGATGAATTTATTTATTTTTTATTTATTTATTTATTACAATCTTTTATAAACCGTGCTATTTGGTATCAGCGAGGTTCACATACAACAACATCAACAGAATAGCAGGCTATTCCGTGTTTACAGCAAACAGGTATATAAACTTGGGTAACATAAGGTTAACTTATTACAAACATGATTATATAAAAGGTATCATGACAACACAAAAGTCCTAGCAATCTTACTGAGAAAGTGGGAGAGGCTATCTGAAGATAAGGTGTGTCTCTTATTTGGGGGGGCTTTGGCTGGGGGTAATGTTTGGTGGGTGGTATATGAGGAAAAGGTGATATTTAAGTGCTTTCCTAAATTGGGTTAAGTCGGTAATGGCACGAACGCTTGGTGGTAAGGCGTTCCAGCATCTTGGGGCGTAAAATATAAAAGATCTGCTTGCCGTTATCTGGGTGAATTAAAGGTGATATGAGTGATGATGATGAACAATACTGCCGTACTGAAAACAGTTAAAACCAAAATTCTTATGATGCAGAAAATGTTGATGGTCTTTCATTCCCAGGTGTCAAAGAGGAAAAGGTCAGTGGCATCAAAGCTGAAGTTGTGACTCATGGCTCTAGAATTAGAGAGATAGATGTATTGTGAAAAGAATTGGAAGAGGCAAGCAATAATATTAGAAGTAATAATCTCAGAATACATGGATTACCTGAAGGAGTGGAGGGGCAGGATCTGCATGTTTTTTTCTGCTCAAGCTGTTAAATCTATCCTTTGCCCAACCTTTTGAGGTTGATCAGGCTCACCGGATTGGGTGCTCAGGGTGGTGACGGAGTGCTTTCCTCATCCTTTTTAATGCATAGTCTGCAATATCCGCATGTTGAAGAAATTATAGAAGCACTACATTGTGAAGATACCTTACAATGAAACAGTAATAAGTTGATTTTACCAGATTTTTCCCCTTCTACTGCACAAAAGTGAAAGACATTTCTGGATATGTGACCCGGTTTAAAGGCTTTGGATGTGTTTTATAACCTTTTCTCATCAGCCACACTCAAAGTGATTTGCTGCATCAAAACAATGGTCTTTCAGGAGCCTTCTGATCTGCTTAGGTTCCTGGAAGCCTGGATGCATAAATAATGACCTCAAGCTTTCAGAATTATTCAGGAAGATGTTGCCACTGGTGTAATTATGTTTTAAGGGCTGCAAATCTGTTTGAGTTAACACAAGTCTGACACAGTTGGGTTGTTAAATTGAGGTGCACTCAATTCTGTTTGTGTAGTGTAAATTGGGAACATGGTGTGTGTGTAATTACAAATATATGTATCTCTGGGTTTCTTGATGGTAGTGGTGTGTGTGAATAACTATGGGTGGCGGTAATCATATTTTTACTTGGAATGTCCACCTTTCTTGCTCCATTCCACCTTGCATCCCATGCTAGATTGTTGGTTTTGCTTTATTTGTATGTCTTTGGATATCTGTGGACTGGTATGCGATTGGATAGGGTGTGAAGGCTGGATGGATGCAGTATTTCAGGATGAGATATGGTACATTTGGTGAAATTATGACTGTGTATGTGGTGTCAGGTTGAAGGGGGCACTCCACCACACAGCTGCCACTATCTCATAATGTTCCTCCTGTCTGTTCACTGTTTAAACCAGCAGTTCTCAACCTGTGGGTCGCGACCCCTACAGGGGTCGCCACAGGATTTAGCGGGGGTCGCCTTGCCTCACCTCACTCCGCTGTTAAAAAAAAAAAACACCTAAGTTGCTGCCACTGTCGAGTCCGCTTCTCAACAGTAGCAAACTCACTGCCCCCCAGTTCCTTCTAATGCAGCTGTGGCTCCCTGCCTCTTAGGGAACTGCGGCTATGCCAGTAAAACCATTGCGGAGCCTTCCTGTCTCTTGACGGGCTCCATGCAGCATTATCCCGCCTCCAAAGGAAGTTGTTTACCACTTCCTTTGGAGGCGAGACAATGCTGCACGGAGCCCATTGAGAGACAGGAAGGCTCCGCAACAGTTTTACAGGTATAGCCGTGGTTCCCTAAGAGACAGGGAGCTGTGGCTGTAGAAGAACAGCAGGGCAGCAGCAGGGAGAAAGGGAGAGGGGAGGAGGGGGCAGGGAACCTGCAACGGGGCTGACATGGAGGGATGGATGGATGGAGGGAGGGAGGGGTCTGGCATGGACAGGGGGGCTGACATGGAGAGAGAGGGGGCTGACATGAATGGAGGGAAGGGAGGGCTGACATGGAGGGAGGGGGGCTGACATTGATGGATGGAGGGAGGGGCTGACAAGTACAAAGGATCTCTCACAAGGAGGTAGGGCTGACATGGAGAGGGAGGGCTGACATGGATGGGGGGCTGACATGGACAGGGGGCTGACATGGAGAGAGGGGGGCTGACATGGAAGGAGGGAGGGGAGGGCTGACATGGAGGGAGGGAGGGGTGGCTGACATTGATGGATGGATGGATGGAGGGAGGGAGGGGGGCTGACATGGACAAAGGGAAGAGACAGGGGGACATACTGTACAGACGGGCAATAAATGCTGGACAGAGGGGACAGACAGTGTGGGTTAGGATTATAATAGGCAGATGGGGGTGCTAGGACTGGTAATGGGTTGATTAGGGAAGGCTAGGACTGGGAATGGACTGATCAAGGGGGAGTTGGGACTGGTAATGTGCTGATGGGGGGGGGGGTAGGACTGGTAATGGACTGATGGGGGGCTAGCACTGGAAATGAGCTGATCGGGGAGGTTAGGACTGGTAATGGGCTGATTAGGGGAGCATAGCATTGGTAATGGGGTTGAGGATGGACTAGCACTGGAAATGAGCTGATTAGGGGAGGCTAGCACTGGCAATGGGGTTGAGGAGGGACTAGCACTGGAAATTAGCTGATTAGGGGAGGCTAGGACTGGGAATGAGTTGATGGGGGGTAGGACTGGTATTGGGCTGATTAGGGGAGGCTAGCATTAGTAATGTGGTTGAAGGGGGACTAGCACTGGAAGCGAGCTGATTGGGAGGATTTGACTGGGAATGGGGATTGTGGGGAGGGGAGGATAGAGCTGCTGGCCCTGGAAGAAAACTAGGGGCTAAGGCTACAAATGGACTGATACAAGGGGATGGGAGAATGGAACTGGAAGAGAGTGGATCTGAGAGGGGCTGCCATGGTATTTGTACTAGAAGGGACTGCTCAGTGGAGAAGGAGGGGGACTGGAAGGGAATGGACACCAGTGGCAGTCATGGGAATGCAAGTTGACATAGGAAGGTACTGAGAGTGAGGACTGGAAAGGGGCTGATACTGGGGAGGGTTACTGGGACTGGAAATAGGCTGATGGAAAGAAGTGAAGAAAACAAGAGAAGAGATAAGAAATGGCAGATGGACCATAGACCACAGAAAGAGAGCTAAGAGAAGACAGGAAAGTTGAAGCCTCAGATCGGGACCAGCATGATCAGAGAATAAAATGGTCAGACAACAAAGGTAGAAAAAAATAATTTTATTTCATATTAGTGATTTGACTACAAAATCATCATAATTTTGAAATCAAATATTGTTACTTGTTATTGTGATTAATTATTGTGGTTTAAATAAGAAAATTGTATAAATAAAAACATTGCAAAGGCCTATAATATATTAACAATTCAACAAATGATTACAGCAACAATGTGTTAATGGTAAAGGAAGAGAGACGCATTTGATTTTATCATTGGGAGTCACCACAAGTTGACTAATGGTAAAAGGGGTCACGGTACAAAAAAGGTTGAGAACCACTGGTTTAAACCTTATTAGAATGGCTCTAGAGTCCTTTAGCAAAATCCATTTTATTAATTTACATAAAGTTCAATGGCTCCGTTACTGTCACTGAGCTTGGGACAGCATTTATTAGAAAAAACCCCTCAGGCTTAAACCCTTCCCTTTAAGCAATGCATTGCTCCTTGGGTAATGTCATCCATGGGGTAATAAGTCCAACAATACAGTCTGTGCTGTTTTCAGCAGTTCATTAACAAACAGAACAGTTCTGATTTCTGAGTTTGGTGTAACAAGCTACCTTAACTTCCCAAAGTCTCTAGAAATCAATTCTCATTTTAACAGTATGAGAACATATAACTCAGGACATGTGGTTTACAGCTGACATGCAGAGGTTGCCCCCATTAAATCTGGCTTCTGGCTGAACTGTGCATTTCATTCATCAATTAGGTAATGTTGAAATAGCAATCTTTTCTTTAAGCAGCATTTATAAAGTCAGCACTGAGCACTTTCTTCTACCTTCACTCTGCATACCAGTTACCGGTAATTATCTCTCTGGCCTCAGAGGCAATCAGGGTTCCTCTCCATGACAACCCTAATTATTTAAAGCAACAAAGTAATTATCCTCAATCAGGGTTTCTCTCCCTCTGACAGCATCTACTGTCAACGCTGACAGCCTGAGCAGCACAGTTCATAAATCCTTTGCAATAGCAGTCTTTTAACTGGGTAATAAAAACAGTCTTTAATTCATTAGCCTGGCATGCTCACTCTTCTCTCATAGATTATCACTCCATTGAGATTGGGGCAGACAGCCCCTCCTTTCATCAGATTTCTGGTGAAATACAAGCCATGTTTTGCTTCCATCCCAACGCTGTCTTTTTGGCATGTCTCATGTAAGAGTTTTTAAAGCTCCTACCTTTCGGAATGGATTTTAGCACCATGGCTTCTAGTTCCTCCATCTGTCTAGGGTTTAATGGTTGGTCTTTTCCCAACTCTATTTCTTCCTCAGCATCCTGCTGCATTTGCATATCCTGTTCTCATAGGAACCAATTCCATTCTCGACGATCCCCTTTGTATGTCCAGGCTGGCCCAAATGCACAAAGGAGATCGCGATTCTGATCCCGCAGGGTACGTCTAGCCCCACAGGATCAGAATTGCTAATGCTACTGTATGTGCAGGCCGAGACTGTGATCCATTTAAATGCCGCGATACTGGCCGCCGATGAAAAAGTTAATTCCTTGCAGCCCGACCCCTGAACCAGCCTCCTAAAGCCAGGGTCGGGCTGTAGGGATTTGACTTCCCCCCCCCCCCACCCCGGCCCCTTCCGCGCCCTGGAGCTACCAAAACGGAACATCCAGGGAAGTTATTCACTGCTTGACCCAATGCAAGCATTGAGGAACCTGTGTCTTTTGGGGAGACTGCTAGGTACTTATGACCTAGATTGGCCACTGTTGGAAACAGGATACTGGGCTTGATGGACCTTGGTCTAACCCAGTATGGCATATCTTATATTCTTATGTGATTATGAGTTTGAATATAGTTTCTATGAATGTCAAGGGAAAAAAACATTCCATTAAATGTAAAAATATTTTGCTTTACCTGAAAAAAAAAACACCTTGATATTGTATTTCTACAGGAAACATACCTCAAGAATTCTGAAAGTGAGAAACTGTCAAGAAAATGGATTAAAGAGTGTAATTTCTCCTGCCCTAGATTTAAAAAAATGATGTTGCTCTCCTATTTAGAAAATGTTTTAATTTTCAAATCTGTCAGCTCAATATGATCAGCTGGGTAGGTGGGTAATAGTAGTAATCAAAGTGGGCAAGCAAGAGTATTTGTTTGGTAATGTTTATGGTTCTAACACACATTTGCCAATTTTTTGAGTTATTAGCTGTAAACCATTCTAAATTTGATTCTCAATCTATTATATTGGGAAGGGGGTTTTCAATTTACTGCTTATTGTGGTGATGGATCGTAAATCTTACTGTAAATCAAGGTGCTCTCGAGAGTTAGGAGCTTTGTGTAGTCTTATTTTCAATTCTATTTTAATATCTAAAATTTTTTTTGCTCAGTTTTTAAAACTGGGATTGAGTCAATTCTTGTCTCAGATCATACTTGTATCATCTTATAGATTCATTTGGATTCAGATCCTGCTGAGAAATCACTCTGGAGATTTAACATGATATTACTAAAGGAACCTGAGCTGCTGAGTATGGGGGTCATATTCAAAGGGTTTTATGCAGATTGGAGACCTGCAAACTATAAATTCTGCTCACTGGGATATTCAGCGGCACTAACCCAATTAGTGCTGCTGAATACCCCTGCCCCCAGGTGATTTAAATGCTCCATTGTTATCCAGTTAGCGATGGGGCATTCCAGGAATGGAGCAGGGTGACACTATGAGCTTGACATTAGTGGTGATATTCAGCCACAAACCAGTAAAACCACCTACAATTAGGACAGGTGGATGGCAATCTTAACTTCAGGCAGTTTTGCAGTCAGATTAGCAGCTAAATATTATAGGGTGCACAACAAACTAGTACCAACGGTCAGGAGAGAAGTTCATGTATTCCTGCTCTCAAATGACCTTTGTGTCCATTTTATTCATATATAGGTTCTAAACCACTGTAACAATATTAATTTACACTTATCTGAATGACAGTCCAAAAATGTGCAGAAATGGAAATACGAGGTATTATAGTGTAGTATGATCCTCAAAGAGCCCCTGCCACGACATGCATGCTTCAAGCCTCCTCCCGGCTCTGTTTCAAGTCTAGCAACAATTAGCGAGGTATACAAAAGATTTCACGTGGAATCACCAAGACGCCAAATGTGCACGTGGGAATAACCAAGACGCCAAATGTGCACATGGGAATCGCCAAATGTGCATGTGGGAATCACCAAATGTGCACGTGGGAATCACCAAATGTACACGTGGGAATCATCAAGATGCCAAGTGCTGCACATTTGGCATCTTGGTGATTCAAACATAAAATCTTTTGGATACCCCGCTAATTGTTGCTACACTTGAAAAAGAGCGGGAAGGAAGCTCAAAACATGCATGTCGTGGCAGGGGGCTCTTTGAGGATCATACTATACCATAATATTGCCATTTCTGCACGTTTTTGGACTGTCATTCAGATAAGTGTAAATTAATATTGTTACAGTGGTTTAGAACCTATATATGAATAAAATGGACACAAAGATCATTCGAGAGTAGGAAAACATGAACTTCTCTCCTGACCATTGGTCCAACAAAAAGAATACTCTGAGTGCTAAGCACCTTTGGGTGATCTTACTATTTTGATGTGCATTCATTGTGACCACTTTGTTTGTTTGGAGATTTGTCTTTTGAAATATTATAGGGTGACAGCAGATCACTTTTCTTCTCTTTTTACAATGGGCATTCTGTGATATCAGTATACTGGAGAAATTACACAGGTACACTAAAAAAAATTTTTTTTTAAACTGCCTCTAATGTTTCGATTGATTTTTACGTTTTTTGGTGCGCTGAATCCAAATCTGGTAACCAATTTGCTCCATCACGTACAGATTTTTTGCTACATTGGGTTAGCAGTTTGAGGTGAACGTTTCAGATTGAGTGCGATCAAGATAAAAGTTTCTTGGATGAATTCTTTATACTAATTGTTTAGTAGTTATTCAAATAAGAATTAAGAAAATTGTAACAAGGCAGCACATAAGAATAGAGTAATGTCAACAAAACACACTGTGATGGTAGCAAAATTGTCTGCACTTAAAACAGCCACATACATGTGCACAAACATTGAGCATATAAGAGCGAGGTTAGACACAAAGCAAAGCAAAGAAATGTGCAAAAAATGTTGTACAGGTATGTATGTAAGAATAGAAAAAGCAAACCGCACCATTGCAATACATGAAGACAAACACCCGATGGTGTGAAAATAAAATTCTAATAAATGAGATCCGACACTGTGGTAATAACTAGCAAATTTTTATTTCAAAGTTTAGTAAAAACACGATATTTGTCAACACAGTTTAGATTTAAAAGTCATTCTTGGGTCAATCAATCTCCTGGTGGGCCCGTTTCTTCTTCCCCCGAATGCTTCTCTTGGTGCGCTGCTTGGCGTATTTTTCATCTGGGGTTTCCCGCAGCAGCAACCAGCAGAAATCAGCCATCATAGTGGTGTTCCATCTTCCTTGGTACCTTCTCTCTGCGTCCTTGATGTCCTGGTGAAACCTTTCACCTTGTTCTTCACTGTACGCCCCCAAGTTTTCGGGAAAGTAGTTCACATGGGAGTGCAAGAAATGGACTTTCAGGCTCATGTTACAGCCTTGTTCTTTGAAGGCATTGAGCATCCTGGCAACAATATCCTTATAGTTCTCATCCCGCCTGTTCCCCAAGAATTTGAGAACAACATCCTTGAAGGAATCCCAGGCTTCTTTTTCCTTCTCAGACATCGTTTCAGCGAATGCTCCATCTGAAATGAGTTTCCTTATATCAGGGCCAACAAACACTCCTTCCTTTAGCTTTGCTTCAGAAAGTCGGGGGAACTTTGAGCAAAGGTACCGAAAGCACTCACCATCTTTTGGAAGGGACTTGATGAATTGCTTAATGAGACCCAACTTAATGTGGAGAGGTGGTAATAGAATTTTATCACGAGGTACCAAGCTCTCATGAAGAACATTTTTCTCACCGGGTCTCAAATACTCCCGAATTGGCCAGTCTTTTTTCCCCCAGTGTAGGTCGCGGGCCCGGCTATCCCACAAGCAAAGGAAGCAGGGATATTTGATGAAACCAGATTGCTGCCCTAATAGCATGGATAGAATTTTAAAGTCTCCACAAATCATCCACTTATGCTCATCATAACGAATCTTCTGAAGAATCAGGGCCAAATTCTCGTATTTTTCTTGGAGAATAACAGAGTGAGCAATAGGAACTGAAGCGAATGTGTTGCCATTATGAAGAAGAACACCTTTTATGCTGTCTTTTGACGAATCAATGAACAGCCGCCATTCAGCAGGATCATGCTTGAGTTTAAACTTTTCCATCACTCCGTATATATCGTTGCAAAATACCAAATCTTCCTCTTTGCTGAAATACTTCAAAAATTGTGTCTCGCGGTTGCGGTACCAATAAAAAGTTGTTCCTGGTGACAATAGATTTTTCTGTTTAAGCCGAGAACCTAGCAGTTGGGCAGCATCTTTTGGGAGTCCTAAATCCCAGACTAAATCATTCAATTCAGCTTGAGAGAAAAGTTCAGGTTTCGGATCTGGTTCAGTTTCAAACTCGGAAGTACTGGACTCATCGGGAAAAGCCATCTGATGAGTCTCATCATGATCAGAACCGTCCACACAAATATGATCCAAAGATTTTGCTGGTTCAGGCACAGGTACTTCGTTGCTATGAGGCATAGGCCTAATTGCTGAGGGAAGGTTGGGGTAACTTATTACGTTCTTATTTTTTAAGTTGTATCCCTTCACAATGCAAGAGCAAAAATAGCAGTCACTGCTGTGGTCTCTTTGTTCACGCCACATCATAGGTATTCCGAAACGAAATGCTTGTTTTTTACCTTTCATCCATAAGCGTAGATCTTCCTCACATGTCTTGCACACTTTGTGAGGAGCCCACGGTTTGTCTTGATCGCCTAACTTCAAACCGAAATAGGCAAAATATACTTTTTAAATAAATGCAGAAATGTTCCTCTGCCGCTTTTTCACGGTATATTCCCCACAAATAAAACAAAAACTGTCTGGAGAGTTGACGCAACCTCTGGCTCTGTGAGCCATCACAAATACACAGCACTGCAAACTACAACTGTAGTGAACCACTTCGGAATAAAGCTGGATTACGACTGAGCAAACAAAAGGTAATAATGAACTTGCAAGAAACTGAAATTTGACAGGAACGTTCATGTCGCAACCACCGTGTTTGATCGAGCGAACGAGGAGAGGCGAACAGGAAAGAACATGCGCCAGCGCGAGTACTAGATTTAGCCCCCCGCCTCCCAATTGTCCTGTTAATGTATAAAATGAATACAAAACACTCTAAAATATCATGAGGGAGTGTTTCTAGTTAGTTAACCATTACAACCTCTATTTTGGGCCAAGAAAATAAACTGCAGTCGGCTAAAAAGAAATTATGTGAACATTCCTTATATGGATAAGAAATCTAATTTTGCAAGAAAACGTGACGTGATGGAACATTTTGGCTATTTTTCCTGGATTCAGCACCCCAAAATCTATAGGAATCAGTTGCAAAACTGGAGGCAGTTTTTTGGTAGTGTACCTGTGTTATTGGAGCAGTACATGGTAAAGACATCATACAATTGAACTGTTTGTGGAATGACTATAAGGCATATTTATAAAGGATAATTATAGCCTATACTGCCAGAAAGAAACATCAAGATACTCAAGAGCTTTTTAACTTAACAAGCATTATTAATGATCTTACATTGAAGCCTAGTCAAAATTACTAAGGTTCGGTGTAAAGAGATCAGAGCTTTTTTTTTTTTAGGAGATACTCGGTGGTACTAGGGACCACCACCTTTTTCATTGCCTGCTAAAATTAACCCATGGTCCTCATGCATTAATGAAAGAGCCCTGCATATGAGTACCAGCACCTTTTTTGCTAGTAAAAATGCACTGATTGTGATTATGAGTAAATGTGCAAAGGGAGCCTTGACTCATTAATGCTACAGTAAATATTATGCTGAGAGTAATAGAACTGGTAAATTTCTGGTTTCTCTCCTCAAAACTAAATGTGTGGCCCAAAAGATTACAATTTTGCACAATTTTATGGGTGAGCTAAAAATGAAAAGCACATAATGCAACAATTCCATACTTTTTATTCAAATTTATATTAGTCATCAATTCACGGTACTGATTCTTATGCGGAAGAGGTCTTAGATGAGCTTAGCACACCCAGAACTGAAAAGCATCCTAAGTCAACTTTGGATGAGCCATTTAGAGAAGAAATTTAAAGAGCTATTTTATCACTTAAGCTATAAAAGGCTTCTTGGTGGAATGGTTTTAACAAGAACATTTTAAAGGTATTTTAAAGACTGCTTATCACCAATTTTGTGAACCTGCATCATGAATTTTTTGAAATGGGGATGGCTGAGGGCTCTTTTTCTGAGGCATTGTTAGAAAAGCCTAGTAGAGACCTTCTATTATGTCAAAATTAACTGTGATACTAAAATGTATGCCAGAATACTGGCAGATCAGTTGGAAAAACGTATACAGTATTTGGTACATCCAGATCAAGTCAGTTTCTTGACGGGAAGATTTCCAGCCAATCAGACACATCTATGTTGTTATCTGCAGTAATTAGTTTCTAGTGCCTTATACCTGGTGGCTGTGGATTCCTTTTATGCAGAAAAAGGCTTGATTATGTAGAGTGCAGCTATATGTTTAAGGTTTTTTGGGGTTTGGTGAAAAGTTTTTAGCAGTGGTCCATATTTTATTTTCTAATCCATTAGCCCGGCTTTCCATCAATAAAATAGTGTTGTAGCTTTTCGATTATATAGAGGAATGAGGCAGGGTTGCCCATATCATTGTTAATCCTGGCTACAGAGCCCATGATATTCCAGAAAGATGTGAATATTCAGAGGATTGCTTATGGCAGCAGGAAGATAAAATCTTCTTATATCTGGGTGATATCTTGCTGTGTATAAGTAATCCGTCTTCATCCTTCCTAAACTTATTGAAATTATTAATACATTTTCCAAATTTTTGGGGTATCATATTAACTGAAACAAATCAGAATGTATGCCTATGAATGCCACAGAGTATGGTACTGATCTGGACTATATCCCAATTCAGTGGTCATCACAAAGACTGGTATTTGAACACTGATTTTATCTCTACTGTGGAAGAGACACAGAGATTAATACATCTAAGACATTGTATTCTTTAAAAAAATGATGTTTCTTGTTGGTCTCCCTTGAGCCGCACTTTGTGGGAATAATGGGACACTATAAAGATGATGTTAAGTCCTTTAGTTAGAACATAAGAACATAAGATATGCCATACTGGGGCAGACCAAGGTCCATCAAGCCCAGTATCCTGTTTCCAACAGTGGCCAATCTAGGTCATACGTACCTAGCAGCTTCCCCAAAAGACACAGGTTCCGCAATGCTTGTACTAGGTCAAGTATTGATATCCTGGGTCCCTTCTTAATAATGGTTTATGGACATTTCCTCCAGGAACTTGTCCAAACCTTTTTTAAACCCAGCTACACTAACAGCCTTTACTACATCCTCCAGTAACAAATTCCAGAGTTTGATTACACGTTGAGTGAAAAAACATTTTCTCTTATTAGTCCTAAATAGTTTACCCTGTAGCTTCATTGCATGTCCCCTAGTCTTTCTATATTCTGATAACGTAAACAGTCGATCTACGTTTACCCATTCCACTCCGTTCATTAATTTATAGACTTCTATCATATCTCCCCTCAGCCGTCTTTTTCCAGGTTAAAGAGTCCTAACCTTTTTAGCCTTTCTTCATAGGAGTATCCTTCCATCCCCTTTACCATTTTGGTGGCTCTTCTCTGAACCTTTTCTAATAATGCTATATCCTTTTTAAGATACGGCGACCAGAACTGCACACAATATTCAAGGTGCGGTCTCACCATGGAACGGTATAGAGGCATTATAATATCTTTTGTTTTATTTTCCATTCCTTTCCTTATGATACCTAGCATTCTATTTGCTCTCTTGGCTGCCGCTGCACACTGGGCTGAGGATTTTAACATGTTATCCACAATGACGCCTAAATCTTTTTCCTGGGTGGTGGTTCCTAATGTGGAACCTTGCATCGTGTAACCATAGTTTGGGTTGTTCTCCCTAGGTGCATAACTTTGCACTTGTCCACATTAAATTTCATCTGCCATTTTGATGCCCAGTCTTCCAATTTATCAAGATCCTCTTGCAATTTTCCACAATCCTTTTGGGTTTTAACAACTTTAAATAGTTTTGTGTCATCTGCAAATTTGATAACCTCACTCGTTATTCCACTTTCCAGGTCATTTATGAATATGTCTAAAAGCCGCAGACCCAGCACAGATTCCTGGGGTACACCACTATTCACCTTTCTCCATTGGGAAAATTGGTCATTTAGCCCAACCCTCTACTTTCTATCTTTTAACCAGTTCCTGATCCACAGTAGTACACTGCCTCCTATCCCATGACTCTTTAGTTTTGCCAAAAGTCTCTGATGAGGGACCTTGTCAAAGGCTTTCTGAAAGTCCAGATACACTATATCAACTGACTCACCTTTGTCCACCTGTTTATTCACACTTTCAAAAAAACATAACAGATTAGTAAGACAAGATCTTCCTTGTCTAAAGCCATGTTGGCTGTCTCCCATTAGGCCATGACTATCTACATGCTGAGTAATTTTATTCTTTATGATGGTTTTTACCATTTTTCCCGGTACTGACGTCATTCAGTCTCTCCACTATCACCTTGTCGCCTCTTAATGCCCCTTTAACACCTCTATCATCTAATGGTCCAACTGACTCTCTCACAGGTTTTTTGCTACGAATGTACTTGAAAAAAATCTTTATTTCATGTTTTTGCTTCCGCAGCAAGCTTCTTCTCAAATTCTCTCTTTGTCTTCTTTATCAATGCCTTGAATTTGACCTGCCAGTGCTTGTGCTCTTTCCAGGTTTCATCATTTGGCTCTTTTTTCCATTTCCTGAAAGATGCTTTCTTGTCAACAACAGCCTCTCTGACCTCACCTTTAAACCATGCTGGCAGTTTTTTGGACTTCCTTCCACTTTTCTTAAAGCGTGGAATACAGCTGGTCTGGGCTTCCAAGATGGTATTTTTCAACAACACCCAAGCTTGATGTAAGTCTTTAACCTTTGCAACTGCTCCTTTTAATTTTTTCTTAACTATTTTCCTCATTTTATCATAGTCTCCCTTTCAAAAGTTAAAAGGTAGTACTGTGGATTTCTTTACTATCCCTCCTCCACTAATTAAATCAAAGGCAATCATACTATGATCACTATTGCCAAGTGGCCCCAACACCCTAGTTAACTATATGCTGAGCATGCTACCCTTACTATTTCCGAGCATTTTTTTAAACAGCTAGAGAGGATGTTAGTAAATTTCTCTGGTGGAATAAACTACCTAAGATCACTCTACGGAAGCTGAAACTGGCAAAAGAACAAGAGGGTATGAACTTCCTCAACCTTATTGATTATCATGCCGCTGTTTTGACTAGTCATGGCTACTGATGGTTCTTGTTGGAAAAGCTAGGTGAGAGCAGCAGTGGCAGAAATTTGAAGAAGAGATAGGTGTTCCCAGGGTAGCTTATGGTCTCCTGTAGTCCACAAATGAAACTAAAGAGATTTCTGTAGAGGGAGAGTAGAAAGAGCTGCAGATTCCAGTGCAACTGTGAAAGAGCAAGCATTCAGTATCATCCCCACAGAGGGACAAATGGAGGTTGTGACAGTACAGAAGATGGACAGAAGAGAAGCAGCAGATGAAGGCAATAAAGCAGTGCAATAGGCCCACTGTATTCCCAAGCGGAGTCCCGACTTCTTTCCCCAGTGAAGTGTCATACTAGCAGCCCCAGTGTGCATCAAAGCGAGCAACCACGGAGGAGATGGGAGTTGCTTGACAGCACTATTACAGAGCAAGAATCAAGCAGCATCAGGGGTGGTAACACCATGAATCAGGGAACTGACATCCCTGAATAACCGCCCCTTGCAAGTGGCTGAGAAGGTGAGGTTTAAGAGGCTGCTGCTTCTCTTAATTTCCAATTACTGGTGCCTTATAGAACAACTTTTAGTAAGAGGTTGATCCCCAGACTGTATAATCAGTGCTCTGCCAGTGGCAGGGAAAGCTAGAAAAGACAGAGAGTGCTAGTCTGCTCTCATATTAGTAACCTCAATTAACTTCAACTTGTGCAATCAACTGCAGTTAAGCTCCTAGAGGGATATTCAGAGGCACTAACACGGTTAGCATCGGGGCGGAGGATAACCCGGCAGTGGTGATATTCAGCCGCTACCCAGTTATCCCTCATCAGTGAAAGTTAGGTACAGAAAAAGCTTTTGTGGCAAACCTGGATATTCAATGCTGGTGGCTGGATACGGTCCCAGCATTGAATAGCAGGGTTAACTCTTCAGTGGCGACAGCTAGGCACTGTACATGCGCTAGCCGCCACCACTAAATATCGGGCTCATAAGAAATACCATACTGGGTGAGACCAAAGGTCCATCAAGCCCAGTGCTGTGTTTTCAACAGTGGCCAATCCAGGTCCTAAATACCCAGCATATCCCAAAAATAGCCAATTACATGCCATCTACACCCTGGGATAAGTAGTGGTCTCCTCTCGGTTTATTTTAATAATGATTTATGGGCAAAACTTTATCCATACCATTTAAAAAAACAGCTATACTACCTGTTTATACCACATGCTGTGCTTGTCCTCCTGGAATGTTTTGGGGGCTTAAAGATGATTGTCCTCTTTGGATATGTTGAACTTATCTGAGGTGCGGTTCCTAACAACCTGAGTCCAGGAGAAACTGAACCTGAACCCACATACTTAGACGTTTACATTCAGTGACTTGATTTCCACACCCCATAATTTTAGCCCAAACAAGAGATTCACGGTTTCCATAGTGAACTTAGGGAGTAGTTTTGCCACTTTCAATAATTTTCCTCATATGATAAAAATAATAAGGCCAGCTGAAACAAGTTGGGTCTTTATATTAAACTACATGACTAGAAAATGCAACAAGCATTGAGATCTCTACAACTAATTGATTCTTCTAGCAAACGTTACAGTAAAGAGAAGTAAGAGGAGTAAATGCTTTATATTAGGAATTTAGCTAAAATTAGTGAATTAGTTATGGTGTCTTGCTTGCAGGGAAGCTTATAATTTGTGTTGGCCCCTAAGGCTCTCTTCCATTTTGTGCAATGCTGACAGGAGCTGATCTGATTGACAAGGTGTTATCACTCTATACACTTGTTTCTTTCCAGGTACTGCAGAACATGTTTTGTTAATTTAATGCTGAATTAGAGTCAATTCTCTTCTGACATGTTGGACTCTGAATGGCAGACTATTCTTAATGTGTAATGCTGTGAAAAGCCTCTCCTATTTTATGCACTACTTGCATGTTCAGAGGTGCTGAGGCATTGTTATATCCTGCACTTGTTTTTGTTTGACATGGCAGTGAAACAACAGAATCTGGTGTCCAGTTATCAAGCAACCAAAGGAACTTGGTGAGTGTGAAATGGGAGAGGTCAAGTTATACAAATGGTTGGCGGGGGTTCTCTAGAGTTGTAGCTAGTGGCACAGGGCTAGAGTGAAGATGAAAGGGGGGGGGGGACAATAGGGAATTTATAGTTTGTCGCAACTGTAGTGGAAAGGAGGATTAGAAACCTCCCCCTACACTTAATTCAGATCCGAAGGTGGTGTGGAGAGAAAGAGTGGAACACTGGACTGTGGCCTCCTGTAACATGATGTCACTGCCATGTACAGCTCAAGCTCTAAAGAAAGCTCCTGCATACTCAAGTAGGCCTCGGCCTGGTGCTACCACAGGTTAGGAGAGGGGGTGAATGGGTGATAAAACTTGATTAATACCTCCCCCTCCTTTTCTTTAAACGGGAAATTTGGAGCCCACCCCTCTCCCTTGATTTCCCTCTCAGAGGAAGCATGTGTCCTGAACTACTCCCAACCCAACATGTGGCATACTGGACTTCCTCTTTCTCCACATCAGACTTGCTATTCACATAAATGTTTAATGCCTGACAAATCCAGTCCTCCTCAGCCCCATACTTGGGCCAAAAGACAGCAAGAGGATGGATACCTTCCTTTGTTCAAAGGAAACAACAGTATTTCATTATCTTCTTCTTAACCTTAGTGGTCTTATTATCTTTCAAATGTTTTAGAATCTTTCCCAAGGGACTATCTGGGGGAATGTTGGAAAGACTACATTTCTTATCCTCCTCCCCCTTTTCCTTACTACTGCCTAGGCTTCCTCCCATTCTATCTATTTGTTATCCCACTAAGACTTATTACACTTACTCGGCCTCTTCGCTTTGTCTGTCTCCATCTGTCCCCCTCGTGGGAGTACAGAACTGCGGATAAGGACTCTACACTCACTTCATACACAATTGTACATCTCACTCACACACAATCAGTCTCAGTACCCGATAGAATGTCCCAACCACCAAGGTAGGTACTAAAGTCACACTTTTCCTTACCTTGGTCCGTGCACAGAGTTACCTGGTTGCTTCAGGGCCTACTTTTAATTCACCATCTTTCACACTCTGGTTCACAACACCTCTGTTCACTTTTTCAGCTCCAAGACCATTACCAGCTAGCAGAGAAACTTATCCACAGAGGGGGACGTGAGACTGTTGAAATCAACAGGACGCGTCTTCCCACCTCCACCCAGCAGGAGTCACCCTACTGTGGGAAAATCCCGGCAAGCCCCCAGCTGTATTAAACACCTTTACCTGTGGCTAATTAACCTGTGGCCAACCTGACCAATAAGACTCAGAGAGGAATATTGTGAAGCAGTATAAGAGCTCTTTATTATTTGTTCCTGCAGTAATGGGTGTCCAAGTAGAGACACACCCCTTTGACATATCTCTGTGACATTTATACCTTTGTCAAATCTACAAGTCCCTACCACCAGTATCTTATTGGCTAACTAATACAGTGTTATTGACCTATCTATTGTGCTCAGGCAGCACACGTAGGTTTCTGTTGCTGTTTACTGTAGCCCCATCCTATCTAGTTATTCTTTTACTTTATTTAACATAATCTCTTACATGACAGACCATATGCAAGAATGTAGTTTACCTTATTCTTCTGACATTTTTATCCCCTTTATGATAGTACATACTGATATCAATCCTCATCTTTCTTTTGCATGTACAGGTGGTCAATGGTTTATTTATATTTGTGCTTGCTTCATAAGACCCTTGCATTACAAAAGGTCAGCAGAGCAAGGATCCCTCTTTTATTTAACTTATATAACTAAGACTAGCTCTGACCTCTGCAAAACTAGTTTTTCTATCTTTGATACATTTCTTGCTGAGGGCTTTTGTCTCTTACAATATGGCAACTAAAAGAAGCAACTTTCTTATAAGCAGTATAATAGACACACATTAAATATATTTTCTCATGGTCTACACAATATGCCTTCTGGCTTTGGGTTTCTGTTCCTTCTGTCAGTCCTTATCATCACAGACCACAAAGATAAGGGGGGGGGGGAGTTATGTGCTTAGCAAAGCCTAAGAACCACTATCTCTAACTGCAGAACAAGGGAGTGAGATAATAATTTACATGCCAGACAGTTTTTGCAACACACATCTAGAAGCCTCTATAATAATAAACTTACTTTTGCTTAATTTCCTGATCATTCTGTAAAAATAACAATTTACCTTCTATCACCTTTGTATAGATACTTTTGTAAAACAACAATTTAAACCTTTCTGTCAGTGAATGGGTGATAAAACTTGATTAATGTGAGTACAAATAGGACTAGGACAATATGGTCTAGCTCGGACTGTTGGTAATTGAGATTCAAGCACAGCTGAGATGTTTTAAGTTAGAGATTGTGTGTTGATGAATAAAGCTGTGGCCATGTTTTTTGCCAGAATGCCTTTCTGTGATGATCTATACACTGTTAGGGCTGAGAGCGAATGGGTGGTGGTAGTGCACATGCCAATGTTATCAACTGAGTTACAAGTGGTTACAGGAATTAGGCTTGGATTGTGTCAGTGATTTTTTCAAGATAAAATAAAAATAATGGTCACAAGATTAACATGGATTCACTTAATCTAAATGAAGCAAAAGTAAAAATCTCCACAGACAACTACACACATAGGGCCAAATTTGCCAAGAACGCAATTTCATAACATGCACCTCCGGCCTGCGGACATGTCTAAATTAAAAATGGGCCCTATTTGACCCTAATTCCACATGTGCAGGTCTGGACATGCCCGTGGGTCAAGAATCAAGGACATAGACATGTTTGGTGTGGCACACACAAACCACAGAACACGGGTATATGCAGCAAGCGGTCTGGATGTCCCTGCCCTCGGCGAATTCCAAAAAGATGTACAGATCTGCTGCTGTCTGTCTCTGTATAGCCAGGCCTCCTCAGTTAAAACATGCATCCCTGGAGCTGCTCCTCACACTGGCAATGTGGTGCTCATGCAAATTACCCATGAAAATGGATGATACAGATGTGTTGATGCAAAAAAGACCATATAAGCTAGTCCTTTGCATGACCAGAACATTGCAAAGTGATCTCTATGCACTGAGTTGTTACAACAGCAAGTAAAAACATAGAAACATGACAACAGAAAAAGACCACATGGCCTATCTAGTCTGTCCTTCCATATCAACCACTACAACAGTCCCCTTTTTTCCTTTATAGAAAGATAGAAGTAGAAAGTGATATGATTGCCTTAAAAACCTTGCAGCACAACATACATGGCAGTAGGAAAACATTTTAGTTGTGCTTGCATTGGTCGTCTCTTACAACAGTTTGTGCAATGCTTTGTATGGACCAGAATAAATAAGAAATTATTCTATACAGCTAAATGTCAGAGCATATCCCTGGCAATAATTAGAAACCCACAGACTGAGTGCATGCACCAGCTTAAACAGCACTACTAGATGTCCAAGACAACCATCATCTGTCTATACAGATGTGCACATTTGTGAGACCACTGCTGGTGTTGTGTGCCCTGTTGCATGCACTCATTGTGAGGGTCCCTTATCGCTGGCAGGGATATGCTTTGACATTTAGCCATAGAGACCTCTTTCTGACGTATCCTGGCTGATCACACTGGCACCTGGTCATGCTGTGGTCATAGTACTGACCAGGCCCTGATGTCCCCCCAATATTGTAGCTGTGCATACCAGGTCCCCCCATGCAACCCTCTAACCACACACATATACACACACTCTCACTTGCAGTCACGAAAACGTCATCTGCAGTACCGATGCCCTGCACCTCTAGAAAACAACTGATAAAACATAATGGCATGGAGTCCCAGGACTACTAATCTGATCTGCATTTCTCACCCGCACATGAATCCATCCTATACTCACCTACATACAATCTCTGCATCAACAGTCCACTTCTCGAAAGATATGAACTGCTAGGGTGCCTAAATTATCTCCTCTAGCTCACACAGTAATTGTCAGCATAGCCGGAATAATCACCATTGCAACTCTGAATATTTATGTAGGGGTGCTTATTAATGTATCTTTACCATACAATCTTCCCTCACCTCTGTATTCTGTTCTTTACAACTGCATCTTGTGGTCTTCCAGATATCAAACATCTTTGTCACAGCCATTCATCTCTATGGGACATATTGCAGAGCAGAGCAGAAACATTTCTAAGTCCTGGCTTTATTCCCCATTTCCACTGGCATAATTTGGATGTCCATGGGAAACATGCAGAACGTACATGGGCCTTTCCCGAATATGTATTGTATGTCTCCGCTGCTGACCGCGCACTGTTCTGCCTCCTCCTGCCCATGTTCTGAGATCCCTGTGCTAGCACCATGTAAGTGCAGGGCCAGGGGGATTTCAGAATTTGGTCATAGACAATTTTGCTAGAAAAACATCTACACCACATGTCCAAAGGGTTCTTCGTGTTTTGGAATGACCTCTCAAGGGTTTTTTCCTCCATTCTGTATAAATGAGGAAAAATGCTTAGTAAATCAGGTTCATATACATTTCATATACCAGTTCTTTGAAGAATATTTATTTTATTTATATATTTATTTAACAGGTTTTTATACCGGGATATCCTTAAGTCAAAGCCTAAAGGGAGGAGTGGCTTAGTGGTTGGGGCAAGGTACCAGAGGCCGGAAGGTCGGTGGTTCAAATCCCATTAGAGGACAGCAACCTTGGGCCGGAAGGACTGGGGTTTCTAGTCCCACAGGTGCTCCTTGTGGTCTTGGGCAAGCCACTTAACCCTCCATTGCCCATGTTCCCTGTAAGTATTAGTGTATGTGTCTCATATCCCCTCATGTTAAATGTATCCCCAACCGCTTTGACCCGGTGAAAAGCAGTATATAAATGCAGCTAAATAATAATAAAAAAGCGGTTTACATTACAACTTAGATTTCTTACAGTGAAATAAGCAACAAGTTAAATAGAGGGAGGGGGTGGCATTCAGGCTAATAACAATGATTGGTTTCTGTTACAAACCAAAAAAGTGAAGCTTCATAGATTTCCCTCTTGTATTCTTTAGCAATAAATACAGTATGGTATATGGAAGAAGACAAAGAATATTTACACTCACAATCACCGAACATTTACAGGTAAGTGCTTAACTTTATATCCACATCTGATGTCAAATGACATTGTGTGTGCATCAGCATGTACGGGCACATGTACGGGCATCAGCATTGTGCGGGCATCAGCATGTGGGTGCACCCCATCCAAATGAACCAATTGCCATCACCTGTCTGCAATCCCATGTGCCCATATGGAGTACCACAGGAGGCAAAGCAGGGAGACACTCACAGGCCCAGCAGGAAGATTCCAAGGAGAAGCAACTCTGACAGAACCAGTACTATATAATGTCTGAGAGAGAAGCAAAAGAATGTTATGTGTGGAAACAGTCTAGCAAAACTTAGGTTCTCTCAAGATTAGATTACTGTAATACTGTCCTAGAAGGTCTCCCAAAGTATCAACTTCACCGTCTTCAACTAGTTCAGAACACAGCCGCTCGTTTACTCTCTTACTCCTCCCCTCGCGATCACATTACTCCCCTCCTCCTCCGCTTACACTGGCTCCCACTTAACTTCCGCTTCCACTACAAAATACTTATACTCACTCACAAAGCATTTCACACTGGTTCCCCACAGTACCTAGCTGACTCTATTCGTTTACAACCTTCCCCTCACCTCCTCCGTTCAGCACATGGCTACCGTCTCTATCTCCCTTCCCCTTCCTCAGCCCATTTGGAAACAACACGACACTCCGCATTTTACTTTCTGGCTCCAGCACTCTGGAATTCACTCCCATCTGCCCTCCGTACCGAGCTTTCCTTCCCTCGATTTAAGTCCCTACTCAAGACCCACCTTTTTCAACAGGCGTTTGATCTACCAGACCCTTAGGAGTGACTGGCCTTCCCACACATACCTCCCCTAACCTGTCTCTCTCCCACTTTTGCTTCTCTGTCTCTTGCTGTCCTGTCTGAGTAATGGCGTTCTTTTCCCTTTTCCTGATTTTACTGTTTAATTTTATATTGTACACCGCCCTGACGCACCTGCCTGGGCGGTATATCAAGCGACAAATAAAGATAAAGATAAAAAGATAAAGATCAGCAACTACACCAACAGATTATAATACAAGTGGCCAGTGAAACCTAAAGAAGACTGCCTGGTACATATGCTCACCCTGGTACATAGCTCAGATATACAGGTCAAAACATGAGGGAGCTACAAGTGACTTAGCCCTCCTTCAGTAGTTTAAATGTCAGCAGGTGCTCTGAGTGAAAGGGCCACAAACATGCCCTCTTGTGGTCAGGGTGCGGTGCCATGTGCCCCTAAAAACAAAGCCTATAGCACCAGTACATCCCATCAGGTGCATACTGTCACCAGCAGTGGCTGGACTGAGGCGTAGGCAGCCAGTCACACTGCTGGGCCTGACCTTTCTTTCTGAAAAGGAGTAGTTGAGACTGAGTGGTCAGGTTTAAGAAGGATTTTATTCCCCTCCCGGGGTTTTGGATTTTCAAAAACAGTACAAAACACAAGAACTCAAAATGTAGCCATGCTTCTGGCAAACTGAAGGTGAAAACAAAACACAGCTTCTCGCTTGAACAAAAACAGGAATAATAATAAACAGAATCCAAATGAAAATGCTGACAGTCTCTTCTGTGCTCATTCAGCTCTCTACAAGGCACTCTTGTCTTTAGCTAGCACAGCGAACTTATATCAGCCATTAACAAAGAGCAATCCATGTCCTCAATACAGGGATTTAAGCTACTTGGCTCTGTAATCATTGGTTCTTCAACCACATTATTTTCTCTAGGGCAGAAAGTTTGAAACCTCCTCAAATCAGTCTCTGAACTCTCATCACAGCCCTCTCCACAATAAGGCAGGTAGTTATCAGATAGCTTGTAAAAGCAGGACGGAGAAACAGCTCTGTTTAAACCTGCTTTCTCTTTGTAGCTTTTCAATCTCCTACCTCTTGTGCCTGGCATTAGCTCATAACACTGTCCTGTTCTGGTCCTGACAGACTTTTCTCTTGGAAGTCTTCTGCAGGGTTTTAGAGACATACATTCATCCTCATCACTCATACAAATATATTCAACCGAATTACTTTCCCTCTCACAGGGTTGTAAGAATTTCAAGCAGCTCTGCTTTTCAATTATATATGGCTTCTTACCAGCTGCCTCACGTTCCTTCCACTGAGCTCTGTGCCTGGGAAAATCACACTGCGTCAGAGGTGAGTATTTCCTGTAACTAATCCCTCTTGTTGCAGGTAGCTTTGTTTCCCTTTGCAAATTCCTCCTTGGCTTTCTGCTCCAAGGGTCAGGTAATCCAGAGTCAGTATAGGAATATTCTGAACCTCTGTCTGAGACCTGCAAGTTTCCTCTTACTTGCCAAGCTTCTGCAGCTTCCTGTTCCTCGTGAACTTCCTGCTCTCCGAGATCTCCCTGATCTCTCTGGTCTAACTCTGTTTGCTTTGGACGTTTTTTATACAGGTTTAGGGGTGTTTTCTTGCCCATGTGAAAACTGTTTTCCTGATTAACTGGGGAGTGTTTGCTAGCTAGGCGTGCCCTCAGACCTCGTGTCTCAGCCTGCTTTGGTTGCCTATGGTAACTGGAAAGCTTTTGATCTCCCTGCCTGTCAGAATCTGAGCTAAACCCAGCAGATTTCTGTGTTTTAAAGGCACAGGGCAGATCTTCCGTGTCACAATACATATACCGATATGTAGACCCCCATACAGAGGAGGAGGTGGTTAGAGGACACAAATATGTGCCAGTCCCATAGTGGCCAATAGTTGCAACACCTGATTTGCATACCCCACCTGTAACTTCATTCAGCCATCTCCAGTCCTGCCTATATAGCCCATCTCAGGTTATCTCTCTGAAGGCATATCCTACTCCCAACTCCTCACCAGTGTTGCCTGGCCACCCATGTGTGGCTGTCCTACATATGCTATCCATCAGCCATACCCATGTCCTTGAAGAGGAGAAACCCTACCAATCCACATACATTTACTGGGTGCTCAGGTAGCACAGGAGTTTTAGCACAGATGCATTTTTACTACACCTCAGCTACTGCAGGGCCAAAACATGCATCAGTCTCGCTCTAAAATGTATGATATTGGATATTGCACTTAAGTAAACTTGCCCCATATCTGGTGGATTAATTTATTTTATTCAATATTTATAACCCACATCATATCCTACAGAGGGACCTAGGCAAACAGTCAAGTAGGCAATGAAAAATATAAAGGAACCCGCCCCTCCCCCCCTCCCCCCCCCCACACACTAAAAGTCAATCACTCCGGTTCACAGCTCAGATAAACAGGCCAAATGGGTAAGAAGCGGGAAGGCAAGCCTCTCCTTGCCCCCCCCCCCCCACTACCACCAAGGTCAAATGTGCCGAGGAGGAAGAGCAGGACACTTTTAATACATTTAAAATGCAGCACCATCGGCCCTTTGGCGAGGCCCTTAGGCGAGGACAACAAGCTGGTTGAAGAAGAAAAGGGAAAGCTGTACAACATAGGTGAGAAAAACATATAGATTCATTTAATGTAACACTACAGAATCAGAACAGCCTTGTATGTATAATATGTCCTTGAATGTATAATATGTCTTAGCTTTCAAAGTTTGTCTCCACACTAAAGACCTCAGCTTCCTGCCTAACATTTGCATGTGATGACAAGACTTTGACTACCCCACTTATCAAGCTTTATTTTATCAAACCGGTCAAAATGGTCACAAGATTAACACACAATGCAAAGTTAAGCCTTTGAACACAGATAAAAATCTTCCAAACCCAAACAAACATTACCTAGCCTCCTGGATTAAACACTCATCTTTTCACAAAATAGGCCTTTAAGGTTGACTGTCAGAGCACACACAAATCCTGCTAGACACAGCCAACTTCGACCTCTCCAGCCTGAGCACCCCTAACTGACACTTACCTGTAACAATAATAACACAAAGAACAATGGATCTCAGGACATTCATCATAACCATAATTATGATCGGAATACTAACCTTCACATTCCCATCAAGAGAGTAAACACAACAAACTTACCATATACCAATCATTCGCACACCCCATCAACATAGAACTGCACTTTCAAAAGACAAAACATGGTACCACAAATATCATACAACATGCAGACTTGTAACAATCTGAACTCACAATCCTGAACAAATATGCAACATGTATATTCCAGACCCACAACAATTGAAATGCACTCTCATCGATCCACGCTCTGCCAGGAACAAGAATCCTATCCTAACAGACTCCTTCAACAACAATAACCTTGACCCCATGTTCTTGACAGAATTCTGGCTATCCTCTAACAATATGGTCCTACTAAATCAACTAAAACCTAATGATTATAACATATTCAACTGCCAAAAAAGGAAAGAAGGGGAGGAGAAGTATGTATCATAGCAAAAAATACCAGAGGTTGCGAACAGCAGCGGCAGTCAATATAGCAAGCATTGACATGCTCATAATTCAAATTTTCTAGTCTTGAAGGACTAGAAAAAGGGACTGTTACTTCTGGAGAGAGATCTGCAACTGTGAGTATATACTTCTGGTAATTTTCTAAAAGGAATTCTTTGTATTAAAGCTAATTAATCTGTGAACCCACTATTTTTGTTAAATCAGTCAGGGCCTAGTAGCAGCAGTTTAAGTTTAAATTTAAAACACAGAGGAGAACTTTCTGGTTACATTTCATACCCAGCAGAGAGCTTGTAGTTTAAATTTAATAGTCACTCAGGGCCTAGCTTCAGCAAAGTACTTTTAGCTTAAATTTAAAACACAGAAGAGAGCTCTCTGGTTAAATTTAGAACCCAGCAGAGAGCTTGTAGTTTAAATTTCATAAGAAGTTAGAGCCTAGCAGCAGCTAAGAGCTATAATTTAAATCAAATCAGAATATAGCTTACCTCAGCAGCACAAGACAGGGTACTGTGTAGCAGCCCTCTTTTAATAAGTGTTATTTCCCTCCCCACATCCACCCACCCCTGGGATAATTGTAGCTTTATAGGTACTTACACATCTTAAAAGACAGGAGGTGCTCTCAGGTGAAGCTCATTACCCAAATCAGTCACACACTAAGGACCTGAGATTAGTTAAGCTTCAGGTGAACAAGGTATATTACATGTATTAGGTACAGTTTTTTAATAGTATAAATATCCATAGCAACCCTTAGTAAGTAAAGAACTTAGATCTAAACACAAACTTAAAACTAAGATGCAGATAGCAGTCCAGCAGCGGGATGGGGGCTTTCCAGTCTTTTGCATTGAGTGTCACATGTATGATTTTCTCCCAGTTGGTGAGAGGTCTTACGTGTGCACTAGGTGCAAGGAGCTCTTTGCTCTCAGGGAACGAATCCGTTCTCTAGAGGCTAAAGTAGCAGACTTGGAAAGCATAAGACAGACAGAGAGGTACATAGACGAGACCTACAGGGATATAGTCCTGAAGTCCCACCTCCAGTCTGCCAGCATCCCTGTTGCCATGGAGGAGAGAGGTCACGTGACAGGAGAGCATCACCCTGGTGTGGCAGGAAGTGATCCTGTAACTAGGACCTGTCCTCCAGGTGATGTAAAACCCTCTTCACCGAAGAAGTTTCTCCAGGGCCATGTGCCCATGAGAGAAGGGTTAGGACAGCCGTTATAGTTGGTGATTCGATCGTTAGGCATGTAGATAGCTGGGTGGCTGGTGGACGTGAGGATCGCCTGGTAACATGCCTGCCTGGTGCGAAGGTAGCGGACCTCACGCGCCACCTAGATAAGGTCTTAGATAGTGCTGGGGAGGAGTCTGCTGTCTTGGTACATGTCGGTACCAATGACATAGGAAAATGTGGTAGGGAGGTTCTGGAGGCTAAATTTAGGCTTTTAGGTAGGAAGTTGAAATCCAGAACTTCCAGGGTAGCATTCTCCGAAATGCTTCCTGTTCCACGCGCAGGACCCAAAAGGCAGGCAGAGTTCCGGAGTCTCAATGCGTGGATGAGACAATGGTGCAGAGATGAGGGTTTTGGATTTGTTAGGAACTGGGGAACATTCTGGGGAAAGGAGGGGCTCTTCCGAAGGGATGGGCTTCACCTTAACCGGGATGGAACCAGGCTGCTGGCATTAACCTTTAAAAAGGAGATAGAGCAACTTTTAAACTAGATATTAGGGGAAAGCCGACAGTCGCCCAAGAGCAGATGGTTCGGAAGAATGTATCTTTGAAGGATACTACCAAAAGCAGAGAGGTTCCACAAAAGAGTAAAGTAGCCCAAATGCCCTCAAGTATGGAGCAGACAGAGCTTAAAGATCCCAAATTACCCATGTCTAACAATAGCCAAATTAATATGAATAAAATACATTCTCTAAAATGCTTGTATGCAAATGCTAGAAGTCTAAAAAATAAGATGGGAGAGTTAGAATATATAGCACTAAATGAAAGGTTAGATATGATTGGAATATCAGAGACATGGTGGAAGGAGGACAACCAGTGGAACACTGTGATACCTGGGTACAAACTATATCGTAATGATAGAGCTGATCAAATTGGTGGAGGGGTTGCTCTCTATGTTAGAGAGGGCATTGAGTCAGAAAGGATTAAAGTTTTGCAGGAAACAAAATCTACTGTAGAATCTATATGGATTGAAATTCCATGTAAAAGGGAGAAGGCAATGGGAGTGGGGGTGTACCATCGAGCGCCTGGCCAGAATGACCAAATGGATGATGAAATGCTCAAAGAAATCAAGGAAGCTAACAAAAGTTACAGCACAGTAATAATAATGGGTGAATTCAACTTCCCCGGTATCGACTGGGTCAGTGTCACGTCAGGACATGCTAGGGAGATAAAGTTAATAGATGAAATAAATGACTGCTTCTTGGAGCAGCTGGTTCATGAACCGACCAGAGGGGAAGACATATTAGACCTAATCCTTAGTGGAACACCAGATCTAGTGCAAGAGATAAGGTTGTTGGGGCCACTTGGCAATAGTGATCATAGCATGATCGCCTTTGATTTAATTAGTGGAGGAGGTATAGTAAGGAAATCCACAGTACTACCTTTTAACTTTTGAAAGGGAGACTATGATAAAATGAGGAAAACAGTTAAGAAAAAACTAAAAGGAGCAGTTGCAAAGGTTAAAGACGTACATCAAACTTGGGTGTTGTTGAAAAATACTATCTTGGAAGCCCAGACCAGCTGTATTCCACGCTTTAAGAAAAGTGGAAGGAAGTCCAAAAAACTGCCAGCATGGTTTAAAGGTGAGGTCAGAGAGGCTGTTGTTGCCAAAAAAAGCATCTTTCAGGAAATGGAAAAAAGAGCCAAATGACGAAACCTGGAAACAGCACAAGCACTGGCAAGTCAAATGCAAGGCATTGATAAGGCAGGCAAAGGGAGAATTTGAGAAGAAGCTTGCTGCGGAAGCAAAAACGCAAAGTAAAGACCTTTTCAAGTACATTCGTAGTAAAAAACCTGTGAGAGAGTCAGTTTGTCCATTAGATGATAAAGGGGTTAAAGGAGCACTAAGAGGCGACAAGGCGATAGCGGAGAGACTGAATGAATTCTTTGCTTCAGTCTTTACTGAGGAAGATGTAGGGATGTTACCCATGACTGAAGTGGTATTTAAAGGTGCGGAAGAATTGAAGGAAATATCGATACATCGGGAAGATGTATTACAACTATTAGATAAACTGAAGAGAGTAGCAAATCACCTGGGCCGGATGGTACACATCCAAGGGTGTTGAAAGACCTGAAATACGAGATTGCAGACCTGCTATTAGTAATCTGTGAACTATCATTAAAATCATCTCTAATACCTGAAGATTGGAGGATCGCCAATGTAACACCAATTTTTAAAAAGGGTACCAGGGGTGATCCGGGAAACTACAGACTGGTGAGCCTGACATCAGTACAGTGAAAAATGGTAGAAACCATCATAAAGAATAAAATTACTCAGCATGTAGATAGTCATGACCTAATGGGAGACAGCCAACATGGCTTTAGACAAGGAAGATCTTGTCTTACTAATCTGTTATGTTTTTTTGAAGGAGTGAATAATCAGGTGGACAAAGGTGAGTTGGTTGATATTGTGTATCTGGACTTTCAGAAAGCCTTTGACAAGGTCCCTCATCAAAGACTTTTGGCAAAACTAAAGAGTCATGGGATAGGAGGCAGTGTACTATTATGGATCAGGAACTGGTTAAAAGATAGAAAGCAGAGGGTAGGACTAAATGGCCAATTTTCCCAATGGAGAAAGGTGAATGGTGGTGTACCCCAGGGATCTGTGCTGGGTCTGCTGCTTTTTGACATATTCATAAATGACCTGGAAAGTGGAATAACGAGTGAAGTTATCAAATTTGCAGATGACACAAAACTATTTAAAGTTGTTAAAACCCAAGAGGATTGTGGAAAATTGCAAGAGGAGCTTGATAAATTGGAAGACAATGTGGACAAGTGCAAGGTTATGCACCTAGGGAAGAACAACCCAAACTATGGTTACACGATGCAAGGTTCTACATTAGGAACCACCACCCAGGAAAAAGATTTAGGCGTCATTGTGGATACCATGTTAAAACCCTCGGCCCAGTGTGCAGCAGCGGCCAAGAGAGCAAATAGAATGCTAGGTATGATAAGGAAAGGAATGGAAAATAAAACAAAAGATATTATAATGCCTCTATATCGTTCCATGGTGAGACCACACCTTGAATATTGTGTGCAATTCTGGTCGCCGTATCTTAAAAATGATATAGCGATTTTAGAAAAGGTTCAGAGAAGAGCCACCAAAATGGTAAAGGGGATGGAAGGATACTCCTATGAAGAAAGGCTAAAAAGGTTAGGGCTCTTTAACCTGGAAAAGAGACGGCTGAGGGGAGATATGATAGAAGTCTATAAATTAATGAACAGAGTGGAACGGATAAACGTAGATCAATTGTTTACCTTATCAGAATATAGAAAGACTAGGGGACATGCAATGAAGCTACAGGGTAAACTATTTAAGACTAATAAAAGAAAATATTTTTTCACTCAACGTGTAATCAAACTCTGGAATTTGTTACCGGAGGATGCAGTAAAGGTTGTTAGTGTAGCTGGGTTTAAAAAAGGTTTGGACAAGTTCCTGGAGGAAAGGTCCATAAACCATTATTAAGAAGGGACCCAGGATATCAGTGCTTGAACGAATACAAGTATTGTGGAACCTGTGTCCCTTGGGGAAACTGCTAGGTACATATGACCTAGATTGGCCACTGTTGGAAACAGAATACTGGGCTTGATTGACCTTGGTCTGACTCAGTATGGCATATCTTATGTTCTTATGTTCTTATAATTGAAAACAATCACATTTCATTCCTTCTAATATACAGACCCCTCTCAAGAAATCTTAAAGAACTGTCATACTCGAAACACTCTGCTCAGACAATACTCCCCACAAATAAATCATTCTACTGGGTGACCTAAACCTAACAACAGCACCTAAAGGAACCTCAAAAGCATTCCTAGATGTAATGGACTCTTTAGGATACAAACAAATTATACAGAAGTCCACACACACAAGAGGAAACACTCTAGACCTAATCTTTTTACCCAGAAAGACTCCCAGCAAACAGACGTGTCAATCATTATAAATCCAGCCTCTCCCCTGGTCAGACTACTTCACAATTAACTTTGACATACAACACCAAACATCGAACATAAATATCAAACACACTACCTCTGTACCTGGAAGATACCGCAAATTTGACAAGAAGTTATTTGCGGAGGAAATTACACCACAGCTTATGTCAGACTCCACAGATATTGACACACTCATAGAAACCTGGGCCCGATTTTCAAAGACATTTACATGGGTAACTTCCCCAGTCACCCATGTAAATGCTTTATCCAGGATTTTTGAAGGGTACCTACATGGGTAGTGTCCTTTGAAAATTCTGGATAAGTCCCTAACGCACCCTGATGCTATGCGGGTAGCATTGGGCTTGTTAGGAACATTCCAGGATGGAGTGGAGGCAGAGGAAAGGGATGAACAGGTAGCAGCAATTTTTGAAGCTACCCGCTTAGCCATCTGCACTTTAAAGATAGGCACAGGTCATTAAGGCGCAACAGCTAAGCGGGTAGCATCGAAAATTCCTGCAACCCATTTAGTCTCAGCGGCTGCAGGCACATCCAGACAAACCCGGATTTTCACTTCTGCCACCACGGAAGTGACAATCTGGGTTAAGGGGGTCAGCGGGCAAGCTATGAGCTGTCACAGCACATAGCCTGTCTAATTGAAAATCAGGCCCCTGGAACATATCTATAAGAAATGCAGCAATTGACAAAGACAACCCACGAATACCTAAGAGAAATAAAAGGAGTGCAGTATGGTACATGCAAGACCTCAAAACTGAGAAAAAGCACCTGAGAAAACTGGAAAGGACCCGGAGGCGAATAAAGCAATATGAAACTCATCATTAAAGAATCAACTAAAACTCCTCACAGGAGAGGCTATACAAATAAAATAAGGATTCCAAAAGACTTCACAAAGGCCAAAAAGATAACCAACAAAAAAGCTTTTTCACACGCAGCACCTATCCTCTGGAACTCCCTCCCAGAAGAAATAAGAACATTAATCGAAATTAAGGGGCTCTGAAAGAAATTAAAAACCCATCTGTTTATCTCACACTATGGCCCAATGGCAAACTCCCTCTCCCAATCAGAAAATGGATCAGATGACTAGATTGATAACAGAATACTAGATTGATACAAGACAAAATTGATATCAGACCAAGAAGGACACAAATAAGAACAATTAAACTTACCCAATTGCTCCCACCCTAAGAACCATCAATGCAATTTACAATGAACAGACACAAACATAATTTCATATTTTTATCCTTTAGGATAGCCCCAACTACCCATACAATGTTGTCTAGTATTTAGTCTCTGATACAACCTAAATTAAGCATGTTTTGTTTGTTAAGGCTTATACCTTCTGTATATAATTCTCTTGCGTTAGTTCTCTAATGTTCTCTAATGTATATAGTTCTCTAATGTTTCATGTAAAAAATATACTTTTGTTCATAGTTCACTGATGTTCCATGTAAAAACAGACTTGTCGCTCTGTTCTTTAACTCGTTCTTTGTAAACCGCACTTAATCCCTGGAAGGTGCGGTATATAAGTGATTGTTAAATAAAATAAATAAATAAACTATATGAAAAAACTAGAAGAGTACCATGATTCTATCACCAGAAATAAGAATATCATTCAAAACTCATTAAGTCCTCGCTAAACAAACCGAGAGAACTCTTCAGTATTGTAAAATCACTAATCAAACCTCAGATACAAGCTGAACCAACACTTTCATCAGAAGTAATTGCACAGTACTACATGGGAAAATTTGGAAAGATACCCGTACCAACCATTACAACTAACAACAACAATCTCAAACCCAACACTGAATGGATGACATTCACAATGATGTCCTCAAACCAACTACAAAAAATAATAGCTGATCTAAATACAAACACATCAGCTAATGACCCTTGCCCGGTAAGCTGGGTGAAAATATCAGTGAGGAACTCTCCCCTGTAATACTCAAAATTGTACAGCTATCTCTGGAAACAGGATATATGCCTAAAGACCTAAAAACTGCATCAATATGGCCTATTCTAAAAAACACAACATTGACCAAATCTGACCCTATCTCATACAGACCTATTTTGAACCTTCCCCTACTAGCTAATATAATGGAAAAATTAGTCCTAAAAACACATTGCAACACACTCACCACTCGACATGCAAAGCACGGCTTCCAAAATAACCATGGAGTAGAGATGCTACTAATAGCACTAATGGATAGAATAATAAGAGGGATTGACAAACATAAAACAGCCTTCATAATATAAATTACAAAAAACCCGAGGTTCCTTATATATCAAGAGATGATACATTCACCCCACCTAAAACCCTGCAAGTAAAAGACTCAATCCTAGAGGTCAAATGCCTAGGCAACACAATTGACAGCCACCTAAACACGACAAGCCACATCAGCAATACCACAAGAGCAATCTACACCAAAATAAAGATATTGCAACACCTACAACCTCTACTGTTCACTGATGCCTTCCGCATGACACTTCAAGTAATGGTGCTCCCCTACTTGGACTTCAGTAATAGTATACTCGCAGGCCTACCAAAACAAAGCATACAATGCCTCCATTTAGCGCAGAACACTGCTGCGCAAACCATTACACAAACACCGATAAGAGAACCCATCACCCCGATACTGGAAAAACTACATTGGCTCCCAATAAACAGCAGGATAAAATACAAAAACATACACACTATTTTCAAGACACTGACTGAAACACTCACCTACTTAAGAACACTCCTGCAGACCACCCCAGCAAATAAGGAAAGGATAGTGAATGCAAAGAATTCACTTACCACCCTGGCAGAATTCACCAAAGGTAACTCATCCACATCAAACAGATCCTTCTCTCTCTATGCACCAGGTCTCTGGAACTCTCTCTCAGAGACAGTAAGATCCATAAAAGACCATAAAGACTTCCATAAATATCTAAAAACATGGTTATTACAGGAATATTTCAAAACTGCAGTCACATAAACAATTACCAGAACATCCCAACAGACCCAAACTAAGAGCAATCCAACTGAATAGACTAAACATTTTTAACCCTCTTTCAAACTAAAAGATAAAATGCTGCTACAAATGCAACCTACGATGTAAATGATGTATTCAGAACAAATACAATGTTTTCACTATTCATCCCCCTGCCATCCCTGTCAAACGTTTCCCCATACAAACAAGGCATTTGTTTGGGGAAGTTTTGTTTGGGGAGGAGGCATTCCAGAGGCAGAGTGAGGGCGGGGCATGGACGGACCATGACCCCAGATGTACAGGACCGATTCTGAGGTCAGCCATGTACTTCCTGGGTTGGCAATCTGGACAGGGGATGGCAGACCCGGGCAGCGTCAGAAAGGTGAGGGGTGCAGGGGATTCCCCACAGCTCGATCTTGGCCATGGAAGGCCAGATCGGGGGTCGGGCTGTGGGGAAAGAAGATTATAGTTAGCGGCCGGGGATCATCACTCCTGAATAGAGCCGTGGTGCCACGGCAACAGAACACCATGGTACCGCGGCTCCATTCAGGAGCCTGACTGAGGTAGCCGGGCAGGTGGCTGTGCGTGCAGGCTAATTGGAATGGATCCTGGCCTGCACATACAGGCCCTAGACCCAATCTGATCCCATGGGGTATATCTCACCCCCGCGGGATCAGAATCGGGTCTACCTCTGGGCGTCCCGATTCTGATCTGATGCACAGGGGCCTGCACACACTCAATGGAGTATACCTCCACATAAATAGTTAAGTATTCAATATATGTTACATAGGCTTGTAGATCCAACAATGGTTAAAATGTTACCTGTTTAATATAAGTAAATGGTTCCATATAATATATAATCGTTCAATGTAAACCACCTTGATTTCCTGACAGGGCAGTATATAAAAACAAATTAAAAAACAAATAAATAAAATAATTTGATCACAACAGCTATATCAAATCTAATATATCTCATTAAACACATATAAAATAAAAAAAATACATCCACTGAACATTCCAACATCTCCATTAAACTAGCTACTATGTAAGTTATTTTAGAAACCCTTTTCATGCTTTGGATATCTGAAAACAGGCATAGAGATGTCCAAAGCACAGAGACATCCACAGAGCCATTTTAGAAGCCGGTTCTATGGACGTTATCAGAATGAGTACATCCATGGCAGAAGGGGGGCATGGTTTAAGCATGCCCAGGGCATTCCCTTGACCTTGGATATAACCACCTGATTTCAGTGATGCCTTGGATTTCCCCAACTGCATTGCAATTTATACAGTACCTGCTCTAGCACAAATAGGTATTAGAAAAATGCTCATTTTGTCAGCCATAAATGCAGAGGGTGTAGAGAAGGAGGTACAATCATCTTCTCTATAATGTCCATGTTGACAAAGAATACTGCCAAGGACTGTTGGTGGAGGTTTCCATTTTTCCACACCAATAGATGTCCCTGAATGCAACCTTGCATGAGATGGACATCTCCGCCCCATGGTTTCATAGTGGGGACATCTATGTGGATGCCGGCACAGGTGTCCATGTCAGGGGCATCTATGTTTCTAAACCTGGGCCAAAACAGAGACATCCTTAGTGGGGTTTTTTTTGCAAATTCTGCCTGGACGTCTCACTTGGATGCCTTTTCTAAAATGCCACTTCAGCTTTAATTAGAGTCTCAGTCCTTAAGACGTGCTGAGCGAGGACTTGTTACTTCTACATAGGAGTCTGCTAAGGAGTGAGAACATTTACTTTCTTGGAAAGTGTGTCTTGAAACTTGAGAAAAAGAGAGATTGTGAGTTAAATGATACATTCTGTATTTATTTAAAAGCCAGTTAAGAAATAGGCTACTTAAAATATTTCTGTTTGTCTATTCAGAAAGGCTAAGTTAAAAATTATTTATGTATATAGAGATAAATTGTTTGCTGGAGATGAAAAGATTTTTGCAAAGATTTATTTTCTCTTAGAAGGTTTATGTTTATTAAAACTTTATATACCATCTTTCTTACACAGGCAAAGTGGTTTGTAATGATTAAAAACTGTTAAAATTGAAAAGAACTCCACTTATTTGACAGTGAAGAAAAAGGCTGAGAGTACAGAATCAGAAAAGATAGGACAGGTACCAGTAGAGAAGAGAGATCAGCGAGCCATATAATGAATGTTTTGTAGGGTTTCAATGTTAAAGGATTGGATTGGAGTCAAGATGATACTGAATTAAAGTTATAATTAATGAAAGATAGATCGGGGTGAGGGAGTCAATGTGCAATAATATGCAGCAAGATGCTGCATGCATACGTTCTCATGTTTAGATCCTGAACTAAGGTTCCAAGGAGACTGAGAAAGATGTCAAATCACAAAGCCCTGGTAAGAGGTGAGAGAGAACTATGATTATTAGAATAGGTGTATGTTGGCAAATAAAAAAAAATGGTGAAAGGGTCACTTCTTCAAACTATTTGCAGTGAGAATCATCAAAGGAATTTGTTAGAGGGCATTGACTTAGAAGCATAGTTATAATGAGGGAGGAGTGGTCTAGTGGTTAGGACAAGGTACTTCGGGCCAGGGGTTCAAGTCCCACCTGGGGACAGCAATCTCAGGCCGGAGGGACTGGGATTTCTAGTCCTATAGGCACTCCTTGTGGTCTTGGGCAAGCCACTTAACCCTCCATTGCCCATGTTCCCTGTAAGTATTAGCATATGTGTCTCATATCTCCTCATGTTAAATGTATCCCCCAATTGACCGTTTTGACCCAGTGAAAAGCAGGATATAAATACAGCTAAATAAATGAATAAAAGTAGATAAGCCAGAGCTCAATTACCCTCCATCCTCAGTGGGTGCTGAGAGAGGGCCTGCATCTGCTGATAAGGAACCTGCACATGTGAACATATATTTGCTGAGAAATCATGTCTTAAAATTTGGGGAAATGGGAGACTGTAGGTTAATTCAAGAAATTCTGTATGTATGTAAAAGTCAGTTAAGAAATATGTTAGTATAAATGCTGTTTGTGTTTTAAAATGTCAGTTAAGAAAAAGGCTAGTTTGTGCTTGATTCTCCCACTCTGCCTCCCACTCACTCCAGGCTCAGTCTTTGATTTATAGGCTTTTCAGCCAATTAAGCAGCTAGGAAGTATTGTTTTCACCACGGGGTTTAAATGGGGGCTTTCAACAGAAACTGATTAATCCATAGTGATAGAATAATTCTAGGTTCTTGCAGTTCATTGAGAAGCAATGCTAAAATAAATGGCATAAAATATACCTAGGGCTTCTGGTTTTCAGTTATAACTGATGACCACCAATAGAACCCTCCTGAAGCTCTAATCGTGATTATCAGTTATAACTGACAGACCCTAACTTCTGCAGTGCCCCATTGATGTCATCCTTTGGATATAAGGTAGATACAGTGATCGTGTCAAAGACCCCTTCTGTCTGCATGTTGGACATTGTATCCTTGTGCGCAGAAAAGGAGTGGAAGGCAGCAGTTTGCCCACAGGGATCCCATCTCCCGTGGGCTGAAGAGGACAGACAATTGGGTCCTGCAACTAAAAAAAAAGTTAGACGAGAAGGGAAGGAATGAAGCTACAAAAAATTAAATGGCCAGTAACTTAAAAAAAAAAAGAAAGAGGATGAGGGAATGGAGAGTGGGGGTAGGAATGCTAGGGGGAAGTGAGAAGGGGATAGAGCAGTGGTTCTCAACCCAGTCCTCTGGGACCCCCAGGCTAGTCAGGTTTTCAGGATATCCACAGTGAATATGTATGAAATAGATCTGCCTGCACTGCTTCCATTGTATGCAAATCTATCTCATACATATTCATTGTGGATAATCTGAAAACCTGACTGGCCTGGGGGTCCTAGAGGACTGGGTTGAGAACCACTAGGATAGTGTCTGGAAGGGGAACCGTGAGTCAGGAGGGGTTGGAGAGAAGAAGGAAAAGTGAAAGCACCCCACACAACACACTCACATACACAGGTACCCCACTTCTGTACAATAGACAAGAGCACCCCACCTCTGCATATCACACAAAGAGACTCCCCAGCTCCTCAGCACATACACACACAAACAGACAGCCCTGTACCCCAATCCACACAAACGCACCCACCACCACATCCCACATACAGACATGCACACCACTACTGCACCACACACCCACACAGAGACTTGCTATCTGAAGCTATAACTTTTGTTATCTAAAGATGGCACATGGTGTAGGAACTCTGGCACTGGTGTCACAAAACATGAGAACATAAGACTAGCATGAAAGACAACCAGAAAAAGGGGGGGAGGGGCATGAGGAGGTCACAAGCACTGTCTCCTAAGATTCTGACCTGGCTCCTAAATCCACACAAGTCAAGGCCTGACATTGCATTATTCTGCAGCCCCCTTCATTTTCTACCAAAATCTTTTAACTGTATATGGAAGAAAGTCTGGTCAAGAAATAAATTGTCAGAAGTTTGAATACTTCTTGTGAACCTATCTGTGGCAGTCCCCAAATGTATGTCTCATTTCAGAGTAATATAGAATAGTTTTACATAGGTAGGTGTCCATTCCTCAGAAAGAAAATAATCATATCTATATAGGGACCAATGGTAAATAAGATTCTGTCAGGTTTGAATGAGTAGAACCTTTATTTTATCTTCTGCTAAGAGGGGGTAAGTATAGTTGAGAGGGCCTATCTATGTTCTGGATATGTGAGCGAGCCCAGATGTTCTGTTAGCATGAAATTTCTATGGAGGGTTCTGTAGTATTCTAGCGTGTTCAGTTTTGTGAATAGAGGGATGCCAAGGTTGTGGTTGGAACATGGTGAGGGAGAAAGGACTAGCATTGGAAAATTGTTTTATATCGTTAAATGGAATCCACCTAAAAAGTCACGATTTTTTTTCATGCCGTAAGTCCACCGATAAACCCTTATTTTTCTTACACTGGGAAAGCACCTAATTGCCTCAAAAATATACTCCTGAAATTGTAAATGATAAAGACAAAGAACTGGAAGTCCCAAATATACCCAATAGACTTAAGGGACTTTACATTGGTTTATGTATCCTTTACTCACTTAGTAACTTTAAATAACTAAACTACTCACTCATACCAAGATGTCCAACAGCAAGATGGGAACTATCCAGTTTTTCAAAGAGAATGTTTCATGTATGATTTTCTCCCAGTTAGTGAGAGGTTACATGTGGGCATTTGTGGCAAAGAGATCCTGGCTCTCAGAGAATACATCCAATCTCTGGAGGCTAAAGTAGCAGATTTTGAGGAGAAGAGGCAAACAATGAGGTATATAAAGACCTTCAAGGACAGAGTAGAGAAATCCGTCTTCTGATCTAGCAGGCTTTGTCCTGCCTTGGAGGAGAAAGGTCACATGGAAGGAGAGCATCATCTTGGTGTGACAGGAAGTATTTCTAAAGCAGGACCTGCCCTCTAGGTAATGCAATATTATCTCACAACAAGCATGTGTCTCCAGAGGTGGAAGGGTTAGGATGGCCATTGTATCTGGCAATTCAGTCATTAGGAATCTGCCTCTGTGCGTCCAGATTCCGACTGGGTGCACATGGGCCTTGACGCACACATTTGAATGTGCCTCATTGTGTCTATCCCATGCCATTTTGAATTTTGTCACTGTATAAGAACATAAGAAATGCCATACTAGGTCAGACTAAGATCCATCAAGCCATGTGTCCTGTTTCCAACAATGGCCAATCCAGGTCACAAGTACCTGGTAGGTTCCCAAAAGGCACACAGGTTCTACAATACTTGTCCCTGGGCAAATGGTGGATTTACCAGGTCCTCTTTAATAATGGTTTATGGACCTTTCCTCCAAGAACTTGTCCAAACCTTTTTTAAACCCAGCTACACTAACAGTTTTATTACATCCTCTGGTAACAAATTCCAGAATTTGAATACGCTTTGAGTGAAAAAATATTTTCTCTATCAGTCTTAAATGGATTACATTGTAGCTTTATTGTGTGCCCCCTAGTCTTGCTACATTTGATGGCATAAACAACCAATCTATATTTAACCGTTCCATTCCATTCATTAATATATAGACCTCTATCATGTCTCCCCTCATCTGTCTTTTTTCCAAGTTGAAAATCTCTAACCTTTTAAGCCTTTCCAGGCATTAGGAATATAGATGGGTGACTGGTGAGCATGAGGATCGCTAGGTAATTTGCCTGACTGATACAAAGTTGGCAGAACTCATGTGCCACTTGGACAAGATTTTACACAGTGCTAGGGAGGAGCTGACTGTCTTGGTGCATATGGATACCAGTGACATTGTAAAGTGTGGGAGGACAACTGATGATGTGTCTGTGGATGTTTGCCCACTGTCCCAGCAGGATCACTCCTGAATTACAGTTCCTGTTTTTTTGGCTGCCAGGCATCTGTAGTGCACTGACATGGCAGCTACACCATGCGGTTCTTCCTCCCTAGTGGCCTAGGCAAGTGCCTACTTATTATTCTATCTTTACCTGTTTGCCTTTTTTTCTTCCAGTGTAGTTGCCCTATTTCTGCCCTTCCTATTTTCTAACACTTGCATAGAGACCGCGCGTAGGGAGGCACTGCCTGATTGGAGGCAGATGTTAGTTGCACCCACACTAGCAGTGTGATTATAGCTAGCATGTGACTAGCACACCTGCCTCAACCACGTACCATGACTCCACCCACTCTCTGCCTTAACCCTGCCTATTCACACACCGCTCAGGTAGTGTAGCATTTTTAGCACAGTCGCCTTTGGGACACGCACTCCTTTCTACCCTATGGCCAAAACGCACGGTAGCCCCACACTAAACACCACACTACTGACTACCGGGAATTAGTAAACATACTCCTAAGCATATTATAATGCCTCTGTATCATTCCATGCTGTGACCATATCTTGAATATTGTGTGCAATTCTGGTCGCCGTAGTTTAAAAAGGATATAACGGAAATTAGAAAAGGTACAGAGAAGAGCCACCAGAATGGTAAAGGGGTATGGAAGGATACCCTATGAGGAAAGGCTTAAAAGATTAGGGATTTTCAACTTGAAAAAGAGACAGATGAGGGGAGATGATAGAGGTCTATAAATGATAGAAGTCTATAAATTAATGATAGAGGTCTATAAATTAATGAATGCAATGGAACAGTTAAACCTAGATCGGTTGTTTATGCCATCAAAATGTAGAAAGACTAGGGGCACACAATGAAGCTACAACATAACCCATTTAAAACTGATAAAGGAAAATATTTTTTCACTCAAAGCGTAATCAAACTCTTGAATTTGTTACCAGAGGATGTAGTAAAGGCTGTTAGTGTAGTTGGGTTTATAAAAGGTTTGGACAAGTTCTTGGAGGAAAGGTCCATAAACCATTATTAAGAGGACCTGGGAAATCAACTGCTTTCCCCAATACAAGCATTGTGGAACCTGTGTGCCTTTTGGGAACCTACCATGTACATGTGACCTGGATTGGCCAGTGTTGGAAACAAGACACTTGGCTTGATGTACCTTAGTATGGCCCAGTATGACATTTCCTTTGTTCTTATACAGTGACAGAATTCAAAATGGCATGGGATAGACACAATGAGGCACATTCTAAAGTGTGCGTCCAGGCCCCTGTATGCCCGATCGGAATCGTAACGCACAGAGGCAAACCCGATTCTGATCCTGAGGGGGCTAGACGTGCCCTGTGGGATCAAAATCGGGTCTGGACCTGTATGTGCAGGAAGGGAACCAGTTCAGATCAGATTGCACATACAGACCCCCTACCCAGTTAACTCAGTCAGGCTCCTGAATGGAGCCGCTGTACCATGGCTTCCCATTGCCATGGCACTGCAGCTCCATTCAGGAGCTGCGATCCTCATCCGCTAACCACACTCTTCATTCCCCAGCAGCTTGACCCCTGATCTGGCCTTCCATGGCCAGGGTCAGGCTGTAGGGAACCCCCTGTGCCTCACCTCTCATCTGCTGTCTGGGCCTGCTGTCCCTCGACATCCAGAGGGACTTATTCCACCTCAGAGGCCCCAGATGTACAGATGTACTCAAACAATTAGTTTATAGCCTGGTTCAAGACAGATGATAATTTTAGTTTTCTCCAGATCCTCTTGAAAAATCTGACAGGATTTTCTCAGTGGAATTGAAGAAAACATAATAAATCCATTTTCTTAAATTCAGAGAAACCAAAGCAGATTTCCATATTTAGACAAAATCTAAAATTATTCAAAGATACAAAACAGATTCCCAGTGGATTTTCTTTAGAAAAGGCATTCAACATGATTTGAGGAGATCATTTTAAAGAACCTCTCAGATATCTAACAGATTCTTTGAAAAATAATTTTAAAGAACCCTTAAAAGCATGAGGCAATGATATTTGTTTTTCAGTAGTAAACTTCCTAATAAGGGCCTGATCTTCAAAGGCGCTTATCTGGTAAGTAGTAGCTGTCTACCCGGGAAATGCTGGTGAGAAGGATATTCAACGGCACTGACCGCTATGGCACTGTCTGGAGAGTGCTGCGGCACTACATGGGTGGGAAGAGGATGATCCTCACCATTAATTGATTTGCGGCGATTTTCAGTCTGCATTACAAACTGCATAAAGTCAGACCATCAAAATGGCAGACCTAACTTTGGGGCATATTTGCTAAACCACACTAACTACTAGCATGGGGTTCAGTGTGTGGAAAGCACACCATGCTAAAATTTAGCGCATTGCCCCATGCTGAAAATCCGTTACTACTAATCTAGCCCGCAATTGGGTGGAAACCAGGAGGGTTGGGGCAGAACGTGGGCATTGACAGCACATTGCTGTTAGTACAGGCATAATGGCCAATGCTAAATATAATTGATGCTGTTAGTGTGGGTGCACATAATGCCACCTCAGTGGGTGGTTTTACTTGCACCCACGTGCTGCCTTACCACAGTGCCACATGTTCTCGCCGTTCCAATAGCAGGGAAATGCTATTGGTATGCAAATGCACACCCCACCCCCCCTGAAGGTGACACAGGTGTCCACACAGGTTTCAAGGTCAAAATATGTGCTACCAGCGTGATCTTTAGTAAATATGTCCTTTTATGGATAGTGACTGAATGTTGCTGCATCCGTCACTACTAAAAACAGATATTCAGCAGGAGCCGCTATCTGGAACGTTTTCTGAATATCCAGTTTCATTTTACCCATGGCAACCAGTGTTAAAATAAATGCAGACCACCATGAGCTTAATATGGACCCAAAAGAAATGTTTTTGTAGTTTATTTGAACCAGTTCTTCAATGTAACCTAATTATTTCTCCTTTAGCTAAAAAATGTCTTAGTGTTTTTTAAGGGTAAGGAAAGGTAACCAATAGTTATCTATTTTCTTTCAGAAACAGATGACACAAAAAGACTGAGAAAACAAGCCCTAACTAGTTGTGAGTAGAATTTCACAAAGTAGTGATTATTTTGATAAACATTGCAAATGTTTTGAAATCTTATCATTTTGTGATTAAATACAGCATATGCCGAGTTATAATTCACATTTGAAATATTTTTATTAGAATTTGCATAGTTTAAATATGCTAAAAGAAAAAAAGCAAATATAAATAACTGTGCCAAATCATTAATGTTTATTTCAGGGAAAAAAACAGTAGAAACTATTATGAAGATCATTTGCATTAATAAAATCTTTATCACATCAATATGTCCTCAGTTTAGTTCTATATAGTAACTGTTCTTCTAATTAATGATAGGTCATTCACTATTTTTACATTTCATAGTTTAGAACATTAATCTAAATTGTCACTTTTACAAAAGAACAAATTAACTTACAATTAAGTTCACATTGCACAATCTCAGAACAGAAAGTTACTTGGCTTTGAAAACTGATTTTCTTTCCAAGTAATATTCATCACTGGTTCCGCTCCTTTCTCTCCACACGTACCTTCACCATCCAGGTCGGCTCCTCAACCTCCTCAGTTACCTCCTTTCCCTGTGGAGTTCCCCAGGGCTCTGTATTGGCCCTCTCCTCTTTAATATCTTTCTTGCCCCACTTGCACTTATCGTCCAGCAGTCTGGGATCTCAGAATATTATTATGATGATGATATAATTCTATTTCGCACCAACTCACTCATACCTGATATAACCCCATTGAACTCCTATCTCTTGCACATCTTCTCCTGGTTAAACAGTAATTATCTGTACCTTTACCCTTCCAAATCTGCTGCTACCTGGTTTACTTTCAGTGCCTCCTGCCCCTCACTCACTCCCACCTTATCTGTTACTCTTTTCCCCTTCATCTCATCACTCCAATACCTTGGAATCACTCTTGACTCCTCCCTTTCCTTCCATCAACATATCTCCTCCTTTGTTCACCGTTCTTTTTTTTCCTTGCGCCAGATTCGTGCTGTCTGTCCTTTCCTCTCCCTCTCATCACTAACCACACTTGTGTTGTCACTTACCATCTCTAGGCTTGACTAATGTTGTTGTAGCAGGCTTGCCCCAATATCAACTCCACCGGTTACAGCCCCTTCAAAACACTGCTGCTCGCCTTCTCACTTACTCCTCTCATTCCGATCGTGCCATTCCCTTACATATGCATCTCTACTGGCTTCCTCTCAAATTCATACACAAAGTTTGTTCATAAAGTTGTCTATACCGGTACCTCCCCAATACCTTGCTGATCTTATCCAATCTCACACTTCCTCCCACCTGCTCCGGGCCACCCAGATCGGTCAACTTTCCCTTCCCTCTCCTGTACATGCACGCCTCAAATTCACCCGCCGCTTCGTATTTTTCTTCTTATCACCCACGCGCTGGAATTCACTGCCAACCACACTCTGCACTGAATTGTCCTTTCAAAAATTCAAAGCCATGCTCAAAATCCACCTATTCTATCTTACCTTTGACCTCCCCTCCCTACCCCCCTGACTGGACTACCCCCCTTCACTTTATAAGCCTTTCTATACCTAAATCTACCATGATTTACTTTTTGCTGCTATCTGCTCTCCTCTCCTCTCTCTCTGTTCTATATATTGATGGTGTTCCTTTCCACTTCCTGCTTGCAGTCTAATTCTGATTTGATCTGTAAACCACTCTGATGCTAACTGCTTGTGCAGTAAATCAATAAAGATAAAGATAAAAGTTATGGGGCAAATCGTGCTATTTTTAATTACAGTTTACTTGAACAATTTCCAACTTAATACCTGCAGAAATTGAGCCGAAAACCAAGAAAGTTATTCTACAATGTTTAAAGAAATAAGAAGGAACATCTTTTACATGTAACCAAAGAGGTTACTTGCAGCAGTGCCAATACAAATGAACTGAAAAACAATTCAGCCTGGACTGAATCGAACAATATGAGGTGCGATAAAAAAGTATTTTGACTTGTACAATAACACAAGAAGTATAACTCTGGCAGTTATTGCCCTCAGTGTCCTTCAAAGTAGTCCCCTTTTGATAAAACACACTTTTTTCAGTGTTCCTGCCACTGCTCAAAGCAGTTTTGAAATCCCTCTTTCCTTATGTTGTGAAGCTTCTGTGTCAAATTTTGCTTAATAGTCTTCAAGTCATTGAATCTCCTTACTTTCAGTGGTAATTTCAGTTTTGAAAACAAGAAAAAGTCACAGGGTTTGAGGTCAGGTGAGTACGGTGACTGGCGGACTTGCTCGATTTGATGTTTAGCCAAGAACTTCTAGACAAGATGTAATGCGTGAGCTAGGGTGTTATCGTGATGAAGCGACCATTCACCATTCCTGTACAACTCTGGCCTCTTACGATGAACTGCATCTCTCAAATGAGTCAGAACTTGGATGTAGTACCCCTTATTGATGGTTTGGTCATTTGGAGCATACTCATGATGAACAATACCCCGGTGATCAAAGAAAGCTGAGCACGACCTTGACATTGCTCCTCACCTGATGGGCTTTCTTGGGTCTGGGAGAGTTTGGAGTCTTCCTTTGTGAGGATTGAGCCTTAGTTTCCAGGTCATAACCATAGATCCTTGATTCATCACAAGTAATAATCTTTTTTATGAAATCTGAGTCAATTTCAACATCTTCCAACAGCTCCCTGGCTGCAGTCAATCTTCATTTTGGTCAGGGGACAGGAGTTTGACAGAAATTTTGCTGACACATGTCTCATCTCCAAATCAACAAGAAGAATGGACTGTACTGACCTGAAACTCATGTCCATGTCCTCAGCAAGCTCCCTGATAGTCAAGCAATGATTTGAGCTTATTGTAGCCTGCTCATGAATGGCCTTCCAAAACATTCGTCACTGTCAACACTTTGGTGGCACTCTTGGAAACGTTTGTGTACTAATCATAAACTCGAGCATGACTCATGCATTCATTGCCATACACTTTCTGTAACTTTGCATAAGTCTCTTTGCATAAATTTACAAGTTCCGGGCAGAATTTAAAGCAAATTTGCTGTTCAATATTTTTCACTCAACATAAATCTGATGAACTGCTTTTACACAATACCAAACATCATGTGATTTAAAAAAGTACAGGTGTACTACAGCCACGCTACATTCTGCACATGCAGAGCACATTACTAGGTCACTGCATGCTTAATAGCATCGTGGTGCAATGTATTGTTATATAGTTACATAACAAGTCTTCATCACAACATTTACACTTTAATAAACCGGCATCTTAAAGTAGACATAAGAACGTAAGACATCCCATACTGGGTCAGACCAAAGTCCATCAAGCCCAGTATCCTGTTTCCAACAGTGGTCAATCTAGGTCATACGTACCTAGCAGTTTCCCCAAAAGACACAGGTTCCACAATGCTTGTATTGGGTCAAGCAGTGATATTCCGGGTCCCCTTTAATAATGGTTTATGGAGCTTTCCTCCACGAACTTGTCAAAACCTTTTTTAAACCCGGCTACACTAACAGCCTTTACTACATCCTCCGGTAACAAATTCCAGAGTTTGATTACGCGTTTTATTTATTTATTTATTTATTTGCAGTCTCTTTTATACCGCGCTATTCGACATCAGTGCGGTTTACAATGAACATAAGAGTTGCACATCTCAATTTCGTGATTTGTGCTTACAATGAAACAGGTATAATAACTTGGGTATACATTAAACAGGAAAATTAAATTTGGGTATGTATTAAGCAGGTATAACAGGTATGAGTGAGTTGAGTTGAGTGAAAAATATTTTCTCTTATTAGTCTTAAATAGTTTACCCTGTAGCTTCATTGCATGTCTCCTAGTCTTTCTATATTCTGATAAGGTAAACAATCGATCTACGTTTACCCGTTCCACTCCGTTCATTAATTTATAGACTTCTATCATATCTCCCCTCAGCCGTCTCTATTCCAGGCTGAAGAGCTCTAACCTTTTTTTTAGCTTCTCCTCATAGGGGTATCCTTCCACCCCCTTTAGCATTAGAAAGAAAAAGAAGAGAGGAAGATAAAGGAAAGTTCTTTGATGTGATCCCTTCCATAACATTTTGGAAAATTAACATGAGCTGGCAAATCATTTATAGCTCAGTCAGGTCTCCATTTATTATTTCAGTCGCCTACACTGAATTCTATTACCTTCTTCCTCAAGATTGTTTTTAATAGTAGCATAAGCTTAAAAGGTTTTCATGAACTTTGATAATGTTTCTAATCTTCAAGATCAAAAGTTGGCCCTTTATTTCTGAAATATCTCAAGGAACCAGCAAAGCAGAGATGTAGTGTGAGCTATAATCTTGCTGATTGAATCTCCTGCTACTGACAGTGGGGTTGAATCATTCCCAGTATTTGTGAGCTGTGGAATGTAAACACTGTAGAAAACTGAGGCTTTGGGAATTAGCAACTGCTATAAAAGAATTTATTTCGGAGCTATGTGGGGTATTGGAAATCCTGTTCAGTATGACTACAAAGAATGAAAAACAGAACACGTAGCAGACTGAGTCACCAGAGGTATGTCAATCAAATGTCTGCTTCGCCTACTGAATGGCCCACAATGGGTTATTTGCCACCTTCTTTACACACACACACACACACACACCCTTTTTCATCTGCCATCATGAATTTGAAAACCTGTACATATTTACTCCAGCTCAGGGCATGACTGTCTCCAGAATGACCCTTACCACAGCTGCACAGTACATATTGTTTTTGGTAGGAGAGATTTTGTTGCTTTCCTTTTCTTCCTTTTTCTTATGGCTATGTTGATAAACTTAGATCAAACAAGCCATGTTGTGTTACTCTATATCAGGGCTTTCAACCATTCCTCTGGACACACATAGTCAGTCAGATTTGCAGAGTAACCACAACAAATACATGCAGTTCTCTCTCATGCATATTCATTGTGGTTATCGTGAAAACCTGACTGGCTAGGTGAAGTGAGAGGGAAAGATAACAAAAGTTACTTTTGTCTAAAACACACTCTACATTTTCTTATGGTGCTGCTTTCCCTGTAATGATTGCAATATTTGTCTTTTAAAACATGTTTTTCCTGACTCTACTTCCTCTGCAACTATTCTCAAACTCTTACCTTCCACATATACCATTGTATGTAAATCTTACATTCAGATCATTGCAGAACACACCTATACTTGTTCTGTACATATGTATAGTTACTCATACTCATATCCATCATATATATATATATATACACATTTAAATATAACTACACCACCATATGGTACATGAACTTAAATGAATGTCAAAACTCTCCTAAGATTTAAATTTAACTTTGCGCCCTTCTGGAGTTATAGATCCTATTGATGGTTGCCATTTGCATCTAGATTTGCCTGACAGGGTTGACTCAGTGCTGGGTTTATCCCAGTTCATTTAGTGACTTATAGTTTTAATTTGTCAATTGCACTCCCCAATAAAATTAAGACTTCAAGTCCCTGCCAGCAATGGATCAACCTTTCTGGGTGAATATGTAACCATTCAGCAACTTTAATCCCATTGGACAGGTGCTGGATCCCTATTTGAGGGAGGTATTTCATCTCATTTTTAACTTTTGGTCTAATATCCCAAAGTAGAGAACTGTGACAATTTGTTCTCTTGTTGTCTCTGTAATAGCAACAGTCGTACACAAAGAAGATCTTTAGAGATTAGTATTTGAATTAGAATCACTGAGTCGGCATCAGTAGTGTACTACACTTTCTCTAACAAAAGTGATTGTGTATGTGTGTTCACTGAATCTACCATGTGTGCAGTGTAACACTATAAAATGCTGATTGTCTCCCACTGATGATCAGTTTTTCAGAAGGTCCATCTTGAGGGATACATGAGGATAGTACCAAACAGAAGGCTGCAGAAAGGAAGACTTTTACTAAACAGCAGTAAGGGAGCATCCTTTTCCAAGTGGTAATGGCAGCGAAAAGGGATTTCCGTGCAAAAAAGGCTCTGGGTGTTTAGGAGGTATTACGGCGTTAAGGGCGCTATGGGCTATTTAACATGCAGTAATGGGACATCGGGTGTTAAGGTGTCAAGCGGGCACCTTAATGTCTGAAAATGGCTGTAACTCTAACGCTAGATAAAGGAGCCTCAAGGGAAGACAATCTGAAGGTGATGAATGGAAGAACAGTGGGAGATGATGGATCTGTCAGACCCATGGGCACCCTATGTGGCAGCCAGTAAAGTGGATGAGCATGTGGGAGGCTGGTGTATGGATGCATATGAGGTGTCAATGTAATATGGTGCAGTGTCAGTGTGTGGCATAGGATGTGGAACACGTGTCTTCCAATGGAGTCAGAAGTGTCATGATGTGTGCAGTGACAGGATGACAGAGTAAGTGTGGTGACATGCAGATCAGGCACAGGAGAGGTGTGTGTGCAGTCAAAATTGTGATAAAGAATACCAGTGTAGGACATGGTATAGCAGCCTGCATGAGAAGACAGGACTGCACCCAGCTAACAGAGGTGGATGGATGGGCTGAAGGACGGATGGTGGTGGAGGAGAGTGTAGTATGGGCTACCAGCACCGATGTTCTGTAGGTGCCATCCCCAGCATATCTGTACTGTGCATGAAAATGTGTGGCAATGCCACCTGGAAGGCCTGATACCAGACATGTCAGACCCACACCTGTCCTAGCCACACAGCCACCAGACAACACTTCAGACAAATGTGCTGATAACAACTGCATAGGTGTTGTCCATACTGGACACATGGGGTACATATGGACATGAGCTGAGGGGTAGGATGTGTGTCCGCATGTACTGCAGAGATGTAAGGGAGCCAAAGCTGTATAGTAACAGACATGATGTCAGACATGACTCATTTTGCCCAAGTAGGTTACAGCTGTATGCATTTCACTGCCTGTTAGTATACCACTGTAGCAGTGCAGTCATATCGGAGTACATCTTACCATCAATTGGTAATGTCTGATGTTATACTGGAATTGTACGGACCTGCGGTCAGTTGAGCCATTGTTGGGTAAAGAGATCTCACAAGGTCACATGGAAGTATCGGTCCATGAAGGTTATGGCAGACATACAATGTGACAGTAACACATTCTGAAATGTCACATAAGGAGTGATAGTGGTCCTGAAACCATGGTATCTTAGCCACCAAGCCATTGGCATGACCATCACGCCATGCCTCCAAACAAGGGCCTGACATCTGCAGGGTGAACATAATTGATCCTCTACAATGGGCTGCAGCAGAACCAAAGAAAGCCATGATCTCAGAGGGGCGTGATGGAGAATAGCATGTTTGCTGACCCAAAGTGTGGCCAGAATGCATAATAAAGTAGGAGGATGAGTGCAAGTCACAGCAGAGCCTGGACTGTTACAGGTAGCAATATGATATGAGTAACACATAGGCACAAAATGAACAAGTGGGAATCAAATCCTTGTCCCCTGTTTATGGGGACATTGCACTAAATGGTATGCTACATCTCCATACCTCACTACACTGCAGTGTTTGGATTCGAATAGCCTGCAGGTCTCTGCCTAAACTGTCTGCTGTGTGTGCTGGTGCCCCCTCCTCCAACATCTCTGCACCATGCTGACATGCCTGCTTGCTGTCAGTGGTGGTGGTGCACATTCCCAGCCCATCCAACATGAAGGTTTGGCAGGTGCCTAGGGCGCAAGGTCTGGATGGGGGGGGTCAGAGTCACACATGGATGGCCAGGTAGTCCCCCCAACCACCTGCCTTTGCAAGGACCCCTTCCCGCCTGCCACCAATACATCTCAGGGGGAGGATGACAGACACTTCTCTGGTAGTTCCTCAGGCGTCTGCATATTGCAGCTACCTGGAGGGTGACAGATGCTGGTGCCATAAGCCTGTTCCTCCACAGCTCGGTTCACTGACAGCAGGGAAAAGGGGAAGGGGCAGCCTGGATCTCTGCCTAGGGTGCCAGGGCCCTTAGACCGCCCCAGGTGTCACATCTCCTTTTTGCAGGAGTAGCATGTCTGTGTGCTGCCACTGTCACTGTGACATCATGCCAGACATCACAGATGGTACTGCGGATGGAAGGATACTCCTATGAGGAGAGGCTAAAAAGGTTAGGGCTCTTCAACCTGGAGAAGAGAAGGCTGAGGGGAGATATGATAGAGGACTATAAATTGATGAATGGAGTGGAACAGGTAAATGTAGATTGATTTTTTTATGCCGTCAAAATGTAGAAAGACTAAGGGGCATGCAATGATGCTACAGTGTAACACATTTAAGACTAATAAGAGCAAATATTTTGACAGTCAACATGTAATCAAACTCTGGAAGTCATTACCGGAGGATGTAGTAAAAGCTGTTTGTGTAGCTGGGTTTCAAAAAGGTTTGGACAGGATCTTGGAGGAAATGTCAATAACCCATTATTCAAAGGGACCTGGGAAATCCACTGCTTGCCCCAATACAGGCACTGTGGATCCTGTGTGCCTTTTGGGGAAACTGTTAGGTACATGTGACCTAGATTGGCCACTGTTGGACACAGGATTTTATGTATTTATTTATTTACATTCTCTTATATACCGCGCTATTAGTTTGGGTCATCAATAAAGATTTTTTGCAAATCATCCCTGTGTGGGCTGTGGTCCTTGCCCTCCGCTCCTCCTCCAGTATTCCTTTTCCAGCCAAATCATCTTCTACTCTTACAAAAACAAAACTTAAAAAGAGAGAATCCACAGTCCCAGTTTTGCAGCCTCAACTGAACTAGTCTCTGCAAGAGATCCAATAATCTTCCTCAAACCTGTACAGGCATATTTCAACTCCTGCTAAAACACTTTCTTCTCCATTTGCCAGTTCAATTTTTGCAACAGAGTGGACTCCCCTGAGGGAGTGGATATCATGAGGAAAGATCTACAAAAACTGGAAGAATGGTCTAATGCTTGGCAGTTAAGATTTAATGTGAAGAGGGGCAGTGTCATGCACTTGGGAAGCAGAAATCCAAGGAAAGTGTACATGATAGGGGGCGAAAGGTTGGTGTGCATGGACCAGGAGAAGGACCTTGGTGTGATTATTTCTGAGGATCTCAAGGTGGCAAAACAGTGTGACAAGGCAGTGGCAAAAGCCAGGTGGATGTTGGGTTGCATACAAAGAGGAATTACCAGCAGAAAGGAAGAGGTACTAATGCCACTGTATAAGTCACTGGTGAGGCCTCACTTGGAATACTGTGTTCAGTTTTGGAGACCATATCTTGCAAAGGATATAAAAAGACTAGAAACGGTTCAGAGGAAGGTGACCAAAATGATTTGGCGCCTGCGTCGGAAGCCTTATGAGAAGAGACTTGAAGACCTAAATATGTACACTCTGGTGGAGAGGAGGGATAGGGGAGATATGATTCAGACCTTTAAATACTTAAAGAGAAATAATGAACAAACAAACCTCTTCCAGAGACAGGGACGCTGTAAAACTAAAGGGCATAACATGAAGCTGCAAGGTGGTAAATTGAAAGGCAATGTCAGGAAATACTTTTTCACTGAAAGGGTGGTGGTTGTTTGGAATGCCCTCCCGATGGAAGTAGGGGGGGGCGGTAAATACAGTGACAGAATTCAAAATGGCATGGGACAGACACAGTGGATCCCTTTACAAGAACAAGATAAAATCAAAATAAATATCTAATTTCTCAACAAACAGGGGGTGTCCTACACGGAACGGTGGGTTCACCCCTTAACAAAGACATGGGGAGGGGTTGCTTGAACAGAGTGGCAGGTGCACCTACTCTTGCCACCTTACTGGGCAGACTAGATGGACCATACTGGTCTTTATCTGCCATCATTTACTATGTTACTATGTTCTCTTGGAGAGCATAAACAGCGTAGCCCAACTATTTCAGAGTCCACAGGATACAGCATCCTCACAAATGTATAGTTTCAATAACTGCTGAATGCCCTGGGTCAGGTTAGAATACTGTTTCTGATGTCCAGTTTCTCCGACTATCTTCTCAGTCTCCGTTGCTCATGTGATACCCTTCACCACTTCAGGTGTTCCATATGTTGCACTCCTTCTCCCTCCCATTTGGACTCCAAACCTATAATGCCTGCCCCTTTAACATTTGCACTGATACTCCTCACGTGTACATTCTGTACCTTCTGCCTTTCAGGCAAAGTTAACGCATAATGGAAAAGTTGAAAAGCTTCTGCAACACGTCTCATTTCCATCCTCCTGTGCAGAATAGTTTGGGCCATTGGCAAATAGATGACCTTATATGGCTCCCACTGTAGGATCCAAGGTCCTGAATTTGCTAGTCATACATTTCTTGAATCCATAATCATGGTAGCAGGCAATAATGTCCCTGGACTTATTCAAGCCCACTGGTCCCTGCGTGCTGTGAGTGCAGTCAGTCTTCAGTTCAGTCCAACTAAATCCTTGCCCAAGTCCCATAGTATCTCCTTTGTTATTTTTGTACCATCAACGCATAATCTGAAAATTTTGCATCTTCAGGGATCCCACTGAACCTCAGATTGTTGCACCGAGAGTGGTTTTTGAGATCCTCTAACTTATCTCATCTAGTCGTTCAGCAGCTCACTCATCTCCATTTTCTGCTCTAGGGCCCATGCCACTTCAGACTGCTCCTCCATATTTATTTATTTATTTTATTTATTTAGCATGTCTTATACAGTATACTACTTTCTCTAATCTCAAAGCGGTTTACAATTAACAAAAGTGATCTAACTCAAATATCAAACATAGGAGGAAAACATCAACAGGGAAGTATGGGTACAAGCAACTTAAGAATAGGGCAAGAAGTGAGCATTTTAACTCTATATGAGCAGGAGTTCTTTTTACAAGGGTTTTGGTTTTAGTGATGGTGTCTGCACCATAGTATTCAAGGAAGAGGTGGGTCTTTAGATTCCTTCTCAGGTCCTGGATAGTCTGGACTGATCTGATGGGTTCTGGAAGTGCATTCCATATTGTAAGTGCAAAGAGGGTGAAGGTTCTGTTGCTGGTATGTTGTGTGTTTTTAGTCTTGAAAGGAGGAATGCCTACAAGGTTTTGGTTAATGCTTCTTCCTGATCTTCTTTCAGGTGCTTTGTTGATGAGAGATTTGAGGCAAGAGGCTGATTGGTTATGGCGAATCTTGAACATTGTGGTGATGAATTTGTGTGTTGTTCTTATTGCTATTGGTAGCCAGTGGAGGTTCTTGAGTGTGGATGTGGTATGTTGTGATCTGGAGTATGTCATGTGATCAGAAATTGGGATGTGAATTTGGGGAGAGGGCTGGTTAAGTCTAGCATGGAGCAAGCCTGCACGTGTTGTTTTTAAGTGCCCTCAAGTCAGTGTCGACACATGGCAACCCTCTGGATAGTTGTCTTAAACTATGTTCAGTCTTTAGTCGGACAGCTGATTATTGATAAGAGTAGCATCGATAGCTGCTGTTACTGTATTTTATGGATCCATCTCATAGTCAGCCTTCCTCTTTTGAGTAGACCTTCAACCTTGCCATGCATGATGTCTTTCTCTAAACATAAGAACATAAGAACATACGATATGCCATACTGGGGCAGACCAAGGTCCATCAAGCCCAGTATCCTGTTTCCAACAGTGGCCAATCTAGGTCATACGTACCAAGCATTTTCCCCAAAAGACACAGGTTACACAATGCTTGTACTGGGTCAAGCATTGATATCCTGGGTCCCTTCTTAATAATGGTTTATGGACCTTTCCTCCAGGAACTTGTCCAAATGTTTTTTAAACCCAGCTACACTAACAGCCTTTACTACATCCTCCGGTAACAAATTCCAGAGTTTGATTACACGTTGAGTGAAAAAATATTTTCTTTTATTAGTCTTAAATAGTTTACCCTGTAGCTTCATTGCATGTCCCCTAGTCTTTCTATATTCTGATAATGTAAACAATCGATCTACGTTTACCCGTTCCACTCCGTTCATTAATTTATAGGCTTCTACCATATCTTCCCTCAGCCATCTCTTTTCCAGGTTAAAAAGCAATAACCTTTTTAGCCTTTCTTCATAGGAGTATCCTTCCATCCCCTTTACCATTTTGGTGGCTCTTCTCTGAACCTTTTCTAATATCGCTATATCCTTTTTAAGATACGGCGACCAGAACTGCACACAATATTCAAGGTGCGGTCTCACAATGGAACGATATAGAGGCATTATAATATCTTTTGTTTTATTTTCCATTAATTTCCTTATGATACCTAGCATTCTATTTGCTCTCTTGGCCGCCGCTGCACACTGGGCCGAGGATTTTAACATGGTATCCACAATGACGCCTAAATCTTTTTCCTGGGTGGTGGTTCCTAATGTGGAACCTTGCATCATGCAACCACAGTTTGGGTTGTTCTTCCCTAGGTGCAAAACTTTGCACTTGTCCACATTAAATTTCATCTTCTATTTTGATGCCCAGTCTTCCAATTTATCAAGATCATCTTGCAATTTTCCACATTCCTCTTGGGTTTTAACAACTTTAAATAGTTTTGTGTCATCTGCAAATCTGATAACCTCAATCGTTATTCCACTTTCCAGGTCGTTTATGAATATGCCAAAAAGCAGCGGACCCAGCACAGATCCCTCTGGTACACCACTATTCACCTTTCTCCATTGGGAAAATTGGCCATTTAGCCCTACCCTCTGCTTTCTATCTTTTAACCAGTTCCTGATCCACAGTAGTACACTGCCTCTTATCCCATGACTCTTTAGTTTTGCCAAAAGTCTCTGATGAGGGACCTTGTCAAAGGCTTTCTGAAAGTCCAGATACACTATATCAACTGACTCACCTTTGTCCACCTGTTTATTCACACCTTCAAAAAAACATAACAGATTACTAAGACAAGATCTTCCTTGTCTAAAGCCATGTTGGCTGTCTCCCATTAGGCCATGACTATCTACATCAGGCTCACTGGTCTGTAGTTTCCTGGATCACCCTTGGAACCCTTTTTAAAAATTGGTGTTACATTGGCGATCCTCCAATCTTCAGGTATTAGAGATGATATTAATGATATTTCACAGATTACTAATAGCAGGTCTGCAATCTCATATTTCAGTTCCTTCAACAACCTTGGATGTATACCATCCAGCCCAGGTGATTTGCTACTCTTCAGTTTATCTAATAGTTGTAATACATCTTCCCGATGTATCAATATTTCCTTCAATTCTTCCACACCTTTAAATGCCACTTCAGTCATGGGTAACATCCCTACATCTTCCTCAGTAAAGACCGAAGCAAAGAATTCATTCAGTCTCTCCGCTATCGCCTTGTCACCTCTTAGTGCCCCTTTAACCCCTCTATCATCTAATGGACCAACTGACTCTCTCACAGGTTTTTTGCTACAAATGTACATGAAAAAGTCTTTATTTCACATTTTTTCTTCCGCAGTAAGCTTCTTCTCAAATTCTCCCTTTGCCTGCCTTATCAATGCCTTGCATTTGACTTGCCAGTGCTTGTGCTGTTTCCAGGTTTCATCATTTGGCTCTTTTTTCCATTTCCTGAAAGATGCTTTTTTGGCAACAACAGCCTCTCTGACCTCACCTTTAAACCATGCTGGCAGTTTTTTGGACTTCCTTCCACTTTTCTTAAAGCGTGGAATACAGCTGGCCTAGGCTTCCAAGATAGTATTTTTAAACAACACCCAAGCTTGATGTAAGTCTTTAACCTTTGCAACTGCTCCTTTTAGCTTTTTGTTTACTATTTTCCTCATTTTATCAGTCTCCCTTTCGAAAGTTATAAGGTAGTACTCTGGATATCCTTACTATCCCTCCTCCACAAATTAAATCAAAGGTGATCATGCTATGATCACTATTGCCAAGTCGCCCCAACACCCTTATCTCTTGCACTAGATCTGGTGTTCCACTAAGGACTAGATCTAATATGGCTTCCCCTCTGGTCGGTTCATGAACCAGCTGCTCCAAGAAGCAGTACACCCCCACTGCCATTGCCTTCCCCTTTTTACATGGAATTTCAATCCATAGAGATTCTACAGCAAATTTTGTTTCCTGCAAAACTTTAATCCTTTCTGACTCAATGCCCTCTCTAACATAGAGCGCAACCCCTACACCAATTTGATCAGCTCTATCATTATGATATAGTTTGTACCCAGGTATCACAGTGTCCCACTGGTTGTCCTCCTTCCACCATGTCTCTGATATTCCAATCATATCTAACCTCTTATTTAGTGCTATATAGTCTAACTCTCCCATCTTATTTTTTAGACTTCTAGCATTTGCATACAAGCATTTTAGAGACTTTATTTTATTCATATTAATTTGGCTATTGGTAGACATAAGAACATAAGAACATAAGATATGCCATACTGGGTCAGACCAAGGTCCATCAAGCCCAGTATTCTGTTTCCAACAGTGGCCAATCTAGGTCATATGCACCTAGAGGTTTCCCCAAGGGACACAGGTTCCACAATGCTTGTATTGGTTCAAGCATTGATATCCTGGGTCCCTTCTTAATAATGGTTTATGGACCTTTCCTCCAGGAACCTGTCCAAACCCTTCTTAAACCCAGCCACACTAACAGCCCCCATTACATCCTGGGTAATTTGGGATCTTTAAGCTCTGTCTGATCCATACTCGAGGGCATTTGGGCTACTTTACTCTTTTTTGGAACCTCTCTGCTTTTGGTAGTATCCTTCAAGGATACATTCTTCCGAACCATCCGCTCTTGGGCGACTGTCGGCTTTCCCCTATTATCTAGTTTAAAAGCTGCTCTATCTCCTTTTTAAAGGTTAATTCCAGCAGCCTGGTTCTATCCAGGTTAAGGTGAAGCCCATCCCTTCGGAAGAGCCCCTCCTTTCCCCAGAATGTTCCCCAGTTCCTAACAAATCCAAAACCTTCATCTATGCACCATTGTCTCATCCACGCATTGAGACTCAAGGAGCTTTGCCTGCCTTTTGGGTGCTGCGCGTGGAACGGGAAGCATTTCAGAGAACACTACCCTGGAAGTTCTGGATTTCCACTTCCTACCTAAAAGCCTAAATTTAGCCTCCAGAACCTCCCTACCACATTTTCCTATGTCATTGGTACCGACATGTACCAAGACAGCAGACTCCTCCCCAGCACATAGCCCTGTCCACTGACCCTTAACCCTGGATATTCAATGCTGGGTACAAAAAAAGTGGAGTCTCTTGGCAGTAGATAAACTGTTTGAGAACCAAAACATTTAAATCATCAGTGCTATGTTTAGCTGAGGTCTAGTGCTCCACCAAAGGCTTTTGTTGAACCTTCCTCTTTATTCTTGATGATACCCATTTTCACGCTCCTGCTTGTTTTTCCAATGCATATATAGTATTCTCATATTGACAATTAGTAAAATCTGTCAATTTGTATGACATTTTTGTAAGTGGGTGAAAAAAGTGCCCTTAGTAATAATTACAAGATCACAGATGAAAAGGTCCCACAGCGGAAGTGGCCCATAGTAATAGGGTGATGGCAAGGAACAGGGAGAGCAGAGGGAATGAGGATATTAGAGAGATTCCGATTTCTCTAATGGGTGATACTATCTCCTTGGGATGCAAAGACAGGAATCGTCTGAACGTGCCTTTCATGACAAATGATGTCTGATATCTGTTTAGACAGAAGAAAAAAGAAGTGGACACACCATCTTGTCTGTGCTGGCCCTGTTGTTGGGTTCAAACAAAAACACTGTAGAAATTGACTTGTGTGTTGCCCAGTAGTGAATCTATTCTTTATCTATGCAGTGGTGCAAGAGTATTCATTAGCATATTGAGACGCTTCCGCTGGGGCCCGAGAGCTGACCAGCTGGAAGTGGCCTTTGAGTGTCCTCTTTTGAATAAAGCTATTTCTATTGTCGCCATGGATTCTGGGACTTGTAGTTTTGCTTATTTCCTTAAGGACAAAATTGTAGTTACTACACGAGTGTTTCAAGGCTGCAAGAATATTTATTGTGGGAAATTTCCAGCGCATCAAAGCTCAAACACAAACAAGCATAAAGGATGCATCTCCAACATATAGGTATTTCAAGAACAGAAGAAAAACGTAACAGAAATATCCCAGCACTGCTTAGCTGTTTCTCAGTCCCATAAACTTTCCACAGGACACTGCCCTGTGTGGTTATTCAATGGAAAACAATTAAACTGCAACAGCTGATTTTCTTTCTCACAGCACGGCTTCTTATTCTCAGAAGACAATTAAGCTTATTAAACATAAAACAAACCTTTCCAATTCTTCAGCAGGTATGGCAAGTACTTTCTATATTATTTCATACAGTTTCAGTGCTGTTCAACAATGCCTTCTTCCTTTAAACATAAAGAGCAATCCATGGGAGAAGATTCACTTTCTAAAGCTGGCAAACAAGAGTCTATTTGCATTCTTTAAACAGTATTAGAATTACTGGCATCTCTATCAGGTTTAACAGTTCTCCATGACTTTCTTTCCTCCAGAAATTCCTTGAGCTGGTTCAGGAGCAATTCAGTGTGTACAGGCACATTAGCATTAGGAGAGAAAACGTTTCCTTCTGACAACAGCTTGCTTATAGCTTCTAACTCTGAAGGCTCAGCTGTCTTGCTTTTGTCAGTGTTATAGTTTTCCCCATATGTAAGACTCTCCCCCCACCTATTATCCATTAAAGGTGTTGGGTCTGCCTTCTGGACAGTAGCTAAGGCAAATGGCTTCTCTAACAATGATTCAGCATTAGAAATGGTAGCTTTACCTTTGACAGGGTTTCTTAGACAACTGTTGAACCCTCTTCTCCTGCTATCCTCCAGGTTCTGGAATTCAGCTTCCTTATGTCTATTTCCAGTGCCAGTTAGGTACCTGCTCTGAAGAGGCTTTTCTTCCTTCTTTCCTCTACAGCTGCTATAGTCCTTGTTGCTGTATGTCCAATTGCCGTCTCTCCAATGGCTTCCCTGGCTAGCCCTCTTGCTCCAAGGTTCTGCCTTGCTATAACGTCCTCTCCAAGGCTCTCTCTCTCCTTCACCTTCTTCGTAAGGTTCCTTTCTTGCTTGCTCTTTTCCTTCCTCTCCACGTCCCTTGCACCTTCCCTTGCTTCTTCCCGTGCTCCTTCCCGTGCTTGTTTCCTTGCCCCTTCTCGTGCCTGCTCTCTGCTCTGTTTGTGGATTTAAAAAGCATTTGCTTCCCGGCACTCCCTGTCCTTCCCCCAGGTGTGACCAATCAGTGAGGAAGCCTGTCTCTCCCTCTGAGCTGGGGTGTGGCCTGAGCTCAGCAGAGAGCTGTGTTTTTTTCTTATCTGGCTTGGAAATCCTGTGCACAAGTGCAGTATCATTTATTTCAACAGGATTTTCCTCCACCTCCATCTCCTCCTGGGGATTTTCACCATTACAATATCTAATGACATTGTTATAATTGTGGAATGTTTGGGGTTGGTTTTCAGTACTGAGGGAACCCATTATAGAACACTGTGCATAGACTGTTTTCCTATACATTATAATAGGAATCACATTTCTATATTCTTCTCTTATGCTGCTCTGCATTTATACATACTCTTCAATTTCTTCTCCATTTGGCACTCTTTATACCATATTGTCTCTTGTTTGATACCCCTTGTTTTGATATAAATATATTTTCGGACAATTTTTAATACTGTGTACCATCCTTTTTCCTCTATATAAGCCACATGTGGGATACAGGGTTTCGCTTAGGAATAATTAGGATCCGATAATAGTATGCTCCTTGTTCCAACCTGCAATCATCTTCTCTCTTCGTGTTCTAAATATGACATAATTGCTGATATATTTTATATACTTTTTTCCAGCTTCACCATTTATAGAATTTTAAAGCACATGATTGGTTGTCTCTCTCTCATGGTGAGTGTTGGTCTGTTAATAATATTATTATTAATATCAATCAGTTATAACCATGCTGTATGTTCCAGTCACATGGCAATTTGTCTGTTATTGCTTTTTTGATATTTTAATTATTTCATTTATTACTTTTATGGTTGGTTTTTACCTTTTTATTTTATTATTATTATTATTATTATTGTATGGTTTATATTATTGGTTTTATTATTTACTATGTTTTTTATATATGAGAAATATGTTTATGGCTGTTTAATCTCCATGCATGTTTTTCTTGGTTTTAGTCCTCAACCTATGTTCTTATTACTTCATTTTATGTGACTATTGTGCATGTTGTAAGGTCATAGTCCCCTGAAGAAGGCCAAATGGCTGAAACACGTGTTGGGCAGACCTTGACATCAATAAAGCTCAGTTCTTCCAATGGCGATTGTCCTCCTGCTTTTTTTATGTTGGTCTTGAAAAGCAAGGGGGGTGCCCTCTTGTGCTTTCCAGATTGCACTTGGAAATCCCATTGTAAAATCTGCCTTCATATTTCTTGAGAAACAAATGTTTCAGATTGTTCTCACTTTCAGCTAGTATTTTGGTATCATCATTATGTCACTATTTTATTTTGTCAACCAATACAATGCAGCAATTTTTTTGTTTTTTTTAATATATGATATTTTCCATCCAAAGAAGTTGCACACATTAGACAATTTTAAGGCTACATAGGCTGTATGTCAGGCGCCTTCTCTGGTCCTTTACAAACTCAGACTGAAAACTCACCTCTTTGCTGCTGCTTTCAGATCTTGACTCACCTGATCTCTTTTGTGTTTTCTTACCATTCCCTCTAGATGTGTCCCATGTCTACAGCTTCTGTGTTGTCTGTCTTAACTGAATTGTAAGCACTGATGAGCAGGGACTGTCTCTTAAATGTGTCTGTGCAGCACTGCATACATCTTGTAGTGCTATACAAATGCTCAGTAGAAGTAGTACATAGGATATACAGAAACTCAAGATACATGCTAAACTGTTGATGAACATTATTGGGACAGGAATATCCTTTATCGTTTCTCAGCTTATTTAAGAGCAAATTTTGCCAATAATGATTTGTTCTCAGAATACAGAACTATACAATCCATGGATAAACATCTGTTAATATAGTATAAGTTTTATACCAGTGGTTCTCAACCCAGTCCTCTGGGACCCCCAGACCAGTCAGATTTTCAGGATATCCACAATGAACACGCATGAGATAGATCTGCCTGCTCTACTTCCATTGTATGCAGATCTATCTCATGCATATTCATTGTGAATACCTTGAAAACCCAACTGGACTAGGGGTCCCAGAGGACTGGGTTGAGAATCATTGTTATTTATAGACTATCCTTGCCAGAAGATTTAGCTAAATAAATGCAGCTAAAAGATGCAGTTAAATAAATAAATTTAAGTGGGATGTACCAGTTAAGGTTTGAAGACTTTATTAGTTGATTGCACATACATTTACTGTTCTTATTGTTTACAGCAACTTATGTTTTCAGTGTTCATCAGTGGATTATCCTTAAGCAATTAAGTGTGTCCTGATTATTATTAGAAATCTAGGCTGAGCAATATTACATTTTTCAACTGAAGGCAATGCAACCTGAGGGGATGAATGACATCTTTGGAAGAGTTTAATATAAGACTAACTTCTTGTTGTTTATGTTTTAATACTACTTGAAATGTTTGTATTGCACAGCGGAGAATGAAGGATAATATTGCTCTGAACATCTTAATATAATCACAAATAGTTGCTGGTTTTGTTTTTAACATCATTTGTGAGTTGTATGCTTCATTCCTGGTTTTCCACGTAACATAAACTACTTTAACTTACTGTGCAAATATGCTCAGTAATACTGTTATTGTTACAGAATGGATTGATATTTTAAGGGCACAAATGGTGATATATTTATTATTGATTGAACTGGTTTTGCTATACCTTTTTTCTATCAGTCAAAAGGGTCTACAAGGAACAAGGTGCACATCAATGAGAAGAAAGGTGTGCTTGAGTTACAAGGAACAAATTTGAAGTTGGTTTTGATTTTAATATAACTTAAGTTTTTTGTTCTCCATTTTTGGATTTCCATGTCACACAGACTGAATGTGTAAATCTGTTCTGTAAAACTGCTGTTGTTAAAAAATGGATTGACATTGCAATGGCATGAATGCAGATAGGATTAAAGCATAGGTAAAGTAAGCACGCGCCTATGGTCCAAATGTGTAGGAGGGAGCTTAGTTCCCAAGGCAGACTTTTTGCACTGATAAGTCAACAGCTGGCAAAAAGAAGAGTGGGGAAGAAAGGCCAAAGCTATAAGCGTCAGCAGAAATCTGTCTGTCCTCCATAACTCTTCTGCATTGTCCTCCAGACTTCAGGAGGAGTCAATGAGTAGCAGTTCTTTCTTCCTCTGCTAGTTTTCCTCCCAGAACCACAGAGGGCTTCATTTGTGGGCAATTTAGATACAGTATATGATTATGATTCGGAACCCAAACCAAAAAAAAAAAAAAAAGATAAAATCAACGCAATAAGAATGGTGGTCCCACTATATCCAAACATATATTTATTTATTTAACATTTCTTATATACCGCTTTTCATGATATCAAGGTGGTTTACACTGAACAAACTGAAATTACATTGAAGAGGGCATTATAACTTGGAGATAACTATTTTTTTTACAGGGAACATGGGCTATGGAGGGTTAAGTGGCTTGCCCAAGACCCCAAGGAGCACCTGTAGGACTAGAAACCCCAGTTCTTCCGGCCCAAAGTTGCTGTCCTCTAGTGGGATTTGAACCCCCAACCCTAAGTACCTTGCCCCAACCACTAGGCCACTCCTCCACTCCACTTTTTAATACATAATCAATGTATTAAAAATATCTTTATTATATATCAACCACAAAAAAGCGTACATAGATCTTATAAAATACCCAATGCATTTCAGCATCTGCCTGCATTAGGGGTATGAACATAAGAACATAAGATATGCCATACTGGGTCAGACCAAGGTCCATCAAGCCCAGTACCCTGTTTCCAACAGTGGCCAATCTAGGTCATACATACCTAGCAGTTTCCCCAAAAGACACAGGCTCCACAATGTTTGTATTGGGTCAAGCATTGACATCCTGGGTCCCTTCTCAATAATGGTCTATGGACCTTTCCTCCAGGAACCTGTCCAAACCTTTTTTAAACCCAGCTACACTAACAGCCTTTATGCATGTATCTTTTTAAACACATTTGACAAATCAAACATATGGCACATCATAGCCAAAAAGATACAAATGCACAAGGCTTCTTTTAAGTTCATGAGGTAAATTCTAAAACAAAAAAAGACATGAATATGAAAATCAAGAGACAGATATAGTATATGAACCTTCAAACAAAAGCTTCTTCATAGCTTATAGAAACAGAGACACCATAAACCACAAGAATGTAACAAGATAATAAAAAAAAAGAAACAGAAAACAAAAAATAAAAATGTCTACTGTACTGGAAGAAGATCTTCACTTATTCCTGAAGCAACCCTGACCAAAGGGACTGTGACCTAATATAGAAAGGTAGTTAAGTAAAAAGACTAACTTAATACATTTTTGGATTATCTTTCAAAGGTTAAAACCTTCTTCAGGTCAGGACAGTATGATCAACAGATAAAGCATTCTATTGTCACAAAATCATTCTATTGTCTGTCTCCAGGGAAGGCGGAGGGAGTGAGAGTGATGGATAGATGATCAGAAGATGGCCACGCTGTAAATATTGTACTGTATAGTTTATTAAACTGTGTACTGTATAGTTTATTAAACTGTGTCTGGTCTGACTGAAAGTATCTTATCATCTTAATTTCAAACGTTTTACCTTCTTGGACTGATTTGAACTTTCCTCTTAGGACTCTCACTATAAAATCATTGATGCTCTGCTCTGGTCCTGAGAAGTGCTCTCCAGCAAACGAGGTGATACCTTGGTCTGCTTTGTGCAGTGTGATCTTATGTCTGCGTGAATTGATTCTTGTCTTTAACGTTTGGCCTGTCTCTCTCACATAGCATCCCTTTGCACATTTTCTGCATTGATAATATATACCAACAATCATGAATAGAAACCGCTTATATTGAAAGTTTTTCCCATGTACGTAACTGCGGGTCCTATGATAAGGGTTGGCATAATTTACAGCTTGGTATATGAGTCATTGCAGGGATTTGTGCCATTCTCTTCTTTTAGGGCTTCTATCGGGAGCCTGCTTCTAATTTTTGCTGTAGATTCAGTGGTTTTCAGAAGGCCAACATTGGTGGAGCAGGGAATATCTCTTTTAGTAATTCATCTTCCTGGAGTAGTGGTTGTTTTTTATGATTTTCTCAGTTTTTCAAGCTCTTTTTCAGTCACTAAAAGGGGCACTCTCTTTGAGGTTTTCTTTTCTCTGTATTGTAGTATGTTTTCTCTGGGTGTTTTGAATGAAAAAGCAGTCTTCTTGAAGATGGTTTTGGGACTGTAGCCTTTTTGTCTGAAAGCTTCAGTCAGGATTTGGAGGTCTTTTGAATTAGAGCATATGCAATGATACTGTATCATCTTGCTTGGCTGTGTATAAGGACCTTTTTTGTATGTGAAGGGTGAAAGCTGAAATTGTGAAGATAGCCGATTTCTTGTATATAGATGTCTGCACAGATGTCTTCTTTGTTGATAGAAATTGTGCAATCTAGGAAGTTAACTTTTTCAGTTGAGTAATCAATTTTGAATCTGACTGAGGAATGAAATGAATTAAACAAATTGTGATATTGTTTGAGAAACTCTTCTTGTTCAGTCAGCTTATATTCCACAAAAATGTTATTACTTAAACAGACATATGTGGTCCCTTCCTTACAGGGTATCACCCCTACACAGAAGTGTAGAAAAGCTCACTCTTCAGTAATGGAAATATCTTCAGAAGGACCTTGTCAGCTACATCAATCAAAATAATCTTAACCCGCAAGCACTGCCTTTAAGACATCAAATCAAACCATATAAAAACGGATACATATATAAAAATAGAGCAAAACCTAAAAATGTTATGGGTTATACTTCCATAGTGTCCACCAAACCCTTATTAAAATACAGATAAAAAAAAAACCACTGAATAGCTTAAAAAATGAAAAACCTTTAAAAGCTCAATGATACAGTGAGCACTATTGACAGTGGCATATCCTTCAAAAGATTAATCACAATCAAATTTAATAATCCACATTTAAAAGTTTAATGAAACCCACACCCTGGGGTTCTGAGAAAGTGAAGGAAAAGGGCTTATTCAGATGTCTTGCTGGAACAGTGGTTGGGGCAAGTTGCCTCAGGCCAGAAGGTCAGGGGTTCAAATCCCACTAGAGGACAGCAACCTTGGGCCAGAAGGACTGGGGTTTCTAGTCCCACAGGTGTTCCTTGTGGTCTTGGGCAACCATTGCCCATGTTCCCTGTAAAATTGTTATCTCCAAGTTATAATGTCCTGTTCAATGTAAACCACCTTGATGCCATGAAAGGCAGTATATAAGAAATGTAAAATAAAAAAAGACAAAACTTCCAAACAGAAGGTAGAAGCTGCAAACCCCTGCAGCGTAATCAGTGGATAACCAGGTAATGACTGCATGCAAGAATAGAGAGAGCTACAGCTGTCACTGATGGGTATTGTATAGACTGCATCCCACTTCTGTTTATACATACAAACAGTAATATCATTCCAAAGCTGAGAGGTATATATGTTGGAAAATGTGCTGGGGATTGTAAGAGGTATTCAGGACTATATTGGCTGGAAAAGCAGACCCCTTATTCTTATCCAAGAAGGACAGGAGTGCAACCTAAATAATAGGTACGAGTACAGCTTGGTAATGAGTAGGGGATTTTTTTTTTTGGGGGGGGGGGGGGGCACATTCCTCTCTCTTCACCTTCCTGCTTGATTCTTGACTTTTGGCTGAGAGGAGGGAAAGTTAAGCTACAACACAGTGACTCAAAGAGCTGCAATCACGAAGAGCATGAGTCATAAGAACTGGAATTATGGAGTATGGGTAAAGAAGGAGGACCGGATGAACTAGGTGGCTGCCTAGAGCACCAACATTTCTGGGGTGCCCATTGCTGCTGATTCTGTTGCTCTCCGGGACCTCAAGCAGCAGTAATGCTATTTAAATGGCAACACAGAGTCTACCCAAACTCTTCGGCTCTATGTTGCCATTCCTTTTCTGTATGATCTGCTGTTTTTCTGCCCCCTCTGATGCAGGAGAGTTCAAGTAAGTTTTGCATTGCTGTTTAAATGGCACTGTTGCCACTGGAGGTCCTAGAGAAGGGTGGCCGTGGCAGCAATTGGGGCAGAGGTGGCAGCAGGTGGACTTGTCACACCCCCAGGGCCTCCCATGTTGATCCGCACTACTGCTGATTCTGGCAGCAGGGTCAGGGGGGCCATGCACACATAGCCTGTCACGTCTGACTCCCCACTGACATAACTTCAGGGGTTCAGAAGCAACAGGGCATGTGTGCTGAAGCACATGGCCTGCTGCTGAGCCTAGCTGTCCCCCTCCCCACCACTGGAATCAGTAGCAATGGGTGGTGGCAGCGCGGTGCGGCTCAGCATGGGGGAGCAGGGCGGTGTGGCACATCATGCAGGGAGCTGCTGTAGGACATGTATGCTGATGCATGTGGCCTGCCGCCCACAGAGATTTGTTGCCATAGGAGGTCGCTTAGTCCACCTTGTGGATGGGCTGGCCCTGCCTAGGGTGCATCATATCCTTGCACCAGCCCTGTATAGGAGGGATGAAACTTCTAGAAAAATGGAACCCCTTTTAAGGAGGAAGGACCTGCTGTATTTTGAGTTTCAAAGCAGCAGTGACCCGCTCAAGCTTAAGCAGGCATGGCAGTGGAGACGGTGGGTCCTCAAGTGACCACTTCAGACAGAAGGAGACATAATGGTGGAGGCATCAAAGGTTCAGTGTCTTTTTACAAGTTTCTAGTGAGACCTTATTTGGCTTACAATTCTGGAGGCTGCCCCTTCAAAAAGATAGAGTCAGTCCAGAGGCTGATATTGAAATGGTCCGTGGTCTTCATCATAAGGCATATGGTGAGAGACTTAAAGATTTCAATATGTATACTTTGGAGAAAAGGCAGGAGAGGAGTGATATGATAGAGACATTTCATCCTTCTGTGGAATAAGTGCATAGGAGGTGGATTTCTTCCAGTTGAAAGGAAGCTCTGGAATGAGGAGTGTTAAGATGCAAGAAAAAGGGGTTAGACTCAAAAGTAATCTGAGGAAATATTTCTTTATGAAACAGTGATGAATGTGTGGAACAGTTTCCCAGTGGAGATGAGAACTGTATATGAATTCAAAAAAGCATGGAGAAAATACAGAAGATCTCTGAGGGAGAGGAAGGGACTGTAGAACTTTATAGTTCTTATGGATGGGCAGACTGGACAGGCTGTATGCAGGGCCGGCACAAGGAGAAGAGGCTCCCTAGGTGACCCTCATCTCTTGTGTCTCCATCCCCACCTGTGACACCCATTGTCACTACTGACACCCTTGTTCGGTATCTGCAGCAGTGCAGTGTCACCCATTGTCACTGCTGACACCCCTGTTTTGGATCTGCAGCGGTGCAGTGGTCGCAATCAGGCCCTGCAACACTTACCTTAAACTTTTGATGCAGTGGGGCTGTTTACTTCCTCCACATCCAATATGCTGACTTCCTGTTTGCAATTTGCCTATAAACATTCTGTACCCTGCAGAGAGGCCAAAGGTACCTCCAGCAAGGAGTGGAACATTTCAGGGCTTTCCCCAGGAAACCTTGAGACCAGCTAGTAAGAACCAGACCCTCTGTAGATATTCTAGCAGAATCAGAAGAACCTCTCAGGTGAGCATGCCTTAAAGATGCATCAGAAGGTGACTAGAAATCTACAATGCAGTAGGCTTGTAATCTTTATGGCTTCTTCAAGCCCAATTGGTAAGGCATTTCAGATCGCAGAACACTTGACTTTCCCCCTCGATAGACCATCTGGTTCTTAGGAGGTTCAGTCAACCCAGATGTAGAAGAAGAATATAAGAAATGCCATACTGGGTCAGATCAAGATCCATCAAGCCCAGTATCCTATCTTCAACAATTGCCAATCCAGATCACAAGTACCTGGCAGGTTCCCAAAGAGGCAGACAGATTCCACAATGCTTATCCCAGGGTAAGACGTGGTCCTTTTAATAATGGTTTATGGACCTTTCCTCCAGGAACTTGTCCAAACCTTTTTGAAACCCAGCTACACTAACAGCTTTTATTACATTCTCTGGTAACAAATTCCAGAGTTTGATTACGTGTTGAGTAAAAAATTATTTTCTCTTATTAGTTTTAAATAGGTTACATTGTAGCTTTACTGTGTGTCCTCTAGTCTTTCTGGGCCTGATATTGAATTATGATAGCTATGCACCAACCCTTAACCCCAGATATTCAATGCCGGGGTCATATGTGGCCCCGGCATTGAATATCCGGGTTTGCTGCACAGCCTCCCATCTGCAGTCGCTAACCGAGCAGCAGCGATATTGCATGCTGCTTGATTAGCCCCTGTGGCTAAAAGATAGGTGAACTTTTCTATGCCTATCTTTTAGCCTCAGGTTACTAACTGGGCAGCATGAAATACTGCCACCACCCGGTTAGTGACTGTCGCTGCCTCCCCTCCTCCCTAGAATGCTCATGACACACCCCAATACTAAGCGGTTAGTATTGGGGCATATAAGGGAGAAGATCGTGTATATCCCATTGCGTGGCATTTACACAGTTTACAAGGCTGTAAACCATTTAAATGCCTTTTGAATATGGGCCGTCTACTTTTTGATAGTGTAAAGAACCGATTTACATTTAGCCATTCCACTCTATTCATTAATTTATAGACCTCTATCATATCCCCCTCAGCTGTCTCTTTTCCAAGTTGAAGAGCCCCAACATTTTAAGCCTCTCCTCATAGGTATATCCTTCCATCCCCTTTACCGTTTCAGTAGGCTTAGAGACCTGGGAACTTACTTGGATTGGAAAAGCTGGATCTCACTTATCACAGGTCTGCTCAGCACAGCCCAGCCCTATATTTTGCCAGGATGACCAGCACAGCTCAACACCAAGATTGTGTGGAAGGCACTAAATTATGCCAGCAGGACCAACACAGCATCAATTTGGTTTGAAAGCCCTAAATTATGCCAGAAGGACCAGTATAGCAACAAGATTGACTGGAAGATATTGAAAACCCTAAATTATGCCAGGAGGAACAACACGGCACAGCACCCAGATTGGCTGCTAAACAGAAGAGGAGAGTCAATACAAGAGGAGAATAGGTGGCATGAGCCCAGGCCATAGGAGTGGGGTGAGCTCAGCTGAGCTGTGTTCTCACAAGTTAGCATTGTCTCACTGAGGAATTTGGTCCCAACACAGGAACATTAAGCACTGAGGATGATCCTCCCAAAGTGGAAGAAGCATTCAAAGAGTGCATTTAGGAAAATCTAAAGGTTTCTTAGCTGATAGCTCAATAAATACAGTTTCTTAGTCAATAAGTAGAATACTGGAGGATGAGAGACATAAGGGCGATCTGCCACTCCATGATAGCTAGGACTGACTTGGCTATCAAACTAGCTAGGCGTTGTTGTGTCTGATGATCTTAAAGTAGCTAAACAGGTAGAAAAGGCGACGGCAAAAGCTAGAAGGATGCTTGGGTGCATACAGAGAGGAATGGCTAGCAGAAAAAAGGAGGTGATAATGCCTCTGTATAAGTCTTTGTTGCAACCTCATTTGGAGTATAGTGTGCAATTCTGGAGACTGCACCTTCAAAAGGATGTGAACAGGATGGAGTCGGTGCAGAGGGTGGCTACTAAAATGATTAGTGGTCTTCATTATAAAGCATATGAGGACAGACTTAAGGATCTTAATATGTACACCTTAGAGGAAAGGCGGGATAGAGGTGATATGATTGAGATGTTTAAATACTTCCGTGGCATAAATGTTCAGGGAGAGAGCCTCTTTCAATTGAAAGCAAGTTCTGCTACGAGGGGACATGGGATGAGGGTGAAGGGAGATAGAATCAGGAGTGATATGTGGAAATATTTCTTTACGGAAAGAATGGTGGATCCGTGGAATAGTCTCCCAGTGGAGGTAGTAGAGATGAGGACAGTAACTGAATTCAAAAAAGCATGGGACAAACACAGAGGATCTCTAAAGGTAAAAAGGGGACTGTTATAGTTGTTGATATGGAAGGTCAAACTAGATAGGCCATGTGGTCTTTTTCTGTCATCATATTTCTATGTTTTTATCCCCTTTCTCTGTCAGTGTTCCATGCTCATCCCTTCTGATAGAAATTCAGTTCTTGGTCTAGGGTACAACAGTAGCTGTGCTTCTCTACTAGAACCTTCAAACAAATACAGCAATGAAAATTTGAAAAGAACTCTGGAGAGAGAGTGTAAGGCTTATCAATGGCGGTAGATGGTTATTGTACCCCCATCATGCTGTGTTCAGTTTATTTCAGACTTGGGTTGCTAGGAACTGCATGTCATAGCAGGTAACAGAACAGAGGTTTATAATAACAAGTTTGAGGCACCCACAAAGGTGAAAAGCAGGAGGACAAAGAGGAGTGGCCCATGAAAACCAGAGCTGACTGGTCACAGAATCATACAACTACAAATGTGACAGCAAACCAGCATGGAATTTAACAAAGGTGAGAGTCATATAATGACAAGCTAAAAACATATACAAATGGAAGCTACAGAAGGGGGTGGAGCTATCCATGGATTGTAATGGTCGCTTGAATGGCTCGCTCCTGGGGCTGAAAAGACTCCTTTACCACCATCCTCCTTCCACTGCCTGAAAAACTCCCCTCAGAGTTTGACATGGTGGGTATCAAACCAGCCAAGTTGGAGTTTCCAGCATTGCAACCATCCGGCTCTAAGCGCGCAAAACACGATCCACCTTCACCTGCTAAAATGCATTGAAGCAAATTATATTTGAAATCAGGCAAGTAAAGGAACTTGTGACAACTAATGGGGAAGCCCTAGCGTCATTTTGTGTCAAATGCAGTTCAGTTCTTTATCTCTAAGGATGGGTCATGCCAAAGCTACCATGTTATAACAAAAAAAAACCCCACTCTACCCAATTGAATCACAAAAACAAAAATAGAGTGTATACAGAGCAAAACAAAAAATGTGAAAAAAAAAATTTTGTCGGAAGGCAGCCCTGAGGATGAAACTAACCTCTTGAAGCTGTAACTTCCATTTTAATCAGTGTTCAATAAACCCTGTGAATAACTGAATAAGGGTTAACACTAAGGTAAAAACACCATAATAAGGCATGACCTTAGACAATAATTTAAAATGTAAGAAGGTAGGAAAACTGTGGTACTTATCCAAACCGTTGTATCCCCTCCACGATCATATGCTTTGCGGGGGCAACAAACAGCAACCACAGAAATCCAAAATCCAAAGTCCTTGTAATGAAAGGCACATCAGCAGCAAATTTTCAAAAGGACACAGCACTGCGCTTCGGGTGAAAACCAATTTTGTACATACGGGGAGACCGGGAGCAATCCTTGCAGCGACTTGAACAAAAGTGGATTTTTACCTGAAACACCGTTGAACCTTTGGGTTTGAACAGGGAATTGGACTGGGTTAGTATTCTTTAAATTTAAATTTAGATTTGGATTTATCTAATTCATTTTTTGGACTTTGTACTCTGGTATCAACAGTCTTTTACAATGTTTTAAGTAACACTTTTTGCTATTGGCCCACCACGGAAATTTAAATCGGCTGCTTGGCTTAGGATCATCAACGAGCATGCGCCGGCGTCTCAGAGATTGGGAGATGCTGTGGTTCATTTTCATGGCAGTTTCTTCAGAGCGTTGATACAGGGCATGTACAAAATTGGTTTTCGCCCGAAACGCAGTGCTGTGTCCTTTTGAAAATTTGCTGCCGATGTGCCTTTCATCACAAGGACTTTGGATTTTGGATTTCTGTGGTTGCTGTTAGTAGCCCCCGCAAAGCATATGATCGTGGAGGGGATACAGCGGTTTGGATAAGTACCACAGTTTTCCTACCTTCTTACATTTTAAATTATTGTCTAAGGTCACGCCTTATTATGGTGTTTTTACCTTAGTGTTAACCCTTATTCAGTTATTCACAGGGTTTATTGAACACTGATTAAAATGGAAGTTACAGCTTCAAGAGGTTAGTTTCATCCTCAGGGCTGCCTTCCGACAAAATTTTTTTTTTCACATTTTTTGTTTTGCTCTGTTTACACTCTATTTTTGTTTTTGTAAAGCTACCATGTTGGCACAATCAGAACGACTTCAAATAGTGGAAAAAGACTTAAAACAATTTGCTGTATTATAAAAGCAGCTTGAAGATTTAAATAACCGATCTAGAAGAAACAACTTTCAGCTGTTGGGGGATCCCCGAAGGATCTGAGAGCTCAGACCCCATTCGATTCTTGGAAGATCTCATTCCCAGCTTCTCCATCTTGATTTCCAGCATGCCTTTGAACCTGAGCATGCCCATCGTTCACTGGCTCATCACAGCGCGCAGGGCAAAGCCCCTCAACCATTTGTTTTGAAAGTCCCATGTTATCCTCAAGTCTTGCACATTCTACAGGTGGCTAGAGCTCAGGATCCGGTAGTTTATGATGGTCAAAAAATGTCTTTCTTCCCAGATCTCAATAAAACATGGTGGATCGGGAGACACAATTGCTTGCTTTAAGGCCAAAACATCAAAAATTGCAAGCCCGTTATGGGCTCTTTTACCTAGCCCGGATGCAAGTGACAATTTATAACCACACAGGATCCTTTAAAGATCCTGATCAACTTAAAGCCTTCCTACAGGAATTTGATTCTATGGATGTAAATTGAAAGTTTCAGCATGTTCTGTGGTTTCCTAAGGTCTGATTTACCCAATGGGTTTTGCGAAGTCCTGCAGATACTAAGGTTTCATATGGTTGTTCCTTTCTAAATATTGTGGTTGATAATAATAGTTTGCTGTTCTAAATTGTGTTTTGCATAATTGCATTACCTTAAGGTGAATTAAGGAGGGATTTTGTATATATATATATTTTTTTTTCAAATTCATGATTCGTATGGTGGGGAAGGAGGACAGGGCATTTAAAGCCTTTTTTCTTTTGCGACCCCAGAGATCCAGGGGGATGTTTCTTTCAAGAGTTGAAGTATTGATGTCCTGTTCATTTTCTGTTTATAATTTACCCCTCACCTGACTCCATCAGGCTTTATATCCTTATTATATTGCTAAACTGTGCTATGGAGATTCCTTACAGCCTTTCTGTTTTGTGCCAATGTGTAAGCATGAAGCTGGTTTTACCCTCTGTATGAATATTGGATACTCTTCACCTTATAGGCCCAGTGCATGTATTTTGTGATGGCTAATAACCTGATATTTTTATTACTCAATGTCAAAGGTATCATTAACCCTATGAAGTGTAAAAAGATCCTGCTACACTGCAAAAGACAAGCAGCTGATGTTATATTTCCACAAGAGACACATTTATCAGTGATAGAGGCACAAAGATTTGGTGGAAGCCCCTTTATCTTTATTGCTTGCTCACAAGCTCTCTGTAAAAGGAATGAGGTTGTGATTCTTTTACGATCTACTCTTGCTCCAGTGATCCTTCAATCACAATCTGATCAAGATGGCCGTTGGATGAAAACGATAGTACAGATTGCTCAAATGCAGTTGGTCCTGATCAATGTTTATGGCCCTACCATAAACTGCCCTGGCTTCTATCATGGTCTTACCTGGGTAGCACTGAAGCACGCTCAATTTTCTTTAATTATTGAGGGTGATTTTAATTTAATCCTTGACCCCATTCTAGATTGTCAGTCTAGTGCCCCATATTGCCCAAAAAAAGCTCAACAAGCATTGACTGTTAATGTAGCTGGGTTTAAAAAAGGTTTGGACAAGTTCCTGGAGGAAAGGTCCATAAACCATTATTAAAAGGGACCCAGGATATCACTGCTTGACCCAATACAAGCATTGTGGAACCTGTGTCTTTTGGGGAAACTTCTAGGTACTTATGACCTAGATTAGCCACTGTTGGAAACAGGATACTGAACTTGATAGACCTTGGTCTGACCCAGTATGGCATATCTTATAAGAACATATGACTACCTTTTTAGAGGAGGTAGAAATAGTAGACCCCTGGAGATTATTAAATCCCACAGAAAAAGATTTCACTTTTTTCTCCCTTCCCCATAGCTCCCACTTTAGAATAGATCTCCTTTTACTCTCTAAAACTTTACTTCCCTATTGGCTTGATATGAAATACTTGGAGTTAGAGTCTCAGATCATGCCACTATCTTCTTAACACTTAAAGCATCGGTGGGCTCTCCATCTTCCCCACCTTAATGGCCGATACATTTATTTCTGTTATTTGTAAAGCCACCCTTGATTATTTTGAGCTTAATCAGATAGAAGACACTCTGGGGTAGGCCTGGTGGGAGGCTTATAAAACTTCCCTTTGATCCACAATCACAAGTTACTCCATACAAGCGGCACAGGAACATAAAAAAAGTTTAGCCCTTCTAAGTGACCAAATTAGGGAAGGGGAATGGATTCTTCAAGGGAAAACTGATCCTGCCATCTTAAATTGCAGAAAACCCATTATCAGTATAACCTCCTGCTTAGTCAAGAAGTTTCACAGATTGTCACTTTACATAATAGTCAATACTTTGTGGAAAACAATTGAGCTGGAAGACTGTTAGCTCGTGACAAAATGTCACATGCATCACAGCCTGAGGAGTCAGGGAGGGGATTTGATCACGAATACTGAAGACATTCTTGACTTCCTTCATACCTTTTATGGTATGTTATATACATCAGAGACACAGTCTACTACAGAGGCATTTGAGCATTTGATGCACTCTGTTAAGCAACCTACTCTAGCTGCATCTCAAGTCAAAGATCTTGATGCCCCTTTGCAGCTTTCTGAAATTCTTGATGCTCTTCTACTAATCTCATCTGGTAAAGCTTCATGCCCTGATTGTATCCCATCAGAATTTTATCAAGTTTTCAGTTCGGAATTACTCCCCCATTTATTGAAGTATTTTAATCTGTTACTGCAGCAAAGCCCTCAAATTGGTTCTTTTGCAGCTGCGATGGTGGTGGTACATAAGAAGCCAGGTCGGGACCCCCAGCTGGTAGCAAACTACAGCCCATATCTCTCCTAAATTCCAATTATAAACTTAAAGTATTGGCCAATCGTTTAAAGAAAATTCTCCTGACACTTACAGTATACATCTTGAGCAGTGTGGATTTGTTGAAGGCCGCTATACCACTGATAATGCCTGACTTTTATGTAATATCAGGGTTACCTTTTATCCCTAATTCTATTTAATTTAGCTAGAGCCTCTGGCTTTGCTAATCAGGCATTCTATTAAAGGGGTGCGATATAAAGATCTCCACATTAAATTGTTGGCGTATGTGGATGATTTGTTGCTATTCATGAAACCCTCCAATATTCCCTTTATGTTATTCCTTATTGAACAATATTCACAGCTCTCAGGGTATTGAATTAACTGGTCGAAATCCATCACATTCTCCCTCAGTGATTGGGTCAATAAGCAACAACTAGTGCCTTATCATTTTCAAAGGGCAGACTCCAGTGTTAAATACTTGGGAATAAAATATTTTTCTGTACTACTGGAGACGGTTAAACAAACTTCTATCTCCTGTTTAGATACTCCTCAGGCTTGCATAGTCCGATGGACCCCATTATATTTGTTGTGGTGGGGGCATCTAGAAACAATGACAATGATATTGGTCTCTAAGGTAAATTATTTGTTAGCAATGCTCCCCATTCTTTTCCCAGACTCGTTCTACAAAAGAGTAGAAAAATTACTGCTTTCTTTTTTATGGAAGGGTGACCCCCCCCCCCCCCCAGAATTGCTAATTGGAAATTGAAACTTATGAAAACCGAAGGGGGGGGGGGGTGCATTTCCCTGATATTAAAAGTCCCATTTAGCTCATATCCTCAAACAATGCGCTCTTTGGGTTTCCCCTCCTTTGGGTCCACATTGGAATTGGCCCTGTGGACCACCCCTTCCCACCCTAACTCTGCCTTCGTACTGCCCCTTTCCTTCCCCTCTCTAGCCTCCCCTTGTTCATACAGGGAGGTTAGCTGGGTACGCAGAGGGGGCCAAATAGTGAGGCTGGACGTTCCAACGAGGATGTCCATCCCCGCTATTCACAGCTTGAAATAACCCCATAAATGTCTTCAGACATGGAAGCCACTGGATGAATTTGTACACAAAATATGCTGATTTACTCCTTGGTTGTTATTCCTTGATATGATATTTCATAGACCTGCTTTTTGGGGTCTTCCAGCCCAGCTATTAGTTTAAATCTCTCCAGGTAGAACCAGGGTGGGGGAAGGGCTGGGGGGTTAGTTGTCTTACTATTCTTATTATTTGTATTATTTGTGTTTGTCTTCTTGTTCTATATACATATAATTTATAAATGAAGGTTTTTTTAAAAAAGCAAATGGAACCCACAATCTCAAAAAACTAGATGTATGAACAAGAAAATTCCTCCTTGCCCATGAAGTAATTTATAAGAACCAATATATGCAGAGACTGTATTTAACATCCCTAGAGCCACAGGAGAACTGGGCCTCAGAGAAATTGATTACACTGGTCTACAAGTTTTTAAAAGTTGTCTCCTTCAGAGGCAAAATCTGCCATTTTTTATGGATTTTGATGCTCTGAATTCAAAAATGACAAAACCACTGATTTGCTACTGTTTCCAAAATACCTAAGCTTTTTCATTTTACGCATATATATAGCATGTAGGTAGCATGTTATAAATCTAGGTCTTTTCATGTATTTATGGTTGCCATATATATAACCTTGATAATATTTCATCTGACATCTTTGTTTAAAAGTTTAAAAATCAGCCAATGGGTTATTTAAATACAATTTATTTAAAAAGTTAGCATGAAACAGAAAGCAAGAAATGACTATGTATGCATTAGTATTCATTTCAGACCTTATTCAGTGTCTACTCAGTGTTTCTTGGCTTGTCTCTTGTATTCTGTAAATGGAGTATCTCTTGTCACTGTCCAGCAATAGTCTGCAAGCATTAACGGGAATGGACTGTAGAGGACAAAAGCCAGACTGCAGTGGATTCAGAAGGGCTTGAGAGGAAAAAAGTCAAGACAGTAATGGTGAGTTGCTCATTTAAGTAGTTTTCGAAGCAAAGGGGAGCAGAGAGATAGGCCAATAATGGGAAGGACAGGTAGGATCTAGTGAAGGCTTTTTGAGGAGAGGTGTGACCAGAACATGGGGTATGGAGCTTTAATTGAGATAGTGAGAGCCACACAGAAAGGTGGGTTACTGTTGAAGACTTCTCTACAGCTTCTAAATTTAGGAGTTTAGTGAAATTCTAAGAAAATATTTAGGAGCCCAATATTCAGCAGCAGCGACTAGCATGATTATTGCTGAAACCTAGACCTGGATATTCAAAGCCTATTTATATCCAGCCATCGGCATTGAGTATCTGGGTCAGCTGGATAGTCAGGAAGCTAACTGGGCAGCGTTGATATTCATCCACTGGTTAGCTTCAGTGATGAAAATAAGGCAAACCTTTACTGCCCCTGACTTTTGCCTCCGAGGGATTACTGGGCAGTGGCTGAATAACACCACTGACCGGTAATCACTAGGTGCTATCCCTGCTTCATCTCCAGAATGCCCAATGTTAGCTGGTTAGCATTGGGATGCCTAGCAGTAGCACCCACACATATTCAACGGCATTAATTATGTTAGAGCCTCTGAATATCCCATTCCTCGTTATTAATATAGTTAGTAAATCTGCTAACTGCTTAATCGTTTTAAAATATCAGGCCCTAGGCACTTAGCCCTAGTGCATTTTCAAAGAGGACAATTTAGGAGCATAACTCCTTTGAATATCGGCCCCATAGTGCATTTAGACTTTTAGAAAGCATTTGACAAAGTCCCCCATCAGAGACTCTTGAGGAAGTTAATAAATGATGGCATAGGAGGTAATGTCCTATTGTGGAATGGAAATTGGTTGAGAGAAAGAAAACACAGTAGGGATAAATGGTCAATTTTCTCAAAGGAATAAGGTAAACAGTCAAGTACTCCAGGGATTTCTATTTGGGCAGGTGCTTTTTAACATATTTGTATATGATTTAGAATTTGGAACAAGTAGTTAGGTGATTAAATTTGCAGATGACACCAAATTATTCAGAGATGTTACATTGCATGTTGGCTGTGAGAAAATGTAGAAGGATCTTTCGAGGCTGGGAGACTTGCAACTTATTCCTTTACTGCAGAGCACCAGCAGTGGTCTCTGGTGATGTTTAATATCATATTAATTTGAGTTTTCTCTCACTAGGCTTTGATGGCCTATTTTTATGCAGGAAGGTGAAGAACACTTAGGGGCATGCTTACTAAAGGTTAACACGCATTAATTAAACTTAACCCATGTTAAATGCTACTGCAGTCCTTTCATTTCCATGGGCCAGGGCAACACTCAAAGCACTTTAACTTTTGTTGGCATATAATAATCTTTAATAAATATACCCCTTGGGGTTTATTTCTGCATTCATTTTCACTTGTTCCCTTTCTTTTTGGTGTTTTTCTTTTTTGAGTTAACTTTAAATCATTTATTTACTTTTTTTTCAATATCATTTTTATTTTTACCTAGTCTAAGTATTTTATTCCCAAGTCTCCTGTATGGAGGTGGCTTCAGGCTGACAGTCCAGCTTCAAGGAGAGTTGCTGATCAGCCCCTGACATTGGCAGTAATGCCAAAATATTTTGGAATACTGATTGAATTGCTATTACCAATGGACTTCCTGTGAAACCACCATCCTTCGATAAATTTGTAGTTTTGGTGTGATTTATAATCAAGGTGTTTATTTTTTCCTACTAGTTCATTCTTTGCTTGGATTGCCATTGAAAATATCAATACTAAGAATATCTTAATCCACCCGGATTAAAAATATCAATACTGAGAATATCTTAATCCACCCGGACAGCAGTGGCAAAAGCTCCCCCGATCAGGGAAAAGCAACCAAGCGGGAAACCGTCCTGCTTGGCGGCTCCTGCCCAATCGTGGCAGTGGGAGCAGTACAAAAGGGAGAGCGCACCTCCGGCACCCTCCCAAACCACCCGGACAGCAGCGGAAAAAGCTCCCCCGATCGGGAAGAAGCAACCAAGCGGGAAACCGTCCCGCTCGGTGGCTCCTGCCCAATCGGGGCAGTGGGAGCAGTACAAAAGAGAGAGCGCATCTCCGGCGCCCTCCCAAACCACCCGGACAGCAGCGGCAAAAGCTCCCCCAATCGGGGAGAAGCAACCAAGCGGGAAACCGTCCTGCTCGGCGGCTCCTGCCCAATCGGGGCAGTGGGAGCAGTACAAAAGGGAGAGCACACCTCCGGCGCCCTCCCAAACCACCTGGACAGCAGCGGCAAAAGCTCCCCTGATTGGGGAGAAGCAACCAAGCGGGAAACTGTCCCGCTCGGTGGCTCCTGCCCAATCGGGGCAGTGGGAGCAGTACAAAAGGGAGAGCGCACTTCCGGTGCCCTCCCAAACCACCCGGACAGCAGCGGTAAAAGCTCCCCCAATCGGGGAGAAGCAACCAAGCGGGAAACCATCCTGCTCGGTGGCTCCTACCCAATCGGGGCAGTGGGAGCAGTACAAAAGGGAGAGCGCACCTCCGGCACCCTCCCAAACCATCCGAACAGCAGCGGCAAAAGCTCCCCCAATCGGGGAGAAGCAACCAAGCGGGAAACCATCCCGCTTGGCGGCTCCTGCCCAATCGGGGCAGTGGGAGTAGTACAAAAGGGAGAGCGCACCTATGGCGCCCTCCCAAACCACCCGGACAGCAGCGGCAAAAGCTCTCCTGATCGGGGAGAAGCAACCAAGCGGGAAACCATTCCGCTCGATGGCTCCTGCCCAATCGGGGCAGTGGGAGCAGTACAAAAGGGAGAGCACACCTCCGGCGCCCTCCCAAACCACCCGTACAGCAGCGGCAAAAGCTCCCCCGATCGGGGAGAAGCAACCAAGCGGGAAACCGTCCCGCTCGGCGGCTCCTGCCCAATCGGGGCAGTGGGAACAGTACAAAAGGGAGAGCACACCTCCGGCGCGCCTGCGCCTGAGGGCCTCGCCAGAGTGCCCTTTGGCGTGGCCCTTAGGCGAGGCACGCAGGCGACAGAAGAAGCAACCCCACAAAAACCGCCAAAGGACAACAACCAACAAACAATAACAATCAAGAGCCAACACATCACAACCAACTCAGAACACCTTGACCAGAAAGGTGCAACCAGACCCTCAACTTCCACAACTTACTAGTAAGTTGACACCAACCACCATGGCCACATTCACCTACCTCCCTGTAGTCCTCCTTATCACCCAACTCATCCCCCAACAAACAGGGCCACTTCATGGACCTTGTTCTGACCCAGTATGGCATATCTTATGTTCTTATATTTTTATGGAGAGAGGGAGTGGGATGGCATTGATAGGAGAAAGATATCACACAGTTAACATCAGTAGGGCTGACAAATCAGAAACCTGTGCAACATGTCATCACATTTTAGCCTGTCACACATCAGCCAGGGATCAAGAGTCACTCCCCCTCCTGAGTGGTAGAAGTGGAGCTATCATAGCCTGAAACCCCTGTGATGACATCATCCATGAACTGGAGGACCTGTTCTCCAGGGAGTTCAGCTGCAGCTGCTGCTCAGGTGGAAGCTTGTGGTTTGCTGTCTTCACCTTTGCAGCCTGCCAAACCACCCACCACTTTTTTTTAGGTCTTTGATATTTCTGTTATGGCAGTGCATGGCATTGACCCTCCTAGCTATGCCCTGTCATCCCTGTTGTTAGGTGCTTGCATCCTCCAATGCAAACAGGGTGGCATGGTGCTGGATGATGAGCCCCAGGGCCATGGAGGTCTCTGAGGGACTGAAGTTGGCTTTTTTTGTGAGCTTCAATGCCTTAGGCACTGAGTTAAACATCCTCACTGATAAAGGGCAATGGAGGCAGAAAGTTACTCATGTAAGGCTTATCAAACATATTTCCTTGTTATGGCATACAAGCAAGACATGCCCCATCCTAAATTATATCAGAAACCCATGTAATATTTCCCCGCAGGAAGTTCAAATATCGGTACCATGACACCCTGCCATTGAGAATGATAAACAAAGATATTTGGAGGTCTACACGGATTAACTATGACATGTGAAATTTAAGGCAGTAATCTATATCAGCGGCGCTGTTAACAATTGTAACCAGGTAAATGGAATATCTTGCTGCTTGCGCTTTTAACCGTGGAAATGGAATATCATGCACCACTAAACCGTTAGTGGCTAAAATGGGTAACCCAACTGCTGCAGTGGCCTATGGGTAACTACAGACCAACAAACACAGCCACTCCAGGATTACAATATACAGTTCTCAGGTCTGGCCCAACAACTAGGCAAAGTGGGTGGTCGGCTAGGGCAGCAACCTATGGAGGGCAGCAAATGCAACCGATTTTATGCTACATGAAAGAGTTTGACAGGCTGAGGGGATACGAAGCTTGTGGAATGGCTAGGGCTCAAACACTTTGAACCAGCTCCATCAAGATTATTGATATGGTGTAATTGTAATAGTTTACATGTCATGTTTCACGATTCATTGGAAACTGCATTGACTGAATGATAAAGCGGTGTATAGCACCAGTTACTTAAGACAAACAATATAACAAATTGCCAGTTAGCCTGTAAGCTGGGTACACTGTGATATGGCTATGGAGTTGTTACCTGGTGTTGGCCACCAAGGCGGACCACACTCCCATGCCCCCTGAGACCTTTGGGAGTTGTCACTGCTGCTGTGAATGGACTGCCCTTGCTACCCTTCAGATACCGCAACCCTCACAACACACACAGTCTGCCATGCTGCTGTTCATACAGAGGTTACAGTTGCTATGCAGGTCTATGGTACCCACATTCCCACACCTGACATTGCATACTGACATGGTGGTGAGCACATAAGGGCATCCGGACATAATGACCATACCCTCACACCCATGACAACCTGGTGATCTCGTCATGGCATAGCAAGTGATGCTTGCCATCTCCATGGCCAAACATGCACAGCCATTGCAGGGCCCAATGTGTCCTATGCTCAGCAGAGAGGACATGACAGCCTTTTGCCCATGTGAGGGGCATTACCACCTCTGCCACACCATTGGTTGTCATTATCAGTATGGTTAGTCTTGCCTCCTATGTCACTCATGGGTGGCTTTGCTGCGAGTGCAATGTCACAGCAGATAGGAACATCCTCTATTTATTTATTTTATTTATTTGCAAATCTTTTATATACCGCCACTTCCTAAGATCAGTGGCGGTTTACATTAAACAACATGAAATACATAAAACAGTGCTGTGATAAAACAGGTACATTGAACAGTAATCAAAACTATTTACAGGTAGTTATAATCAGGTACATTGAACAGTACTTATAACTATATACAGGTAGTATAGACAATGTTTGGAACTATTTACATATAATCCTATTAAAATTCCGGCGTATGTTCTATTTTCGGAGTAGTATTGCGAGTATTAAGGCAAGTATATCATGGAGATCTATGGAGGATGGGAGGCCTTGTCCAAATCATTATCTATGTTAGAGTAATATTGTGAGAACAAGTAAGGTCTTTTCGGAAATGTTTTAGGTCTTTTATTTCCCTTAGTTGGTCAGGGAGATTATTCCATAATGTTGGGGCTACAAATGAGAAGGCACTGTTGCTTGTTATGTGTTTAGTTTTTCTTATTGAGTCGGGAACTAAGATAGTATGAAGTTTCCTTCTACGTCTTATTCTGTTTTCTGTAGGTCTATGAATTAGTGTGGACAGGTACGATGGGGCAATCTGGTTTATCAATTTGAACGTGGTTAATAATATTTTATATTGAATCCTGCTTTGAATAGGTAGCCAATGTAGAGAGTAGAGTATCGGGGTGATGTGATCGGACAGTTTAGCTTTGGAAATTATCCTCGCTGTGACATTTTGAGCCATTTGTAGGATTTTTAGGCTCTTTTTGGATACACCTGTTAGTATTCCATTGCAGTAATCAAAATGGGGAGTTATTAGTGCTTGTGTGATGGTTCTAAAGTCATTGATTTCTAGTAGTGGCCTCAGTTGCTGGATTGAGCGTAGTTTGTAGTAAATTGTTTTAGTTGTTTTCTTTATGTGGTTAGTGAAGTTGAGAGCCTTGTCTAGAGTAACTCCTAAGTATTTAATCTCTTCTTTTATTGGTAAGGTAAAATTCAGGATTTTGATGTCAGTTGGTGGTGTGTAATTAGTATTTCTTGATGTGATTAATATCTCTGTTTTCTTGAAATTGATTTGCAGATTGTTTGAACGTAGCCATTTTTCAGCTTCCATAAGGCAGTTTGCTATTTTGTCGTCTAAGATTAGGGCTTCTGAACTGTGCAGTGAGACAGCTGAGTGGAGACATGAAAGAGGTCCCTGATGTTCTTTAGTGGAAGGAGTAACTGTAGATCAGTTATTTATGCCTTCAGATTGTAAGGGGACAAGAGGAGATGCAATAGGGCAACAATTAAGGCCTCTGAGGACCAGAAAGATGACATATTGGTCTCACTTTAATTAAACTATGCTATCCTTAAACAGAGGATGTACTAAAAGCTAGTACCATAGCTGGGTGTGAAACAGGTGTGGATAATATCCTTGAGGAAGGGTCCTTGAACCAGCTTTTAAGGGGACACGCAGATTCCAGGGCGTGGGCTGGGAGTAACATTGGGGACCTGTATGCCTTTCTCGGATGCTGCCAGGTACCTGTGATCTGGCCTGGCCTGTCTTGGAGACTGGATCCTGAGCCTGCTGTGCTCTCATCAGATCCAGTATGGCCTTTCCCATGTTCCTATGCACTCATGCCCTCACATGGTGGCAACACTCACTCCACCAGCATTTCCAGCATGTGAGTCATGCCGTGTATACCACCTTGGCTTATGCATGCAATATATGATATGTGTGCATATTGTCACCAGCAGAGGCTAAACTATTGTTATTTAGCTTAGTGCACTACTGGCCCTGACCTTTCTATAAAAAGAAAGTGTAGTTGCAAGTCGAGGGTCAGGTTTAAACAAGGATTTATTCCCCTCCCGGGGTTTTGCTGGACTTTCAAAAATAATACACTTCCAAACTCAAAAGATAACCATACTTCTGGTATAAACAAATGGATAAAGAAAAGTAGCTTCTTGCTTCACAAATCAAATGACAAAACAAAATATCATCAAGGTAAACACCTGGGCAGTTTCCACTGTGCAGACCTGTTCTCTCTAGCAGGCTTATCTGCTCTCAGCGCAGAGAGGTCTCTTCAGTCATCACTAGAGAACAGTCCATCTTTTCCTCATAAGATAAACCTTCATTCTGGTCAGTACACATGGGCTCCTCAAGTGACTCGTCTTCCCTCGGGCAGAGAGTTTGTAACCTCCTCCAGTCCGTGACTGGTCTCTCCTCAAAACTCTCTTCCTGGTCAGGGAGATAATTATCTGAGCCTTGATAAAACTGCTGTTCAGCTTTTCTGTTACACCTTGCTCTTGTCAGTTTGCTGCCAGGCTTCTCATACAACCATTCAGGCTCTGCTCTCATACAAATATCCTGAAGCAGCTCACTATCTCTATTATAAGGATGTGAATACCTTAAAAGCTTCTGGCTTTCATTAGCAAAGGGTTTTCTATGGTTAAACTCACTGTTGGAGAATAACTGCCTGTTATGTCTCCCAGCCCTTCTTGGCTTCTTATTCCAGGCCTCAGAATACACAGGGTTAGGCTGACAATACTCTGACCTTTTGTTGAAGGGTTTTTGGTTCTCTCTAACCTGCCAGGCTTCACAAGCGCTTGCAGCTTCTGTGTCATCAAAACCTTCGTCAGAGATCATACAGGAATCACATTCAGCCTCTCTTCCTGGATTCTCTCTCTCCTGGACTCGAGCATAATAAGGATTCTCCTTTCTGGCCTGCTCCCAAGCTCTGGCCTGTTCCTGCTCCTGCACTCGAACTAACTCTGTTTGCCTGCCTGCTTTCTTATGCAGAGTTATGGGCGTTTTCCTGCACATGTGCAGAGTGTTTCCCTCAGTGTTTGGGGAGTGTCTGTTGGCTGGGCGTGCCTTCAGGTCTCGTGCCTCAGCCTGCTCTGATTGCCTATAGCAACTAGGAAGCTTTTTCTCTCCCTTTCTGTCAGAGTCTGTGCCGTACTCTTCAGCTTTTTGTGTCTTAAAGTTACAGGGCACATTTTCGGTGTTACACATCCCCCTTCTTAAGACATTACGAGCTGCTGACGTCCACGTCGGACAGCGCGTAATTCTATCCGAGCGGAACCTTTCGCTCACTACCTGCACTAGTCTTACATCTGCTGACCTCTCCCTCCAAGGCTTCAGCAGGTTTAAATGGTATGTCTGGTGGCGCCCATTTTCATGCTCCACCCTGTAGGACACAGGACCTACCTGATCAATTATTTTGGCCGGGCCTTTCCATCTGGCCTCGAACTTTGGACCAGCGTTCGCTACCTGGATTACCACTCTATCCCCTATGGATAACTTCCTGGCTCTAGTTCCCCGGTCATAGTATTTCTTCTGCCGGCGTTGGCTGGCCTGCAGATTGTCCATAGACACTCGGGAAGTCCGTTCTAAACGGTTCCTGAGGTCCTTTAAAAATTGTGGTACCCCAATTTCTGTCTCCTCCGGTGCAACCCACTGCTCCCGAAGGATATCTAAAATACCTCTCGGGGTCCTACCAAATAGGAGTTCGTAGGGTGATGCACCCAACGATGTCTGCACGCGTTCCCTACAGGCGTACAGGACGAATGGGAGGACATTGTCCCATTCCACCATATTACCTCCTAAGCTCCGCCTTAACATTTGCTTTAGGGACTGGTTCATGCGTTCCACCAACCCGTTAGACTGGGGGTGGTACGCCGAAGTGCGGATATGTTTTATCCCGAAGGCGTCCCAAAGCATAGCTAAATGTCTTGAGGTGAAATTGGTTCCTTGATCTGTTAGGATCTCCTGAGGAAAGCCAATTTCACAAAAGAGCTTTATGAGCTCTATTGAGATTGTCCGTGCTGAAATATTTCGCAGGGGTATTGCCCACGGAAACCTGGTCGCGTGATCCATGATCACCAGGATATATTGGAAGCCCCTTGGGGTTCGTATTAACGGGCCCACAATATCCATGGCTAACTTCCTCACTGGGGTTGCAATGGTGGGTGGTGTAACCATTGGTACTGGCTTTGGCCTGGCAGCTGCCACTCGTTGGCATGCTGGACAGGACTCGCAATACCGGGTTGTTTCCTTAAACACCCCCGGCCAGTAAAAGCGAGCCAGCACCTGGTCCAATGTCCCTTGGACACCTTTATGGCTGCCGACAGGGTGGTCGTGTGCCAACCTTAACACTACTGATTTAAAAGTAGTTGGTACCACCAATTGCTTGCGCACCGTCCCCGTCCTGGGATCTGCGCTTTCCCTATATAGTAGTTCGCTTTCTAAAAAGAACCTGGGCAAAATTGTCCTGGCCTCCCGAGCATATTCGAATGCCCTTTTCAATGCGGGATCCCCCTGCTGTTCTTTGGGGAAGGAAGGGAATTTCCTTACCAGCTCTGCTGGCACCCAAGGTAAACCCTCCCCGGCCTCCAGGTCGGTTCTTCCCTGCGACCTTTGTCTTCTCTCCTGCCTTCGTCTTGCCCTATCCTTCCTAACCTTTTTGGGAAGGTCAATTAACTCTTCATTATAGGGGAGTATATTCTGGGGTTCCTCATCTTGGTCGGGCTCTGGCTCTGGAATTTCGTCCTTATCTCGGGGCTCTTCCTCTGGCTCCGCTATGGGACTTGTCCCTGCCTCTGAGACCTTACGTTGGGACCTAGTAGAAACTAGACCTACCCTTTCATCTAACTTTTCTTTAAGAGCTTTTTGAAAGGAGGGCCAATCCCTGCCTAGCACCACTTCCCTGGGAAGGTTCGGGATCACCACTACAGGCATCTTTTCTTTTCTACCTAGTCCTTCTACTACCACATCATACAAGGAATAATAGGAGGGGATTCCATCCATACCTTTCATACGCACAGAAGGGGGTACTTGGCATAGTACCAAAGGATTATTAGTCAACATGGCCTGCCACATCTTGGAGGAGACCATACTTTGGTCGGCTCCTGTATCAAGGAGTGCGACTGCCTTTACACCCTCTACTCGTACGTCCATAAGAAATCCTCCCCCAGGGTCCTTCTCTCCCGCTACAATTAGGGCAACACGTTCTTTGCAGTCCCTACGCACATGACCATTTTTTCCACAGTGAAAACATCTGATTACATTATTATAGCTTTTTACATTTTCTTTTGGAACCGTAGAAGCATAAGCTTTCCTTATACCAGGCATCTTTTCCATGCCTGTTACCCTCATCCTACTATCTCTAGAAGCTCCGGCCAATTCAGCTTCAAAATAGCATTCGGTCATTTCCGCTGCTTCTCTAGTGGATTGACATTTTTGTAACAGCAGGAAAGCTTTTACTTCGGCGGGTACAGCTTCAAAATACTGCTCTAGCAGCACCGCATCCATTAAAGTTTCTATCGTGGCCCTTTCTGGAGCCAACCACTTCGCTGCTAAACCTTTCAACCTCTGCATTAAAGCTTTAGGTGTCTCCTGGGGCAAGAGCCTTGCCTCCCTAAAAAGTCGGCGATAATGTGTAGGTGTTAAACCTAGCCTATCTTGAACTGCCAATTTTACATCTGGATAACTGGTCACTAGGCCAGCGGGCATCGCCTTATAGGCCGCCAATGCCTCTCCAGTTAATGACATGGCGAATCGGACTGCCCATTGGTCTAGGGGCCACTTAGCCGCCTGAGCGATTCGCTCGAATGCGTCCGAATAATCATCAAAGTTATCACTTTTTTGTAAAGGTCCTAGTGCCAATGCACCATATTGTTGTACTCCTACCACCGTTGGTACCGGTACACTTTCCTCCTCAGCCGCAGTAGTGGATGTCCGCTGTAGTAGCGTGGTCACCAAGTCCAACAGGGGCTTTTGCTGCGCAGCCAGTGCTGCCATAGTCCTGTCCTGGGCCTGTCGTGCCAGCTCACTTTGTGCCTTCCACTGCTCTTCCATCCACTTCATCAGTTCTTTGGAATCCATCTTGGCGCTTGCGGTATACCTGTATAGGCGAGAAAAAAACAGAGGGCCCACCAAGTGCGGCACACAATATATTTCCTTCTCCCTATCTACTTTTATCCAGGTATCTCTCTCCCCCTTTCTCCACAATCCTTACCACCCGTGCCCAACCACTTGTACCTTAGCACGGTGAAGGATCTTATTTTGAGAAAGGTTCTCTGCACCTCCGTCCGGTCAGCTTGTGGATGTCCTCTCAATATCAGGATTTTCTTCCTCTCAGGATTTCCTTTGCTGCTGTGAGGTTTTTTTTTTTTTTTTTTTTCTTCTTCCACTCTGTTTCTCTTTTGAAAAAACTTTGGGCCGTAGTATTTGCTTTTTTTTTTTTTTTTCAAAAATCCAACGTGCTACGCCATTTTATATGTCACCAATAGGCTAAACTATTGTTATTTAGCTTAGTGCACTACTGGCCCTGACCTTTCTATAAAAAGAAAGTGTAGTTGCAAGTCGAGGGTCAGGTTTAAACAAGGATTTATTCCCCTCCCGGGGTTTTGCTGGACTTTCAAAAATAATACACTTCCAAACTCAAAAGATAACCATACTTCTGGTATAAACAAATGGATAAAGAAAAGTAGCTTCTTGCTTCACAAATCAAATGACAAAACAAAATATATCATCAAGGTAAACACCTGGGCAGTTTCCACTGTGCAGACCTGTTCTCTCTAGCAGGCTTATCTGCTCTCAGCGCAGAGAGGTCTCTTCAGTCATCACTAGAGAACAGTCCATCTTTTCCTCATAAGATAAACCTTCATTCTGGTCAGTACACATGGGCTCCTCAAGTGACTCGTCTTCCCTCGGGCAGAGAGTTTGTAACCTCCTCCAGTCCGTGACTGGTCTCTCCTCAAAACTCTCTTCCTGGTCAGGGAGATAATTATCTGAGCCTTGATAAAACTGCTGTTCAGCTTTTCTGTTACACCTTGCTCTTGTCAGTTTGCTGCCAGGCTTCTCATACAACCATTCAGGCTCTGCTCTCATACAAATATCCTGAAGCAGCTCACTATCTCTATTATAAGGATGTGAATACCTTAAAAGCTTCTGGCTTTCATTAGCAAAGGGTTTTCTATGGTTAAACTCACTGTTGGAGAATAACTGCCTGTTATGTCTCCCAGCCCTTCTTGGCTTCTTATTCCAGGCCTCAGAATACACAGGGTTAGGCTGACAATACTCTGACCTTTTGTTGAAGGGTTTTTGGTTCTCTCTAACCTGCCAGGCTTCACAAGCGCTTGCAGCTTCTGTGTCATCAAAACCTTCGTCAGAGATCATACAGGAATCACATTCAGCCTCTCTTCCTGGATTCTCTCTCTCCTGGACTCGAGCATAATAAGGATTCTCCTTTCTGGCCTGCTCCCAAGCTCTGGCCTGTTCCTGCTCCTGCACTCGAACTAACTCTGTTTGCCTGCCTGCTTTCTTATGCAGAGTTATGGGCGTTTTCCTGCACATGTGCAGAGTGTTTCCCTCAGTGTTTGGGGAGTGTCTGTTGGCTGGGCGTGCCTTCAGGTCTCGTGCCTCAGCCTGCTCTGGTTGCCTATAGCAACTAGGAAGCTTTTTCTCTCCCTTTCTGTCAGAGTCTGTGCCGTACTCTTCAGCTTTTTGTGTCTTAAAGTTACAGGGCACATTTTCGGTGTTACAATATCTAGGCCCTGGAAACTACACAACACCTCACACATGACATGAAATACTAAGTGCAACCCACAATCACTGAAACTTATGTGGCAGTCATCCATCTATGCCACTAGCGACAACGATGACATAGTGAGGAACAAACATGGAAAAAGTTTATTAAACAGTGAATGTCCATAATAAACATGCACATTGGCATACACATTGGCCTCACATAGTGCTACTAACATTGGCGTGTGTAGCCATGCTCCTATGGGACCTCCGCTATGGCCTGTAGCTCTTTTGTGAGGTCTGCAGCTGAATGGAGCACTGGCTCCCTTAGGAGGCGCAGTTCCAGCACCAAGCTGCCCAGTATAGCAGTGTTGTCTGGCTGTGGGGCTGGGGAAATGGCCAGGCCTGGGACAGATCCACCACAGTAGGTCCTGGGACAGGTGGTGCTGATACAGGCTCATTGTCTGTCTGGGAGACCTGGATGTCTGCAGTGCCTCCCACTGCAGCTGTGTCATCCCCTGGATGGAAGGACAGCATGGTGGGGTGGCCATTCTCAGCTGGAGGGTAGGAGGCACTGCAGACACTCCCTGTTCCTCTATAGGCATCTCCTTTATCTCCCTCTCAGTCAGTCAAGTGTCAGTCTCCCATCACCTGTGCCAACAGGGGACAGTGGTTCCTCTACCTCATCCTCACTCTCCTGATCCTTCTCTCCTACCTTCTCCACCTCATCCAGCTCTCCACCCTCCTCATCTTCTTCCTCCTCCTCCTCCTCCTGTAGCTATCCAGCCACCTCCTCCTCTTCTTCCAGCCTCCTTCTCCTCCAGCTGCCCCCTTCTCCTCCTTCAGTTTTCCATCCTCCTCCTTCTCCTCCTCTGTGCTATCATCCTCCTCCTCCTCTTCTGGTCCACCTCCTGCTCTTCCTCTAGGGCCTCAGTTCCCTGCCCTGCTTGCTGTGCCTCCAGGTCTTCCTCTTCCTCTTTCCTCTTGGAGGGGCTGCTGGGGGAGGGTTGCTAATGTGCTACCCTGACAGGTGCTGTGTCTGCTGGGAAGCGGACCTATGTGCCCTCTGTTAGCTGTCCTCTCAGCCGATTCCTCCATTGCTCTGGCTATTGAGAGAGGGATAGTGGCCCACTGCATGGGTGTAATATCATAGCTAAAGGAGATGGACAGAGCAGACATATGGAGGCACACACATACATACATACATACACTGCCTACTGAGCATGCATACTGCCTTTTTCCCCACCATCACCAACCATCTGCTCCTCCATGACCTGCATATATGTCCCCAGACATTCCGCTGTGTGTTACTGGTGGCTACCCTATCATATTGACCAATCTCCCATGCTTGGCAGTGTGTAAGGGTGCACTGCTGATGATGTGTGCTCCTGTCTGCTCATTCCATTGAGTGCACCCTACAACCTCTCTGCCTTTTAGTTTTCATTTTTAAAAGCTAGTTCTTTTTCTATACTGCAAAGGGGGAATTATTTGTAGTGTTGGGAAAAGCTGTCAGTTAGAGTACCAGCTACCCATTCACAGCTAGCTATTGAAGCCAATGACCTCATCGGGTGTTAGATCCCTCCCTATCCACCCCATGTGAGCATTCCTGTTTTATAGGGCAACTCCCCAATTAGCTAAATGCAGGAACATAGAACAGTGCTGTTAGAACACACTTAGAGATTAACTGTTCTTTTTTCTCTTAAAGAAGACAGCTGAGGAACAGATAGGGACTTTGGAAGGTCTCTCTCTTTTACTTCAACTGTTACTAAAGCTCCACCAACTGAACAATGACTGGGAAAAATCGTATTGCCAAAGCTGTTGCCCCCGTTACAGCTTCTGCCTCTGTCCACACAGAGATCCCAATACCAGTTGAAGGACCGGTTCCATGTGCAGGATGCTTGTGTACTAAAACTCTCATGAAAAAAGTGGAGGAGCTCAGAAAAGAAGTGGCAAGGCTGAGAAGCATTCAAGACGGTGACAAGTTCATTGATGAGATGCTTCTTGAATCATCCAAGCTGTCCGACAAAGCTGAAGATGGGAGGCTACAGAATGTTGAACACGAGTCACCAGAGTCTGCAGTATCAACACTCAAACTCTTCTAACCCTTGAATTGAAGAAACAATAGGCAGCCCTGAAAGTGGAGGAGGTGAAAGCTTACCAGGAAAGTGAAGAATTAGTGCATGAGCATCCCAAAGTTGCGGAATCAGTGACCATAAGGAAGTGAAGGGTAGTGGTGGTTGTTGACTTTTCTGAGGAGTACTGAGGCATCCATCTGCCAACCAGACTTGATGTTCAGAGAGTTGTGCTGTCTGCCAGGTGTCTAAATCCATAATGTTATGAGAGTTTGCCAAGATTCATCAAGCCTACTGACTATTATTCAATGTTGCTCATCCATGTCGGCACAGATAATTCTGCTAGGTATTCCTCTGAGCATATCAAAAGTGACTTCATGGCTCTGGGACAAAAGGTGAAGTAGATGGGTATGCAGGTGTCTCATCGCCAACTGAAACTGAATATGGCAAAGACTGAACTACTTGTCTTTACCCCAAATTCCTCCCCTCCTCTTCCCCCTTTCTCAGTCTATGTGGACGGTTCCACTATCCTTCCTGTTCCCTCGGCCTGCAATCTAGGGGTTATCTTTGATACCTCTCTCTCCTTCTCCGCACCTATCCAGCTTGCAGCTAAGACCTGTCGCTTCTTCCTCTACAACATTAGCAAAATCTGCCCCTTCGCCTCTGAACACACTATCAAAACCCTTATCCACTCCTTAATCTCCTCTTGCCTCGACTACTGCAACCTACTCCTTGCGGGTCTCCCCATGAGCCACCTCCTTCCCCTTCAATCTATACAAGATCACGCTGCTCGACTAATCTTCTGCCAGCCTCACCATGCCCACATTACTCCACTCCTCAAGTCGCTTCACTGGCTCCCTGTCCAATTCCGCATCCAATTCAAGCTTCTCCTACTGACCTATAAATGCATTCGCTCCACAGCCCCTCAATACCTCTTATCTCTTGTCTCTTCCTACATCCCCTCTCAGAACCTGTGCTCCACTGGAAAATTACTTCTATCTATACCCTTCACCCGCACCGCCAACTCATGACTTCGCTCCTTCCACCTCACTGCACCTTACGCCTGGAACAGCCTACCTGTGTCTGTGCACCAAGCACCCTCCCTGGCCCTCTTCAAACCCAGATTGAAGACCCACCTCTTCACCATTGCTTTCAGATCCTGACCTATATCCTCATCTTATGCCTTGCACTGAACTGACCTTTGTTCTGTATTATTCTGAATAGATTGTAAGCTCTGATGAGCATGACTCTGACGGGTAGAGACTGTCTTTTGTATGTGGGCTCCCTCTTGTAGGTTAGCTGTACAGCGCTGCGTGTGTGGCGCTCTATAAGTGCTAAACAGTAGTAATAGTAGGTGGTGTTCTATTCAATACTCCCTGTTTAGGGTAAAGGCTGAGGCAGAGAAGCTCGCATCCTGGAGATGAATGCATGGCTGCGTAGATGGTGTCAAGAGCCTTTTGGTTTCCTGGACCATGAGATGATGTTCCAAGGGCTGCAGAGCAGAGATGGTGTCCATCTGTCCAAGAAAGTTCAAAGTGTCTTCAGCAGCAGACTGGCTAATCTACTGAAGAGGGCTTTAAACTAGATTCATTGGGGATGGATGAAGAGAGCCCCCATGTAAGTGAAGAAAACCCCCAGGTAAGTGAAACATTAAATACTTCTGCATAAATGGGTAATAGGGCAACATCAGGAAAGAAGTGTGTATAAATGCCTGTAGCATGGGAAATAAGATCCCAGAAGTTGAGGCTTTAATGGAAGAGGATGACTTGGATTTAGTGGTTGTTTCAGAGGCATGGTTCATAGACAACCATGACTGGGATGTAATTATACAAGGCTATACTTTATTCAGGAAGGACAGGGTAGGAATAAGGGTAGGAGAAGTGGCACTATATGTATAAAATAATATTAAAGCTTTAGAATTACAGGGCTTAAAAGGGAGAGAAGAAGACCTGTGGGTTAAACTAGAAAAAGAGAAAGGGAAATCCATTTGCATTGGAGTGATTATACAGATCCCCCTCACAGGAAGAAGAAGTGGATGGAGATTTAATAGAAGATATAAGCCACATTGCCATGAAAGGAGTCATGCTGACAATAGGTGATTTCAATATGCCAGATGTTGATTGGCACATCTCTGCTGTGGTGTCATCTAGAAGTAAGAAGATCCTGGATTCTCTACAGGGAGAACTATTCAGGCAACTGGTAAAGAGCCCACATGTGAAGGGCCATACTAGACTTGGTGTTTACCAATGGGGGAAGTGTTTATGATGTTATAGTGGGAAATTATCTTGCAATCAGTGATCACCAGATGGTGTGGTTCAGTATTAGGACTAGGGCTAATAAAATCCATTACAAAGTTGGGGTCTTAGACTTTAGGAAAACTAACTTTGCCAAGATGGGACAATACCACAAGGAGTTGTTAGCGGGATGGAAACAGCTGGGGGTTGTAGAAAAATCAGTGGACAAAACTGAAAGAGGATATTTTAAGGGCAATAAACCTTTTTGTTAGAAAGGTAAATATATGTAAAATGAAAAGGAGGCTGCTAGGGTACTCAAAAGAAGTAGCTGAAAAGGTGTAAAAAAGAGGGAGACCTTCAGGAGATACAAAAAATCACAGAGAGAGGAAGACCGGCATCTATATTTCGAAAAACTTAGAGAAGCTAGCAAAGTAGTCAGGAAAGCAAATATACAAAAAGAAGAAGAAATAACTAATGTAATAAAATGGGGGGATAAGACATTTTTCAGATATGTTAGTGAGAGGAGGAAGGACAAAAGTAGCATTATCAGACTCAAGGCTGAAGGGGAGAAATATATAGAAGCTGATGAGGATAAAACAGAATTGTTTAACAAATATTTCTGTTCTACGCAGGACCTCAGAAAACACTCACAAATAGAAACAGAAGTGATGGGGAGTTTGAACGGTTTTTAGAAGAAACCAGTTAAACTAAAAGTAGAAAAAGGGATGGGGCTGGATGGGATACATCTGAGAATACTGAAGGAACTTGAGGGCATTCTAGCGGCTCCACTGACTGAGCTTTTCAATGCTTCTATGGAGTCGGAAGAGGTCCCAGAAGACTAGAGAAAGGCACATGTGGTCTCTTTACACAAAAGCGGAAGTAAGAATGAAGTTGAAAACTACAGGCCAGTTAGTCTAACCTCTGTGGTGAGTAAATTACACAGATACACTAAAAAAATTTTTTTTTAAACTGCCTCTAATGTTTCGATTGGTTTTTACGTTTTTTGGTGCGCTGAATCCAAATCTGGTAACCAATTTGCTCCATCACGTACAGATTTTTTGCTACATTGGGTTAGCAGTTTGAGGTGAACGTTTCAGATTGAGTGCGATCGAGATAAATGTTTCTTGGATGAATTCTTTATACTAATTGTTTAGTAGTTATTCAAATAAGAATAAAGAAAATTGTAACAAGGCAGCACATAAGAATAGAGTAATGTCAACAAAACACACTGTGATGGTAGCAAAATTGTCTGCACTTAAAACAGCCACATACATGTGCACAAACATTGAGCATATAAGAGCGAGGTTAGACACAAAGCAAAGCAAAGAAATGTGCAAAAAATGTTGTACAGGTATGTATGTAAGAATAGAAAACGCAAACCGCACCATTGCAATACATGAAGACAAACACCCGATGGTGTGAAAATAAAATTCTAATAAATGAGATCCGACACTGTGGTAATAACTAGCAAATTTTTATTTAAACGTTTAGTAAAAACACGATATTTGTCAACACAGTTTAGATGTTAAAGTTATTCTTGGGTCAATCAATCTCCTGGTGGGCCCGTTTCTTCTTCCCCCGAATGCTTCTCTTGGTGCGCTGCTTGGCGTATTTTTCATCTGGGGTTTCCCGCAGCAGCAACCAGCAGAAATCAGCCGTCATAGTGGTGTTCCATCTTCCTTGGTACCTTCTCTCTGCGTCCTTGATGTCCTGGTGAAACCTTTCACCTTGTTCTTCACTGTACGCCCCCAAGTTTTCGGGAAAGTAGTTCACATGGGAGTGCAAGAAATGGACTTTCAGGCTCATGTTACAGCCTTGTTCTTTGAAGGCATTGAGCATCCTGGCAACAATATCCTTATAGTTCTCATCCCGCCTGTTCCCCAAGAATTTGAGAACAACATCCTTGAAGGAATCCCAGGCTTCTTTTTCCTTCTCAGACATCGTTTCAGCGAATGCTCCATCTGAAATGAGTTTCCTTATATCAGGGCCAACAAACACTCCTTCCTTTAGCTTTGCTTCAGAAAGTCGGGGGAACTTTGAGCAAAGGTACCGAAAGCACTCACCATCTTTTGGAAGGGACTTGATGAATTGCTTAATGAGACCCAACTTAATGTGGAGAGGTGGTAATAGAATTTTATCACGAGGTACCAAGCTCTCATGAAGAACATTTTTCTCACCGGGTCTCAAATACTCCCGAATTGGCCAGTCTTTTTTCCCCCAGTGTAGGTCGCGGGCCCGGCTATCCCACAAGCAAAGGAAGCAGGGATATTTGGTGAAACCGGATTGCTGCCCTAATAGCATGGATAGAATTTTAAAGTCTCCACAAATCATCCACTTATGCTCATCATAACGAATCTTCTGAAGAATCAGGGCCAAATTCTCGTATTTTTCTTGGAGAATAACAGAGTGAGCAATAGGAACTGAAGCGAATGTGTTGCCATTATGAAGAAGAACACCTTTTATGCTGTCTTTTGACGAATCAATGAACAGCCGCCATTCAGCAGGATCATACTTGAGTTTAAACTTTTCCATCACTCCGTATATATCGTTGCAAAATACCAAATCTTCCTCTTTGCTGAAATACTTCAAAAATTGTGTCTCGCGGTTGCGGTACCAATAAAAAGTTGTTCCTGGTGACAATAGATTTTTCTGTTTAAGCCGAGAACCTAGCAGTTGGGCAGCATCTTTTGGGAGTCCTAAATCCCGGACTAAATCATTCAATTCAGCTTGAGGGAAAAGTTCAGGTTTCGGATCTGGTTCAGTTTCAAACTCGGAAGTACTGGACTCATCGGGAAAAGCCATCTGATGAGTCTCATCATGATCAGAACTGTCCACACAAATATGATCCAAAGATTTTGGTGGTTCAGGCATAGGTACTTCGTTGCTATGAGGCATAGGCCTAATTGCTGAGGGAAGGTTGGGGTAACTTATTACGTTCTTATTTTTTAAGTTGTATCCCTTGTGATGTAGCAAGCCCTTCTGGCCCAGCAGAGAAGCTAGGAAACCAGGTAGAGAATGCAGGGTTGAGGGATAAACAAAGACACATGGCTACTAGTTGCCGGGGAAACAAAACACAAGAGAAGGAAACACGCCCCTGCTATCAATATAGCCAGGAGTCATGGGGGAAGTTTGAACACCTGCTAGGGGGCGGGACTAGGCCCTACCCAGAAGGGCAGTCTCATAAGGAGGCTCCAGCAGGCAGAAAGAGAGAGCAGAGTGAGGAAAGCAGACTTCCGGTAAGGAGATGGAAGGAGTTCTCAGCTGGAGGGAGGTCAGAGGCTCCGGTTAAGGGCTACCGGGGGAGCAGACCAGATCAGCTGCAGCACTCACAACCTTACAAGGCAAGAGAAGAGAGGAGAGAGAGGAAAGCAGATGCCCGGTCAGGAGGTGGGCAGAGTTTTCATCTGACGAGAGGTCAGAGGCTTCGGTGGATAATTATAGGAGAAGCAGACCAGAACAGCTGAAGCACTCACAGCCTTACAAGCAGCCCAAGAAGCAGTTGAGAACTGTTTCCCCCTGGTTTAACAGGGAACCAGCCGGTACAGGGGAACTTCAGAGGAAGGCCTCAAAAGCCAGGTCCCCAGGTAAGCCTAAGGGCTGGGGTTACCGGAATCCGTGTGGAGGTAACAGCCAGGAAAATTGGGGCCATGATAATGGCTTTAGGCCCTATTTAAACCCTGTGTGCATTGACGGGCTCAGGGTTGGAAGACAGGGCGCGGCCCTGGAAAGCCTGGGCCAAACTAAGGCTAGTTCAGAGGTGGAATTGATGGATACAGAACCACCTAGCATGAGTTATCCTACAGAGGAGATGGACTGTACAACAATTTCTTCTGAACAAATTATATCTTTGCTTTAAACTTTGTGGTGAGAAGAATACATGCTGGCTGTGAAGGAACAGAACTGTATTAACCATGTGCTGAAGCTCTAATTGCTGGGAAGAGAAAGCTGTTTATTTTTGCTGAAGAAAGCTACATTTACTTTGTCCTTTTTTTTCTGCTAAAGAGCAGTTAATTTGTGTTATCTTTTGTCCTTGTAAAAGTCCAACCCCGGGAGGGGAAATAAATCCCTTTACTTATAACCACTTTGAGTCACACTACTCTTCTTTTAAAACTGATGGTAAAAACTACACTTCCCAAGAAGCACTGCTCCGGGAAGTGAAAGGCCTTAGTTCAAAGAAGGACTTAACCGCCTTAACCCCTACCTACTGGAACTGGTAAGGGGAGGCGCGACACCCTTCACAATGCAAGAGCAAAAATAGCAGTCACTGCTGTGGTCTCTTTGTTCACGCCACATCATAGGTATTCCGAAACAAAATGCTTGTTTTTTACCTTTCATCCATAAGCGTAGATCTTCCTCACATGTCTTGCACACTTTGTGAGGAGCCCACGGTTTGTCTTGATCGCCTAACTTCAAACCAAAATAGGCGAAATATACTTTTTTAATAAATGCAGAAATGTTCCTCTGCCGCTTTTTCACGGTATATTCCCCACAAATAAAACAAAAACTGTCCGGAGAGTTGACGCAACCTCTGGCTCTGTGAGCCATCACAAATACACAGCACTGCAAACTACAACTGTAGTGAACCACTTCGGAATAAAGCTGGATTACGACTGAGCAAACAAAAGGTAATAATGAACTTGCAAGAAACTGAAATTTGACAGGAACGTTCATGTCGCAACCACCGTGTTTGAGCGAGCGAACGAGGCGAGGCGAACAGGAAAGAACATGCGCCAGCGCGAGTACTGGATTTAGCCCCCCGCCTCCCAATTGTCCTGTTAATGTATAAAATGAATACAAAACACTCTAAAATATCATGAGGGAGTGTTTCTAGTTAGTTAACCATCACAACCTCTATTTTGGGCCAAGAAAATAAACTGCAGTCGGCTAAAAAGAAATTATGTGAACATTCCTTATATGGGTAAGAAATCTAATTTTGCAAGAAAACGTGACGTGATGGAACATTTTGGCTATTTTTCCTGGTTTCAGCACCCCAAAATCTATAGGAATCAGTTGCAAAACTGGAGGCAGTTTTTTGGTAGTGTACCTGTGTTTATTGGAAAAGCAGAAAAAATAAAGAATAGTAAGGTTTCTGGAGTCCAATAAATATCAGCATCCAAGGCAGCATGGGTTTATCAAAGGCAGGTCTTGTCAGATAGATCTGATTGAAATCTTTGTCTGGGTGACATGGGAGTTGGACCAAGGGAGAGCCCTAGATGTGGTGTATTTAGACTTCAGTAAAGCCTTTGACACCATTGCTCACAGATGACTTAGAAACAAATGAAGCACCCTAGGGATGGACCTTAATGTTAGTGCTTGGGTTAGAAATTGGTTGAGTCAGAGGCGGCAAAGGGTACAGGTAAATGGAGCTCTATCTGAGAAGGAGGTTGTCCTTGGTGTGCTGCAGGGATCTGTCCTTGGTCCAATTCTTGTTAACATCTTTGTTAGTGAAATTGCGGAAGGGCTGTCAGGTAAGATTTGCCTGTTTTCAGATGATACCAAAATCTGCAATAGAATAGCCACCAAGGAAGGAGTGGATAACACAAGGAGGGATCTAGTTAAGCTTGAAGAATGGCCTAGAATTTGACAGCTGCGATTTTAAGATAGAAAATGCAGGCTCATGCATTTGGGCTGCAAAAATCCAAGCGATCGATACAGTGCGAAGTACTTCTGTCCATAAAAGAAGAGTAGGACTTGAGCATGATTTCTGATGATCTTAAAGTTGCTAAACAAATTGAAAAGGTAAAGGTGAAAGCCAGAGGATACTTGGGTGCATAAGGAGAGGAATGGCCAGCAGAAAAAAGGAGGTGATAGTCCCTCTATAAGTCTCTGGTGCAACCTCAGTTGGAGTATTATGTGCAATTCTGGAGATTACACCTTCAAAAGAATATAAACAGGTTGGAGTCGGTGCAGAGGGTAGCTACTAACATGGTTAGTGGTCTTCGTTATAAAGCATATGAGGACAAACTTAAAGGGCTCGATATTCGAAAGGCATTTACACAGTTTACAGCCCAGTATACCGTGTAAATGCCTTAAATGGGGATATTCAACGGCACTTACATAGTTACCGCCATTGAACATCCCCTTCTAACTCCCCTATGCACCCTGATACTCTCTTTATAGTGGGTTACTGTTGGTGGGGAGGGCTATGTGCCAATGAGATGCATAGCCCTTCTAAAATGTGGTTGACTCAATATCGGGCCCAAAGATCTTAATATGTATACTTTAGAGGAAAGGAGGGATAGAGGAGTTATGATAGATGTTTAAATACACAGGAGGCATAATTGCACAGGAGGAGAGCCTCTTTCAATTGAAAGCAAGCTCTGCTATGAGGAGAAATAGGATGAGGGTGAAAGGGAATTGACTCAGGAGTAATATGTGGAAATATTTCTTTATGGAAAGAGTAGTTGATGTGTGGAATAGTCTCCCAACTGAGGTGGCAGAGATGAGGACAGTATCTGAATTCAAAAAAACATGGGACAAATACAGAGGATCTATAAAGGTAAAAAGGGGACTATTGCAGTTGATATGGAAGGGCAAGTTAGTTAGACCATGTGGTCTTTTTCTGCTGTCATATTTCTATATTTCTAAGTGAGCTCCAGTGGGTGGTGCTATAGCTTGCAGGTTTGCTTCATATGTTCAACCATTGTAATGGGTCCACAGCACCATTCAGCACTGTGTTTACAGGGTTTCAGCCAGTCTACCCCCACTCAGTGACATCACAACAGCCCCTGAGGACACAATTGGAAAATTAATGTGGTGCATCTGACACAGCTGCCTGTGCAGGAGTTATGTGGGAGGCATGCATTCAGACAGAGAGGACCTCTCAGCAGACAATTTCCAGCGCCAAGTATGTGCACTACTTAATGAGCAGTTCTCTATCACCACTATGTGGCTTATGGCATATGTGGTGGAGACATGAGACCTGCAGCACGCCTCTAGTTCAGTGCAAGCTACATATTCAATGTCATATACAAGTGTAGGCCTTCTATTCAGTCACAGCTGTTGTTCCTGGTGGCACATGGTGACTGCCCTTTGCCTCACTTACCTGCAGCTGCAGCAACCTTCTCCCTGAGACAGCTGGATTAGATCTGGCCTCTGGCACAGCATGGTGTGGAGGCGGAATTTTATTGCCTCCAATGTCCTATGTATACCAAATTGACTGTGTGAGAGAGGTAGAGGATCAGATTAGAACCAATTTACTCCCACATATGCTCAACAGTGCATTCAAATACATTGTTGTTTTTTTTCAGCTGAATTGGCCACCCTAGCAGCATGGGCAAGTCACCATAGTTGTCAGCAATGTTCGCTCTAAGCTGAGCTTGGTCCTCGGCAGGCATTCCTGCCGGGGGGGGCAGCACGATCAACGCTCTGCCCCTCCCCCCACCGGCAGGAATGCCGGCGGAGGACACGGTGCGGCTTAAAGAGAACATTGGCTGAGGCATGTGTTAGACCCAACAGTAGAGTTGTTGGGTCTAACACACACCGCAGCCACTGTTCTCCTTAAGCCGCGCTGGGTCCTCTGCCAGCATTCCCGCCGGTGGAAGGGCTGAGTGTCGATTGTGCTGCATTCCCCCCCCCCCCCCCTTCTCTGTGTTTCTGGGCAATTTTAAGAGTTTCTTCCGTCATCCATTTTGGCCGTTTTTGCTTTTTTTATCTTTTGCAGAGACTTCCCTCTTCCTGCACAACCTTCTTGATGTCATCCCATAACTCTTCTGGAGTGCTGTATCTAAAGCAGCAAATCCATTTTGCAGGCAGTCTTTAAATTCTGGTGGTTTATTCTCAAGGTCATATTTTGCTACATTCATGAGTGACTTGCTGTTTTTCAACTTTAGCTTGAGTTTGCATATTAGTAGTTGGTGATCTGTACCACAGTCAGCTCCAGGTTTTGTCTTTGTTGTAGAGCTTTTCCATTGCTGACTTTCACGGTCAATTTTATTTTTGTGCAATCCACTGCGTGAAGTCCATGTGTACAGTCACGACTTGTGTTGATGAAAAATGTTGTTTGAGATGAATAGATTGTTGATCTTGCAGAATTCTATCTGTCTTTCTCCAATATCAGTTCTGTTGCCAAGTCCATATTTTTCAATGACTTTGCCAACTTTTGCATTCCAATCACCCATGACTATCAGGATATCCTGTTTGCATGTTCTGTCAATTTCAGTTTGTACTTGTTCATAGAATTCATCAACCTCATCCTCTTCTGCAGCTGTTGTTGGGGCATATACTTGAATTATAGTTGTGTTGAAGGGCATTCCTCATAGACAAATAGAAATTAAGTGTTTACAGATTGTATTTATTTCATTACAGTTCTTGCAAGTTTATTTTTTATTATAAATACAACCAGGGGCGGCCCAAAGGGGGTGCGGGGCCATAATCCAGCAGCCTACCGGCCAATTTCCAGCATACCCTTTTTAGCAAAGATCATAGAGAAGATAGTGCAACTTCAACTTCAAGAACACATTGATGTTCATGCACCCCTAGATATTAACCAACATGGTTTTCACCCAAACCATGGAGTTGAAACTTTAATGATTTATCTTTTTGACTGCATACTCCGCACCATTGATGACATTAAGAAAGGTATTATAATGATTTTTATAGACATCTCTTCAGCATTCGACTCAGTAAATCACAATAGATTATTAAATAGATTAGAGGAGATTGGTCTACATGGGGTCACTTTAAAATGGTTCCATTCCTATTTGACAGAGAGATTTTTACAAGTAAAGATAGGGGAAAAAACCTCTATGCCCATAAGAGTAATACAAGGTGTACCACAAGGATCTGCACTTTCATCGCTCCTTTTCAATATTTATATGCAACCAATATGCAAAATTCCTTTGAAAAGTGGAATTAAGTATACAATCTATGCTGATGATATTATGATTTTCACAACTATCACTATTGAGAACCCTGATGTCTCGGGCATTACAGAATGTCTCTCAGAAATGTCCAACTGGTGTAAAACAAACAACATGGAAATTAATTTTAGCAAAACAGAGGCGTTATTTATTTCTCGTAACCATAATTTTGCGCATCCTCCTGACATCAAAATAGATAACTCAACTATTCCTATTAAATCAGAAGTGAAATATCTTGGAGTTACTCTGGATAATGAGTTGAATCTCAGATCACACATAAATAAGACAATTAAAAGCGCTTATTACAGAATGAAGCTCATCAAAAGACTAAGGCCGCTTCTTGATACTGTTCACTTCAGAAATGTTTGTCAAGCATTGATTACTCCATTACTTGACTTCTGTAATCCAATATATCTGGGTTTATCTAAGCAAGCACTTAAGCCTTTACAACTGGCGCAGAATACTGCTGCACGTATAGTTTTGGTCTATCAAGTAGAGAACATATAACTCCCATCTTGAAAGATCTTCACTGTTTACCTATAGCTTCACGTGTTAAATATAAAACTATAATTTATATTTTCAAGATAAAACAACAATATTCTGCAGAAAGCCTGACATATCTCATACAGTCAGATATTAGCAACAGACCTAGAAGAAGAGGATCTGACAACAGAATCAGCTTATCAAATGATGTCAGAAAAACACGTAAAGACACCTCTGAAAGGGCTTTCTCTTTTGCTGCACCTTCTATCTGGAACTCTCTACCTAATGAGCTGAGAGCAGCTCAGGACATCAATGACTTTAGAAAGCAACTGAAAACATCTTTGTTTATAGAACACTACGGTCATGCAATTAACTAACTTAATTTGTCTGGAATGTAAATCATATACATATTGTATAATAGCTCACATTATAGTATAGCTCACTATGTAGATAATGCAACTCACTCTAACACATTATACCATAACTTTAACTTTTATTTCTTTACATTTTCTCACTAATACCCTTAATATCTTTGTTTGTAAGACCGCTTTGATTGTATGATAAGGCGGTATAGAAATCCAATTAAATAAATAAATAAATAAATGTGCGGAGATTAATTGCAGGGCCTAATTTGCATAAGGAGTCTCATTTGCATAAATATTTGCATAATGTTAACATGCATTTTTTGTAAACATGCTTCTTAATGAGTGTCTGGATAAAGAAAGACTAACTGATTTCTATGTTACTATATTTCAGTGCCAACCACCAGACCCATTAGGAAGTACTATAAACACTGACCATTTAGAACTCATAGCAAATCCACCATATCATAACAGCACTGCCAGGACTCACAAAGCACCAAACCCTACCTATCAAAAGGCAACATTGCAAATGTTAAACCAATACATCTCAGAGAATACCAATGCATCTCCTACTGCGAAAAGAGAACAAGTGGTACAGTCAAATAGAAACTACATGAACAGAATACCTCAGCTTGGTTAAAATGCAGAACATAGACCGTCACCAAAGAACAAGGGATCACAATTTAGAAACAGGAAGACAATAATTAAACTGGGAATCCCAAAAGCCAAACTTGGGATGTATAACAACACTGGAGAAATAAAACTATAAATTAATGTCCTCTTGTACTAAACAAAACACAAAAGACGTTAACGATGCACATTTCCCAGAGCTGATATATTCCAGTTAATAAATTCAAAATAAAAACATACTTTCTACCTTTTGTTGTTTGTGCATTTTCTTTTTCAGTTGCAATTGCTCCAGTAACTTTCTTCTGGCTTCTTCATGTCTTCTGTGAGCTATCCATTTGTTCTTTCTTCTCTTTTAGATTTTTTTACATTTTCTTTCTCTATATCTGCTTTAACATACTGATCTTTCCCCTTTTGCTCTTTCCCCCATTTCTTTTCTTATTCCTTTATCATCCACTCAAATTTCACCCTTCCATTCTCAATCCACACTTACTCTCCCAAAACCTGGCCCATCATAGGCTTTTCTTCCCTCCCACGCAAAATATCTTTTCCCCTCTCCATTCTCATTCCCCATCCCTTTCTATTCCTCCCCCAAAATCAGCTCCCTTATAGTTCTAGACCCACCCAGCATCTGCCCCCTTCTAGTCTCATTCTCCCAAGCCTCCACATCAGCCCATTTCCAGTCCTAGCCCCCCATATGATCTTTTCCAGTTCCATTCCAGTCCCCCATCAGCTCATTTCCACTCCAAGCTCCACCATCAGCCAATTTTCAATCCTAGCCCCCTCATCAGCCCATTTCCAGCCCTATTCCAGCCCCATCAGGCCATTTCCAGTCCTAACCCAGCTCTTCACCAGCCCATTTCCAATTTTAGCCCTCCCATCACAGCCCATTTCCAGTCCTAGCCCCCCCACCATCACAGCCCATTTCCAGTCCAAGTTCCCCCACCATCACAGCCCATTTGCAGTCCAATCTCCCCCATCACAGCCCATTTGCAGTCCTAGCCCCCCCCCCACCATCACAGCCTATTTCCAGTCTGTTTCCCCCCACCATGACAGCCCATTTCTAGTCCATTCCCCCTTCACCATCACAGCCCATTTGAAGTCCTATCCCCCCCACCATCACAGCCCATTTGCAATCTGCCCCCCCACCATCATAGCCCATTTGCAGTCCGTTCCACCCCCCATCAGAACCCATTTGCAGTCCAAGTTCCCCCCTGATCACAGCCCATCCAGTCCTAGCCCCCCCCCCCCCAAGAGCCCTTTAACCTTTCCTGGCATTCGCGGCTTCACTGAAACAGCTGCCAGCGTGAAGGAAAAGGTTCTTCATGCTGGCAGCTGTGCAGAGGGAGCCTGGGCCTCGTGCAGGCTTCCCTGGCTCCCTCTGCAGCTGTACAAGTGTTCATTATGTGGTAATGGAATTTGCGTGGGGCCCCCTGAAGCACGGGGCCCTGTGCGAACAACATTATCGCTCAATGGATGGGCAGGCCCTGAATACAACACCATTTATTCTTTGTCTTTCATTTCCAGCATAGTAGACCATGTGATCATCAGATTCAAAGTGCCGGCGAGCTGTACATGTTCTATTTCATTCTTAACCACCTCCAACTTTCCTTGGTTCATTCTTCGTATGTTTCATGTACCAATATATAAGACATCTTTGCAGCTTCTGACTCTAATTTCATGTGCAGCTACATCAGCAGTCAGATGTCCAGAGGGCTTTAATTCAACTACATCATACATGCTGGCTTTATGCTATAAAATCTTCAGCTTCTCCCCAGTAACCATTCGAGTGTCTTCCAACGCGGAGGTCTCATCTTCCAGCACTATAGTGCAATTTGTTTTGTTGTGATTTCCATTGGGTATTCATGTTGATGACCTCTCCAATCCCCATGTTCTAAAACTTGTCTCTCTTACCTCCTCGTATAACCTTCAACTCTCTTCCACTGCTCCTACTCACCAACATGGTCATTGCCTTGACCTAATTTTCTTCTCTAACTGCTCACCCTCCAACTTCTCTAACTCTGTCCTTCCTTTATCTGACCACCACCTTTTAAGTCTTATTATTCATCATCCTCCACCTCAGCCTCATCCTGCTTCCACTAATCTATTTAGAAACCTTCTTGCTATTGATCCCTTAGCTCTCTCCTCCACTATTTCCTCACCCCTTTCATCCATTCTTTCTTCTAATTCTATTGATGAGGCTGTGGCCTCCTATAATGCTGTACTCTCCTTTGCTTTGGATTCTCTTGCTCCCCTCATCTCACGTCCTGTTAGGCGTTCTCCTCCACAACCTTGGCTCTCTCCTGTACCCGCTCTGCTGAGCGTGCCTGGCTCAAATCTCGCTCTCATGCTGACTTTCTCCACTTTAAATTCATGCTCTTCTCCTTCCAATCACCCGTTGCACTTGCCAAACAAATCTACTTCACCCATCTGACTAACTCTCTTGTCTCTAATCCTCGTCGCCAGGGCCAGATTTACCTTGAGTGAGGCCCTACGCCAACAAAAATTGTGGGCCCCCAGCAGGGGCAGCCCAAGGGGGGTGCGGGGCCTCATTTGCATAAGGGGCCTCATTTGCATAAATATTTGCATAATGTTACCATATACTAACTTTTAGTAACGTGCCTCTTAATGAGTGTATGGATAAAGAAAGACTAAAAGATTTCTACATTACTATAATCCAGTGCCAACTGCCAGACACATTAGGAACTACTACAAACACTGCCCATTTAGAACCCATAGTAAACCCGCCGTATCCTAACAGCACTACCAGGACTCACAAAGCACCATACTCTACCAATCAAAAGGCAACACTGCAAATATTAAACCAATACATTTCAGAGAACAACAATACATGACCTACTGGGGAAAGAGAACAAGTGGCAATGTCAAATAGGAATTATATAAACAGAACACCTCAGCTCAGTTACACATGCAGAACATAGACCATCACCAAACAAGTAATCACAATTTAGAAACAGGAAGACAATAATTAAACTGGGAATCCCAAAAGCCAAACTTGGAATGTACAACACTGTAGAAATAAAACTATACATTAATTTGCTCTTGTACTAAACAAAGCACAGACGTTAATGATGCACATTTACCAGAGCTGACATATTCCAATTAATAAATTCAAAATAAAGAGATATTTTTCTACCTTTTGTGCATTTTTTTCAGCTGCAATTGCTCCAGCCACTTTCTTCTGGTTTCTTCGTGTCTTCTGCTAACTCTCCATCGTCTGCTGTCCATTTGTCCTTTCTTCTCTCTTCTAGATTTTTTTTCCATTCTCTCTCTACATCTGCTTTAACATACTAATCTTTCTCCTTTTGCTCTTTCCTCATTCCTATTTCATCCACTCAAATTTACCCCTCCATCCTCAATCCCCACTTACTCTCCCAATACCCGGCCAATTGTAGATTTTTTATCCCTCCCACACAAAATATTTTTCCCTTCTCCATTTTACTCTTCCAGCCCCATCCCATTCTAATCCTCCCCCAACATCAGCTCCCTTCTAGTTCCAGCCTCACCCAGCATCCATTCCCTTCTAGTCCCTGCATCAGCCCATTTCCAGTCCTAGCCATCCATCAGCCCATTTCCAGTCCTAGCAACCCCCCAACCCAATACCAGTCCTAGCCCCCCATCAACCCACTTACAGTCCTTCCCCCCCCTCACCCCATTTTCAGTTTAAGCCCCCCTATAACCCCTTACCAGTCCTAACCCCCCATCAGCCCACTTCCAGTCCTAACCCCATCAAGCCATTTCCAGTCAGCCCCCCATAGCCCATTGCCAGTCCTACCCCCCCCCATCAGCCCACAGCCCATTACCAGTCCTAACCCCATCATCCCACCTCCAGTTTTAACCCCCCAGCCCATTTCCAGTCCTAGCCCCCCATAGCCCATTACCAGACAACCCCCATCAGCCCACAGCCCATTACCAGTCTTAACCCATCCCAAAGCCCATTACCAGTTCTAACCCCCCCCAACAGCCCATTACCTGTCCTAACCCCATAAGCCCTCTTCCTGTATTAACCCCCCAGCCCATTTCCTTTCCTAGCCCCCCCCCATAGCCCATTACCAGACAGCCCCCATCAGCCCACATCCCATTACCAGTCTTTATCCCCACCACAGCCCATTGCATGTTCTAAGCCCCCCCAACAGCCCACAGTCCATTACCAGTCCTAACCCCATCAGCCCACCTCTAGCCTTAACCCCCCCCAGCCCATTTCCAGCCCCAGCCCCCCCAATAGCCCATTACCAGTCCTACCCCCCCCCATAGCCCATTACCAGTCCTACCCCCCCCCCCCGGCCTAAAGTAAAATTTAATTTAAAAAAAAAACCTGGTGGCTGCCGCCGCGGGGCCCCCTCTGCTGCCGCGGCAGCACCGACTGACCCACGGGGGCCCCGTCTACAAGCTGAAGCCGTCGCTTCGGTTGGTTCTTCCCTCCCTCCCTCCGTGCAGGCTGCAGGCTGTGAGAGACGCGAAGGGGAGAGCGTCTCCTCGCGTCTCTGTTAAGCCCGCAGGGGCTGATGGGAAATTTCCCATCAGCCCCTGCGGGCTTAACAGAGACGCGAGGAGACAGTCTCGCGTCTCTCACAGCCTGCAGCCTGCACGGAGGGAGGGAGGGAGGGAACCGACGGCTTCAGCTTGTAGACAGGGCCCCCGCGGGTCAGTCGGTGCTGCCGCGGCAGCAGAGGGGGCCCCGCGGCGGCAGCCACCAGGTTTTTTTTTAAATTTTATTTAAAAAAAATGAACTTGGTTTTTTTTTGTGGGCCCCTGCCGGCTGTGGGCCCTACGCCATGGCGTACATGGCGTATAGGTAAATCCGGCCCTGCTCGTCGCCTTTTTTATACACTCAATTCTCTCCTCAGTGTGCCCCCACCTCTGGCTCCTACCTCCCTTCCTGCCCAAACCTTGGCACAGTACTTCTATGACAAAATCCATAAAATCACCCTCCATTTCACTACCTCCTCTTCTTCCCCCCCTTTTTCCCAACTCTCCCCCTTAACTTCTGCTTCCCTTTCTTCCTTCCCTCTGGTCTCTGATGAGGAAACAACACTCCTCCTTTCTTCCTCTAAGCTGACTACCTGCCCTTCTGAACCTATGCCCACCCACCTCCTTAGCTCCATTTCTTCCACTATCGTCCCCTCCATCACACATATTCTCAACCTATCACTCTCCACCACTGCCATCCCTTCTGACTTCAAGCATGCTATTGTCACACCCCTCCTCAAGAAACCCTCACTAGATCCTTCCTGTCCTTCTAACTATCATGCCATCTCTCTCCTTCCCTTCATTTCTAAATTACTTGAGTGTGCTGTCTACCACCGCTGTCTCGACTTCCTCTCCTCTCATGCCCGCCTAGATCCTTTATAATCCGGTTTCCATCCCCTACATTCTACCGAAACTGCTCTTACCAAAGTCGCCAATGATTTGTTTCTGGCTAAGTCCAAAGGCTTTTATTCTGTCCTCATTCTTCTGGATCTCTCTGCTGCCTTTGACACCGTTGACCACAATCTTCTTATCACCCTGTCTTCACTCGGTTTCAAAGGCTCTGTACTTTCTTGGTTCTCCTCCTATCTCTCTCACCGCTCTTTCAGTGTGTACTTTGGTGGCTCCTCCTCCTCTTCTACCCCTTTACCTGTGGGTGTACCTCAAGATTCTGTCTTAGGTCCGCTCCTCTTCCCTCTCTATACCCAATCCCTTGGTGCCCTTATCTCTTCCCATGGCTTTCACTATCATCTCTATACTGATGGCTCTCAAATCTACCTCTCTACACCTGTTATCTCTCCTGAAATTCAAGCTAAGATCTCAGCCTGCCTCTCTGACATTGCTTCCTGGATGTCCTACTGCTGCTTGAAGCTGAACATAGCCAAAACTGAACTCCTTGTCTTTCCCCCTAATGCCTCCTCTCCTCCTTCCCCTTTCTCAATCTCTGTGGATAACTCTGTTATCCTTCCTGTCTCTTCGGCGCAGAACCTTGGTGTTATCTTTGACTCATCTCTCTCCTTCTCTTTACATATCCAAAACATTGCTAAAACATGTCGTTTCTTTCTTTACAATATCTCCAAGATTCACCCTTTTCTCTCTGATAACACTACTAAACTGATTGTCCACTCTTTAATCACCCCCCGCCTTGATTACTGTAACCTTCTCCTTGCTGGCCTCCCTGCTAACCACCTCTTTCCTCTCCAGTCTATTCAACATTCTGCAGCTCGTCTGATTTTCCTTCAGTCTCGTTTTTCACACCTTACTCCTCTTCTTATGTCACTTCACTGGCTCCCCATCCGCTTCCGTATCCAGTTCAAACTCCTCCTTCTAACCTATAAATGTATTCATTCTTCTGCCCCTCATTACCTTTCATCCCTCATCTCTACCTACACCCCCTCTCATCTACTCTGCTCATCTAATTGTCTTTGTTTATCTATGCCTTTTACTCGTACTGCTAATTCTAGACTTCGCTCCTTTCAACTGGCTGCACCCTTTTCCTGGAATTCTCTACCTGTCTCTGTCCGCCAAGCCTCCTCCCTGGCCATCTTCAAATCCAAATTGAAATCCCATTTCTTCACTATTGCTTTTTGTTCCTAACTCGTCCTTTCTTGTTCTCTCCATAAACATTTATTCTTGTCTTGTTAATTGTTATTTGTATTATCTAATTTATTTCATATTTTGTCTTGACTAGATTGTGAGCTCTAACGGGCAGGGACTGTCTCTTTTTATGTTTGTACAGCGCTTCGTATGTTGCAGCACTTTATAAATGCTTAGTAATAATAATAATAATAGTAACTGCAGGGAATGTGCTGGACACATCCTTGAAAGCATGGGGGCTGTTGCACTTAACCATGGATTAGATTTTGTCTGTAACATGAAGTAAGTGCAAAAGCATACCACACTTTAGTAAACATATCCCTTTGTGTTAATATTTATTTATGAGTTAATATTTGTTTTAAATCAATTTTTCTTAAAGCTATTTTTGTAAATTGCCACAATGAATACCTTGGCCTCTTTGGTTTGGGTAATTGTTTTAGAGCAGAAGATTGTCCTTTTATGTTTTAGTTGCTTTCCTGGGTCCCAGCCCAATACTCTTAACAACTTGGCTACTCCTCTGTTTCTTCACTGGATCCATTTTCCTTTTTTTTTGAGTCATTCTTTTAGCTTTAGTAGCCTCGTTCATTCAATCATTTAGCTTTGCCAGCAGACATTTGGGTTTTTTTGGCCTTTTTTAATGCATGGAATACATCTAGTATCTGCTTCCATAATGGTTAGCCTGTAATGTGCCACCAGACCTTTTATTAGAATTGCTGCTACAGATTAACACAACTTTCGCTGACAGTCTATACTAGGAGTTGCATAGCTATTTCCTTGGGGGAAATAAATATATTTGGGTCGGATGGAAGCAAATAATCCTAGGATATCTGTTGTAAGACAGCAATGGCACATCTATGTGGCTCTTGCTTAATAAAAAAATATATATATATTTTAGTCATGTTAAATATTTATGATTGCTCTATATATTTTGGCTATAGTAGAGAATCCCCATATATGATAATTGCTTTTCAGCATGATCCAAGTATCCCCAGATATTTGCCCACCAGACCTTAAAATTGCAAGGGGTGAATTGGTCCTTTAAAGCTTATTATTAAAATGATTAAATATTAAACCAGCTACACTAAATGATAGCAGATGATCTAAGTTAAAATGTATCTAACTTCTCAATGAGATGGCACAGTATCTTTAGAAGAGTACAATGTGGCTGCTGTATGTGAAATGATTAGAAAGGAGATATCCAACAGGATGCTTTGAAGAAAAAAAAAATTAATTTAGTCATTTTCAAAGGTGCTCTTCTCATTCTCTCAGTCAGTAGAGTTCTATGATTATTTGCAAGATGTCAGAGCAAAAATGCATTTGCTAAACAGTAATCATACAAAACAGTCTACTGTGCATTTATAAGACATTTTAAACTGCAGTAAATGTGTAGTTGCAGGCCCACATGCAGCTTTACCTATGGGCCTGTAATTTCCCTGTGGAGATTTCTTTTAAAATTCATGCCAGATGGAACTGGTCTCTTTACTTCACATATAAATTGTATCTGCAATCCCTATATATGTACTTATGCACACCCTGAACTACCCCTTGTCTTTTTCTGTTAAAGGCAGAAGCACCCACATTTTTATCAGTAGTGGGTAGCATTGTTTGCCTACACAGAAAGTTCCAAAATTCCCTCCCAAGCATATTGCACTTATATACATACAGTAGAATTGCATGGCTGTTATGTTTGGTAAGGATTGGCATCTGGAATTATCAGCAGTGAAAATGGATTATTTTGTGTATTGATAGCTTCATATTCCCCTTTTCTCTATAATGAAGCATTTTAAATTTCATAATTATGTCCTACTCTTTGTTTTCTCAGATTATAAAGAATCAGAGCCCTGAACAGTACTGACCTAGTAGCTTAGTAGTGATGCTGTTCACTGTCACAGAAAAGGCTTACTCTTGTTATCTCCAGTTCTATATAAAATATTTGAGTGCTTATGTTATATGTAAACCTCACTGATTTATAAAAGCACGTATATAAAAGCAAATAAATAAATAAAATAAATAAATATCTATTTAAAATTTTTGTAAACCATCAATCCAATAGTTAGTTGATTCCCACCTCAAGGTCTCTGTTCCCTAATTTGCCCAAGGATGACAACCCAGCAAATGCAGAGGTAATCTTTGGGAGGGGGAGTCATATTCATTGTGCAATAGTGGCATCTAGTTGCTAATATTAAGGCTCTAAAGAGCTCTGGTACACCAACCTGGCTAAGGTCTTTTGCTTCAGTAATTGGATTACATTAAATTGGGAAGGAATGTAAAACAGGGAAAAATCCATATAGCACCAGATGTTCATTCTGGTTCAACTTGAATTTTAAGAATCAAGGCATACAAAGAAACTTTCAAATTAAAAAAAAATCTCCACAAGCTACCATTATATCTAAAACTAAGCCAAGATACTCCCTACAACCTCACAATAATCATTTTTGTTTCCATTGACCCAACAAAGTCAATAAACAGACAGTCTAAGAATCTGTTCCTAAATAGTAGTGATATGCCATCAGTCTATCCATCCTGTATCAGAGAGGCAAGAAGCTCCCTTATTATCTGGTCCTTGAAATTAATTTGCACTATAACTAGGGATATGCAAAGCAAGCCATTTCACACTCAAACAGGAAGAAAGTTTGACCCAGACTAAGGGGTATGATTACTAAACGGCACTAAAGGTGTCTGCAGCCGGTATGGGCTCCGGGTAGCAGTTTGTGTGGGGTAAAGCACCCATAATGCAGCTGTTATGGGAGCTAACATACCAGCAAAGGCAAAAGAGAAGGAGAATGGGCAGTGACTGGAGAGTGGAGGCGAAGAGAAGGGTGGGCTCGACAGGGGTACGCTAACGCCTGTCCTGATTAGTGGACGTTAGCGGCACAGCTACGTGGACCTGGAATGCTAGCTCAGAGCTGGCATTACATGGGCCTGGTCCCTGCTAATGGCAGTTCACAATAGCTAAACGACAGCTAGGTGTGTGTAGGAGGGCCAATCCACTGTACAGCTTATTAAGTATTGTGACCTGTGGTCAATGCCTTGCTAAAGCATAGCCTACTACATTGTGGCAGAAGTTGTGTTGTGGCTAGAGGGGGAAGGATGAAAGGCAGTTGAGGAGGCCCTACAATACCTGGACCAGTCCCTGTTTCCTGCCCATGCTCAGGTGGTGGTGGATAATGTTCAGGGGCACCAGCTTGGAGAACAGCAGATACTGTGTCCTCAGAGAAGGGAAGTCCAGCCCAAAAGTGATCACCCTCTACAGGCTGAGCTCAGGGGCCATAAGACAGCTTTATGAGGACTAAGACCTGACCTCAAGCCTCTTACAGCCCGGCCATGTGTCATAACTGGGCTGACCAAGCTAATGAGTGTGCTATATTTCTTTGCCTCTGGCTACTTCCAAACATCTGTGGCTGTAGTTAGAGGAATGTCCAGGTCCACCTTTGGCAGATGCCTCCACCAAAAACTGTGAGTTATGCTCAGCTGTGTCAGGAACTACACAGTATTTCCTAAGGAAAGGCAATAGAGGGTGACCCTCAAACAGCAATTTCACAGAATTGTGGGCCTACCACATGTGTGTATCCCACCCAGAGACAGGGAAGCACTTATCCCACCCAGAGACAGCTAACCAGAAGCACTACCATTCCCTCCTTGTACAAGTGGCGTGCGATGCAAACATGCACATACTGAATGTGTGGTGCCCAGGTTTGCTGGGTCAACCCATGATTCCTACATCCTGCATCACTCAACACTCTTCCAACAATTTGAGGAGGACACAGCTGGCTACTGGGTGAGTAACATAGAAACATAGAAACATGATGACAGAAAAAGACCACATGGCCTATCTAGTCTGTCCTTCCATAACAACAACTACAACAGTCCACTTTTTACCTTTAGAGATCCTCTGTGTTGGTCCCTCTTATTATTTTATATTTGCCAACAGTGGGGCACATATGCCAGACTGGGCACCTGAAAAGCTAACATCAGAATGGGGTTGAGGGAGGCCAACTGGCTCCAGCTTTTAGGGACACTCTGATCCAGTCCTGGTTTCACCAAGGAAATCCAGATGCCAAGTCCATGCAGCTAGTAAGGTAAAAACCAGGAATGGATCAGGGTGTCCCCAAGATCTGGAGCCAATTGACCACCCTAATTGGGCTTGTTATGGGAAACAGAGCCACACAGTAAGTGTACTAGACCAGGCTGGGCACCTAAAACGCTAACATGAGCCATCTGATACCCTAGCCAGTTGAGCACTTCTGGGAACTGTGAATGTAACTGAACTACACCCGGTTGAGAAGGCAGCACAATCAATGCCAGTCACCCTGCCCCCAGTCACAGAAAGACTAGGGTAACCATGTCCAGGACTGAGGTGCTGTAATACCTTGTTACACACTTGCAGGGGTGAGAGTGTCAGGCAGTCTGGCCTGTGCTACAATGGAATCATATTGCATGAGTGGGCATCTCATTGTGTACAATCAGCTCAGACTGAAGGCACAAGTCATTTGCCCCCAATCACTAAAACACAAACCTGGGCTAAAATCTGAGACCCATTACAGGAAAGATCAACTTAATCAGTTTCCAGACTCTGATTAGTAGCTAGTCCTGCCTCACAAAATGTCTCTCTGAATGGCCCATGGATTCTGTAGCATTGCATACAAGGAGACAGGTGAGGGAAGACAGATGGCAGCAAATTAATGATCCTCCTAGGGGGAAAGAGGTGGCACAAGAAACATAGAAACAGCTTTTAATGGACACAATTGTCTGACCTTGCTATGATCTATCAGTAAACTCTGCTGCATGTGTGAGGGCCAGCTATGATGAGGGATATAACGTCAACCTGCTTTTATAGGAGTCTGTGAGTCAGGAGTGACATGGAAGCTACCAGATGATTACCAAAAATGTGTGTTAGGCTGTAGAGGTTAACATGGCCCTGTCAGTTCAATTCTCAAAGCACCAGCAGAACCCATCCACACCCCCTAGGACTCTATATCAATGGAAAAAATTACCTGGCGGCAGCTGAGGAGTATCCGCCTTACTGAGTTGCAGCTGTGACAATGTCATGTAGTGAAACCTCTGAGGCCACATAATCCTGATGCATTTTGGGAACTGTGGTCTGTCTTCCAATATGTCTGCAAAACTAATGGGGACAGCACACCTCAGTGGGATGCTAGCAGATAGGGACCCACCTGGGCCACAGTGCAAGTAAAACTACAATGGGTGGTCAATCACTGAGTTCACACAGCATGAAATGCAAGCATTGCTCCCCTCACACATTTACTGTCAGATGAACTGTGGAATAATCCTGCACTGACTATGGGGGGGAGGGGGAAAATGTTGGAGGAAAAATTAGGACATGAATCTGGAAACACAGGGAATGATTAGATGTGCCTCAGAGATATTCTGAGAATCCAAGCTTTGACCTAGGGATCTGCAATGACCAAATCTGATGCAGCATAGCAGAGAGCCATCGTTGAGTGACAGTGCATATCACCCTACTCATATACCACATATGATGTAGGGGTGCCTAAGAAAAAACATTGTCTTATGAAAGCAGTCTGTTAGGCTGCCAAGGCCACAAGGCACCTGTCAGTTGAATGCACACAGCACCTGAAGAGGCCAACCACACCCACTAGCAGGCTGAATCCATGTTAACTATGGCTTGGGGTAGGTTTGCCAACATGCCCCAGATATGTCTGACAGGCCTGATCCAGTTTTGGGTCTATCCCATTGCACACAGGGACATGTAGTTCTGAATACTCAATTGCACTCAAACAAGCAAGATCATAGGTCCCTGAAAGCAAGGGGGTCAGACCAGGACTGGGCCAAGTATGGGCTTCTGTATCCAGTAGGCAATCCCATCTCAGGGGAAGGTGAGGAGTCACCATCTCACAGAGTTGCAGCTGTAAAAATGTCACTCATTCCAGCCTCCATGACCAAGGATGGGACATGAGGTCTGGATTTACATTGCAACAACCAGGAATCACAAACTGCACACAGAGACTATGTGATCACAGGCTGGGATGAGTCACGATCTGACCGCTGCAATTAACTGACCATGGAAACCAGCACCTGCACCCAGAACATGGTTGTCATGGGAAGTGAGTGCATGGGGGTGTGACAGCCCTCTGCAACTACTGTGAGCAGTAAGCTGATAATGGCTTGATTAACTCTGCAACCCAATAACTATTGTAATCCTCCCTAGCCAGCATCTAATCCACCACTCAAACACTGACCTATTCTACATCCAGAATATCTGTCACCTCACAGATGGCTTCTCCAAGTGCAATAATGGCTCAAATCATCACAGATCCAAAGTCAACAGGTTTGATTCCAGCAAACAGCTATGAGGTGACACAATGAACTGTTTGTGGTGGCCATGCCATGTCCCCACATTGAGTACAGAACATTACATAGTCCATTGAAAAGGGAATGGGGGAAAGGCAGCACTGCCTGCATATCACCCTCTTATGAACCTAGTGAGTAGACAACCATTATCACATTATTTGTGCTGTAGCCCAGGTCAGTCCCTATCTAATAGCATCTCAGGGAAGTGTGCAGTCTCCATTAGCTGAGAGTACAAATTGCCAGCCAGACCACAGATTCCCAAATGCAGCAGGGTTCTTTGGGCGCAAAGGCTGGATTGAGGTACAATGTCCCAGCTGAAACTCATCAAAATTAGAACCTTGCAGCTGCTCCCAGGACCTGCTGATTGGTAAATCAGTGCAAGGGGGTGGTTCAGCAAATCCTGTCACAGACGACCTGCCAATATCTGTCCAAATGTGGCAGCCCCAATGCTGTGCAAATGTAGCCCCCCCCGCCCTTACCCTGAAGAGTTACCATCAGACTCACTTGCAACAGCATCAATGATGTTTAAATGTAGTCATATAGCCCAAGTGGTCGGAGTTTGGCGGTTTCTTGGGGTGAAAGCTGACAGATTTCACTAACCTTGTTTTACTCTCCCTTTACTATGAGGCAAGTAGAGAACAAGAGGAAAATAAACTAAAGTGGATAAGCCACTATCAAGGTGATAATACAAGAATTAGTTGTAGCTAGGTAGTGGCTTTAATAGATTACATAGATGACATTTACTTTCAGTAATAGGATTTTTTGGGCAATTTATTAAATATTACAATAGCATAACCATCCAAAATATTCTTCTTAACTAACAGTAACATTTTGTTCACATCAGCATAACAGGTAAGTATATTCAGTCACATCAAGTAACAGGCAAATCAAGATATTCTGGTGAAATATTTACACAAAACATTCAAGGCCAATTTCTACTAAGGAATTCTTATTTTCCTTTTCAAAACCTTTAAACTTTTCCCCCTATAACAGATATATTTTCCTTTTTGTAATTCCTAATGTTTCTTGTGCTTTTTTTCCCCAGTGTCTGTTTTATTTGAACTCAAATATATTTTCCCTGTTTGTCTCTGGTGTGTAGGGTTTACCAGTACCTCTTCCAGTTCTCTTTCTTACGAAGGGATGCAGGACTCCAGATCCTTCTGCTACTGGATTGAAGATCTTCCCAGGTTCTTCTGATGTCCCCTTCTGCATTGGATCCTACCCCCTACCTTTAACAAATCAACAAGGCAAAACCCTATCTGTCCCAGAAGTTGGGGCAAAATGTCTTTCTCTTTAAGAAATACTATTGGTTTTTATTCAGCAACTATAACACTTTCCCTATCTAATTAAATAAAAAGAGAATTGATACATCCTATCTTCCTTTGAATACATCCACTCTACACTCTGGACTGCAACTCAACCGCACCTATATGCAGCAATCTCCCAAACACACTTCCCTTAACTGAGCCAGCTAGGAACTGCTTTATTCTTTCAATCCAGGAAGGAGACTATTTTCTCAGACCCATTAAGCGTCAGTCTCCATTAACCCGTTTTGGACAGCTCGCATATTCTTTCTCTGTCCTGGATGATTTATTAGATTTGTTACACTCAAGCAACTATGAAATACTGGCAATAATAAAAAATATTAAAACTTTGCAGAAAATAGAAGTTTCACATAGTGTATGTTTTTCATACACTGGTCCAATGTAGTATATTGTCCGTCTTCAGAAAAGATAGGATTCAGTTCCAATATTCATTGACATAAACATACTGTATGATACTATTGAAAGTGCAGTTTCATTTGAAACACTTTATTATGATATAATATAGTTTGTCAACAGTCCATTCTGTCGGCGAAATATGATACATGTGAAAACACTTCTGATGCAGAGCGTCGATATCGCACCATTGAAACACCTAGAACAGAATGCTTGACAGCCATTAGTTTCGACAACATATTAGCCCAGCGTATGAAAAACATACAAGGCCGATATACACACCAATAACTCTGACACTAAGTAACTTGCAGTTATCTAAACCTATGTTCTAAAGTCTACAAATACTTTTATTTGCAAAATAGTAGCTATTACAGCATTATAAGCTACTTCCTATTTTTTGTGATCTTTTTATGTTGAGCCGCCAGTACCATCAATATCAGCAAACTTCGAATACCTATTAAACTAACTAGATCTCAGATAAAAAATCTGTATATAACGCTTTTTGACATAACGATAATAGATAAACATAGTTTCATTGAATTTATAACCATTAATTAGTAAACAGTTGAGTAGTAAGTATGGAAACCTTATGTATGTAGAACATGCTGGTCCAAAACGGGTTAACTAAGCACAGAGCCCAGCAGAATGTTTAAACTCTCTATTCTGCTTCAGTTGTACACAAACAGTTCAGTCACGGAGTAGGTTTGAATTTCCCCTTCTTTTCTCAGGGAACTTGTCCATTACTTCTGCACACAAACAGTTCAGTCAGTTCAGCCAGAAATTACTCACTTCTGGAAATTCAGATTTTTTTTCCTCTAGTCCAAGATATTTCTTATAAAATAAATCCTCTCATCCACTCTCAAGAGCTTATAGTCAGATTCAGAATTACAGTTCCAACTCTGAGTATAAATGGCTTCTCCAGACCTTAGACAGGATTCCAAGGAGAATTTAATTTCTTTTAAGAAATATTCTTTAATCATTAAGACTCTCAGTCAGTCAGTATTTCTTTCAGAGCCACTCACCCAAAGTTCCAAATGGTCACCAAATTCAGTTTCCAGAGAATTAAGCCACACTTCAACAGTCACCAGTTCAACTCTTTTTCTTTACTTAGCACCCTTCAAAAACACTTCTTTCAGCCCTCTCCACTCAGAAATCTCTCAGATCTTACCTTTTCCATGAACAAGCACCATCTGCTGCTTTCAGTTTCAATACCCCTATCTCAGACTGCAATTTCCCTCCAGAAAGGCTGCTCACTCAAAAGATTCTTGCAGAGATCCCTGCTCTTCCCCCATATAAACACACAGTTCTTGAGGCTGCAAAACTTCCCAGGAGGGGAAAGAAACATTTCTAGCTGCCACAGATATCCCTGTACAACATTTCCCTAGCCTAGCCAGGCAAAATTTATTTTATTTTAACCCTCAGGTTACACCAAGGCAAACTTGGATAAATCCAATGAATGCCGCAGTCAGATATGTATTCAGCAGGCAGGGTGACTTGCAACCACACACATAGACCAGCTTACCCACAGATGGCCCCAGTGGCATCAGCATTGAATGAAATGTTCATATACTACAAGGTCACAAGTTCAATACCAGGCCCAGCTCTGAGACAGCAATCTGTGTTGTGTTGGTTTCCTATGCCACTGTCATATATCATCAATAATGCACTGCTCCCCAGGTACCTTTTGATCCTCATGTGACCACTTGCCTCTGATGGCTACACATTCCCAATTGCATCAGAGGGAGAATTTGTGGATGCCAGCACTGTGCAGCATTCCCACTCAAGGATCTAGGGTTCCCAACTGCTCCCAGATCTGGCCCACAAGGCTGATCCAGACCTGGGGTCACACCAATGAATGCAGGGAGATATAGGGGGTCATTCTGAACCGATCTGGATGTCCAGCACCGCTAAATGCCTGGCCTGCATCCTTGAAGCAGAGCTCCCGGCATGTAGATCTGAGCTGTGCAGGGAACTCTGTTTGTGGGCGGGAGGGGACAGGTTGCAGCCAGAGTGAGGGTAGGCTGTGTGTGGAGCTATGACCCAAGACGTACAGGGCCAATTCCAAGGTCAGCCCTGTATGCCTGGAGTCAGCCATTTGTACAGGGGACTTATTCCACCTCAGAGGTGGAATAATTTCCCCTAGTCAGAGCCTGATTGAGGAGCTGGGCAGCAGACCAGAGAGGGCACAAGATGATCTCCATAGCCTGGACCTGGCCATGGCAGGGCCGGTCAGTGGTTGCACTTCAGGAAAAAGCAGAATGAAAGGTCTGCCAGGGATCATGGGACCTGCTTGGAGCCATGATGCCATGGCACCGTGGTGCCATGCAGGAGCCAGGCTGGGCTAGTCATGAAGTTCATTGGACATCTGGGCGGCCAGAATCATGGCACGGTCTGCACATCCAGGCCACTTGACCCAATTCTGATCCCACGGGCATGTCTAGCCCCTGTGGGAGCAGAATTGGGTGCAACCAGAGCATGTCCTGATTCTGACTGGCCAGACAGACGGGGGACACACAGAACAGAATTGGCTTCCGTGTGAATATATCTCTATTGAATCCATCTGATATTTATTGCCTACTACTCCCTGCATGCAATTAGATCTAAGCTAGGACTGGGTCAAGCATGCCATGTGCGTCAAGTACCAGTAAGAATCTCCAAATGGAACATGAAGCACTGACAACCCCTGTAAAATCATCTTGGCTCCAACTCAGGTGTGTGCCAGTGTTATAGAAGCCTACTGAAGTGTACTCTTTTGAGTTCCTCATTATACTCACTGAAGGTCCTAGAGTGCATCATGATTGGATCGTCCCAACAGCTTGGCACCCGGATACTCCAAATTGTTCAACACTGACCAAGCTACAGAATCCACACCTCTGCAGCACTATGGTTCCACTGTCTGCAGAGTCAACACTGGGAAGTGACCCAGTACCTTGACTGAGATAACTGGGCACAGCATTCCACAAAATCACATTGCTGTGCATTAGGCCATGTGTACACTGTGATCCCGCCCAATGGACACCCCATAGCCCCTCCTGCTCTGAGGCCATTGGTTATATGTATCAATCTTTCCACTGCAAGGATCACACAGGCAAGGGCCTCACAGGCAGTATGGTTGCAGCTGCCCACATATGCCATGTATCTAACATGCACTAATTTCCTTCCCACAGCTGCTGCAGGATATTTATTTATTTACATTCTCTTATATACCGCGCTATTCTGCATCAGCACGGTTTACATTGAACAAACTGAAATTACATTGAACAGGGTATTATAACTTGGAGAAAACTATTTTACAGGGAACATGGGCTATGGAGGGTTAAGTGGCTTGCCCAAGACCACAAGGAGCACCTGTGGGACTAGAAACCCCAGTCCTTCCAGCCCAAGGTTACTGTCCTCTAGTGGGATTTGAACCCCCGACCTTCCGGCCTGAAGTACCTTGCCCTGGTTGCTGACAACTGTGAGGTTCCAAAGGACACATGCAGAACACATGCCACAACCTACTCTGTCATAGCATGCACCTTTGGCATGGTGAAAAGTCTCAATATATGCACCATCTCTCTGGAACGCACTCCAAGAAAGAATAAGAACTACCAACGACTTATGGGATTTTTGTAAAGCCTTAAAGACACACCTCTTTTCGGAGGACTATGGACCAGAAGCAGAACCAGTACATGAAACATAGCCACTACAATGAGATCTGACTACACCTACAAAACCAGTATTTACAACCTGACTCAATCCCTACCATCTAATAACAACACCCCACAACCTGTAACAAGAAATCATGTAAATAATATGTTAACTCTTTCTTTCCAAGTTTAATGGCCTTGTTCTATGTAATGTTCCTTGTTACTCTTCAATGTTCCCTCCTCCAAAGAAGGTCCCCATTGAACATGGGGATTAGCTTGGACTACAAAGACTTTCATCAGGGGCCTTTGTCACCCCCCAGATAGTTCCCCCAAATAGTGTGTAAGTGAGAAGTGAGTGCAAGATAGAATACCATATGAACCATCAGCAAATAGAGGTCCTTCTTGAAATGGTGTGGAGAGACCTCTTGGGAACTCTCCAGAGCCTACTAAGAATGTGAGGATGGAGAAACTGAGAATGGTAGGGCTGTACAAATGGCAATCAAGATTCTACAGAGCTCATAAAGCACAAACGCTTTCAATGTCAAACAGCACCAGAGGAATGAGATGGAACAAATGACAACCATGAGAAATGGAGTTATGTCAAAAAAGTGGATTTACTATGCCTTCATAAATTAAACCCTTGTTATGCCCTCCATGACCATGTTTCAGCGTGTGCTTTCCTTAGGGGTATATCACTTAAAAAACCCCATATGAAAGAACACATGTTAGATCAGATATCAAAACAATCCAAATGATAATAGCACAAACAACAATAAATGGTACATAATTATAACCCCCGTGCTATAATTAGTCAGTGTTTTATTTCAATTTTAATAAAACTCCCTATTTAGTCAGTCCTGACCTTCTAAGATCTTAAGCTTGGCTACTAATATTGGGACATGTTTACAAAAGCGCACTAGCCAGGGGTTAAGCTTGTGTGGGCCAAGTGGTAACAAGAAGCTCATGGCTAAAAGGTGAGCATGTTAAAAGTCCTGCATTAGCAGTATAGTGTGTGAATAGGTCAAGGCAGAGACTGGGAAGAGAGAGGGCAGAGTCAGGATGCAGCTGGGGTGAGTGCAGTAGTCATGCCCTAGCTACACAACTATGTCCTTAGCTTAGACATAGCTAACACCGGCCTCTGACCAGGTGCCAGCTGCACTTGCCATGTTCCCGTGTGCCAACCACGTGGTTCAGATTCAAGTGTTAGGAAATATGAAAGGCAGAAACAACATACTTAAGAATAATATTGGGGAAACTGAAGATGTGGGCTGACAACCATGGAGCCAGTCTAGGCCACCTATTTGGAGGGGCTGCATGGCAAAGCTGACATGGCAGTAGACAACAGTAGCCTGACTACCACAAAACCATAGCCTGCAGGTCCTGATGGACTGCTGTTAAGGTCAGCATATACAATGGCTAGCTGTAAGAGGGCTAATGCTGTTGTGTGTGCAGAGATGTCAGGATCAGGATATAGGGCCTGTGTTCTGTGCTGCCGTCAGCACTGGCCTCAAAGCCAGAGCTGGAGCTAGCAGAGTATGGGGGAGGGGGGGACATGCTAATTAGAGATGCACTTACTAGAAACATGAAGGTGTGACAGCAGAAGAGCCGTCCAACCCCTGACCCCCTCTGCCTGGAGGGGCATGTAGTAGTGCATACATGCATACATGCACCTGGGGGTGACATGCCATTCCTTGGACCACATTCCTGTGGCAAATGGCCCCTCACCCTGACTGAGGTCTACCAGCTCTGAGCGGCTGCATAGTACTTCTGTCATTGAATGTGGGCTTCTAGTGTTGAACTTGTTGATCAGTGTCCCCTGCCTGGCCCAGGGACTGAGGCAATCCATGGATCTGGAGAGCTCTTTTGATTCTACCGTGTCTGGTGGACTGTTGTTTCCATGGCAGCGGGGGTGCCTAGCCTGTGGGCTGTTTGGGATTCACCACTTCCATGTGGTGTTCTCCAGAATTCCTTCCTATTATAGAGTTCAGAGCACAGGGCGTGGTGGTTCTAAATGGTGGCCCATGCATGTGCCCCATGCTCCCCATATGAATGCTTCCTAGAGCAGTTGTGCCCATTATGTTATCCAGACCTCCTTCCCCTTGCACCCCTCCCCACAAAATGGAAGACACACTCCACAATGGCTATGCTGCTGCCCAAGCTATAAGCAGAGGAGGGAATGAACCATAAAGCCCAACCCTAACCCCACCATAGGCCCTGTACTGTGTTCCTTGTAGCCTAGGTGTACAGGCGCCCTTGGTGCTTCAGGGTGAGGGGGTTCCTATACTGTATCCCATGCTGGACACTGTAGACCCCTACCTGATCCCATACAAGGCCCCCTGCATTTCCAGATGCCACCTTTGCACCCTATTACCTACAGTTTGAGATGCAGCAAATACTCTCTGCATATGTTTGCTTTGCTGATTTGAATGCCCTCTCCTCTTGTACTTAGCTCCTATGCTCTGAGCTGTGCATGCAGTTAAGCCCATTTTGAGTCATCCCTCTCTATTCTAAACTGGCCAATTGCTCCCTTCTTGTATGTGTGGTTAGGATATATTTCTTATTGTCCACAGTGGAACCAAAGCCCACATCCTCCCTAATATTACACTTGTAGCTTTCTTTATCCTGACATGCAATGGCCACACGTTTGCACTATTGCACTAGTGGTGTGCCTATCATGGAGGTAGTAATATTTCATTCACCTTCTTTAGTAACATTAGCAAAAAAATTAGTTTTCGCTCATCTAGATAATTATTTGGATAAGATTAACACACCACCCAAACCATTCTGGCTTCAATGTAAATCATAGCACAGATATTTGGAAGCACTGCTGAAAGAGAAAATAGTGAGGTTTCTGGAGTCTAGCAGATTGGAGGATCCGAGGCAGTATGGATTCACCAGAGGCAGGTATTGTCAGAAAAATCTGATTGATTTCTTTGACTGGGTGACCAGGACTGAGGGAAAGCCCTAGATGTGGTGTATTTAGATTTCAGTAAAGCCTTTGATACCATTCCTCACAGGTGACTTAGAAACAAACTGAGCACACTAGGGATTGACCCTAAAGTTACTGCTTGGGTTAGAAATTGGTTGAGTGGGAGGCAACCAAGGGTACAAGTAAATGGAACTCACTCTGAGGAGAAGGAGGTTACCAGTGGTATGCTCCAGAGATCTGTCCTTGGTCCAATTATTTTCAACATCTTTGTTAGTAATATAATGGAAGGGCTGTCGAGTAAGGTTTGCCTCTTTGAGGATGATACCAAAATCTGCAATAGTGTACTAGACACCCAGGAAGGTGTAGATAACATGAGGAGGGATCTAGGTAAGCTTGAAGAATGGTCTACAATTTGGCAGCTAAGATTTAATGTTAAAAAATGCAAGGTCATGCTTTTGGGCTGCAGCAATCCAAGGGAGTAATATAGTATAGGGGGTGAAGTACTTTTGTCCACTAAAGAAGAGCAGGACCTAGGCGTGATTGTATCTGATGAACTTAAAGTAGCTAAACAGGTTGAAAAGGTGACAGCAAAAGCTAGAAGGATGCTTGGGTGCATACGGAGAGGAATGGCTAGCAGAAGAAAGGAGGTGATAATGCCTCTGTATAAGTCTTTGGTGCGACCTCATTTGGAGTATTGTGTGCAGTTCTGGAGACCACACCTTCAAAAGGATGTGAACAGGATGGAGTCAGTACAGAGGGTGGCTACTAAAATGGTTAGTGGTCTTCATTATAAAGCATATGAGGACAGACTTAAGGATCTTAATATATACACCTTAGAGGAAAGGCGGGATTGAGTTGATATGATTGAGACATTTAAATACCTCTGTGGCATAAATGCACAGGAGGAGAGCCTCTCTTGATTGAAAGCAAGCTCTGTTATGGGATGAGGGTGAAAGGGGATAGATTCAGGAGTGATATGCAGAAATATTTTTTTTTTATGGAAAGAGTGGTAGATCCGTGGAATAGTCTCTCAGTGGAGGTTGTAGATATGAGGACAGTATCTGAATTCAAAGAAGCATAGGACAAACACAGAGGATTTCTAAAGGAAAAAAGGGGACTGTTGTAGTGGTTGATATGGAAGGGCAGACCAGATAGACCATGTGGTCTTTTTCTTTGTCATGTTTCTATGTTTCTATATCTTATTGTTGGGAATGCTCAATAAAATTAGGCTGGCCCCACTCTGGTTAGGTTGACTAATTAGTACAATTAGATCTAACATCTGTCTTTGATCTTAAAGATAATGACCTTTTAATCGCTTGTCTTATAGAAATTGGAATGAGAGAGATAGACTTTAGTTTAGTGGTTCCCAAACTTTGGGTTGATATCCCAAATGGGTTCACTTCATCAGAGGATGGAATCACAGAAGCATGGCCATTTTCCCTTCTCTTTAGACTTCTCTTTGGACTTTCACCAGTCAGCATGTGGTGTATGAGTCAGTGAACATCCATAGGCCCTTTCCCCCACCTGGGTAAGCTTCCTGTTAGACTGGAAACTCATACTGAGTACTGGGGTCTGTAAGCACATACACTGCACACTGACACAAAGGACACTGTGCTGACTGCTGCTGCTTTCTGCTTTGGATGAGTCGAGAGAGGGGAAGGAGACTGAAAAGCTGCTATTTTGATTTATGTTTATGTTTATTAAAATGTAATATACCACCCTTCAATGAATAGCAGGATGATTTTCAATAAAATCCATTAAAAACCAGAGAGGGAAGGAACTCCATAATGCAACAGGATAAGAGTAGATTACATTCATACTAGAAAAAGGAAAGAGAGGAGGGGCTAGGAGAAAAGAGGTATCATCGGCAGGTAGTAGGAATATCAAAGGTTTCATGGAACACAAATGTTTTGAGCTGGGATCTGAACTTGGTGTAAGAGGGTTCCAAACAAAGAGCAGGAATGTCAAGTTGATTTATATCTGGCTTGAGAAGCAGAGGGAAGGTGTAGGCATTGGAATGAAGTGAACGGAGGGAGCGGTGTGGAGTATGAAGGATGATGAGAGAGAAAAAGTATGATGGAACATAGTGCATAACTTTGTGAACCAATACAAGAATCTTAAAATGGATGTGATACTGAATGGGGAGCCAGTGGAAATGAATCAGAAGGGGGGGGGGGGTGGTAACATGGTCATAATGAGAAACGTGGGTAAAGAGGTAAATAGTGGTGTTCTGAAGGAGCTGAATTCTGTGAAGCTGATATTTGGGGAGTCTGGCATAAATGGCACTACAGTAATCTAATCGGGAAATGTCAAGAGAGAGTAGTAAGGTAGTCAAGGCTGAGGAAGAAAAGAAAGGACAAATAACCCTGATCTGGGGCAGGTGAAGAAGGATTTGTGGACAACAGAGGTGATATAGTCATGAAAAGTCAGCACTGAATCTAGAATGACACCAAGATACCAGACAGAAGAGACCAGCAGAATAGGGTTAAAAGAGAGAAGAGGCGCAAAAACAGGTGAGGAAGCAGTCTCGGTTAGCCAGATAACTGAGGTTTCACTGGGGTTAAGTTCAAGTTGATTTGCTTGCAGCCAAGCAGCTACGTGGGAGAGGCAGATATTAAGTGAAGAAAGATTGGGAGAGGATGGATCTGTGTGAAATAGGAGCAAAATGTCATCAGTGTAATATGCAGAAATACCAATTTTCTGGATAAGGAGAGCAAAGGGGAGAGAAAAGCTTTTTCTGAGAAGTGAAGCAAGAACAGAATCTTGTGGGACAAAAGGGTAAGAAACCTAGGTTAAAGAGTTAGAGTTGGCTAAGAAAGATCTATCAGAGAGGAAAGAGCCAAACCAACGAAGAACAGTGTTACAGAGATCAAAGTTGTACAGACAAGAGAGGAGGATAGAGTGACTGACCAGATCAAAGGTAGAGGAGAGATCAGGGGAGATGATGAATGATGGATTCATGAACTTCATTGAGGAGAGGCAATAGAAGGTTTCTGTACTGTGATTGGGTTGAAAACTGGCTTGGCAAGGTTTGTGAAGGGCAGTAGTGCTGTCCAGATGGGAGACAGGCTGGGTAAAGACAATTTTTTCCAAGATCTTAGATAGGAAAGGCAAATTAGAAACCAGTCTGTAGTTGATTGGGGAATTAATGTCCAATGAAGGGTTTTTAAGAATGAGACTGATAAAGGCATTTTTCCAAGCATGAGGCTAGTGATAATTACTGTGTGGAAAGTGCAGGTGGAAGAAGGGTTAATGACATTGTTGGGGAGCCAAGAAGAGGGATGGGGTCAAGAGAACAGGTGGTTTTATGTGATGAGAAAATCAAGTTTGGAGAAAGTGATGGGTGAGATAGGGTTGAAAGAACTCTAGAAGTAAGCTAGGGAATGAGTGATTTCATCATCATCTAGGGTCATGTGGATTTTCAGTTGCTAAAATGGGTCATATGGGATAAAAGTATGAGAAGCACTGTCGTAGTTGGTTTAAAGCCGACCTGTCTGATTGCACATTCCAAGTATATACAGAAAACTCTTTGTCCACTATCTATCCAATAGGACTTCCCCGGGGCTCTCTACTTGCTCCTATCCTTTTCAACATTTGCATTGCCCCATTAATGTTACAGATTCAATCACTTGGTTGCAGTGGATATGCACATGCAGACAATATACAAATATTTGTACTGATCTAGATTGTGTAGACTTTGTAATATTAAATTATTGCCTAAATTCCACAAGTGAATGGTTACAATCCCATAAAATATTGCTAAATGTAACAAAATGTGCTGCTACGTGGTTCACCAAATATTCTAGCCAAATTATTTCTCCCTTAATTAACAAAGTAATCATTTCTCTTTTCTCCGCAATGTCTACCTTAGGTATTTTTCTAGAGTCTATCTTCTCTTTTAAGCAGCAAATGCTGAAACCAATGTATACAAAACTGCCTTTTTTGCCCTGCACAGATTTCAAACTTTAAAACCCTTCTTAACTACTTCTGTACTGTTACACTCTCTAGTCATATCCAGATTAGATTATTGCAACTCCTTTTATAATGGTCTCCCAGAATACCAACTACACTATCTGCAAGTAATCCAAAACACTTCATTCAAACTACTTCAGGGGCTCATAAATACAATCATATTTCTCCTCTGTTAATGGCACAACACTGGTTTACTGTTTGTACTGAATCACATACAAATACATATAGTACATAATGCTTTAAACATGGATCAACCAGTTTATTTAGTAAATCACTTGATTCCCTACCAGCCCACTCAACAACGTAAGTCATCAAAGACCTCTTTTTTGACATTAACCCTTTCACATCCACCTGGTCATCACATGTCAATCTTCCTTTGCTTTCTAGAACACAGTACCTTTTAACTTGTATTAAGAACATGCTTTTTCTAAATGCAAGATACAATTAAAAGGCCTGCTTTTGGAATTCACATTTAAGACTTCCACGACTGACATACCCTGAAGCTTAAAAGTAAATCAAACAGTTCTAATGTAAACCGCTTTGATTCTAAGAAGGGCGGTAGAGAAAACTTGTTAAATAAATAAATAAATATGAGTCATCTAAGTATTTGAAAGAGGAGGCCATCCACTGAAATGGAAAGGATGACAGATCTGCTTTGATCTCAAATTTATTGAAAAGTATAAGCACCGATTTGGTTCAATTTATTTTATATCTGGAGAGGCATGAATATTTATCAATAGTAGAGAGTATAACTGGTACTGATGTTGGCTGGGTTAAAAGGAGTAAATCATCAGCTTAACCAGAAAGCTTTATTTGGGTCCCTCAGACGTGCATGCCTGTTATTGCTGGTGTCTGCTGAATCAAGAGTGCTCCAAGGCTAAGCTGAATAATAAAGGGACAAGGGGCATTTCTGCCGGGTACCCCTGTGCAGTGAAAATGGTTTGGAAGGGGTAAATTTGGCTAATATATAATCCATCGGGTTGATGTAGAGGACCTTAATGATGTTGATGAACGCGTTTCCAATGCCAAACCATTCAAGAGCTTGGAAAAGAAAAGGCCACTCAAGTCTATCAAATGCCTTCTTGGTGTCTAGTGATAGACCAATGAGAGGCGTTCATAGTTTTTGTGCAGTCGCTAGGATATTGCAGAGGAGACGGGCATTGTCAGCCGTAGAGTAGCCTCCCATGAATCCGCATTGATTGGGATGGATGAGGTCAGAGATGACAGGGTTGAGATGACTGGCCAGCACTTTGGCATAGATCTTGTAGTCCACATTAAGTAATGATATTGGATGATAATTGGTCACTTTCTGTAGATCTTGCCCGGACTTTCCATGCACTACAATAGTAGCATCTGCAAAAGATCCAACTGATGGTGATTGTTGTATCAATAGAGTGAAATAAGTGTAGAGATGAGGGGCTAGTTCAGCACTCAAGAGTTGATACAACTCTAGTGGGATACCATCTAGGCCAGATGCTTTCCCAACGGACATTTGCTTAATTGCATGAAGAATTTCTGTTGTTTACAAATCAGTGTCCAGTCTGAGTGCCTGTGATGGTGTTAGAATAGGTCATTCAAAAGGCCTCACCAATCACTCAAACAGATCCCAGTCAAGGAATAGAGTTGAGTATAATAATCCTGAAAGCATCCTAAGATATCCTTATCTTGGGTTAATGCTGCGATACATGTGGTTTCATTTCAGGCCTACTTGGCTAATAATCTACTAGACTTGTTTCACTCTAAAAAAATATTGCCCATTTTGATTATGGACTATTTGAGCAGCTTCTGTACTAAGCAGTATATTAAGTTGACTGTGTAATTGTTACAGCTGTAATAAGGTACACAGATTTGAGTGGTGGCATAGCTCCCACTCTCCAGCTTTGATTTGCAACACTCGATGCTCTTTCTCCTATTTATGCTTCTATGCTGTCTCGATGGAATAGCTTATGATGGTAGCCCTGGCGCAGACCTTGAATTCCTCTCACCAGGCCTACATGGACGTGTCATTTGGGTTGTTATGTTCGAAGTATGATGCCATAGCCCATGTTCCCTGTAAAATAGTTATCTCCAAGTTATAATGCCCTGTTCAATGTAATTTCAGTTTGTTCAATGTAAACCGCACTAATGCAGACTAGCACGGTATATAAGAGAATGTACATAAATAAATAAATAGCTTTCCGTAAAGCCTCAGTAAATGCTGACTCACTGAGGAGGCCTCTATTCAGGTGCCAAGAGGGGGCAGAAGATCTACTTGGACAGATTTGGAGAATAAGGAAAACTGCAGCATGGTCAGATAATAGAGTTTCATGGATATCCGAGGAGACTATTAAAGGGAGGAGCTGCTTTGATATCAGGAAGAAATCTATTCTAGAATGGGTGTGATGTGAAAGTGAGAAGAATGTATATTCTCAGTCCATAGGATGTTGGAGCCTCCATGGATCTATTAGGCCTCCATCTTCCATCAGCACTGTGACTTCTTGGGTGTCTTTCACTGGTCTGGTATGAAATTGCCAATCTAGTAGAGAGTTGAGTATCAGAATTCAGTCTTCTCTAAGTTCCATAGAAGTCATACCAGCATCAGTTAGTTCTCTTGCTACTTTGTGAAAGAATTCAGGATAGTTCACATTTGGAGCATAGATGGTGGAGAAAGTAAGCTTCTGACTCCATGTTTTTTTTCCATAAAATGGGAGAATATATAAATATGTTGCATTGTCTAGTACCTAACTTGGCAGATTCTTTGAGGTCAAGGTGGGTTTCTTGAAAATACAAGATATCAGCATTCAATTTTTGACAATAGAGCAGGATTTTTTTATGCTTCACAGAGTTGTTGAGCACTTCAACATTTAAGGACAGATGTTTCTTGGTGTTAGCCATCAGCAGAATGGTGATAGATAAAGATCAATGGACTTAGACAATGAGACATGATATGGTGTCCAGATCTCAACACTGGAACACAAGCAGAGGAGCTCAAAAGGAGCTCAGTAGACTTGACAGAAGCAGCTTTAACAAGGCAACAGTACATAGGAACACACACTTTCATGGAACTGGGGATCCCAACAAAACTAACAGAAGTAACTAGTTCAACTATTTGGTGATCCATAATAATGTTCCTGAGTGGTATACCCAAGATAAGCAGAATAACTTCATCATATCCCTCCCCCCTTCCCTTCATCCTGTAATTCACTAGGTAAGTAAATAATAAACAAACTTATTTCCTCATCCTACCCAACCATCCATACAGTTATCATCAACATTATTGGCACCCTTGCATTTAAGGTATTTTGTGTATAATATCTTGAGAAATAATTGGAAATATTCCAATTGTATGTCATCAAAATATTTTAATAGTATGTTCAAGGTATACAACAAAAGAAAAGATGTCTGTGCAGTTGGACTTAGTAATTTCTGAGAAAACAAAACAAAACAAAAAACAAATAACAAAATATGACCTGGCCAGGATTAATAGCACTTTTCACTAATATTTAGTTGCACCTCTCTTGGCAGTGATGACAACCTCCAAATGTTTCTTGTAGGCATCTATAAGTTTCATATATTTGTCTGCTCTTCAACTGTGATCTGTTCCAGTTCATGAATGTTTCCAGGATTCATTTTACTAATGGCATATTTGAGCTCTTTCCAAAGGGTCTCGATTGGATTGAGATCAGAACTCATGCTGGCCGATTCAGAACAGTCCATTTTTACCTTTTTTAACCATTCTTTTATACTTTTACATGTATTTTTGGGTCATTGTCTTGCTGGAGGACCTATGACCTTCAAACCAGACCTAGTTTTTTGACATTAGGAAGCGCATTTCACTCCAAAAGACCTTGGCAGTCCTCTGACTTCATGATTTCTTTAATACATTCCAGGCCTTCAGTTTCTGAGGCAGCAAAACAGTGCAACAACATTATGTAGCCTCCTCCATATCTAACTGTAGGAAGGGTGTTTTTACCGTATAAGCTTCATATCTTCACCTGTAAATGTGTCTCTGGTCTACATTGCCAAAGAGTTCAAGTTTGGTTTCATCTATCCACCAAACATTTTCCCAGGATTGTGGTTTCTCAAGGTGGGTTTGGGCAAAGATCAGGCATGCTTTTTATGTCTATCTTTGAGCGTTGAGGTCCTCTTTGGCCTTTGCCAATGAAGTCCTTATTTATTTAGTGTGCAGCGTAAGTTATAGGTTGAAACCACCACTCCAGATTGATCCAGGTCAGCCATAAATTCTTTTGATGTTGTACATAGTGCTTTTCCAACAGTTTGCACTAATCTTCAAAGACTTCTTGGATTAATTTTCCTCTTCCTACCACGTTCTGGGAGGTTCTTGAGAGTTTCATGAGCAGAAAACTTCTTAATAACATTGTGAACTGTAGACACAGGAATCCCAAGGTCATTGGAGATGGCCTTGTACCCCTTTTAAATTTGATACTTGTGATAATGGCTTTTCTGATGGTCTCAAGCATCTCTCTTGTCTTCTCAGTTGTAAAAATGGGACAGGGAGTGAATGTAGCCATTTTAAACATTCATTGGTTGATTCAAGTCATTTGAGTACTGACAATTGATCACAGGTACGTCTAATTTTACTGCAATGGGCTTCTGTTCAAACTGATTTGAATTGTTTATAAGGCTGTCAATAATAATTCCTTGGCAATGTCACAGTTTTTATATTATTTCCTACTATTTCCTTTTTCAATTGGTCTTGTTTTATTTGATTCTTTTATGTGTCAAATATGTGTGCATATATAGTCCAGAACCATTTTACTGGCCACTTTTTTGTTAAAGATATTGGGTATTAAGTGGTTGAACTGCAAGGATGCCAATAATGTTGACCACAACTGTACATAACCATTGATCCCAAAAGGTATCTAAGAAATAGAGAAGCAGGATCCGCATAACCACCTGTGTGATTGAAGTGTTTTATGCGTGGTTTCATATGACCTGAGACATAAAAGTTGAGCGTCCCCCTTTCGGGGATGCTATGCATAAATGGTGGAAGGAGAACCAGTGCCACTTTGGAGTGATGTTTCCCTGCATGGGACATGCAGTATCTGCAGAGTATAAAAACAGGCTCCATCAATTCAAACAGTCATGAGATTAGTGCATCATTGAATTGTCCTGATTGGCAAGAAAGCACTCAATTGATGTGGTTCTTCAAAGTTTCGGGTTTGGTTGTTTAAGATAACCCTCATCCGTGTAGGAAAGAAAAGGCTATATCTTGCTTGCAGCTTCTGGGGCGGTGGCCATTTTATAGAGCAGTTGTTTTCTTTCATCGACTGTAGCCTTGTAGAGATCAGGTAAAAATTGAAGCTTGTACCCCTCAAACAACACTGGAGAGTGTAACTTAGCTATTTGTAAAATATGAAGCACCTGAGGGTATCAGAAGAGTATGATAATAATAGGCGGTGGGTACCTTGCTTGCTGCGGGTGGGATGAGGGAGCCTGGCATGTTTGTTTGATTTCCAAGGGCCACAGCAGTTCTAGTTTCAGTAGCTTAGATAAAAGGGATTCTAAGAATAAAATCATCTTTCAGGAACCCTCAGGACATGGAGATTATTCCATCTTGCTCCTATAATTGTCATTCCAGTATGGTAATTTGCTTAGTTCGGGAACTGGTCAGCACAAATGGGGAATCCCTCGACTCCGTGCAGTTGGAACTTGCAGACGTTACTACCCAACTCTCATCCTTATCTTTACGCCAGGATAAGGATGATACTGACACTGACACCCATGTGGAAAAGTTAAAGCATTTTTAAGGACTTGCTTCAACTTTTCCACATGGTTGGCAGTGACAGTATCAACCTTATGTAGGCGTAAAGATAAGGATGAGAGTTGGGTTGTAACTTCTGCAAGTTCCAACTGCACGGAGTCGAGGGATTCCCCTTTTGTGCTGAGCAGTTCCTGAACTACACAAATTTCAGCCAGTTTCTCCTTGATGCCGTCATCTTGATCATTGCTGGTGGACATTTTTTGAGGAGAAGGAGGCTCGGGTTTTAAGTGTTTAATGCCCTGGCTTTGCCTGATTGAGTAATTAAGTTTTCCCAACTTAACTATGGCCATTATAGCAATGATACTGAGAAGAAGCAACGTTGAAAGAGGGGTTTAGAGGCAGTAGGGAGGAAGATTCTCTGAAAGCCTGGGAAGCACTTCTCCTAGGAGTCCATCTCCTATGTTCGGTTCCGCCCCCTTTAATCTCCTTTTTTTTTTTTTTTAACTTTTATTTTCATTTTGGAACATCGAAACAAAAGGACATACAGAATAGAAGACATGAACAAATAATATTATACAATCACGGACAGTGAACCCCCACCACCCCCCTCCCCCCCTGCTTCTTCTCTGGGATACGTAACAATCCAGTATCGGGTGTATATACACATTATTATCTTTCGAGATAATATAATTATCTGCAACATGATGAGTGTAGCTATACGGCTATATTGGAGCATCTGGCAATCTGAACATAGTCATTAAGCATCTGCCACTTAGACAAGTGAGAGCAGTCCTGAACCTGGAATGCCATCCGACGAGGTATCTGCTCATATGTACTATATAAGCAGACAGAATTCCACCATTCGGTAAAAGTTAGGCGGGAGCCATTCTTCCAATTTTTCGTGACTAAGCATACAGCCATACCCAACATAAAATCCAGGAGGAAGCGGCCTGTCCTGGGAAGAGAGGGGATCCCCGCCACAGAGCGGAGTCCCACAATCTTCCAAGAAAGGGGCTCCCGGAAGTGTAGGATACTTTGTATCCGGTCCCAAACCCGCCCCCAATATTGCTGTAGTGCTGGACATTCATAGATAACATGGGCGAAGGTACCCACCGCTGTATGGCATGACCAACATCGATAGCTTGTATTGACATTCCATTTGGCCATCTTCTCAGGAGTATAAAAGCATCTGTGGGCAAAATAGAAGAGCGTTTGAGTGACAGAGGCGGATCTAGAGACCCGCACCACTTTGCTCCAGACTATCTTCCATTGCTGGTGAGTTAAAGTGATGTGCAATTCGCGCTCCCATGCCTGCTGGGCCCTAGGGGTGTCCCTGCCTGGACTAAGAGTGAGTATTTTATAAAAGTTAGATGCCACCCCTGGTAGACTCCCGATACAACGAATCACCTCTGACAGCCCTTCCACGCTAGTATCAGAGCGCGGAATGACCCGAGCGCCTTTAAGGCAATGTTGGAGCTGCACCCATTGAAAGTAATATTTCGCTGGTAGACCAAATTCCGTTTGTAAAGCATTAAAGGTTTTCCAGCGATCCCCAGCAAACAGCTGCTTAGGTGTCCAAATCCCCCTGGAGTACCAGGGTCTCCATGCTATCGTTTTTTTGTTAATTTGAAATCGAGAGTTATGCCATATCGGGAGATGGTCCAGGGGGCACGCCTGCGGACCCAGAGATTGAATGAGGGCATTAAAGGCCACTAGAGTGTCTACAACCATTGGTGAATGGCGGGAGTCTGAATGATGGCACATTCCGGGGAAGTAGGCCAGCGGAACTGGTCCACTAAGCTCTTCTTCAATATCTAGCCACACCGGGCGGCCTGCTGCCGGGGTATCCAACCAGCGGGCACCTTGCTTTAAGAGGAAGGCTTTATGATATTTGAGAAAATCTGGAAATCTAGCTCCTCCTCTCGCTTTATCAGATTGCAAGTGTTGTTTAGCTATCCTGGGTGTTTTACCCTGCCATAAATAACGGATAAGAAGGCCTTCTATATCTTTGTAGATGTGTCGGGGCAGTAAACATGGTAGCATTTCGAGAATGTAGTTCACTTTAGGAACTATCATCATTTTTACTGTTTCCAAGCGGCCCCACCATGTAAGGGTTAGTGGAGACCACCGATTGGTAAGTTCACGGACTTTGGAGATTATCGCCTTGGCGTTGAAACTAATAGTGTCCTCTAAAGGATAGCAATAATAGACCCCGAGATATTTCACCATACTATGCTGCCAGAGAAAGGGAAAGGCTTGCATGTCGGCCGCATGTACCCGGTGGTTAAGTGGGAACGCAACCGATTTGGTCCAGTTGATCTTATAGCCCGAGAGCTGCGAATACCTGTCTAGTAATTCTAAGACTACTGGGACCGAGTCCAAAGTTATAAAAAGCATAAGATCATCTGCATAAGCGGAGAGTTTGATCTCTCTGTGTCTAAAAGGGGCACCTCGGATGTCTGCGGACTGCCTAAGTAACAGGGCTAGAGGTTCGAGCGCTAAGTCAAAGAGCAGAGGAGATAGGGGGCACCCTTGGCGTGTACCTCTTTGAAGGCTGAATGGCTGAGATTTGATAGCATTCACACATATACTGGCTATGGGTTCGGCATACATGACTTGAAGAAACCGGAGAAAGCCCTCCCCAAAGCCGTACCAACGGAGAACAGCAAATAAGAAGGGCCATTCTAGACGGTCGAAGGCTTTCTCGGCGTCTAGGGAGAGGCCAACTAGTGGTAGATCTAGGCTTGCAGCATTAGTCAAAACATGACATAAAGTCCTAGCGTTGTCGGCAGTGGATCTACCGGGTATAAAACCACATTGATCAGGGTGGATTAGTGTAGACATATGGTCAGATAGTCGAGAGGCTAAGATAGTCGCAAAAATTTTATAGTCTGCGTTAAGAAGGGAGATTGGGCGGTAGTTAGCTGTTAACAGCGGATCCCTCCCTTCTTTTTCAAATACTACCACATTCGCCGCCGAAAAGGATCCCAAGCAAGATGTGTCTTCAGCCAGAGCAGTGAAATAGAGTTTTAGGTGGGGGGCTAGATCAGCACTGAACGTTTTATAAAATTCGGCCGGAAGACCGTCAGGGCCTGCGGCGCGTCCCGAGGCCACACGTTTAAGGGCAGAGTGAATTTCATTAGTAGAGAAGGGTTTATCCATCGCAACCCTATCCTCTTCAGAGAGGGTCGGCCGTTGGATTCCGGATAATAATCGCTCAAAAGCCTCTGACGTGAAGTCACATTCTGATTTATAAAGACGAGTATAAAAATCCCGGAAAAGCTCTACTATCTCTGTATTATTTGTCACTATGTCCCCTCCTACCGGGTTTTGGAGAGCCGCTACCCGCTTGGCTTCTTTTTGACCTTTCAGGGCATTAGCTAAGAGTCTACCGGCACGGTTGCTTTCCCGATAGTACATCCCTTGCTGCGATGCGATATTTTTAGAAGCTGCAGCAGACAGGATTGAGTTATATTGAAAGCGTAGGCGTTGCAATCGTAACAACACACAAGGATCAGAACGGGAAGTAAGAACCCGTTCCCCAGTTTTAATTTGTTGCTCTAATATTAATAACTGTTGCTTACGCTGTTTCCCCAAGCGAATTTGATAGCTAGTAATGGTTGCACGAATGGCAGCTTTAAAGCCCTCCCACCAAGCCCAGCCCATGGTATCATGTGGTAAGTTAAAATGGAAATAGTCCTGAATGGCGGCCCGAATGTCTAACTGAAACTCTTGTTGCTCTAGCAGGGTCCTATCAAAAAACCAATTTCCCGGATTCCCACTGGGCAGGTTAGCGTGCAACTGGAAGGAAATGGCGGCATGGTCTGAGATATGTAATGGGTGAATCATCGCTGTATCTACCTGAGATACCAGCACTTTAGATATTAGGAAAAAATCTATTCTGGACTGTGATAGATGGGGGGGAGAATAGAAAGTAAATTCCAGTTCAGCAGGATGCAACAATCTCCAAAGATCCACTAAAGCGAGATCTTTGATCAAGGAGGTGAGTGTGAGGGAGCTCTTGGGCAGGCCACTCGTTCTAGGCGGTTGCCTGTCTATCAGAGGATCGACGACTTGATTAAAGTCGCCACCTATTATCAGTGAGGTGCTAGCAGAGGCCTGCGCAACCTGAGCAATGGTAGCAAAAAAGGCAGGATTATCCACATTGGGGGCATATATACATATACATGTTAGTTCAAGGTGTCCAATTTTAAGATGGACGCGGGACCATCTGCCCTCCGTGTCAGAGCTAGTGGCAATAATGGTGACAGGCAAGGATTTCCTCACCAGAATAGCTACCCCACATTTCTTAGAAACAGCCGGAGAGGGGGGGCGGAGCCTGATGTCCAGCGGGTTAGACGCTTCGCGCTGAAGCTCCCGAGAGGCCTACTCAGAATCCTGACTTAATACCTACATAAACTCAATTTTTTGCTCCGAACTTACCGGGGTACCTCGGGGGGATGGCGGCCCATAAACCAGCGCGCTTGGACTTCGGGTCTCCTTCTTCTTCACACGGAAAGCGCTCCAAAACAGAGGTGTCTTCCCCACAGAAGATGGTTCCACTTCGGGAAAACCCCGAAATGCATCAGGAGATCTTAGAGGAAATACGCGGCGTGAAGGAACTGGTGCAGTCCAACGGAGAAGCGCTTCGAGCCATGCGAGAAGACTTCGGTGTGCTCCAGGATCGACTTGAAAGTCTTTCATTACGGCAGGACAACATGGCGGGGGTCCTCGACTCGCACGCGGTGCGCTTGGTCAAACTGGACAAGGCTGAGCGCCAGATACAGAATCTTCAAAAAGAGTTAGAAGATAGCAATAATCGAGCCCGTCGCAACAATGTGAGGCTCCTTGGAATACCGGAGGGGGCGGAAGCAGGAGATATAAGAGAATTCCTGCTCAAAACTCTTCCTTCCTTGCTGAAGATCACCTTTCATAGAGATCTGGAAATTGATCGAGCACATCATGTTCCTACCCATATGGCGCTCAACCGAACGACCCCCCGGCCTATTATCTTTCGATTACTACGATATCAACAAGTGGAACAAATTCTAAATGCTGCCCGGGCGAATCGTCATCTGGAGTTTGAAAGTCATAAAGTCTCCTTCTTCCCTGATTTGGCAAAGCCCACAGTTGACCGTCGGAAGAGACTCCTTGCTTTTCGCCCTCGACTTCAACAGCTACAGGCTCGCTTTGGCCTGTTGTATCCAGCGAAGCTCCGAGTGACTCTCCACAACCAAACTAGGACATTCGAAGATCCTGATCTACTATCAACATTTTTAGACTCCAAAGAAGCAGAGCAGATGCGCTAACCCAACTACTTGGACTTATTATCTGCCGGCTCTGTCCGCCATTTTGAAGGGCCCGACGCGGTGGTCATAGCCAAGCACAGAGACTGCCTGGACTTTTCTTTCTGTCTTTATATGACTTTCTTGGTCTCCTATCCCTCCATGATGTGTGCCTCGGTTGGATTCGGAGCACGCACAGTTATACAGGTTATATGTTTTCAATTTCGGCCTTCTCTGGGGTTTCTCCCCGCAGACACATGGTCGCCAGTAATTTCTGGGGTTCTGCTTCTTCTCTACCGCACTGCGGTTCTTATTTTTTAATTTGGGGCGCTTCATTGTATTATATTAGCTTATTTTCTATCATGTCATGTGTACAGCTAGATACAGTTACTATGAGGGACATTGTGAAACTATGTGCGTTATCATGTTCTCTTTCAGAATTTTTAACCTTTTTCAATGGCCTTATGTAAGATCTTATCACTTAACGTAAAAGGCATCAATAGTCCAATCAAAAGAAAGAAAATTCTTAGCTATCTTAACCATGAGCATGCTGATTTAGTGTTTCTTCAGGAAACGCATCTAAACTCCGCTGAAACACTGAAACTCAATGCTAAACCTTACATGGTGGCTGCCTATTCTCCCGCCGTTTCCAAACGGTGTGGGGTAGCCATTCTGGTTAAGAAGTCTTTGCAAGCTACTGTAATAGATACTAGCTCTGATAAGGAGGGTAGATGGGCCCGTGCACACTTTAAGGTTGGAGATAGTGAATTCACGTGTATTTGTATTTATGCCCCGAATGTGGATAACCCTGCTTACTATGCAAGTATTGCGCAGTTGGCACAGGCCTCTGCCAATACTCCATTAATACTTGGTGGCGATTTCAATCAAGTGCTAGACCCTTTGATAGATAGACAACCGCCTAGAACGAGTAATCCACCCAAGAGTCTTGCTACCCTTACAGCTCTGATGCAAGATCTTGCGCTAGTAGATATATGGAGGCTGCTTCACCCCTCCGACTTAGAGTACACCTTTTTTTCTGCCCCCCATCACTCACAATCTAGAATAGATTTCTTTCTCATTTCCAAAGCACTGATTTCTCAAGTGGACACGGCTAGGACTCATCCTCTCCATATTTCTGATCATGCTGCCATATCTTTTTCATTACATGTCACTACGCGAGATGATCATCCCCGTGCTTGGTTTTTTGATAGATCCCTACTAGATCAAAAAGATTTTCAGGTTGACATAAAGGCCGCTATCCAAGATTATTTTCATTTTAACTCACCCCATGACACAGCGAGCTGGGCTTGGTGGGAGGGTTTTAAGGCATCTATCCGTGCTACTATAACCAGTTATCAAATTCGACAGGGGAAACAAAGAAAGCAACACTTACTGATTCTAGAGCAACGGATACAAGCTGGGGAGCGTCTCCTCACGTCCCGTACTGACCCATGTATTTTACTCCGTTTACAACGCCTCCGCTTTCAATACAATCAGCTTTTATATACTGCTGCTGCTAAAAATATTGAATCACAACAAGGGTTGTATTACCGGGAAAATAACCGTGCTGGCAAATTGTTAGCGAATGCCCTGAAAGGTCAAAAAGAAGCCAAGCGTGTTACCGCTCTCCGTAATCCGTCGGGGGGGGGGCCTGGTCACTAAAGATACAGAAATCTTAGAACTCTTTCGTGAATTTTATACTCGGCTTTATCAATCTGAATGTGATTTTGAGCCAGAAGTATTTGAACGATTGCTCTCAGGGGTACAACGACCGACCCTATCTGACGAAGATAGAGAGGCCATGGACAAACCATTCACTTTATCAGAAATTCATTCTGCTCTCAAGAGATGTGCCACAGGTCGAGCTGCAGGCCCGGACGGTCTCCCTGCTGAATTCTACAAAACCTTTAACGCTGACTTAGCTCCAGTTTTGAAACTTTATTTTTCTGCTCTGGCCGAGGAGGGCTCTCCTTCTGGGTCCTTTTCAATGGCAAATGTAGTAGTTTTTGAGAAAGAGGGGAGAGATCCGCAACTAACAGCTAATTATCGTCCAATTTCCCTTCTAAATGCGGACTATAAAATATTTGCCACCATTCTCTCCACCCGGCTCTCTGATAGGATGTCTACTTTAATACACCCAGATCAATGCGGTTTCATTCCCGGTAGATCAACTGCTGACAATGCTCGGACTCTATGTCATGTATTGACTACCGCAGTTAATCTTGATCGACCATTTGTTGGCCTCTCACTTGATGCTGAGAAAGCCTTTGATCGCTTAGAATGGCCTTTCCTGTTTGCAACTCTCCGCTGGTACGGATTCGGAGAAGGTTTTCTCCGTTGTCTCCACACCATGTACGCACAGCCTACAGCCAGTATCTGTGCTAATGCTTTAAAGTCTCAGCCATTTCCCCTTCAACGCGGTACTCGCCAGGGATGCCCACTGTCTCCACTTCTTTTCGATCTTGCACTCGAACCCTTAGCTTTACTAATCCGGCAATCGGAGGAGATTCATGGAGTCCCCTTCTCTCATAGGGAAATCAAAATTTCCGCATATGCTGATGACCTTATGCTCTTTGTCTCTCTAGACTCAGTGCCGGCTGTCCTAGAGCAAATCGGTAAATATTCACAACTCTCGGGGTATAAGATAAATTGGACCAAATCGGTAGCCTTTCCACTAAATCCTCTGATTCATCAAGCAGATATGCAATCCTTTCCCTTTTTATGGCAACCTCGCATGGTCAAATACCTTGGGGTTCACTATTGCTCTCCTTTGGAAGACGCTATCTCCTTTAATGCCAAAGACTTAACCTCTAAAGTCCGGGCGCTTACTCACCGTTGGACTCCTCTAACACTTACCTGGTGGGGTCGCCTAGAAACCATAAAAATGATGATTGTTCCTAAAGTGAATTACATTTTAGAAATGTTGCCCTGTCTCCTACCTCGACGTACATATAAAGATTTAGAGGGCCTTCTGACTAGATACTTATGGCAAAACAAGACACCTAGGATAGCGAAGCATAAGTTGCAAGCTGATAAGGAAAATGGGGGTGTCAGATTCCCTGATTTCCTGAAATATCACCACTCTTTTCTTCTCAAACAAGGAGCTCGTTGGCTGGAAGATCTAGCACCGAGTAGACCTGTGTGGCTAGACATAGAGGAGAACCTTTGCAAACCGTTTCCTCTTACTTCTCTCCCTGGTATGACTCTCCCATCAGACTCCCACTATCCACCAATGCTTTTAGACACTTTAGGTGCCTTTAATACTCTTATTCAATCTCTAGACTCCCGATTCTGTCCGTTAGACAGACTCCCGCTTTGGTATAATACTCGATTTCAAATACAAAATAAACCGATGGCGTGGAGCCCCTGGTACACTAGGGGCATTTGGACCCCTACCCAGTTGTTCCATAATGATCGCTGGAAAACTTTTAGTGAATTGCAAATTGAATTTGGTCTCCCAGCGAAACACTACTTTCAGTTGGTGCAACTACAGCATTGTCTTCGGAGTGCTAAGGTGCTCCTGCCATCGGAATCCCCTACCCAAGACTTGTCGGAGACTATCCGATCTATCGGGAGCTTACCGGGTGTAGCATCTAACTTTTACAAAACCTTAAGTAATGCTGTAAATAGAGGTACCCCTATAGCACAGAAAGCATGGGAGCGGGAACTGCATGTAACTTTGACCCCGGAGCAATGGAGCCTTGTCTGGAGTAGAGTGACACGGGTCTCCAGATCCGCCTCACTCACTCAGACACTCTTCTTTCTAGCCCACCGGTGTTTCTATACTCCTGACAGATTAGCCAAATGGAACACCTCCCAGGGCAATAGATGCTGGACATGCCATGCGGCCATTGGTTCACTAACTCATGTTATGTATGAATGTCCCGCACTACAGTATTACTGGCGTCGGGTCTGGGGTCGTATCCAATCTATTTTGCACTTTCAAGAGCCCCTGTCTTGGAGGATAGTGGGACTCCGCTCAGCTGCGGGGATCCCCTCTCTTCCAAAGTCGGCTTACTTCCTTTTGGACTTTATGCTGGGCATTGCTATTTCCCTAATTACGAAATACTGGAAAAATAGCTCCCACCTGAGCCCCAATGAATGGTGGAATCATATCTGTCTCTACAGTAAATATGAACAAATACCTCGTATGTTTGCTTCTTCCGTTCAGACCCCCCATCATCTGTCTAAATGGAAGATGCTCAATGACTATGTTCACACCGCTAAATGCTCTCATCTGACTGTTTAAATTTGTATAAATCTCTGTCACATGATCATTCTGTATCGCAGATGCTATTTATGTTCGTTTTGATGTACAATCACTGTTGTTTGGAAGCGCTCACATGCTGATACTGTCGGCTTAGAGAAGAAGCATGGGGGTGGGGGGTAATAGGGTTTGCTTTTCCTTATTGTATACTTGTTTTGTCTCCTTTGGTGTGTTGTTTCTTTTGTTTGTTGCAAAATGAAAATAAAAGTTTAAAAAAAAAAGAAACAGCCGGAGAGTAGGCAGCTACCATGTAAGGTTTAATATTGAGTTTCAGAGTTTCGGTAGAATTTAAGTGCGTTTCCTGAAGAAAAACCAGATCCGCCTTTTCATGACTCAAATAACTAAGGATTTTCTTTCTTTTAATCGGGTTGTTGATTCCCTTTACGTTCAATGAAAAAACCTTACATAGGGCCATAAGACATTGTCATACATTTGAAGTAAAAGCGCAGGCGAGTATGGAAGATATACCACATCTGTACATCTATATCATACACATCAATTAAGATACCAGATACACCCCATATGAGAAAACAAGCACCGAAGTGCCCCAGAGAAGAAGCATAACCCCAAATATAAATGGCGACCATATGTCTGCGGGAGGAGGCCCAAGAGAGTGCGATTGTAATATTTGAACCCTTCTGTTATTATAGTCTCCGATCTCCACCGAAGTAGCTGTGGGCATGATAGAGCAGGGCCATCAAGGCTAGTGAAAGCCAAGGCTGTGAATTGCCAAGGCAGTCTCTAAGGTAGAGAGCGTCCGAAAACAATATGGCGGGTTTTACCAATATAAGGTCAATTAGCTAAGTGTTCCTTGGATCAACGCATCTGATCTGCCTCTTTGGACTCCAAAAATTCCGCAAGTAATTCAGGATCATCAAATGTTCTGGTCTGGTTGTGCAGCGTTACCCTGAGTTTAGCCAGGTACATCAGGCCATAGCGAGCTTGCAGTTGTTGTAGCCTCGGTCGAAATTCCAGGAATCGCTTTCTACGATCAACCGTGGGCTTAGCCAAATCAGGAAAGAAGGATATCCGGTGGCCCTCAAACTCGATGGGGCCTTTTGCGTGAGCGGCATTCAGAATTTGCTCAACATGTTGGTATCTTAAGAGCCGAAAGATAATAGGCCGCGGGGTCTTCCGATTGAGCGCCATATTTGAGGGCACTCGATGAGCCCGGTCAATCTCCAGGTCTTTAGCAAATGTGATCCGAAGTAGGGAGGGAAGCGCCTTACAAAGAAACTCCTTCATGTCTCCAGACTCAGCTCCCTCCGGTATGCCCACGAGCCGTATGTTATTGCGGCGGGCCCGATTGTTGCCATCTTCCACTTCTTTCTGAAGGGCCCGTATCTGGCGCTCTACTTTGTCAAGTTTCGCCAACCGGACCGTGTGTGAGTCCAGTATGCCTTCCATTTTGTCTTGTCATAGGGAAAGCCCTTCAAGTTTGCTTTGCAGTATGCCGAAATCTTCACGCAGCGCTCGGAGTGACTCCCCGTTGGATTGCACAAGGTCTTTTACCCCTCATATTTCAGTGAGGATCTCCTGCTGCATCTCGGGACCTTCCCGAGGTGCGGGCTGCTTCTGCGGAGATGGGGGCTCGGTTTTGGAGCGTTTACCATGGGAATTCGTTGGGGTCCCGAAATCTAGACGTGCTGGTTTGGTCCCCGCCATCACCCCAAGGTACCCCGGTAGAGTCAAAGCAATATTCAGAATTAAAACGGTTCAAAATTCAGGAGTCTTGGTAGGCCTCTCGGGAGCCTCAGCGCTATGCGACTATCCCGCTGGACATCAGGCTCCGCCCCCCCTTAATCTCCTTTTTTAATTTATTTTCCCTATTGATTTTGAAATTTATTGTAAACCATTTTGATAAACCTGTATGGGAAAGGTAGTTTTAAAAAACCCTATAAATACAAAAGTAACGCAAGGCACATTGATGGGGGAGTACCCTGGACTAGCATGTTTTCTGTTTTTGAATAGAGACCAAATGCTAGTCCAATGGGCTCCTCCAAGAGGTGTGTCCAAAACAGAACTCTTCCCTAGCTTCAACCTCAGTTGGTGTGGCTTTAGCCAAGAGTCTGTAACCTCCATTTCTAAGAGACAGGGGTTCAAGTCCTAGTAAGCTTTAAGCTAACAGAAGAAAACAAGTACTGTTTTTATGGCTCAATAGGCCAGAGGAAGTGTTTTTCACTTCCAGTCCTTTTGGGCTGCCAAGAGGTCAGGTTTTTAGGACATCTCTAATAATATGCATGAGAGATTTGTATACATTGGAGGTAGTAGGCATGCAAATCTCTCTCATGCATATTCTTTAGCAATATATTTTTCCTAGATAAAAAGGCACTGGTAATCATATGCAGCGCTCTTTCATTAATGCATGAGGACCAGAGGTCAGTTTTAGAAGGCTGTGCCTCCTCAAAAAAGCCCTGTTCTTTAGGGAAATCCTGAAAACCTGACCTCTTGGCAACCCAAAACAACTGGGAATGAATGCCAACCACCACAGATCCGAAGGCCTTCTGCAAGCTCCTTAAAATGTTACTATTTACTATGGGGACTCGGTGACTTGACTAAGATACTGACCGGAATAATGATCCTAGTTACACAGCCCACATAACTGTTAACTAGAGCCAAAGGACTTAAGAATGAACTACTTAAATCATGTAAAATGTAATATAGTTTCTGTTTAAAGTTGTAACACTGTGTTACATGTAATTCTTATTTTTTTTGTTGTAAACCACCTTGATGATAGAAAGGTGGTATATAAGATCACATAAATAAATAAATAAATAAAATGAATGAATATTTGGAATCCATGCCATTTGGGTATCTTTAGAGGACACTACTTAAAAATTTATCACAAGTACCTGCAGCCATCTAAACCATGGAGACATCCCCCAAATCATTTTACCAATGGCTTTTAAGTACATCTTTGGTGCAGGGACCACCAAGTAGGCAAGAGGTGTGGTGGAGGCATGTATGGGGACGTGCAATAGACTTAGAGGTCCCTGCTTGATTTCAGAAACATCAGAGTCATCTGCAACCCTTTTGAAATTTAAACCTGCTCCAGGCACAAATAGGCTTGTTTTGGCTATAAAACACTCAAAGGGGTATGTTTACTAAACTGCGCTAATGTGCGCTGCATGACATTAGCGTGCGCTAAGGTACCTTAGCGCACGCTAATGTCGTGTACGGGGCACAAATATGCACGCTCATGTGCGCGGCGTGCTAATGTGTGATGAAGGCGGGTCAAGGCTCCCGGAGGGCGGAGGAAGGCTCCCCAGGGGTGGAGAGAAGGGGTCAATGGGTGGAGAGTGGGAGGGGAGAGGCTCCCCGTACATTAGCAAGGCTGAAATCCGAGGCAAAAAATACCGCGAGTGAAAACCTCGCGTTAGAGCCAATTTAAAGGGAAGAGAAACCATTTCTGTCAGCAATGTACAGCAAACCCAGCGAAACCTACAAAAAGTGATAAGTGTGATACATGTGCACAGAACAAAAGGGCAAATAAACACTGAAAATGACCCCAACAAAATATAGAAAAAACATAACCAAGCTGGGCAACAGTGGTTTTAATGGGAAACATCAAACAACACTCCCGAGAAAGCACCCAAAAAAAGATATGAATTATGGAAAGGTCTACGCTCCGTCCCCATACAAGGTGAATGATCCCATAGAAATAGCACTGATCAGGGTTTCCCTCTGCATCGGACAGGTGTCCTATGGCGTGCACATGTCCCGCAACAGCAGGGCGGGCATGTCGGAACGGGCAACTGGTCATATGCCTGAAAAGGGGCCACAGAGGGCTGCAGGCGCCACATGCTGTGGTGCAGCCGGGGCACAGTGCGGACCAGGCAGATGCCTAGGTGGCACATAGGAATGCTGAAACTGTACAGCAGCCAGCCAGCAACTGATGAGGGCCCAACATGGGCACGATTGTGCGTCCCACAGTGTCACAGGGGATAGTACCCAGCAGGTACCCCCAAGGGCACAGAACAGCGGCAGGCGGTGCTTGGGGGGAAGCGTGGACGTCTATGCAGGCACCCCTACCCCAGAACCCGCACCATAGGCAGCCACCTACCCACACACAGGATGGCCTGAGACTGCGTACCACCAGCACCACCAGCAGAAGGGCATGTCAGCAAAGTGGCAGAGGGGCACTGGTGTTGGAAGGGGCAGTGGCAGCTGCCCACAGCAGTCCAGGCCCAGTCCTGTGTAGGTGGGTGCCATCCACTGCAACAGACAGGCTCTGTCGGATGTACAGTCATGGACTCCCCAGGGAATGCAGCATACCTGTGGCAACACAGTGGTGCAGTGCACACAAACAGTGTGTCCAAGAGCCAAAGGTCACAGGTTCAAGTCCCAGCTGTGGCTCCTGCCAACCCAGTCCCCATATTTTACCCATGAAGAAAACATGGTAGGAAAGACTGAACTTTTATTGCTGAGAACATAAGCATGGGTCAAACACCTATATTTTACCCCACACAGCACAAACACCATAAAAATGCTCATGACCTACGGCAGAATCCCACAAATGCAGTCCAGGAGGGCCACAAATCCGTCAGGGTCTATGCTGTCTCCAATCTAAGGATGGAGCGGTACTGGCAGCGGAGGTGGCAGCGGCTGGTGCCCACAGCAGACCATGGCCTAGCCCTGTCCAGGTGGATGCCGTGCACTGCAACAAACAGGCCCTGTCGGATGTACAGTCATGGACTCCCCAGGGAATGCAGCATATCTGTGGCAACACGGTGGTGCAGTGCACACAGACAGTGTGTCCAAGAGCAGAAGGTCACAGGTTCAAATCTTAGCTGTGGCTCCTGCCAATATACTCCCCATATTTTTCCCACTAAAAACATGTGTAGTAAAGACTGAACCTTTGCTGCCCAGAACCAAAGTGTGGGTGAAATGCTCATATTTTACCAAAAACAGCACACACCACATAAACTTGTGCATTACCTACAGCAGAGTCCCCCAAATGCAGTCCTGGAGGGTGACAAATCATTCAGGTTTTATGCTGTCTCCAATATAAGGACATGTCAGCATGGTGGCGGAGGGTTACTGGTGTTGGAGGGGGCAGTGGCTGCTGCCCACAGCACACCATGGCCTAGTCCTCTTCACGTGGGTGCCGTGCACTGCAACAGACAGGGCCTGTTGGACGAACAGCCATGGACTCCCCTGGGAATGCACTGCTTCTGTGCCAAGATGGTGGTGCAGCACACGCTGCCAGTGTCTTCAGGAGCAGAAGGTCACAGGTTCAAATCCCAGCTGTCAACCCAGTCCCCACATTTTACCCACCACACAAATGTGGTAATACAGACAGAACCTTTAGTGCAGATAACGTAAACATGCCCAATACATCTATATTTTACCCTACAGAGCACAGACACCAGAAACATGCGCATTACCTAGAGCACAGTCCCCCAAATGCAGTCCTGGAGGGCCACAAATCATTCACGTTATATGCTGTTTCTAATAAAGATGCGTGTGGTTCATTTCCATGCGCCGCCCCCATGGTATGCAGATGTATCTTATGCATATTCATTAGGGACAGCAAGAAAACATGAACAGTGTATGGCCCACCAGGACTGGAGTTGGGGACTTCTGCCCTAGAGCAGCGGCCAACAGGAGCAGAAAGAACCACACCCACAGGCTCCATTATCCAAAGCCTCATGGACAGACAGGATATCGGGCCTTGCGTACATCTCACAATACTAGTACGTGCAGACCTTAGCAATGCCACCCTAAACCTGGGAATACAGTACACATATATCACAATGTTGCTATGATTACTGGCAGATAGCAATTCCTAAGTAAGCACAATCTGCTCATTGAGCTGTATCATACCAATATCTCTGATGTCTGTGGAGTGTGTTTCAGGTCTGGTGTCTGACAGTGTTCACCACCCTGGGGAGTGACCCCAACAGTATCACATACCATAGCCATGCCTGCGCTGTGTCCAGGACTGTTGAGTTGGCCTGGACTGCAAAAACTATCTATAGTAGCACTATGCTGGCATAGGTGTGGGAGTGTGTGTCTGTCCATCCAGTGTGTGCTGGTTGCAACACCTTACTCAGCCCACACTGTTTGCAATGTGTCCAGTGTTAGCTTGCCAATGTGCATAATGAGGAGCAAGGTACTGTGGGTATAGCTCGGATAGGGTGGCCTGGGCAGGATGCATGAGCACAGGGCATAGGGCAATGGCTGGGACATTGTAGTGGCCGGCCATCAGCTGCATGGACAGGGTGGCCCCTGTATGTCCTCCTGGGAGGTCACTCTCACCCTGACTGAGCAGTCACCATGGCATGGCTAGGTCTCCCATAGTGCTAACAGCATCTCTCCCAAGTGATATATATGGGTTGCCTTTTGGGGCCCAATCACTAACCTATCTGTTTGGTGGGTGTGCTGACATCCCAGTTTTGGGTGCATGTATTTTCTCCAGTAATATGTACTATGGACTAGCTAGCAGACTGGTTGCAGTTAGTATGTGTAAGGCTGGAACACCTTGCAGGGTGCAGCGGCTGCAGATTCAGTGTGCTTGCTGCTGGAGAATGTCAGATAGTGGTGGTGGGCAGCTGAGCATTTCCAGGCCTCCTGTCTGTCTGCTATCACCATATGGATGTGTACAGAAATGCAGGGACTGCCCTGTATGTTGTCTGTCCCCCAGCTTGACCTAGGTTGATAGTCCCCCTCCACCAGCACAATTGAAGTGATGTGGATCTGTTGGTGGGAGATCTTGAGCTCTAAAGAGCAGTTTGGGTGGTACTACATAATTTGCCTATGGGTCCAAACAGCCTGCCTGCTGCCCTCGGTCACATAACTCATATGGCCATGGCATCCATACAGCATATGCCCAATCTGGGTGCATCAAAGTGCCCAAGGGCTAAATTTGACTGAGAAATAAAAGATGGACACAGGTGTATTTGGCAGTACATCTGCAAAATCTACCCATCACACACTGGCACTGATGGGGACTCACACCATAGCCTATCTCAGCTAAGCCAGGTGCTGTGGACATGGTGCTGGGTGGCCCATTTCACCCTCAGGGTGAGCACAGGACCCGCACAATGTGACGGTCAGCACCTACTCTGTGCCAGTAACACACACCCTAAGTACTCCCTACCAGGCTGGTGGTGTGGGGGTGCATACCCCATCCTGTTGTTATTTGTAGACTGCTGATTTGCATGTGCAGTGCATCATGGGTATGTGTGGTTTAACCCTATCCTGGTAACCACAGCAGACAGTTCGTGTGGTGGGCTGCAGTCCTACTGTAGCCAGCCAGGAGTTTACTAGCAGCTATGGAGGTATAGCCCACTGGTGACTTCACTACCTGTGGAGCCAGAGGTCATGGGTTCAGTCCCACAGTGGGGTCATTTGCTAGGGCTGTTTGAGGCTTTTTCTTTTGTAATGTAATTTGGTGCTGCCAGCAACAACACTCTCAGTGCTGTAGCCTGAAGGTGCCTCAAAAGCGGCCTATAAGGAGCCCTAAATGGAACATTATAAGGTGCTGTGGTGGACAGTGCACCTCATAATGTTTCCTCTGGAGTGCCTCATAGGGTGCATGATGTGGCACCTTAGGTTATGGCATTGTGAGAGTGTGTTTGCTCTCAGAACAAATCAAATAAAAAAAGCCGCACAAACCACTGCTGATATCAAAAAGTAATGTCCCAGGCAGTCATATTGAATAGCCACACTGGGTGAATGAACCCACGACTCCTGTACCATAAGGCGGGCTTGCAAACAATGTGCCACACCTCTGCCACTATTGCTGTATGTCAGCACACCTACTTAAGATTTCCATGCGTTACAATGCACAGTGCTGCCATCAGAAACAGTGCTCTGACCTTGCGGCGCCTCATACGGCACCCTATAAAGCGCACTATAAGGAACATTCTAGGGTGCCTGGGCGGACAGTGCACTTTATAGTATGCCCTCTGGAGTGCCTTATAGGGCGGCTGATGCGGCACCTTATGTTACAGCGCTTTGAGAGTGTGTTTGCTAGCAGCACTAATTAAAACAATATTAAAAAGCCATCCACCAAACACAGAACACACAGCTCCGCAACCTGCTGTCTCATCCAGCCCATGGCAAAACCACCAGACTGGACTCCAGCAACTCCCTTACCATCCCTCACAAAAGAACCAAATGCTCTCAACGGACATGCAATCGAGCCTTCAAACTTTATGCTCCATCCCTATGGAATTCTCTGCCGAGCCACCTCAGAAACAACAACGATCTAATGTCCTTCAGAAAGCAACTAAAAACCATCCTATTCCAAGAATGCTTCGAAGCAACCCCCACCAGAAAGTGCACCAACCCCTGATCTCACCCATCATGGACCTCTGATTGAATACTGAACTATACTGTCCATGTCTAAAGTCTGTCCTATGTCAAAATCATCATTGTTGCCCACCTGGTGATGGCCCCACCCTTATACTTAATTACCCCCACCCTTGAATGTAGCGCCTCTTTGACCCGGTGAAAAGCGGGATATAAATACAGTTAAATAAATAAATAATGCAATTTTACACATAATAGGTAGCGCCTCAGCCAGCCTTATTCATTGAGCACAGTGGGGGATTGAACCCATGACCCCTACACCATCAGTCAGTGTCTTAACCCTTGTGCTACACTGCTATTTCTCCTTGCATCTCAGCGCACCTACTTGGGATTTTCATGCGTTAAAATGCACAGTGCTGCCATCAAAAACAGTGCTCTAACCTTGCCCTGCCTCATAGGGCACCCTATATGGCGCCCTATCGGCCACCCTTTAAGCAACATTGTAGGGTGCCGTGGCGGACAGTGTTAAAATGTGCCCTCTGGTGTACCTTATGGGGTGCCTTATGCAGCACCTTATGTTACAGTGCTTTGAGAGTGTGTTTGCTAGCAGCAGTAATTAAAATAAAATTAAAATGCCTCACAATGCAACATTACACATAACAGGTAGTGCCTCACCCAGCCTTATTCATTGGGCACAGTGGGGGATTGAACCCATGATCCCTCACAGACATCCATATTGGGCACATTCACGTTTGTGAAATCGTGCCTGAACATGGATGTGCCTGCTTTTTTTTCAGACGTTCTGACTTGGACATCATTTATAAAATGTTCCTTTATGTGGATAGACATTTAGAACAGCTTTTTGTGATTAGAAGCTGTCCACATAGATATCTGTATAGTGGTGCTGAAAATGATCACTGTAATGATAACTTTCTGCTCCAACCCTGGGCCACTCCAGCATTATCATGATAGTGCTGAGGCAGTCCAACAGAATATTCAGTGGTACTATCCCCATAGTGCCACTTAATATCTCTCTCACCGGTCCTTATCCGGCTAACAGTACACTGTATGTGCTTTTGAAAACTGACCCCATATTTATAAAAAAATAAATAGTTGTATGATAGACTTTTTAAGCTGGGAGCTACAGAGAAATTTATTTTAGTACAAAATGGTTAATTTAATTGGCATGCACATTTTATTTGGCTTTCTGAACCATTCTTAAAGCTTGTATGAAAGGTCATCTCATAGATGTACTAATCTTGGCTCATTTAGCATGACTCTAATTAGTGAATATTATGGTTTCAATATCCAATGGACTTTTGCGGTTAATTTTTGAAGTTAGCCACAAGAATCTCAGTTTTTGATTTTCCACTTTTCATAATGGCTACAATGAAACTGAATTCTTAGATTCAACAATACCTCACCTCTCATCAGCTCCAATGAATCTAGACGAAGCTGTAACAACCTGGCATGTAACAATCAATAATGCAGCCAAACTTGATCAACGAATCAAAAAGCCCCCTAACTTAAAAAGAAACAGAACTCCATGGTTCAACAACACGCTAAAACAAATGAAAAAAGAACTAAGAAAATTAGAACATAAATGGCGCAAAACCAAATCAAACATCAACAAGGAAATATATAACAACCATCTCACAAAATACAAAGATACATTAGATAATACAAAAAAATCTTATTTCGCAGCAATCCTATCAAAATCTTATAACAGACCACGAGAACTATTCTCAATTGTTAGAAATCTTACTAATAATCCTCAAACATCGAACACTGAAATCACTGAAATATCGGTACAAACCTTAGCCATCCACTATCAAAACAAATCTATGCAACCTATAATGACCCTAAACAATATAAATACAGTTCATCACTGCTCAGATGAATGGTCAAAATTTCACCCCATATCAAAAGACGCACTAAAGAACATCATTTCTAATCTCAACACCACAACCTCCTTTCTTGACCCATGCCCAGTAACATGGATAAAAAGTACAATCCCAATACTACTATCATACATCCTCCCTATAGTCAACCTCTCATTGCATCAAGGACACCTCCCTTCTACGCTCAAACATGCACAAATTCGTCCAATTCTCAAAAACAACACGCTTGATAAAACATCACCAAAATCATACAGACCTATTTCAAGTATCCCTTTTTTAGCTAAAATAATAGAAAAAGTGGTACAAATTCAGACACAAGAATACTTAGATTCATCCTACCCACTTGATGACCACCAATATGGATTTAGGCCTCAACATGGAGTTGAAACACTTTTAACAGTCTTAACTGATGTACTACTCAAAGGAATTGATAATCATAAACAAGCATTTATACTCTTATTTATTGATATTTCGGCAGCATTTGATAGTGTTCACCACACTATAATGCTTAATAACCTGAAACAAATAGGAATAAAAGACACTGTACATAAATGGTTTACCTCTTACTTAAATAATAGAACACAAAATGTAAGAATTGGTAACCAAACATCAACCATATATAAACAAGAAATTGGTCTCCCACAAGGCTCCGCACTATCAGCCCTCCTGTTTAATATTTATATAAAACCTGTCAGTGATATCTTTAAAAAATTCGGAGTATACTATCATCTATACGCAGATGATATTATGATGTACATCCCATTCACGATTCCTAATTTACCAATAAAACTACTATCAGAATGCTTCAATGAAATTACAAAATGGCTAAAAGCTCAAAACCTTCACATTAATCATTCAAAAACAGAAGTCCTAATTGTAACAAAAAATCAATCATATATCCCCCCAACCCATATAACATTACAAAACCATGACATTAAAATAAAAAATGAAATAAGATACCTAGGTGTTATTCTAGATACTCATCTAACGATGAACACTCACATCAGAAACACCATAAAGAAAATATACTTTAAACTTAAAATCCTCAAACAATTACGCCCATTAGTACACCAACTAGACTTCATTAATATAATCCAAGCTACAATAACACCACACTTTGATTTTGCCAACCTAATTCTTTTAGGTATAACGAAACAAACCATAAAAAGAATCCAATTAGCACAAAACGCAGCAGCCAGAATTATAACGAAAGCACACTCAATCCAGCACATAACACCAATACTAGCTTCCCTACACTGGTTGCCAATTCAAAGTAGGATAATATATAAAACCACAATAACTACATATAAAGCTTTAAACAACATCGCCCCAATCCCATTAAGCAATCTAATTAGCATGGAATCTCAAAAAACCACGCACAGAAAAGGATACTCAAATAAACTAAATACCCCTAATGATTTCATAAAAGCAAATAAATTAACTAACAAAAGAGCTTTTTCTCATGCTGCCCCCTCTATTTGGAATTCCCTTCCGGAGGACCTACGAACTATAACCGAAATCATGGAACTCCGTAAAAAACTAAAAACCTATCTATTCTCCATGCACTACGGCAACATAGATAACCCCTGGATACACTCAGATAAAGGTTAAAAATTATGAGAGTAATACTTATCCCATCAATTTAACAGAAAATACACTATTATATAAACACTATGATCCAATTCCAGAGTACCCTCTACATGTAACTGTATATAGTTTTTTGTACATAGTTTAATAAGCCAGTTTTGCTATTTTGCATTAGCTCAGGCTGTTAACCATTACTTTTATTGTTACAAAAATGTTCGATGTAAAACTAAGCTTTTGCTTTGTGGAATGTTGTTCTATTGTGAACCGCAACTGAACTCTGGAAGTTGCGGGTTATAAATATATGTTAAATAAATAAAAATAAATATATGTGTATAAATTTATAGCTGCATCAACCTAGCCACTTAAGTAGAGATGGGGCTGGAAGTGCTCCTGGGCATGTTTGCAATTTTATGTGTTCAGTGCTGACCACATAAAGTTATATTTATACAATTGTTTATGATCAAAGGGCAGCCCATAGTTAACTAGATAAAGGCTATGGGCCACATGTACTAAAAATTAGCACGTGCTGCCTCTTACAGCAGTCATCTTATTCCTGAGGGAGCTATGGCAGATAGCACATTGTAATGTTAGTAAACATGGCCCTAAAAGCATTCTTTTATCCAGAGATATTCAGCATAAGGTTTATGGGCTTAAATCCAGTTGAATATTCATTTATAGTATGTGCAAACCTTTATCAAATCAATTTATGTGAGCCCAGGTTTTTTCAATATTGTCCCTATGTATTATTATTAATGAAAAAGAATAATTATATGACTTGATATGTCATATAATTCATATAATAGTCATATAAGCCATATAATGGTCTAATGGAGTGGAGGAGTAGCCTAGTGTTTAGAGCAACTGCCTCATACCCAGAAGGTCAAAGGTTCATTTCCCACTGACACTCCTTGTGACTTTGGGTAAGTCACTTTACCCTCCATTGCCTTGGAAGAAAAGGCTGGCAATCTACTTTCAGTGATACATTGCCAAGAAAACCCAGAGGTAGCTGGGTCACTATGAGCCAACACTGACTTGATGGCACTAAAAAAGACTTGATAACAGTCACCCTATAATCTTTAAATGGTTCTGGTTTGTATACTTGGAAACATCATTTTTCAACTTTCTATGACTTTCAGGAGCCAATAATAGGGGTCAGATAGAAAGCTGAATCTGTGTATAATTATTTGACATTATCGGCAGTATGACTAAAGAATTCTCCTAATTCCTTAAATGAACTGATAATGTACCATTTTGAAATGAATACTGCAAACAGAGAACTATAGCTCTTCCATTATATTCATGGCACATAATCTTTGTCCTACAAGGATGAATAAAATATAGAGAGATTAGCAGTTCAAATACAAAATGTTCCAGGTTATTAATGAATAAATGATAAGTGGGATGAAGACTTACAAGAAAATGCATAGTATACAGTTGCTATTTAATGGCATAACCTCTTATAATAATAAGAACATTTACTTTTCCAAAAGTGAAACTAATTAAATAGAAATGCTACAATCAACTATGAGACCCATGTTCATAAAAACTGACAGGCCAACTTTCAACAGGGTTAGGAAACAAATATTAGTTGAACACCAAAATGTACCTTTGAACCTATTTTCAGCACAAAACTTAAGTGCCAAACTTCAGATGAAAATAGGTGCTTTTGGATAAACCGAACATCAACTTTGAATAAAGAGTTGATTGTAATATATGCAGGCAAAATAAATCCCCATAAGAACATCTGATACAATGTAAGTTTTATGTATTTATTTATTTAACCAGTTTTATATACCACCTTATCCTTCAATCAAAGTAGTTTACGGGATGGAGAGGAAATAAACATCTAAGACTATTTACACTTAAATGAGTCAGTTGCAGACTGTGTGGTCATGCCTAAAGCCAGGCTATGTGCCCTGAGAGAGTTTGTAGCATTCTGCGAACAGAGTGGTCTTGAGCATTCTTCGGAAGTCTTTAATGTCTCTCGTGGCTCTCATAACACTGGGTAGGGAACAGGCCTTGCCTGGATAGCTTTTCAACTGAGCTGTGGCACATGGTGTCTGGTTACCATGGCTCTGCAGAACCATTCAAAAGCCACGATCCCTGGCCGCTGGACTGCAAGCTTCATTCTCCACAGCCCAACCCCAGATCTGGCCTCCCAAGCCAGGGTTAGGTTGTGGGGAATCTCCTCTGCCCCCTCCTGCCACTTTCCAGCCCTGGGCCTGCCATCCTCTGCTGACTAGGGGAACTTATTCCACCTCAGAGGTAGAATAAGTTCCCTGTTCAGGCCGCAGGCCTCAGACGTACAATGAGCGGGGAAGTTAGTTGGGGCTGCTATTCATGAACATAAGAACATAAGATATGCCATACTGGGTCAAACCAAGGTACATCAAGCCCAGTATCCTGTTTCCAACAGTAGCCAATCTAGGTCATACGTACCTAGCAGTCTCCCCAAAAGACAAAGGTTCCTCAATGCTTGTATTGGGTCAAGCAGTTATATCCTGGGTCCCTTTTAATAATGGTTTATGGACCTTTCCTCCAGGAACTTGTCCAGACCTTTTTTAAACCCAGCTACACTAGCAGCTTTTACTACATCCTCCGGTAAAAATTCCAGAGTTGGATTACGCGTTGAGTGAAAAAATATTTTCTATTATTAATCTTAAATAGGTTACCCTGTAGCTTCATTTTATATCCCCTAGTCTTTTTATATTCTGACAATGTAAACAGCCGATCTATATTTACCCGTTCCACTCCATTCGTTAATTTAAAGACCTCTATCATATCTCCCCTCAGCCGTCTCCTTTCCAGCTTGAAGGGTCTCAACCTTCTTAGCCTCTCTTCATAGGAGTATCCTTCCATGCCCTTTACCATTTTGGTGGCTTTTCTCTGCACCTTTTCTAATAACACTATATCCTTTTTAAGATACGGCGACCAGAATTGCACACAATATTCAAGGTGCAGTTGTACCATAGAACGATGCAGAGGAATTATAATAACCTTTGTTTTATGTTCCATTCCTTTCCTTATGATACCTAGCATTTTATTTGCTCTCTTTGCTGCCACTGCACACTGGGCGAAAGGTTTCAACATGTTATCCATGATGAGGCCTAAATCTTTTTACTGCATAGTGGTTCCCAATGTGGAACCTTGCATCGTGTAACCATAGTTTGGGATGTTCTTTCCTAGATGCATAACTTTGCACTTGTCCACATTAAATTTCATCTGCCATTTGGATGCCCAGTCTTCCAATTTATCAAGATCCTCTTGCAATTTCCACAATCCTCTTGGGTTTTAACAACTTTAAATAGTTTTGTGTCATCTGCAAATTTGATAACCTCACTCGTTATTCCCTTTTCCAGGTCATTTATGAATATGTCAAAAAGCAGCGGACCCAGCACAGATCCCTGGGGATTACCTTCTGTAAATGGAAAATCCACTGTTGCTCCAACCACTGTAAACGATAAGTGTGATTACCCCCTCTGGGTTCCTGTAGAATGCTGTCAATCACTCACCATTTCAAATCAGAAAGAGTGACCAGAGGAGGAGGCAGAGGCTGCCATGATGGAGGAGTAGTTAAGGGAGGAAGTGTGGGCCAGTGGGGCAGACATGGGAGCAGCTGATGGGGAGTCCCTGGAGTAGGGGGTACTGAGGGATGAAGTGACACCCACAGAGGCCAGGGCTCATGAGGAGGAGGGGAGTGATGGGAGTGGAGAGGAGGAGGTGGGGAGTGACAGCAGTGGATTGGAGGAGGAGAGAGGTGCCGGGGGAGCTGCAGGAGGATACTGGGTATGGGAGTGAAATGGGGTAAGTGGAGTGAATGGTGTTGTCCCAGGGAGGGGGAGCTGTTCAGGAAGTGCTGTGTGAGGAGGGGGGGATGGAAGTGCGCTGGTGGTGGATGATGGGGATGAGAGTGGACCTGGGGGGTGGGAATGATGGTGGGCCAGGGGGGAGGGTGGGGATGAAGTGGGTTGAGGACTGGGGGAGCAGATGGAGGGAGGAGATAGCAGTCACTGGCCATCTCCCCACCAGCCATAGTGCAGCATGATGAGACACCAGCGGCCACTGCAGACAGCGAGATTCTGCAGCAGGTAGTGAGGTCAGAGTGTTCTGTGCTGCAGGGTCTTGCTGCCCTGGCCAGGTCACTGGACCTCATCATGCTTCACCTAGAGGGCATGCGAGTGGAGCTGTGTGCTCTGACAGAGGAGGTACACCACATCACAGAACGTATCTCCCCTCCAGGCATTCCAGCTTATAGGGAGGAGGGCCAGTAATCTGCCAGGGTCATTGGGTCAGGGCTCCAAGCATGCCATATCTGCCATGTGGCAGGTATGTACATCCCGGGACCTATACATGGGTTAACACGCTCCATGTCAGGTCTGACTGGCGCATTCCCAACTGCTGTTGCAAGGGCCTGATGTAAAGGCAATGTGGTGTCCGCACATATACCAATGAATGCCTGGGTGTTTGGAACATACTAGTCTCCACTGTTCTGCTCAATTGGGTCCACAGGGGGTACCATGGCATATACAGCATAATGCCTTGGGTCAGACAGTCAGAGGTGCAAAGCATCCAATGACAGGACATGGCCATGCACCAAATGAGAGAAGCGGACATAGGCATTGGACAGGGGTACTGTGCGGGCCTGGTGAGTGTGAGGGGAGGAGGGTCTGTACATGCATAGCCAGGGCAGGTGCAATGATCTCTGATACCCCTGCAACCTATAACTGAGTGCTGCCTCTTTTATCTTGCCTTTGAAAGGGAGCTTGCTGAGCTTCGACTTTGAGGAACCATCAGCCACCCAGTTCCGCAACCAAAGGTAACACCTGGCTGCTACCAAGGATAAGATATGCCATATGCCATAAGAACATAAGATATGCCATACTGGGTCAGACCAAGGTCCATCAAGTCCAGTATCCTGTTTCCAACAGTGGCCAATCTAGATCATATGTACCTAGCAGTTTCCCCAAAAAGACACAGGTTCCACAATGCTTGTATGACATAGATGACATGCTATTCGCTAATGCTCTAATGAAATCATAGTGAACATCAGCCAAATATGCCGACCCAGCTTCCATGTGGGTCACTTCGCTCTGTCCCTGAGGAGATGACTGTTGTAAGCATTGTGACCACCAAAGACACGCTCTCGCCACCCAAGCCCCACAAATAGACACCTGTAAGGAAAGAACATTCACTTCAAAGGCCTGCTTCAGCAATCCATCTATCTTTCTAACCTGTGTGTCTTTCAACGCAGCTATGCCTTCTACTGGAATAGACGTCTTTTTCGTGACTGCAGACACCGCTGCATCAATTCGTGGTGAGCAAAACTTATCCTTGTCCTTATCTGCCAAGGGATAAAGCCTGTTCATGGTCCTGACTCCCTTAAGACCCTCTTCTGGCAGGTCCCACTCATTCTGTATCATCTGATCAACTACCCGGTGCATCAAAAATACCACCTGAGATTCACGCACCACCTGAATGCGAGGGTCTTCCAAACCCTCCTCCTCTGCAGGCTGCATTGCAGCAAGGTTGAGCACCTGTAGGGATTCCGTGATAAGTGCCATGAGCTCATCCTTCCTGAAGACCCAAATAACCCAGCCATGTATCCTACCAATTTTGCAAACCTAGAGTCCCATTGCTCTTCAGAAATGTTAGATGCTGCAATGTCTTCCAAAGTAAGATATGGATGGGGAAATGAGCATCAAGGGGATGGGATGGATGTTCTCCCTTTTCCTCCTATAAAGGGTTGACCAAAATGAAAACTTTGTAAAAACCTAAGTGTACAGGAGGGAGCTGATGTAAATACAGCCATGAATAATTTCCACCTCTCCCGTGCAAGCCCTATATGAAATCAATGGTACAAATGTATCTCGTAGTTCCATCCAAACCATCCAAACCACAATGTGACATGTACATGATTGGGGCAGACACATGCAAATTCATCACTTTCTATTGTAAAATGGACATTTGGATGTGGATGTAATTTGCACATGTGAATGCTCATTTTCACATATGAAAATCATGAATAGGGCTTCTAAAATAACTCCCTTAATTTTTAGTCTTAGAAATTTGTTTGGTTGCTCTCCTTCAATTTGAATGAACTTGCTGGGGGAGGGGGGCATATTCAAAAGGATTTAACCAATTAGCAGGACCTACTAACTGGCTAATCCGCAGTAATCCCGATATTCAGCAGCACTGTCAAAATAGCACTAATGAATATCTTCACGGACCACAGAAAAGATACCCGCTTAAAACCAGGGCAATCTATGGGCAGAACAGGAGTAGTCCCAGCAACTATACAGTTAGTGATGATATTCAGCAGCTAACTGCATTGTTAAATGGCATAAAGTTAGGACGAGTCAATGACTTGATTAACTTTATCTGCTTTGTGCTAGCTGATTAGCCATTGATTATTGACATTAAGCAGATAAACAGGATTCTGTTCAGTGAAAACAGATATTCAGTGTCGGATGCTGGATAAGCTCCAGTGCTGAATATCCCGATTAAATTACAGCGGTGCTGACCACTGCCACTGAATATTGACCCTATAATTGTTAAGATAGCCTCTTCTGGTTCATGTTTCTCTGTGAGGACTGCCTATAAATCATCACATAAATGCTGATAGGTTCCCTATTCTTTGTAACATTTAAAAGCACAGTGATCAGGAGAAAGTGGTATCAGCATCTGAGATGGCAACCTAAGAGCAGACCTCCTGCTGAGGCACAATAAAAATGAGCATTACCTTCCTCCAGTTCACCTCCAGCAGGATTTACTTCAAGGCAGGTGTCCTACAAACAGCCACCATGATCCTGGATGGTGGATTCCTCTTTTGATGAGAGTGAGTTTATTCATTTTGTGACACAGTTTTGCCCATTTAGCTATCATTTGCAAGGAATCATACAGAAACATTTTTGAGTTACTCAGGTTGTCTCGGGTTTACAGAGTAAAACACCACGATGTATTTGGACTAAGAATTGCAACTTGAAGGAATTTTTGAGTCCGGCTTTGTTGCGTTCCACATTCAGTGGTCTGACACTCCTGGTGGGTCTATGGTTTGTGGTGGCTGCATCATTTCTGAGGTATCTGTGGAAACCAGCTCATTTGTTTATAATGACTGTCGGTATGTGATATGTTGTAACACCACATGCACATCTAGTTATGTCGTGTATTTTATCCAGTGCCCATGTGGGTTGGCTTATGTAGGTAAGATTGTGAGGTTTCTTAAGCTATGGCTTCAGGAGCATAAGAGCAGGTTGAAATGTCAGCGGCGGGAAGCCCCTTTAGTCCAGCATTGTTTGGATTTGGGTCATTTATTCACTGATTTGCACTGTTTTTGCATTGATCAATTGTTTAAAGGGCAAGGGAATCGTAGTAAAGACGAGTATCTTCTATTGTGTGAACAGAAGTGGATTTTCCGTTTAGGAGTGGTCTCTTCGGGGGGACTAAATACACATGTGGATTGGAATGTCTGCTTGTGATTTTGTTTAGGTGGAGTGCCTGGCGCTTAGACTCTCCTCCTGTTGGGTTTGTTAATGTAATGTGTTTGAGTGGTGCGTTTTTAATGGGAGAGTGGTGTGTCTGGTTGACATTGCTGCGATCTCTTCAAGGTAGGTGTTCTTAAGGTTATTCTTATTTGATGTGTCATCTTTGTGTATGTGGAGTTATGTATGCTTTTAGTTTTGATTTTTGTCCGCGGGGTTGCTGATTTGATTGATAAGGGTATTTGCCGATATGTCATTGGAAGACGTCATGGACATCCCCTATTTAGTACTACACATGTGCGGCATTTTTTTTTGTAATGATAATGGCTGTGCTGATGGTGTGTTCATTGGATATTATGATGCCAATTGAAATCGGTATGTTTCTTTTTTTTTCTGGTTTTGTGTATATGGGGCTTTAGAGGTTTGTTTTTACTGATGGTACTGGTTTTGAAGTTTGAATTTTTGTGTTTGTTCTCTCTTGTAGCATATTGAGCACTATATGAGTGGGGCATTCCCTTGAAGAAGCCTTTAGCGAAATGCTCTGGTGGCTTGTGTGTGGCGTCGGGTGTGCTTCCCCATGCAATCGTGTCTGCACAGTGGTGTGTTTGGTCAATAGCGATGTCATCACCATCCAGATAAGTGCTTTTTAAGGCAATGTGTCATTTGCTATGTTTTGAGAGCTGAATATTTTGATAACATATTATTTTGAAGAAAGAATAGAAAGAAAATTTAATGAGATGGAAAGAATTTTTTAGAACCATTGATGTTATGAGAGGTATGCTTCATGTTCTGAGAGGTATGCTTCATGAGAGAGGTATGCTTCATGTGAGAGGTATGCTTCATGTTCTGAGAGGTATGCTTCATGTGTATGTGGATTCTGAGGCTCTTTCCTCCTTTCATGTATATACGTTTTGCCAGTATCTGATGTGATTTTTGATACATTGGTAGAGTGATTGAAATTTGTTTTGTTTTTTCTGTCTACAAACAGCCATGGCAACTTGAAAGAGGCTGTCAGAGTACCGGTACATACCAGTGGGAGACTGAGCACCACAAAAGCAAAGCTGGCACAGCGATGTGAGGAGGAGGAGGCAAAATTGTGGTGAGTAGCTTAGGTTCAGAGAAGGAGGAGGAGGAGGAGAGGAAGCATGAGAACAGAGATGAGGCTGCTATGAGCCACAGGGAAATGAAGGAGTGGATGCATTCACTAGAAGTAGATTCTACTTTTTCTGCCCTATGGCGGGGAGGGGGAGTTTAGCTGGGGGATGTGATACTGATATTGTAATGTTGTTCTGTTTCCATTTGAAAAACCAATAAATTTTAAATGAAAAAAAAAAAAACGATCTCTTCAGTAAAGAAAGAGATTAGAGGGAGTTGTGGAACTGAAGAGTGGAGGAACTTGAGGAGTGGGTGGACTGCCATAAGGAGACAGTGGCTGAACTCCAAAAACAAGTTAAGTGCTTGGTGAGTCAGCAAATAGCATGGGAAGCGCAATGGGAAGACACAACAATATACAAATTCTAGGAATGCCTCAATCTGGGTGGTCTGAGAACTGCATAGAGACGGTGCAACTGATATGCAAGAGTATCTTGGTGGGAGACCAAAATGTGTTCAATCTGGGAGAGGTGATTAAGGTGAAATCTGTTCATCGGAGCTTGGGGACAAGCTAGGAGAACCACCCAAAATATATTAATTGCATGTCTGAATGATTTTGCACAGAAGGAAAAGATAATATATCTTGCATGCAAGAGAGAAACTGTGCAGTGGAACAACAAATTGAATTATATCAGGATTTATCGGATTTTACACAAGGCAAAAGGCATGACTTTCAGGGAGTGACTCATTTCCTACCACTAAACGATTTCAAATATAAGTGGCAGTTTATTTCTTTATGTTATTTATTTAACATTTTTTATATACCGCTTTTCAGTCTTATCAAAGCGGTTTACAATGAAACAGAACAAGTATTACATGGAATGGTATAATTTATTTATTTTATTTATTTAACAAGGTTTTATATACCGCCTCTTCCCAAGATCAGAGGCAGTTTACATGGAACTTAAGTATAACTTTTACAATGAACTTTGGAACTATGTACATTTAAATATAATATAATATAATCAAACTATGTACAATATCATAGTAAGGGTAGTCTCATGAGAATTTCTTTGTTTAATCTGTTGGAGCCACTGAAGGGCTTCTGTGTACCAGATAGGTTTCTTGGGAGTTTGTGGGTTCCCTGAGTGACCAAAGTATTCTAAAATCAGGTGAGTCTTTTGGCCCTTACGGAATTGTGCAATGTCTTAACTGGTCAGGAACAATTTACATTTAACTGTTTACAACGTTTCAAATATTTGCAATAGATTGACACTTGAAGCGACATCATGTTGGGAGGGGACAGTTGAGCAGGGATTTCATTATTGTGATTGTGTACTTCATATGTTGTCATAGTGTTCAGTGAAAAGGTAAGTTTTTAGATATTTTCTGAAGTCGGAGATATCTAAAATAGCTCTTAGGTGGTATGGGAGTGAGTTCCATAGTGACGGGGAATAATATTTGAATATACTGTGAAGCAATCTTTGAGAAGAGGTGGTCGATATTGCGGCAGTTGAGAGGGTATTCTGGTGGAGCTTCCTCCTTGATCATGCATCTGGGACTCTTGATTATTTCATTTAAAAATTCAGTGGAACAGTTATTTATTATCTTGAAGGCCATCATTAAGCTTTAAATTTTATTCTGGATCGGATGGGAAGCCAGTGGAGTTCTTTTAAGGTGGGGGTGATATGATCATGTTTCTTTGTTCCTGTAATTAGTCTAGCATCTGTGTTTTGTGCCAGTTGCAGCATGTGTGTTGTACTTTTGGGTAGACCCTGGAGTATCATATTGCTGTAATCTAGCTGCGGAGTGATTATTGCCTGGCAGACAGATTGGAAGTGGTTCAGTTCTAGTATGGGTCATAAGTTCTGCAGTATCTTCATTTTGTAGTGGACTTTGGAGGTGGTTTTGTTGATGTGAGATTGGAAATTGAGTCTCTGGTCTAGAAGTACTCCCAGATATTTCACCGGTTCCCGATTACACTTCAAATGTTTCTGAATGGTGATACTAAACAAGTGAGATAAATTATAGAATGGATTGTGCTGAAAGAAGCAGGAGTGGGTGATCTACTGGATGAAGCCCAAGGCAAAAAAAAACAATGCATGGTGGATTTGGGTGACCAAGAGTGGCAAGCACCTAAAAAGATCACCTCTGAGGACCACAGAGATTATAGAATTGTTGAGAGAGGTAGATGGGGTCCGAAGACTGGCTATAGATGGCTGAGTATTGTGCCTGAAGGGACACTTCAAACTTATTATTGTGATGTACTGCTCAAGCGGAGGTTGTGCAGATGGGAAATAATTCTTGAGGGACTGTGCGTATGATGATAATTGTATGGTGTGAGTTTGCTGATTGGACTCGAGGTGGGGGAGAGCTAAAAGTGAAAATGAGGGCTGCCTGGGATTGAGTCATTATCCATCATGAGTGAATTTGGTGGAAAATGATATCAGGGAAGCGGAGTGAGGAGAGGGGTTAGGCGAAATGGGAAGAGGGGTGAGGAATAGTGGGGGGTAAACTGAAGTTGGCTTTGATGAATGCAAAGGTGATTATGCTTTAAATAAATAGAACATCTGCAAGAAGATATTATATTAGTCCAGGAAACTCAGATGAAATTATTAGAGATAGATAAGAGGCTGATATTTTTCATCAAATATGAGGAAAAAGAAGAAGGAAGATGTGGGAATCATGATTTCAAAAGGGATACAGTTTTCAGAGAAGGGGTATAAGTGGAACAAAAGTAGGAGATATTTGATATTAAAAGTCCAGTTCAATTTGGAAACAATTACAATCATCAAAGTATATAGTCCAAATAAGTATCAGAGGAACTTTTTTCAGGGAAGTAGAAGGAGAGATATTGGGTACCTGGGGGGGGGGGGCCTTATAGAAGGGGGAGATTTTAATATCATGCCTATGCCTGTCAAGGATTGCTCTAATGAAGGAATGGAGACAGGTTAAAATGGAAATGATTTTGCAAGATCTCAGTCTGGTTGACACTGAAGATAACAACATGTGGAAAGGAAAGACTACCACTTTTTCTCTGTACAACATGGGACATATACTCATATTTATCTTTTCTTGGTGGAACAGATCAGTGAAGCAAAAATTCAGTATACAGGGGTGGAAACTATAATATGGTCAGATCCTATGTGGCTAGGATGAGGACAAGGAGGAAGGAAATGGGGACTTACTTACTGCCGTATTAATGATAGTTTGTTGGAAGATAAACAGGTGTGGAAGGTTTGACTAAAGTTGTTCAGAAATATTTTTCACTAAATGGGGTGGGCAGATAGGATAGCCTATGGTGTGGGATGGCTTTAAGGTAGTAATTAGGGGTCATTTGATTATGTGGGGGCTCCTTTAAAAAGATGAGTAAACAACAGTAAATGGAGGAGGTTCAAAGGAGGATTAAGGAACTGGAAAGGAGAGATAAACAGGGCCCTTGGGTGTAGTTCCAAAGAGGTTGGAGGTAGAGAGGAGTAAACTACGGGCTTTGTGGTGGAGGATATTAACCATCAAATGCTGAAGGTCAGGTAAAAAGTGCTTGAGCATGGGAATAAAATGGGGATATTGTAAGATAGTCAGTCAAAGCAAGAAATGGCAAAGATGTACATTGGGGGAATTAGGCCTGGGGATGGGAACATGATAAATGATCCTGGAAGCTTTCAAAATAGGCTAAGAGAGTTCTTTGAGGACTTATATAGGGTAAGGGAGAATGTAGAGATTGAGGCTATGGAGAGCTACTTGAACTTGGTTAATCTGAGTAGGTTAGACAAGGAAGCTAAAGGGTTGGAAGTTGAAATAACAGTACAAGAAAGATGGACAGTCATTGGGTCTTTAAAACAACAGAAATGACCTGAGTTGGATGGTCTGTCTACTATAAGAACTTGGATGATTTGCCAGTGGACTGACTGTGGGAAGTTTTTAATGGAGTAATACGGAGAGGGGGGAGGACTTATCTACTCTATGGCATGGAAGGATTTTACATTGCTACCCAAGAAGCGGGGATATTGGTTTGTTGGATCATGGTCTACTGTGACATTGACCCAGTTGATACCAGTGTAATTGAAATTAATCATTATTTCTGTGTTGCCACTTTTGTTAGGTTCCTTGATTTCTTTTAGCATTTCATCATCCATCTGTTCATTCTGGCCAGGCGGATGGTTGTACACCTCCACTGCCAGTGCCTTCCCCTTTTTACATGGAATGTCTATCTATAGAAATTCTTTCCCCTCCCTGCTTACCACCCCTGGACTCTACCCCTCTTACCCTATCCATTTCTCTCAAATATTTGGGAGTGATTCTTGACTCTAATATCAACTTCCATGATCAGATCAGTTTTATAGTCAAAAAATCATTTTACACACTCTGTCAAATTCTCTCCATCCCTTCATTCCTCACCCCCTCAGCTCTAACCATTCTAATCTTATCTCTAGCTAAGTATTAGCCACATTGACTTCTGCAATATCATTTATGTTCATATCCCAGAGTAAGAGATTCATCATCAGCAAACCATACAGAATATTGCTCTTCATTTACTGGCCCATGCTTCCAAGTATGACCATATCACCACCCTCTTCCTCCAACATCACTGGTTGCCTGTATCTTCACATGGGCAATTGAAAGTTTTAACGCCTATGCACAAGACATTGCATTCTGGTCTACTTTTGTATCTCTCCTCCCTTTTGATTCCTTTTGTGCCTTATCACTCTCTCCATATTATTCACGCTAACTGTCTCTACCTTCCCTCTGCAGCCCGTGCGAGATATCATTCCTCCTGGGTGTCAGCCTTTTATTTCTGTTCCCCTTATCTCTGGAATAACCTGCTCCCTGACCTTCGCCTGGAGTCTTCCTATATCCACTTCAGATCTGCCTTGAAAACCCATCTCTTTCAACTGACTTTTGATCTCTTGGACTAATTTACCTGGATAGTCCTACCTGTCTTAACTACCCTTGCTCTACCCTGTCTCCTCTTTTAGTCTTGCGTGCCTGTATCCTCTCTTTGCTGTCATATTTGATATACTTTCTGGTTTTAATTATTTTTTATTTTATGTTGTAAACCCCTTTGATTTGTTTTGAAAGACAGTATAGCAAGTTTTAAATTAACCATAAAGCATTTTGTTTCCTGAAAAACCTTTATCCTGTGTGACTCATTATCCTCTCTAACATAGAGCGCTACCCCCTCCACCAATTTGATCCACCCTTTCATTGATCTACTCTATGTCCCATTGGTTGTTCTCCTTCCACCAGGTCTCTAAGATGCCAATTATATCTAACCTTTCATTTAGTGCTATGTATTCTAACTCTCCTATCTTATTTGTTAGACTTCTAGCATTTGCATACAGGCATTTTGAAGGTTGTATTTTGTTCATATTAACAATATGGTTATCTGTTGATGGGATAATTTGGAATCTTTCAGCTCTGTCTGCTCTATACTTAGACATCTAGAGTACTTTAATTTTTATTGAAACCTCGGTATTGAAATGCCCTAACTTCCCTTTTTTACTAGTATCCTTCAAGTACTGGAGTGGAGGAGTGGCCTAGTGGTTGGGGCAAGGTACTTCAGGCTGGAAGGTTGGGGGTTCAAATCCCACTAGAGGACAGCAACCTTGGGCCAGAAGGACTGGGGTTTCTAGTCCCACAGGTGCTCCTTGTGGTCTTGGGCAAGCCACTTAACCCTCCATAGCCCATGTTCCCTTTAAAATAGTTGTCTCCAAGTTATAATGCCCTGTTCAATGTAATTTCAGTTTGTTCAATATAGACCACACTGATGCAGAATAGCACAGTATATAAGAGAATGTAAATAATAAATAAGTATCCATCCTTCCAAACCTGAACTCTTGGGCAACTGTTGACTTTCCCCTATTATATAGTTTAGAAGCTGCTCTATCTCATGTTTAAAGGTTAATACCAGAAGCCTGGTTCTACCCCAGTTAAGGTGGAGCCCATCCTTTTCAAAAAGTCCCCCTTCCTCAGAATGTTGCCTATTTCATAACATATCCAAACCCTCTTCCTTGCACTATAGTCTCTTCCACATATTGAGATGCCAGAGCCCTGCCTGCCTCTTGGGTCCTGTGCATGGAATAGGAAGCAATTCTGAGAATGCTACCCTGGAAGTTCTGGATTTCAATTTCTACCTAAAAGCTAAATTTGGCCTCCAGAACTTCCGTCCCACACTTTCCTATGTCATTGGTGCCAATATGTACCAAGACAACAGGCTCTTCCCCAGCATTATCTAAAACCATGTCTACATGGTGCATGAGTTCCACTACCTTTGCATCAGACAGGCATTTACCAGGTGATCCTCACATCCACCAGCCACACAGCTATCTACATGTCTTATGATCTAATTGCCAATTATAATGACTGTCTTAATCCTTCCCTCATGAGCACATGGCCCTGGAGAAACCTCCTTGGTGCAAGAGAATTTTACATCACCTGGAGGACAGCCTCTCTACAGGATCAATTCCTGACAAACCAAGGTGCTGCTCTCCTTTCATGTGACCTCTCTCCTCCATGGCAACTGAGAGGCTGCCGGGTTAGAGTTGAGATTTCAGTTCTATGTCCCTGCAGGTATCATCTATATACCTTTATGTTTTCCTTAACTCTCCTAATCTGCTGCTCTAGCCTCCAGAGATCGGACTTGTTCCCTGAGAGAAAAGAGCTCCTTGCACCTAGTGCACACATAAGACCTCTCACCAATCGGGAAAAAATCAAACATGTGATACTCAATGCAAAAGACTGGATAGTCCCATCTTGCTGCTGGACTGCTGTCTGCATCTTATTTTTAAGGATTTGTTTATTTAAGTTGTTTACTTAAAGTTGCTAGGGATACTTGTACCATTACAACTATACTTACTGTGGTTCTTACTGTGGTCTAATTTTATGCAACTTGTTTCTTTGTTTTAATAGTGGACAATATATTTTTCTCTTATATCTAAATTCAGAGGGTTTCTGGATAGGTTTGTTAAAATGTTATAAATAAAAAACTAAGGGACTTTGTTCACCTCAAGAGTAACTTCAGAGCCTTAATTAATTAATACATTCCAGATGAGGATAACCAGCCAAATCTGAAAGTAAATTTGACTACTTCTTTCCCTTTAATAGGTTTAAGAGTCTATAAATCTAAGATTATGCCTGTGGGTGGTTGGTGAAACACTTAATTTGCATGCCCCACTCCTCACTTTACTCTGATGGCTCGAACTCTGGCTCTGTGGCCAATACTGGTGGAAGCACATAGCACAGGCCCTATCTCCTGACATCGCCACAGCACACAACAGCAGCCCTATGACATCTATCCATTACTTAAGCAGACATGAACAGCAGTCCATCAGGGGAACTATTGAGGTATCTGTTGGATGTATGCCCACTGTTCCAGCAGGGTCCTCCTGAGCTGCAGGCCCTGGTTTGGGGGCTGCCAGACTTCTGTGGTGCAGTACTATGGCATCTGCACCATGCAATCCCTCCTCTATGATGATCTAGGCAGGTGCCTAGATATTACACTATCATTGCCTCTAGCTTTTTTCTTCCATCGTAGTTGCCTTGTTTCTGCCCTTTCTATTTCCTAACACTCATGTACAAACTATGCATTGTGATATGCCAGCAAGGCAAGTGCAACTACCACCTGGTCAGAGGCAGTCAGTAGTTGTTCCCACGCTACCAGTGCATTTGTGGTGCTTCTGTGTGCCTAACGTGATCACCCTGGCAGTGTGCCACATCTTTGCCCACTCTCCACCTTCACCCTACTTTTTCACATGCTTTTCAGGTAGCATAGTGTTTTTAGCATGGTCATTCTTGGGCTGTGTGCTCCTGGCTACTGTACAGCCAAAATGTATGTTAGCCTGTGCTAAACCCTGAACACTTTAGTAAACATTCCCTAAAGTCAGTTATCCATCTGTATATTGATCTTTCTTGTGATGGGTGCCTTTTCTTGGATTCCTCCTAGAGTACCTACTATCCATTTTTAAATAAAATAAAAAGGAAACTCATTTGTCTGCACGTGTTTAACTCATGTCTTTCCAATAGTAGTTCAAAACAAGCTACATTCATATACATTAGGTATTTCCATGTCTTCAGAGGGCTTAAAATCTGTTTTTTACCTTAGACCATGGAGAGTTAAGTGACTTGTCCAAGGCCACAAGAAACATCAGTAGGATTTGAACTTGGCTTCCCTAGTCCTTAATCCTCTGTACCAACAACTAAGCTATTACACCACTCCTCTAGCATGTCATTTCTCCAAAGATCTTAAACAAATTAATCTCATTTGCTGGAAACCTTTTATGAACCTAAATCTAAGAAAACTAGTGCTCAGTTTCTTTAAATTCTGAAGTAGGGCTGAGACAAGAACACCCAATTCTGGTAAGGAATCTATACATGTGATTATTTGCCTAATGAAAAATTGTCTTTAAACTTGGGGAAAAGGGATATTATGGGTTAAATTGCTAGGTTAATTTAAAAGCTTTCTGTTTCTGCTTAGCAATTTGCTTGTCTAAATGTTTTTTTTGTTTATGTTATAAAAAAGCAAAGATAAGCAATAGGCTAGTTAAAAGTTTTCTATTTGTCTATTAAAATTAAAGCTAGAAAGTAGGCTATAGGAAAGATTTATGTATACAGAGAAATTGCTTGCTGGAGAAATTACTTTATAAAATGAATATTTTTACAAAGGGTCTTTCTATTAGGAGGTGTAAGAGAGCTATGATAGTGTTTGAATAAGGGGCTGGTTTACTAAACCATATAAAATTTTTGCAGCTAACAGATAGTGCCACATTCGCTGCAAAAGCTTTGTGTTATCTTTGGGGGAATGCACAGCTTTTCCCCAGCAAATAATGCATTGAAAGTGCAGAGAACATGGTCGGGTAGCATTATGGATTCAGCTAACACTACACATTGTAGTAGCATTAGCTATACCCATAGGGGGTTATTCTGAGACACAAATTGGGGCGTCCATCCCTGCTATTCGGGCCCTTTCTGGGTCCTGTCTACCTTCCCTGCGCATTGTATGGGGAAGGTAGATGGGGAAGGACGGGGAGGTTCGGGTGCGGCATTAGGGCAGGCAGTGGGCGGTCACTGGCCCCGGACGTACAGGGCCGATTCCAATGCCGGCCCTGTACGTCCAGGTCTGGCAGCTTACACGGGGAGATGGAATAACCTCCCTAGTTGGTAGGGAACGGCAGGCCCGGGGCTGGGAAGCAATGGGAGGGGCCAAAGGAGATGCCTGAAGCCCTACCCTGGCCTTAGGAGGCCAAATCAGGGGTTAGGCTATGGGGAAAGTACCTTTGCAGCCAGCGGCAGGGGATCACGGCTCTTCAATGGAGCCACAGTGCCCTGGCAAGTGGACGCCATGGCGCTGTGGTTCCATTGAACTGCCTTGACTTAGTTAGCCGGAGAAGACCTGTATGTGCAGGCCGGATGGAATCAGGGTCCCAGCCAGCACATACAGGTCTGTTCACAATTATGATCCTGCCGGGCTAAACGTGCTCCACGGGATCAGAATCGTAACTCTCTCTGTGCATCCGGTTCCAGCCGGACGCACAGAGGGCCAGGACGTCCAGGATGGAATCGGGCCCAAACTGTCTGCAAATCCAATAGTTACCACATGCTATAGAGACATTGCAAACACACCCACTCTCTGTCCTAATCCCACCCACTCCTACCTTCCCACTTGTCCTTCCCTACTGTCATCTCCCCTGTCTCCCTCCCCACCTCCTTCCTCTCCTCTCACATACGTATGGGCCACCTTCCGCCCTCTTACTACTACTGAACTTTCAAAGTCTATTTCAGCAGCCCACAAGACAAACTGCCCCTTGAATCCTGTACCCTTCTCTTGGCTCTTGGATCCCTCTCTCATTTTTCTATCATTTATACTCACCATGTTAAACTCCAATCTCTCTTCCAATACTTTTCCCACGTCCTAGATACATGCTACAGTCCTCCCACTTCTCAAAAAGCCCTCTCTCAATCCACTTGATTCTGCTCACTATCGCCAAGTTTCCAGTCTCCCCTTTCTTTCAAAAATCCTCAAATAAGCTGTTTTCTCCCAATTGGCTCACCATCTCAACTTCATCTATTTTCTCCATCCCTGACAATCTGGCTTTCGCTCAAGACATAGTGTAGAAACCATCATATTCTCTTTCCTAAATGAGCTTCACATTTCTCATGACTGTGGTGATGTCTCCCTGGCAGTATCCCTTGATCTCTCAGAGGCTTTTGATCTTGTTGACCACTCTATCCTTCTGTCCCGCCTTCATGACACAGTTCTCTGCTGATTTCATTCTTTCCTCTTCTTAAAATTATTCTCAATTACATTTGGCACCACCTCATCTGACCCTGTCCCTCTCAGTTGTGAGGTCCCACGGGGTTCTATTCTTGCACTCCTTCTGCTTAACATCTTTTTGGCACCTCTCACTCTGCTTATCCAACAGTCAGGACTGTCAGCATATTACTATAAAGATGATATCATCTTGTTGCACCACACTAATCCTCTTCAGCCAGATCTTTCATCCGTTAATACCTGTCTTCATTTCAACTTGTCCAAGACGTCAGTTATATGGTTTACTTTTGGGGGCCCCTTTCTCTCTGTAGCACCAGCTTTCACACACTCCACCATTCCTTTGGTCCTTTCTCTTCGTTATCTCAGTTTGGCACTTGATTCTGCTTTCTCCTTCCACGACCACATCTCGTTGCTTACTCACTGATCCTTTTTTTTTATCTTCGACAGATTCATGCTATCTGTCCCTTCCTATCCTCCTCGGCACTAAAAACTCTTCTTCTATCTCTGGTTATATCTCTTCTTGATTTCTGTAACCTTGCCCTCGCTGGTATTCCTCAGGTCCACCTCCACCATCTTCAACTGATACAAAACACAGCAGCTAGAATCCTTACACACACCACCCACCGTGATTACATCACTCCACTTCTCATTCAGCTTCACTGGCTCCCCATTGATTATCGCATCCGTTACAAGATACTTACCTTAATGCATTGTGCCATCTATAGATATCCACCACAGTACCCCGCAGACTCACTACAGTTTTCTGTTCCCATCCGTAGTCTTTGCTCTGTCCACATTAACCATATCCATCTCCCTTCTCCATCACACGCTCACCTACAATCAGCTCACCAGTCTGCTTTTTTCTTTTTGGGCCCTTCCCTATGGAACTTCCTCCTTACCATCCTACGCCTGGAACCATCCTTCCCCAGATTTAAGGCTGTTCTGAAAACCTGCCTCTTCTGCTCTGCCTTTGACTTCTCTCCTACCAATTGCTGATTACCCCCTACTTCAGTTTTTCTGCCCACTGTCCCCTCACCTTGTATGTGTGTGTTCTTCCTTTCCTTTATTTCTGGCTTTTAGCTACTATTTTTTTGTTTTAATGATTGTACACTACCCTGGTGTTATGAAGGCATGATCTATCAAGTAACTGAATAAACATATAAACACAAACAATGCCCTTTTTGCAAATAGCATAAAAATCACTGTGTTATCTGCAGTTGCCCCATGTTAGTGCAGGCTATCTGAATGCAGTAGCAATTAGTTGCCACATTAGCAGCTAATATGGTTCAGAAAACCAGGCCATAAGTGTTAACTAAAGCATAGTGACAGATGAAGAGGGAAAAGTTGAAAATATCACTCTGTCAAACTAATTGCAATGTGAATCATGAAAAATATTTGAGAAGAAATTGCCTTAGAAGTACAGATATACTGTAAATAGGTAAACCAGAGCTCAGTTATCTTCAGCCGTGAAAGAAAGCTGGGCTTGGACCTGCAATTGCTGGCAAAAAAAATTGTATATGTGAGAATTTGTCTTCTGGGAAATTGTGTCTTAAGACTTCGAGAAAAGGGAAATAATAGGCTTCAAAAAATGTGTGTCTATTTAAAAGTAAGTTAAGCAATAAGCTGATTTAAAAACGTTGTGTAGTAATAGACTAGTGATAGCCTGATTTTCATTTTGTGTTTAATTCCCTATTACCCCCTCCTCCCCCGACACACATACATACACACCCCAGGCTATCTTTGACTATAGGCACTTAAGCCAGTTAAGAAGATAGAGGGGAACTTTTCATTGCAGAACTTAATTGGGGATTTTCAGCAACAAGTGATTAACTCTTCACAATAAATCAATTCAATGCCCTTTACAATTCATTTTGAACTAAACAAAAACATAATTGCATAAAATGAACCTAATAATATTAATGGGAATTGTGAGGGTAATTTGACAAGAGTTGGACATGACTTGGATGTATGAAATGAGTGAAGAGGGCGTGCCAATCCCAGGGACATATAAATTGCAATTACAGAACTGGGCAGATCTGAACATGCAAGTGCAGGCATCCAGAAATGGATGTGGAAGAGGGTATTCCAGGGCATAACTAGGGTGAAGCAAGGATGCACATGTTCAAAGCATATTTCATATAGTGTCTCAGACGTGTCAGGTGCAATAGCCAGACATCCCGGCCTAGATCTGCTATAACGTTTGAACAGGTAGAGGACTTTACTGCCCATGCTGACCATGAATGTGATTATGCTAGGAGGAGTGTGACATCGAGAAAGAAGGAGATAGAGAGGAGTATTCCTGCTGTCCCTGTCTTCTGCGTGACATGTTCTATGACCCCCTGGGTCCCAAACCTGTTCTCCATATCTCTGTCCCTGCTGACCAATCCCTGACAGGCACCCCCAAGATCCCCAACTCCCCTTCCAGTCCACAAGCCCCCTGCTGACTCCCATCCTCAAATACTGTCCCCGGAACCCTGCTCCCTTCATCTCCACAAGATATCCTTGTTTGTGGGCTAGCAGTCAAAGTGGTAGTGTGCATCTGACTGTATATGCAGGAGTGAAGGAGCTGAGGAGGGTGCATGACTCTCTGCCTCAGTACAGGTCCCCGGTATCCTTGTGTCTGTGTGTGAGTGTCCATATCCATCTGTGTCTGCATCTTACATAGCACAGAGCACTGTGCATTGATGGTAGTAGCACATGGTTGCCAGTGGTAGGTGAGAGGGGTGTCCAGAGGCTAGCAGCAATGAAGCAGGTTTCTCACAGTCATTGACCAGAAGCTGGACAGGAGGGTGCACAGAGGGCACACATACCTGATGATCTACCAGTGAGAACCCAGTACATGGGGCTCACTGATTAACAATGCCTGACACAGTTTCATTTTGGCAAAGCTGCCATACACCAGCTCTGTTATGAGCTAGAGCAAGACCTTGGTGCCAACATACAGAGAGATTATCCAATTCCTGTGCATTTGAAGGTCACCAAAGCCCTCACATTCCTGGCAATCAGCAGCTTCCAGATGACGCTGGCTGCCACGGTAGACAACAGTCAGTCAGACTAACACATTTCTTTGCAGCATTTCTCCCCTGGATAGAGCAGTGCATCAACTTTCCCAGCACAGTTCAGCAGCAACAACAGACGAGTTGACTCAACTTCCATCAGGTAGCCAGCTTTCCCAGGGTATGAAGGCACTGTGAAATGAAAAGGCATGTACCAGCAAACTATAAGTGTGGCAAGGCCCATGGAGCAAGGGTGGCAGGAATTGTAATGTGCATGTGCTACAGTAAGGACAGTGAAAGCAGTATCCATGACATGGGCTGCTCAACACAATCCACTCTCCTCCCCCCTCCCTTAAATCCGGTGGCAAATTTTTGTAGTCTGCAGAATGTATGCAGAATATTCATGGCATGCAGTATGCTCCACAACTTGGGAAAGAAGAGGTGCCTGCCCCTGCCCCCAGAGTCTGCATTAGAAGAGGACAACACAGATAGTGCTGCAGATATTAACACACAGCCATACTGATAGGGAGAGGGAGCAAGGAAAGGATTAATCCAGACCCCTTTTACTCAAGGTATGTATTTATTAGCAATCAGACAAATAAAGGTACAAGACATAGCCTGCCTGCCTACCCATCTTCCTGACCCTTATCTGCTCACTTGACTCTCACACACTGAACATCCACATCCTCCACTACCATCATTGCCGCCCAGGACACCACTGCCATCCCCAACTGGCACTGTCCTATACTGTCCACCAGCCACAACCATCCCTCAGACAACCAATTAAACCTCAATACACACTGTACACCCTCCTGCCGTTACACACATTGGCTGCCAAAACACATATCTACACTCAATCCTGGCTGCAAACCTACATGCAACCTCTGAGACACTTACAATGACTGTCTCCCTCTGCACTTTCCCCTTCCTCTTACTGCAAGTCCCCTTCCACCCTCTGCATGAGGGATGCGGTGGGACTCTAGAGATTACAGAGACCTCCTGATCACTGTCAATTGACTCAGAAGCGCTATCCTCCTCATCCCCATCCCTTCACCACCCTGTCCCATGGCAGCATGAAAGTCAAGAAAACGTAGCAGGAAGCCTGTTCCCCTACGTAATGCTCTCAGTATACCACTGATAGATGTTCCATGGTACTCAAATGCTGAGCCTGTGATTGGGGTAGGTGGGAGACTAGAAGTCCCATATGTGAAACAAGGGTGTTTAAGGTCTGGCTGATGTGATCCAGCCTTTGTGGACTACAATCTTTTGTCTCCTGAAGGATCTTCTGTCTCCTGAAGGATGTCATGAAGAACAGTGGTTTGCTCCCTCTCCATCGCCAGGTTTTTGCTTTAGAAGATGCTCACCACAGAGGATCAGCTGATCTCTGTGGTAACTCTGCTGTTGGTCCTCTTCTGGTAGATTCAGTAGTGTCTCCTTATCAGGTAGGTCACATGCACCAGTGGATGCTCATGTTCTTTGTGTAGCTTTGTCTCTTCAAACCGTTCATCTCTGCTTCTCTCTTTCGGGTCATGCTTAATCTCCACTTCTTTTGGTCTGTTCACTGCAGTGTTATGTTCCATCTGCCTCTGGCTGTGCTTCATGTCTGTCTCTGAAGCATCAGGATGTAGCTCGTGACTGTCCCTCTCCACTGTTACTTTGTCCTTATCCCTGGAGGGCTGAAGTCCGTCATCAACAGCACCATCACCTGCAGGTGAGTAAGGAATGTCTAGCTAGATGCACATATGTTGCTGACACCAGTGCTCTAACCCCTGTGCATGAATTTTTTAATACTGGGCAAGGCTATGAAAGACTATGAAAGATAACATCACCATCTATGTGAGGCAATCAATGATCACCAGGGCCTAGGCGCCACATATTCACAGGCGAGTGGGCAACATGGGTCACAGAGGTACTGATTGGTGGTGAAGAAAGGAGATATGTGGGATGTGGCCGCATCACTATCCCACCCACCCTGTGTTACAGCTCTCCCTCAGTTGTGTTCCAAGCCCTAACCCTCCCACACCCATATAATACTTGCATGTCTATGGAACAGCTACAGATGATAGCCTCCCTGGGATGAGATCTGAGTATGTGCAAGCTGGTGGCACTTTCTGTGCATATCAAGAAATTAAGCAAAAACACTCATCCATTTCCCCTCTCCCTCAGCTGCTAGGGTCCACTGCATGCTGTTTGTCACCCCTGACGTGGGACCCCAAAGCAATCATATTTGTTTCATGCTAATAGATGTGGCCTTGTTGCCACCACCATGTCTGTGGAGGGGTACACACAGTCTTGGTGACTGCTGGCCGTGAGCTTTACTAGTTGTGCTGAAGACTTTGGAAATGGGTGTCCATGACCTGCTCGGGGTGGCCCGTAATGCATGTGTAATACAGACTGGTGCCATGGCCTATCAGGGGTTTGTTCTGTATCTCACCACACATATTCTATTGCAGGAGAGCACTACCCATCTGTTTGCTGTGAAGATCATGATGTATCCAGCTCTCCAACACCTGTCAACACCTCCTCATTCATCATGCCCAAGACCCTTTTTCTAACTTGGTAAGTTTTGATGGCCTCCATCAGGCCCACGTATGGATGCTTTGATCTTTTCCCTGTGCTTCATTGCTCTCCATTTGCACTTACAATCCTCTATATTGTTCCATATTACTTGTTCCATGTAAACCGCCCCTGATCTCTGGAAGGGGCGGTATAGAAGAAATAGATAAATAAAATAAATAAATAAATAAAATAAAATATATCTCTGTTGTGGTGTTAGATAGCATTCAACTTGGTACTGATGGCACACCAGAGCCAAGGCTTTTGGTGCACTCTATAGCTCGTGCCTGAGTTCCCAAAAATGATATGGTGTTTGGCAAGGACCTCAAGCAGCAGCAGCTCCACTTCACCAGGAAATATGTTTTCTTTCCTGCTGGATAGCTTGCCTTTTGGTGCCATGCTAAATAAACAATGACATCCATCTCACTCTCACTTTGCAAAATTGTCCATATGCATGTACATCGGTGCTGTTATGTATGTCCTGGATGCTTGCATGAGAACGAAAAGGAGCAGGTACAATAGAGGGCAGTCAAACAGACTTTATTGGAAACTCCAATGTGTTTCGGCCGACTAGACCTTCCTCAGAGGATACAAGCTTCAAAAGTTAAAACAAATACAAAATGAACAATAAATAAAACATGCATAAAAATTAAATAAAACATGAAATCATTCAAGAGTAAACACACAAAGGAAATCAAAATATTATACCCTTGATTAAAAGATATTAAAAACTGGTGTATGAAAATCAATATTATTAAAAAGGGAATGTAAAAAAGAAGAACAGCATTTGGATATAAAAAGAGAGAGACAATTACATATAAGAGCAGATGGCACAATAGCCAAAGTGCCAAAGAGTGATGAGGTGGATATAAAAATGAGGACCAAAGATTGCCCTGCTAGTGATACTACATGATAGCTGCTTCTACAGACAAACTTTCCAACTGTATTTTTGCCTACAAAGTTTTACAGACATCGTGCGATAAAAAAAAAAAAAACATGAATCCAAAGGTAATAATATCTGCTCTCTAACGCCTTATGAAAAGTGCTAGAGTGAAAGGACTCTAAGGGGTATCTTTACAAAGGCACGCTAATGTTACCGGTGTTAAGTGCAGCGGTAACGTTAGCAACGCCATATAAGGAAGTGAGCGTACCTGCGTTAAGGTAGCAATGGCTGTTTAATGTGCGTTAAAGGGTGCCTTGGCAAGTTAGCACACGTTAATGGGACATTGCACTGTAAAGCAGACAAACAAGGCACGTTAAGGCTGACGAAGCACCCAAGGGCTCTAGGGTGGTTTATAAGGCGCCCTACAAGGCGCTCCACCCTAAGGTGCCTTACAAGGTGCCCTAAACTAGGGCGCCCTATAAAGTGCCATAGGTGAAGGCACCCTATAAGGCACCTTATAAGGCGCCCTATGTTAGGGTGCCCTATAAGGCACCTTAGGCTGGCACGCCTTGTAGGGCACCTTAGGGTGGTGCGCCTTGTAGGATGCCTTATAAGGTGCCTTATAGGCTGCCGTCACCTAAGATGCCTTAAAGGTTCCTTAGCCCAAGGTGCTGTAGGTTATGAAGCCCAAAGATGTTAAGGTGACCTAAGATAAGGTGCCCTAAGGGCAGTAAGGTGCCCCAAGTTGACAATCATGAAATGTAAGGCCAGAAAACAGATGTAACCCTAACAATGCACAGAGCACCAAGGAAAGGCAATGGACAAGTGATGGAAGGAAGGAGAGGTGGGAGCTGATGGACCTGCCAAATCTACGTGCAGCCTATGTGGCAGCCGGTCAAATGGAAAAACATATCGGAGGCAGCTGTATCAATGCACAGGGTGTTAGCAATGTAAAGTGCTACAATGACAGTGGGTGGCAGAGGATGGGAATACATGTCCTCCAGTGGAGGTAGAGGTGGCAAGATATTTGCAATGATAGGAGGACAGAGGAGTAGTAGTGCTATGCAGATCAGGCACAGGAGAGGCAAGCACGAAGAGCGCAATGCAGAAAAGGGTACTAGTGCAGGACATGGGGTAGCAGCCTGCACAAGAAGACGAGACACTACACAGCTGACAGACGCAGATAAATGGACAGAAGGATAGCTGGCAACTGTGATGAGGGTATTATGTGCTGGCAGCACAGATCTGCAGAGATATGACTGTCACAGGAATGAAAAGGGCGTGCCTCGGACAGGCCTAATAAAATGAGACCACTGAGGTATTGAACCCATAACCTCTGCCTAGAAAGGCATGGCATTAACCAGTGGGCTATATCTCTATGGCTTCTGTCTCAGCAATGGCTGGCTACAGAAAGACTTCAGGTCACCGCACAACATGTCTGCTGTGTTTACCAGGATAGGGTAAACCCACCGGTACCCATGATGCAATGCACATGCAGAACAGCAGTCTATATCTGTTCACCAGATGGGGTATGCACCTCTCTAGAACCTCAGCTTGGTAGGAGTAACTGACCATGTGTGATACTGGCACAGAGTAGCTACAGGCCATGCCATTGTGTGGGTTCTGTGCCCACCCTGAGGGTGAGGTGGGGCATCCAGCACCAGGTCCGCAGTACCCGGGTTGGTTGAGATAGGCTTTACTGCAGATCCCCCATCAGTGCCTGCGTGTGAAAGGTATTCCTTGCAGACACACCTAGGATAATCCTGTGTCCATCTATATTCCCCAGTCATGTCTAGCCCTTGTGGACCATGATGCACCCAGAATAGTACATATCCAATGTGGTTGCCATGGTCACCTGTTATAAGAGCAAGGGGGGGGGATTGTCTGGACTCACATGCAGGTTATGTAGAACCACTTACCAAACTGCTCTCTCTGGGGCAAGGTGGTGGACAAGATCTACCCCAACAGACCCACACTCTACCTCTTTGCAATGGAGGCAGTAGAGGGACAGGATGAAGGGCTGTAGGACCAGCAACCCCAGTCCTGCTGGCAAAAGGGGTGCCGTCCAGAGCAGGTGATGCAGATCTGTACTTGTCACAAGGGCACTGGCAGAGAGGCAGTAGGCCTGGAAAAGTTCAGCTGCCCCCCCCCCCCCATCATCACAATCTGACATTCATCAGCAGAGGGTATAGTCAGTCTGCACGCTGCAAGGTGTTCCAGCCATGCACATGCTAACTGCAGACAGTCCACTAGCCAGTCCATAGTGCATGTTCCCAGAGGAACTATGCGTACCCAGAAGTGGGATGAAAGCACAGACACCAAGCAGGTATCTCAATGATTGGGCTCCAAAACAGGGAATACACAGATACCACTTGAGGAAAAGACTGCATAGCACTATGTGGGAACCTAGACATGCCATGGTCACTGCTCAGTCAGAGTGAGAGTGACCTCCCAGCATGACATGCTGTGGCCACCCTGTCCGTGCAGGTGGTGGTCGGGCACTACAAGCCATTGCCCCACACCCTGTGCAAATGCATCCTGCCCAGTCCGCCCTGTCCAGGCCATACCAACAATACCTTGCTCCTCATTATGAACATTGGCAGGCTAACTCTGGAAACTGTGTAAGTATTGTGGGCCCAGTGAGGGATAGGCAGCCACAAAACAATCGATAGACATACATACACTCTCACATCTATTTCAGCATTGTGCAAAGATAGGGGTGGTTGGCAGCCCTGCCCGCCACACTAGTCCTGAGCACAGTGCAGGCATTGCTAAGGAATGCAGGTGCTGGCAGTAGTGCTTTGGTGGTAACTGCTGCTCCGTGCTGGGCCCAACAGCCTGATTCTCCATGAGGCTTTGGATAGTGGAGCCTGTGGGTGTGGGTATGGGTGTTTGTGCCCCTATTGGCCTATGCTCTAGGCCAGGGGTGTCCAACCCTGTCCTGGAGGGCTGCAACCCTGGCAGGTTTTTGGGATAGCCCTAATGAATATGCATGAGATATATATGCATTAGAGATATCCTGCCAACCTGACTGATGTGTGCCCTCCAGGACTGAATTTGGGGACCCGTGCCTTACACCTCTGTCATTTAAGATTGTGAGTGGGCAAGATACAGATTTACTAGACATCAAAAGGGTAGATAGAATTTGTCACATCCCTCCTTGCTTCTCACCACCACCAAAAAGTTGTCTATAGATTTGCTGATTTCCAGTTTCTGAATTCCTATGTGTCACCTAGGCATCTGCCTAGTCCATCCTGTGCCACAGCTGCCCCACTGCATGTCCCAGCTGCAGCCCCCTATGCCCCATTTGCAGCATCACCATAGTGCCCTGTCATACTTGGGCACTATGCTGTTGCTGCACATGTAGCACTACTATCACTTTTTTTAGGCTCCCTGCCTATGCTGTATATTGCCGACACTGAAATGGTTTCTCTCTCCTGCACATATTCATCTAATGACAGGTTTTCACTTGCGGTACTGTTCAAGCGTTAATGTTACAGCGTTAGTGTAGCAGGAGCATCCCCCCACACACTGCATGCCCATTGACCCCTTCTCTCTGCCTCTCTCCACCCTTTGCGGGACTTACCGCAGCCGGAGACGTTAATGCATGTTAACTTTTCATCTGGTAACATTAACGCGCGTTAATGTTACTTATCGTGCGTTAATGTAGTCGCTGCTACATTACCGTGGTTTAGTAAACATACCTCTAAGCAATCAACATTGTGCCTGTATGTCAAAAACAATCAAAGAGATGAATCTTGGTACTCATGTATTAGAGGGAATAATAAAAAGATTGACAAAGAAGAGGACTTGCCTTACAGATGCGTAGTCTCACAGCGCTGCACTTTGAAAAGACTTCTCAGGGAAACAGCTTGCGTTTTAAAACCCAGCAGTGAGCTTCATGCCAAAACAATGAAGGTCAAAGTTCAAACTGGGGAAACCGTCCAAACGTAAAACATAATGTATCATTCTATACGGATCTCCTACTCTAAAACTGAAAATAGTGTCCGTTTTAAGGATTCACTCATAATGCAATAATATAGCACATAGCTTCAAAGAATAACTGTGTAGGTTTTAAGAGGTTTTTGACAATATTTTCAGGTTTCATCTCTTCCCTTTTCAAATCCATGATAAAGGCTCACCTCTTTCAGGCTGTTTTTGGATCTTAATCCTTTGTTGACCTTCCCTTCCCTATTGTACCCTCGTTCTCATTTATTGTAATGTTTGTCTTGACTAGATTGTAAGCTCTGATGAGGAGGGACCGTCTTATTGTGTCTGTACAGCGCTGCATACACCTTGTAGTGCTATGTAAATGATTACTGTAGTAGTAGTGATGCACCTAATACAGCAGTGCGTCCCTACGACGATCATGCCTCCTGCATCTACTGTAGCCTCTATGCCCCACCATGGTAAAAACAAACACAAAACACTTTGCCCTGCGCTACTTGCCTCACTTTAGTCAACATGCCCCATAATTTCCCAACAAAACGTTATACATGATTGTGCAATAACAACTGCATTGAATGCAGAATTTAATTTGTTTTTATTTTTCAAATGAAAATTTTATTGTAATATTTCCAGCGCAGTTTCTATTTATCACGTCTGTTGTTACTCAAATGATCTAGAAGGCATGTATGTATGCTCATTTTTTTCTCTGTCTTTAATTTTACTAATTAAGAAAAACAACCCTCGCACTATATGTTTAACTACCTGTTAGCTTAGTTCTGTATGCTTCATTAAAGTAAAGGTTAACTCTGTAGGAGGTTAAATGAATGATGCTGCTGGTCAAAACAGTCAGTGTAACCTTGAAAAAGCATAAGAGACAATGACTTTCCTTGAAAGACACAGCAGGAATACAGCTGTGAATAAAAGGTGGTGGAAGCTGTGCCTACTACCTACACAGAGCTATTTCCTGGAGTTTAGTCCTCCTTTCTGTCACTAGTTTATCAAAGGATTCTTCATTAATGCAGATCTTTAGGCAGAGCCTTAGCAGTCAGAATAATGTCCAACTGGTAAACTGCTACATTAACTAAAGTATGTTTGAAGTTCTTCAATTTGATGGAATACAATGTAATGCACAAAATAGGATGATTATATTATTAACATTACATTTCATTGCAAATGAGAAAATATGCAAATGCTGTGGTAATTGCACCACGGCAACCTTGACACCATTTTATGGAAGAACAGCATTAAATACATGTAATTATAATACACTGTACCTGAGCAATGGTGTTCCCTTTCTTGCTAAAAGCAGTTAGTGCATCTGGGTTTAAACAAGGCTTTGACAAATTACTTGAGGAAAATACCATAAACTGTTATTAAGGAAGACCTGGAGAAAGCCATTGCTATTTCCTCACTGATAAGTAACATGAAAACTGGCTACTTTTGAGACATGCCAGGTACTTGTAACCTGGATTTGCCTGGTCCTGTATGCAGTTCTTAGGGATGTGAATGCAAAATATTTTAGGTTAATTTTCTCTTCTCAGAATATACCCATTTGGCTAGTTTTTGGGAACTGAATGATTCATACGTTCATCTCATTCATCCCCATTAAAGTCTATGGGGGAAACAATTTTACAGAGAAACAGTCAGCCTTGCCATCTATTTTCACTCAAACCTGCTCAAAATTTGATGGCAGGCACTATAAGCTATCAAGAATATTACAAACCTGAAGAAGGGCAAAGAGTATTTATACCTCAAAATGGTAAAAGAGGGCAAAGCAGCACCACAATTGGTGGAAGCACAGCAAGACACTTTTGGGGTCATCCTGAACACCATTTAGCAGGTCTGGATGTCAGGTGATTTGTACAGGGAGCTCTGTTTTTGGGAGGGAGGGAAGGGGACGGGACAGAGGCGGAGCAAGGGCAGACGGTGGATGGAGAGCAACCCTGGACCTATAGGGCCAATTCAGAGGGTGGCACTGTACGTCTTGGGTCAGCCATGAAGATGGGGAATTTATTTCACCTCAGAGGTGGAATACATCCCCCTGGACGGAGCCAAGCAACATGGCCAGGCCCAGTAAGGGGGTACAGGGGGTTCCCCACAGCCTGGCCCTGGCCATGGATGGCCAGATTTGGGGTCAGGCTGTGAAGAAAGAAGGGTCTAGTTCAAGGGCATCCAACCCTGTCCTGGAGAGCCACAATCCTGGCAGGGTTTTGGGATAGCCCTAATATGAGTCTCACCACCACCAAAAACTTGTCTAATAGACAACATTTTGGTGGTGGGGAGAAGCGAGGGGGACTGTGACAAATTCTATCTACCCTTTTTGATGTCTAGGACATCTGCACCTTGCCCACTCACAATCTTAAATGACAGAGGTGTAAGGCAGGGGTCTCCAAATTCAGTCCTGGAGGGCCACAAACCAGTCAGGTTGGCAGGATATCTCTAATGCATATATATCTCATGCATATTCATTAGGGCTATCCAAAAAACCTGACAGGATTGTGGCCCTCCAGGACAGGGTTGGTCTACCTCTGTAAGGCCTGATTCTGATCGGCCATACAGGAGGGAGATAGCCAGCACAGGATGTCACTCTTTGAGAGGAGTAAAATAACTAGGGGGCCATCATGGCAGCCAGAGGAGGGCCACCACAACAGAAGAGGTGACACGAGACCATGCTACAGGAGTGGGGTGAGTTCAACTAACCTGTGCGCTCATGAGTTAGAATCCTGGCTCTGAGGATTTTGGTTCCAGCATAGGAGCCTTAGACACAGAGGAAGATAACCCGGGATGGAAGAGTCATTTATGGACTGATTAGATAACATGCTGAGGGATTTAAATAAGAAAATGAGAAGGAACCACCTGAACAAGGTCTCCTTTTTTACATTTTTAATAGAATTAATAGAACCAGTTACCATAAATAGACTCTCTCAAAGAGAGGAAAAGTCCTCAGTTGCAGAAACCAAGGGTCATATGATGCAAGAAGCTCTATTCCTGGCTTAGAGAATCACCACCATTGGTCAGAAAACCCCTCATTATTCTTTTCATTTATTGTAATATTTTCAAAGGATATCAAAAAGAAAGATAGCAGAAGAAGTCACAGTTTTAAAATGCTTGATATATCAGTGCTCCAATAGCTTCCATTTGTTAATAATTCATTTCTTCAGTTTCATTAATTAAAAAACAGCAAGTAGTTCTAATTACTTCATAGAACCAGATAAAAATCCACTCACAATCTTTTCAATCTTTTCATAGATTTGGGTTTTTCAAAGAGCACACACCAGCAATGCTTACAATCATCAATATCTTTCAAAAAAGAGAGCAACTCAAACTGCCGCTGTACACAAGCCGACACTATCCGCATTAGGCATTTTGCAAGATGCTGCATCAAGGAAATCACTGTTCCTTTTGAATATTTAGCCCGAATGGCTTTCAATGCTGCAAAGTAAACTCTCCTCAGCTCCTCTCAATGCTTGGCACCGGTAGCGTTGGCTTGTGTACAGTGGGAGTTAGGGTTGCTCGCTCTTCTGAAAGATATTGAGAATTTTTGCTCATAGGAACCCATGAAACTAAGGGGTATGCTTACTAAATGGCAGTAAAGGAGCAGTCTTTTAAATGCGGTAATGGCAGAAATAAAGGTGTGCTAAGTGTGTCAAGCGTTCCGGCATTAAGGGGTGCTAATGGATACTTAGCAGGCGGTAACAGGACATGAAGGGATGGTAGAGGATGGGCGGGCAAGGAAGGGAATAAAATATAGGCTGGTGTGGAGCTATGGCTACTGTCCTGCCAGGACCCAAGTGAATAGGCTATGAAGCAATGTTGCCCCAAACTTTGAAAACTAAAAATTGACTATAGTACAGGCAGTAAGACTGCCCCTATTACCCTTCACTGGGCTGTCAGCTAAGCACATACCAACTAAAGTTGGTCTGTTAATCAGCATGCACAGCCCATGCATAATGCAACCACAAACACCAAGCCAGAGAATGCACCCATATCACTGGAGCCAAACAGTAGAATAAACGCTATGTGGATACATAGCAGTGTCATGGTCACTTTTTCGTCATAGTGAGAGTGCCATCTCAGCATGTCATACAGTGGCCAGTCAGGCAATACAGGCGGCAGATGGGCACAATGGCATCTCAGCCAGTGACCTTACCATTGTGGCAGACACATCCAGGCCAATCTGCACTGTTTCAGGTAATACCCACAATCCTCTGCCTCGCCTTATTCATATTTTCCAAACAGGCTGGGAAAAACTTGATCAATATGAGCCAAAGTGCAGTGCAGAAAGCTACAGGACAAAGGGGACACACACGCACAATCATGCGCATGCGCACGCACATGTATACACTCTCATTGGCATTCCTGCTTGACACTCCTGTCTCAATGTCAGCTCAAGGATTGATAACGTGTGCTCTGTTTGCACATGCTATATTACCGTGCCTTACCCTCTCCACAGATTGATAACGTATGCAATGTTTGCAAGTACTAAATTACCGTGTGCTATTAGACTCAAAACAGCTGTGGATAGTGGAGCCTGTCAGTGCTGCTAGTGGGTGTTTCCACCCTGGCTGGCCATCTCCTTGAGGGTTGCACATGCTGGAGATGTACTTACACTGTCAAGTAAACTTTGTCCATAGGAATATGCAATACAGAAACCCCAGTGGGGACCTAAACCTGTGACCCTCCACACATATACACACCAACTGTGTGTGTAGCACCACAGTGCTGCCTTATGAGGCTAACAGTTCCTGTTGTTGACATGCTTCCCCTCAGCTAACCTTTGGCACATGCTGCAATGCACATGGTGCACATGACCAGGACAAGGCTTCTATCTGCTGCAGGCTGGTGCCACTTCCCAGGCCACCACCAACACCCCACCATGCAGACATGCCCATTCACTATCAGTGGTGGTGGTCACAGTCCCAGCATGTTAAACATGCAGATTTGGCAGGCACTTGGGCATTATATTGTCTGCATACATTCTGTAGTCTAAGTAGTGTGATTGGATGATATTGCAGATAGGTTGTAGATATATATCAAACAGAAGTGCAGATAATGCAGATCACTGGTGGACACCCTGAAGTTGAGTGAAAGAGTTAGGTTGTTTTTGATGCAAACCTATTGGGTGCAGTTGGACAGGTAGTCTTGAAACCATTGTACAGTAGTACCTCCTATGCCCAGGTGTTTTAGGCAGTTGATTAGGATGTTGTGGTTTACAGAGTCAAATGAGAAAGGTATATCTAGGAGGATCAGGATGAAAGCAGTTGTCATGTTGTCGATTCATGGGGCCTATCAAGAGGAGCTGAGGGAGAGGACAGGATGGTGGGCATGTTCAGAGACAAACTAAGAGTCAGGCTGAAGGCAAGAGGAAGTGGGGCCATGTGCAATGACTTATTGGGGGGGGCCTCATTTGCAAATATCAGGGGTTGAATTGTGAGACTGAAAAGCAGGGCCATGTGCAAAGAACACAGTCTATCAATGGTAGGGCCATCCCTGGGACCAGCAGTAAACATTAGACCCATGAGGTATAAGGGATCTGAGAATCCCTCCAGACATTTACGATTAAGAGGCTACATAAAGGTTGTACGAAAAAGACCCCAAAGCCAGTGACAGCAGAAGGCCCATCCTTAGTGACATGACAGATGCCTTATCCAGTATGGGGCTGATTTCATGCTATATATCTGCCTCTACAGAAACACTGTCACTGACACAGTAGGTACAAGGGGTCTATGATGTGACTGTGATGGTATGTGTGCTGGGGCCTCTGCCCCAGATGAGGTCCCTCATAGAGACGCACTTTGTTTGATGTAGACTGCCTGTGCCGCTGGGACTGGGGAGTGGGTGGCAGGGCTGGGCAGCTGCGGGCATGCCACATCAGCACAATTCAATTACAGATATCCCGGTCCTCCGTGTGCCCAGTCAGAACCAGACACACAGAGGGAGCCATAATATTGATCCCGTAGGGCATGCCTGGACCCACTGGACCAGACTTGCAAATAGGCCTCTACTGCAGGCCAGGTCCACAAAGCGGCTCAGCCTGCATGCACAGGCCTTCTCGAGTTAAATTGGTCTGGCATATACAATGGAGCTACAGCGCCATTGCGTCCAGTTGCCATGACACTACTGCTGCATCGTATGGCCCCAATCCCCAGCCACCAGTGCCTGTGACCCTTTACCCACAGCCTGGCCCTTGATCCTCGGTTGATATAGTGCATTTGGACTTTCAGAAAGCCTTTGACAAGGTCCCTCATCAGAGACTTTTGGCAAAACTAAAGAGTCATGGGATAGGAAGCAGTGTACTATTGTGGATCAGGAACTAGTTAAAAGATACTGTAGAAAGCAGAGGGTAGGGCTAAATGGCCAATTTTCCCAATGGAAAAAGGTGAATAGTGGAGTAGCCCAGGGATCTGTGCTAGGTCTGCTGCTTTTTTGACATATTCATAAATGACCTGGAAAAGGGAATAACGAGTGAGGTTATCAAATTTGCAGATGACACAAAACTATTTAACATTGTTAAAACCCATGAGGATTGTGGAAAATTGCAGGAGGATCTTGATAAATTGGAAGACTGGGCATCGAAATGGCAGATGAAATTTAATGTGGACAAGTGCAAAGTTATGCACCTAGGGAAGAACAACCCAAACTATGGTTACACAATGTAAGGTTCCACATTAGGAACTACCACATAGGAAAAAGATTTAGAAGTTATGGTGGATAACATGTTAAAACCCTCGGCCCAGTGTGCAGCGGCAGCCAAGAGAGCAAATAGAATGCTAGGTATCATAAGGAAAGGAATGGAAAATAAAACAAAGGATATTATAATGCCTCTGTATCGTTCCATGGTGCGACCGCACCTTGAATATTGTGTGCAATTCTGGTCACCGTATCTTAAAAAGGATATAGCGTTATTAGAAAAGCTACAGAGAAGAGCCACCAAAATGGTAAAGGGGATGGAAGGATACCCCTATGAAGAAAAGCTAAAAAGGTTAGGGCTCTTTAACCTGGAAAAGAGACGGCTGAGGGGAGATATGATAGAAGTCTATAAATTAATGAACGTAGTGGAACGGGTAAATGTAGATCGACTGTTTACGTTATCAGAATATAGAAAGACTAGGGGACATGCAATGAAGCTACAGGGCAAACTATTTAAGACAAATAAGAGAAAATATTTTTTCACTCATCGTGTAATCAGACTCTGGAATTTGTTTCCGGAGGATGTAGTAAAGGCTGAAGTGTAGCTTGGTTTAAAAAAGGTTTGGACAAGTTCCTGGAGGAAAGGTCCATAAACCATTAAAAAGGGACCCAGGATATCAATGCTTGACACAATACAAGCATTGTGGAACCTGTGTCTTTTGGTGAAACTTCTAGGTACGTATAACCTAGATTGGCCACTGTTGGAAACAGGATACTGGGCTTGATGGACCTTGGTCTGACCCAGTAAGGCATATCTTATGTTCTTGGCCTGCCTCCCTAGGCTGGGACAGGCTGTGGGGGAGCCTCTCTGCCCCCACCCACTGCTTTACAGCCCCAGGCCTGCAGTCCATTGCGGCAGCAGGTAGCCTATTCCACCTCAGAGGTGGAAGGTGTTCCCCATCTATGCTGCTGGCCCTGGACGTACAGGGCCTGCATTAGAACTGACCCTGTAAGCCCTAAGTCAGCAAACACCCATGACCCACCTTGATGCCAACCCCATCCGCCCACATCTACCATGCGGATAGCGGGGATTGACATCCGAACGGGCCATTCATCCTCACTATTCAGGCCCCAGACTGACCCCATATGCGGATATACACATGGACACAGTGTTTCAAATTGACAGTTTTTATTTGAACTATTCACATATCTGGGTGTCCCCACTAACTCTTCTGTGGGCCAACATCCCAGGGGGCCTCATTGAGATGACCTATGTGGGGTCAGGAGCGCCTCCGTCAACCACTCCATCGCCCGTATGAGGGCCTGGAGATTGCCCCGATCCCACATTGGTGATCAGCAATGAGTCCCAAGGGCCCCTCTGCAGGTGCCCCCTACCTCCTCCCATACCTTCCCTCCACCCCATGCCCCCTCTCATCCCCTCCATCCACCTCCTTCCCCTCCTGTCCCCTCTCCTCACCTTCTGCCCCCTCCCATCCCCTCCTTCTACCTCCTGTCCTCTCCCGTCTCTTCCCTCCACCCACTGCCCCCTCCCATCCTCTCCCCTGATGCTCCCCCTAACTCCACCCACTGGCTGTCCCTGGGTGGTTAGCCCTGAGTGCCCCCTCCTCCAGGGGCTCCTCCTCCTCCTCCCCCCTGCTTCTCAGGGCTATCCACTCAGGGGTATCCTGCCTCCCACCCTGGGGTGCCCTGGCCAGCTGCCATAGCACTGGCTGGCCCCTCCCTCTCAGGGGAGTGGGGTACCTTCATAAGGTTCAGGATGAACACCTCATTCCCACTCTCCCCTGATGGGGAGGTGCTGGATAGTTCTATAGGGCTAAGTGTAAATGGGTGGTCTGATGTGGCAGTGGTTGTGCAGCTCCATGCTGGGGCTGGTGCCGGCTGCTCCTCCTCCTCCTCTTCCTCCACCACAGGTGGGGGGGGGGGGCTGTCCTCAACTGGGATGGCTGTGGAAGAGATGCGGAGAAGTAGCTGTTAGTTTCAGTGGGTGGGGGTGTCCGGCTGCCATGTCCCCGTTGTCAGATGCTTCCCCATGCTCTGTCTGCTGTTGTCCCTGAGATGCCCAGCCACTCCAGCCCTGTGCCATGTTGCATGTCATGGACCCATTTCTGTGCCATTCCCCCATACTCACCTCACTCCCACTGCAGTTGCTGCCATATAAAACGTCACAGGAACCGTGGCCTATTACATCTGTAGAGGCAGGAATGGGTGTCATACATATGCTTGTTTCTTTCTCCCCCCCCCCCCCAGGTCTGTCACTATAGCTGCCTGCCTGCTTGCCATAATACCACCTGCATACACTGCACCCTGTCTCATGCTGCTTCCACATCCCAGTCCGGGGCTTGTCCTGGTCCCTCAGGACTCCTCTGTCCTGTGTGCCTTCATTGCTGACTGGTAAGGCAATGGGCTGAGGAAGCCACAGGGACAATGCTGCCTGCGACATGAGCTGAGATTGGGACCAGAGTGGCAGGCAAAAATGCCAACCATCCTCATCATTGTACAGGCGTCATTTCACCAAGCCTTGCAGTGCCTAAGCCAGGGGTGGCAAACACTGGTCTTGGTACACCACAATCCAGCTTGGTTTTTGTAATGTCCCTAATGAATATTCATGAATATATTTGCATCCACCACTCCCCTTGTATGCACGCTTACCATGGATATTCATTAGGGACAGCATGAAAACCAGGCAGGATTGTGCGCATCAGGACTGGAGTTGGCCATCCCTGGCCTAAGCTGTTTCAGCATTAGTCTGAAAATGTGCATGCTGAGGAGTAAATTATTGTGGGTATGGCCTGAAACAAGGCAGATTGCCCAGGATGTGTCTGCATTGGGGATTTGGCAATAGCTGGGACATCGTAGAGCCCGACTGCCACCTGCATGGACTGGGTGTCCACAGCATGTCATGCTGAGAGGGTACTCTCACTCTGACTGAACAGTGACCATGGCATGGCTATGTATCCACATAGTGCTATGTGGTACTTAGTTCTAATGATGTAGGTGCATGTTTTGTCCTGGGTGCACAAGATTGCTCTGTGCACATGCAATGTGTGCTGACCTGTAGACTGTCCGCAGTTCTTATGTACATGGTTGGTAAACCCAATAGTAGGCAGCAGGGAGCAGTGTAACTGGGTGAATGTTAGACATAGGTGGTTGGGACATGAGTTGTTGCAGGCCTACTCCTAGTTGCATTGGTAGGGGCCATGGTGAGACAACCCTGGGCTCCTGCCCATTACAGTTGGTATCAGCATTGCAGCACAAGACTTTGGTAGGTCCTTGACAAACAGGGGGGCACAGCACAGGGCCAAATGTGACTGGCATACCACACTGTAGACAATGCCTACTACATACTGATAGTGCTGAGGATCTGCAGCATTTCTATCATGGCATAGTACTGGGGACCTGGTGCTGGGTTCCCATCCTCACCCTCAGGATGACTGCAGAAACTGCTCGTTAGCAGGGTTGTATCTGCTCTGTGCTTGTATCACACACCGTCAGTGCATTTTACATGTCGCCTGAAGTGCTGGTTATGTGCATTCTCCATTTGGGGATCAGCTGTAGACTGCTGTTGGACATATGCACTACATCATGGGTACCGGTGGGGACTGCCCTATGCTAGCACGCACAGCAGACGTTCCAGGCAGTGACCTGCAGTCTCTTTGTATCCAGCCATTGCTGCATAGTGCAGCATGGAGGTGTGGCCTACTAGTTAGTGCAATTCCTCCATATGCCGTGGACAGGGATTTGATTCCTACTTGTCCTTTTTGTGACTGTGCTACTCATATCATTCTAATGCCTGTAATATCACATCAGGTAAACATTGAATACGAAAGGAGAAAAGAGCCTCAGAATCCATGGAGCTAGGGGCAATGGTAAAGATGAACTTCGAACCAGGCCCGATCCTCCTCACATCAACGGCTCTGAAATACTCCTACCAATCACCTGTTCAATATAATTCCATTTTATTCAAATAGTGACTCCAAATCAAAATTATCAGTAGTGGCTGCCCCCTGCAAACTCTCAGAGCATGACACAAGCTAGAAAAACCTCAAAAAGGGGACACCTATCTTCCCAATCCACCACCATCTACAGGCTCCCACTCACCACTGAGAATATGTGCTGCTGAAAATCCTGCCGCTGATACTCCAGCAGAAGGAGTTTCAGCAGTGATTGGGAGCCTGTAGATGGCGGTGGCTTGGGAAGATAGGTGTTCCTTTTTGTGGTTTTTCTAGCATGTGTCATGCTCTGAGAGTTTACAGGACCTGGAAGCCACTATCGCTGTTTAGTAAACATACCCCTAAAGTAGACAAAGCGATGGGGCCGGATGCGATACACCCGAGAATACTGAGGGAACTTGGATACAGGGCCGGCCCGTCCATTGAGCGAGAATGTTTTTTGCACAGGGCCCCGCGTTCAGGGGGATCCACGCAAAGAACATTCCGCTTTAAAAGTAAATGTAAAAAAAAAAAAAAAAGCTGGCTGCTGCCGCCGCCAGAATCGAATGTCCCGCGGGGCCCCCCCTGCCCGTCAGAACACTCCCTCCCTCTCTCCCTCCCTGCCTGCTTGCCTCAGTCCCTCTCCGCTTCGGCTTTCAGAGCTGCGAAGGGAGAGCTTCTCCCTCGCGACTCTGTTAAGCCCGCCGGGGCAGATGGGAAATTTCCCATAAGCCCCAGCGGGCTTAACAGAGCCGAGAGGGAGAAACTCTCTCTTCGCGGCTCTAAGCTGAAGCGGAGAGGGACTGAGGCAAGCAAGTAAGCAGGGAGGGAGGGAGGGAGTGCTCTGCCGGGCTTGGGGGCCCCCGGGGGACACTCAATTCTGCTACTGCTGCGGCGGCGGTGGCAGCAGCCAGCTTTTCTTTTAAGTTTTAATTTTCCCTGGGCTGATGGCAGGGAGGGGGGTTAGGACTGGTAATGGGCTGGAGGGGGGTTTAGGACTTGAGGTGGGCTGATGGGGTTAGGACTGGTAATGTGCTGTGGGCTGATGGGGGGTTAGGACTGGTAATGGGCTATGGGGGGCTAGGACTGGAAATGGGCTGATGGGGGGTTAGGACTTGAGGTGGGCTGATGGGGTTAGGACTGGTAAGGTGCTGTGGCTGATGGGGGGGTAGGATTGGTAATGGGTTGGGTGGGTTGCTAGGACTGGAAATGGGCTGAGTGGAAGGGGAGGCTTGAACTGCAAATAGCTGATGGGAGGGGGCTTGGAATGGAAATGGACTGAGTGGAAGGGGGGCTTGAACTGCAAATAGCTGATGGGGAGGGAGGCTTGGAATGGAAATGGGCTATGAGGGGAGGGAGCTAGGACTGGAAATTGGCCGAGTGGGGGGTGCTAGGACAGGAAATGGGCTGATGGAGGGGCTAGGATAGGACTGAAAATGAGCTGTTGGGGGAGCTAAGATTGGAAATGGGCTGTGGTGGGGGCTTGGATTGAAATGGACTCATGGAGGGGCTAGAACTGAAAGTAGGCTCATAGGGGGCTTGTATAGAAATGGGCTGAGTGGAGGGGAGCTAGGATTTGACATGGGCTGATGATGGGGCTAGAAAAGGACTAGAAATGGGCTGATGGGCGGTTTGGATTGGAAATGAGCTGATGGAGGGACTCAGATAGGACTGGAAATGGACAGGGGAGCTAGGACTGGAAATTGGCTGATGGGGGCTAGGACTGGAAATGGGCTGATGCGGGGACTAGAAGGGAGCGGATGCTGGGTGGGGCTGGAACTAGATGGGAGCTGATTTTGGGGAAGGATTAGAATGGGATGGGGCTAGGAGAGTGAAATGGAGAGGGGGAAATATTTTGTGTGGGAGGGAAGAAAAATCTACAATTGGCTGGGTATTGGAAGAGTATGTGGGGATTAAGGTTGGAGAGGTAAAATTTGAGTGGATGAAATAGGAATGAGGAAAGAGCAAAAGGAGAAAGATTAGTATGTTAAAGCATATGTAGAGAGAGAATGGAAAAAAAAACCTAGAAGAGAGAAGAAAGGACAAATGGACAGCAGATGATGGAGAGTTAGCAGAAGACACGAAGAAACCAGAAGGAGCAATTGCAACTGAAAAAAAATTCACAAAATGTAGAAAAATATCTCTTTATTTTGAATTTATTAACTGGAATATGTCAGCTCTGGGAAATGTGCATCATTAACGTCTGCGCTTTGTTTAGTACAAGAGGAAATTAATTATAGTTTTATTTTATTTAGCTGTATTTATTTCTACAGTGTTGTTGTACATTCCAAGTTTGCTTTTGAGGTTCCCAGTTTAATTACTGACTTCCTGTTTCTAAATTGTGATTGCTTGTTTGGTGATGGTCTATGTTCTACATGTGTAACTGAGCTGAGATATTCTGTTTATGTAGTTGCTATTTGACATTGCCCTTGTTCTCTTTCCCCAGTAGGTCATGTATTGTTATTCTCTGAAATGTATTGGTTTAATATTTGCAGTGTTGCCTTTTGATAGGTAGGGTCTGGTGCTTTGTGAGTCCTGGTAGTGCTGCTACATTACGGTGGGTTTGTTATGGGTTCTAAATGGGCAGTGTTTGTAGTAGTTCCTAATGTGACTGGCGGTTGGCACTGGATTATAGTAATGTAGAAATCTTTTCGTCTTTCTTTATCCATACACTCATTAAGAGGCGTGTTTACTAAAAGTTAGTGTATGGCAACATTATGCAAATGTTTATGCAAATGAGGCCCCGCACCGAGTCTCCGCACATGGCCCCGCACCTCCCTTGTGCCGCCCCTGCTTGGAGATGCTCTAGCAACTCCACTGACTGACCTTTTCAATGCTTCTTTAGGATCAGGAGTGGTCCCAGAGGACGGAAGAAAGCCACATGTGGTCCCTTTATACAAAAGAGGAAGTAAGTATGAGATTCAGAACTACAGGTCGGTTAGTCTGTCCTCTGTGGTGAATAAATTAATGGAAATGCTGCTAAAACACAGAATTGTGAGGTTTCTGGAGTCCAATAGATTGCATGATCCGAGGCAGCATGGTTTTACTAGGGATAGGTCTTGCCAAACACATCTAATTAATTTCTTTGAGTGGGTGACAAGAAAGTTGGACCAAGGGAGAGCCCTAAATGTGGTGTGCTTAGATTTCAATAAAGCCTTTGACACTTTTCTGCACAGACAACTTATGAAAAAACGGAAAATCCTAGGAATAGACTTTAAAGTGATTGACTGGGTTAGAAGTTGGTTGAGTGGGAGGCAAGAAAGGGTACAGATACATGGAGCTTACTCTGAGGAGAAGGATGTAGCCAGTGGTGTGCTGCAGGGATCTGTGCTTGGTCCAATTTTTTTTGTTAGCGATATTGCAGCAGGGCTGTTGGGTAAGATTTGCAGATGATACCAAAATCTTCAATAATGTAGGCACCCAGGAAGGAGAAGATAATATGAGGAGAGATCTAGATAAGCTTGAAGAATGGTCATAAATTTTGCAGGTGAGATTTTACGCTAAAAAATGCAAGGTTGTGCATTTGGGTTGCAAAAATCAAAGGGAGTGGTACAGTATAGGGGATGAAGTATCTCTGTCCAGAAAAGAAAAGATGGATCCAAGCATGATTTTTTTCTCATGATCTTAAAGTGTCTAAACAAGTAGAAAAGGAAATGGCAAAAGCCAGAAGGATGCTGGGGTGCATAGGGACAGGAATGGCCACCAGGAAGATGGAGGTGTTAGTGCCTCTGTATAAATCTTTGGTGAGACCTCATGTGGAGTATTGTGTGCAATTCTGAAGTTCACACCTTCAAAAGGATATAAACAGAATGGTGTCTGTGCAGAGGGTGGCTACCAAAATGGCCAGTAGACTTTGTCATAAGGGCATATGGGGACAGATTGAAAGATCTCAACATTTTTAGGAAAGGCAGAAGAGAGGAGATATGATAAAGGCATTTAACTACCTCCGTAGCGTAAATGCACAGGACGAGAGACTCTTTCAGTTGAAAGAAAGCTATGCAACAAGGGGGCATAGGATGAAGGTGAAAGGGGATACGAGTAATATGGGGAAATATTTTTTTTTATGCAGAGTAGTAGATGCATGGAACAGTCTCCCAGTGGAGGTAGTAGAGACCTGGGCAGTATCTGAATTCAAGAAAGCATGGGACCAACAGAATATCTCTAAAGGAAAAAAAGGGACTATAGTAGTTGGAACTGAAGGGCAGACTGGATAGACAATACTGTATGTTCTTTTTTGTCATCATTTTTCTCTGTTTCTCTGAAAAGATTAATAAGAATTTGTTCTGATCAATGATTCTGCTTCTCTAAGCCAGGTATAGTGCTTCTCGCAATGCATGATCCTTGGTTCCTGGAACTAAGGTATTCTGGTTCCACACATCAGCTAATACATGTGCACTCTTGCACTATTTTAGAATGGACTCCATGTTTAACAGAGCCTCTTCTAAAATATTGCCAGTATTGTGTCCATCATGATCTGGGCATCTCCACATACTATCTAAATGTGCCTTCAAGAACTGGCATGTATATCAATGAAGGAAAGAGGTGGGGGAAATGCTGGGGTGGGGAGGTGAAGAGGCAGGAGATAAATGTTGAGGATGGTATAGCATACTGTTAGGGATAGGTATATGTCATTATACAAGATGACCAGCATGTGGCAGAAGTGACTAACAATCATTCCTGCCCTCTTCACTCCTGAAGCTTCTAGAATGGATCAAGGGTTGGGGGGATGTTGGGGGTAGAGGACCCCAAGATGCTCAGGAATTTTTTAAACTATTAAAGCGGTCAAGTCTTAGGAAAACAGGGATGTTTGGAATATTTTAGCCTCATGACAGGGGTTTAGATAAGCCGCTAGACAAGCAGACTATTAAGACATTCCCACGAAAGGGCATGACTTTAGGAGGACCAGGGGTTTTTACATTTTTGCCCCAGTTGAGACTGGCAGGAGAGATAGAGGAGCCGCAGGGCCATCATAAATCGGAAACTCCACAGGGGCAATTAAAAAAAAATTGTCATACATTGCCATAGCTAAAAATGTGAAAAATTCTCAGCTTTGGCAATGCACAAAACATTTCTTGTGAAATTATGTAGCTGCAGATGCAGATAAGCCAGGACTTCATTTACAGCCTGTGGCTAATTTTGCTAAAATGCGTACTAACCTGCAAAAACTGTTATGAGTTAAAGCATGAAGACCTAAGTCAGTTAAAGAAACCTAAATATTCTTTATGATTACATACCTCCAGAATTTGTAAATGTTTTTATGTATACCTGTTCTACTCAAAGCTAAACATTAACAATATATAATCAATGCCATTTTAGTGAAAATCCTCTGATCTCTTGCCTTTGCATTTTCTACACTGCTGTACAAATTTGGAAGTTTAGAAGAAAGTAACTGGCATGGTTCTTTAATACTTTTTTATTTAATTTCATAACAAATAACCTAAGGCAGGATACAATAATCAAGTCACATAAATACAACAAATAGGGCAATACCAGGGTCCTTTATCAATATGTTTGATAACCAGCATCAAAATGATTTAAAAAATGCTAGAATACATTTCTTTCTTATTTTTTTTTAAGTCATAGAATACAAGAATGTCTTTGTTTACAGACAGAATGTCTTCTCATTGCCTATAGTTTTATTGATGTATACAGGTACAAAATGATTTTTTTGTTCTCAAGCATAAATTATAGAAAGCAAATCTATCATGATTGAAAGTATATTGGATTCTTGGATTCTGGTATCTTTTCATTGTTCTTTCCTGAGCAAATCATATTAAGTTTTTCTTTCAATTCTTTCTGTGTATACATTTTAGGGGTAATTTCATAAAGCTTTTTTCCACAGGCGGAAAAGGATTCATATAAAAGGGCCCGTTTGCTAAAGTGCACTAAGCGGTGTGCATTTTGGCACATGGTAACTGTGCACTTGGGTCACTGTTAGCATGGGGGCATAACATGTACCACATGCTGATTTGTGTCTTAATTGCCACTTGCCATTGGGGTGGGGAATGGACAGGTTAAGGGGAAAGAGTGAACATGGTAAGCCCATTGCAATTATGGTTTCTGGCTTGTTAGATTTTTGATATACTGTATCGCCTGTCTACGTACAGTCAAAGTGGTTGACATTAACATAATATAAGAAAGGAGCCACAATGCATATACTGGAAAGAAGAGAGAGAGAGAGAAAAAAAATTGTCAGGAACAGCCATTTCTTCCCAGGCCAATGATCATAGGAGACCAAATGCCTTTTCAAATAGGTGAGTTTTGAGAGAAGTATGCACCTTGCGATAGGACTATTCCAGTCGCAAGTCGGCAAATAATTCTATAGCAGGGGGACTTGGACATAAAAGGCAGATTGTGTGTCACTTGATATTTAGCATGGAATGGTGATGGTCAATATCACATGCTAACTGTCAATGTTGTAATTAGCACAGGTGCAATTACCTCCACCTAGTGGAGTTAAGTGCACCTGCTGTTAACTATTCAGGAACATGCTGTCCTCACCCCAAACAGCTAACGTGAAGGCTTTGCACTTAAAACACATTAATTTTCACACTAAACATACGTTAGGTGCAAAACCATAGCATGCTTTAATAAAAGGACCCCAAAGTTGCTCAACTAAATACATGTATATAAGCATGTGTGCCAAATTTTGTGTACCCATAAATGTTCCCAAGGGCAGAATAGGAATGTGCACACGTGTTCGTAGGCCCTAGACACTTTAATTCTGAAATAAAGAGTTTGAGAACATTAGGAAAGTAGTGAAAAGGGAAGAAATAATCTTTGGGACACGTTTACTAAAGTATGGTAGCTGAGAGTGCGAGGTTGAGTCCAAGTGGGGTTTACACTCATTTGGGCCACCTAATAACAAAGAACAGTGGCCCAAAGCTGATTTTGCTGAAAATGCTATGCTACACAAGCTGCACGTGAATAAGCTAGGCTAAATCTAAGAAAGGGTGCGCAGCTGGGGCAGGTGCTCTAGTTACATGCTAGCTACACAACCACACTGCTCGCATGGGCACAGCTAACACCTGCCTTTCACCAGGCACTAGCCTGCACTCGCCATACTCACACGTTTCCAATGTACCTTTTACATGGTTGTAGTTTGGGAGAGTGAGGAGTGGAATGCCCCCCCCCCCAGATGAATTGCCCCAATGATGGCACTGATGCTTGTCTGTCTACAGGGATCTGATCTCCCGTGGACAGAAGAGGATGGCTGCAGTCACAGCAAAGTCCCCTTCGATCTGTCCTTGGGAGACTGGATCCCTCATGGGCAAAAGAGAAAGGGCTGCAGAGGCAAGAGGGAGGCCTGCTCGCGGCCTGCAGCAAAATAGGTTGTGTGGTGGAGAGAGAGGGGATGAGTTAAAGTGAGGTAGAGAAGGTAGGGACAATTTAAAGGGGAAAAGGATCTATTGAAAAAAGGAGGACTGGGGAGGATTTTAGGGCAGGGAATGGGAGTGCTAAGGGGGTTAGTGAAGGGGGGAAAGTCTGGAAGGGTAACAGAGGCGGGGAGCCAGCCTGAGAGGGGTTGGAAGAGGAGGGAAGAGTGCAATGTGTTGCGAAAAGGAATATTCCTCTCCCATCAGAATACACAAAAGCACCCCATCCCCCCGCCCCACACACCATACAGACAGGCACCCCACCTCCACATGACAGACATGCACCAAACCTCCACACAACAGTCATACACATACACAGGTACTCTACCTCTGCATGACAGACACACACACATGGGCATCTCACCTCTGCACTACACACACATACATTTCATCTCTGCACCACATAGACAGACACACAGATACACACACACACATACATGCACTGCAGCCTCACACAACACTCAGACAAAAACATCTAACATCACATCTCCTCCCATACACAGACAGGCACACCACCATGCACACACTTGATATCTAAATCTATAACTATTGTTATCTATATTTATGTCTAAAGATGCCACATGGTATAGGAACTCTAGTGCTGGTTTCATGAGACTTGAGAACATGAGACTAGCATGAGAGACAATGGGGGGTCACGAGGAGGACACAAGCACTGGCTCCTAAGATTTTGTCCTGGTTCCTAATTCCCCACAAAATTTGTTGAGGCCTGCAATAGAAGAACAGCACATTTGGAATTTTAGAACCAATAATAAACTGCACAGCTATACAATTAAAGTCCCATTACTATGTGTACCTCTTTGCCAGCTGCAGTTTTTGTGTTTGCTGAGCAGCAACATGAGGCACAGTTTGCTCTAATCCCACATGTAGGCAACACTGCCTCTCCCTTTGTTCTGCCCCTTCCTTCGATCCCGGTGATTCTTGAGATGGGCTTTGGAGACAGCCAGCACTGCACTGAGTTAGTGATATGGCCACCCCTAAGCAAATGGCACTGAGATCGATGGAGGGGAAAGACAATGGGGAGGGGCTGCACCGCCTGCATGTGGGATCAGAGAGGCCTGTGCATGTCATGGTACTGCTCAGCAAAGGTGAGGTAAAGCGTCACCTGCCTCCTCTATTTCTTGTGTTACACTGCATATACAGCCTGGTTTGGTGGGGTTTCAATTTAATTTTATCTACACATTTCTACATATTATAATTTATTCTGTACTTGATGAGGGTCTGTGTTTTGCCTATGTGACTGAGACCAAGGCATATCTTTACTAAAGGGTGTTAAGGGAGCAAGTGTGCTGTTAACACCTGTTATCAGCACCCTTGTGCCCTTAACGCTATGAAAAAGCATCATTAACAGGCAAAAGCTCCTGCAGCATGAAGGGCGCAGTAGGCAGAGAGTGGACATTAACTGGGTGGAGAGTGGGCATTAACAACATGTTTTGTCTTAACACCTGTTGTGCTAATGTATGTTAAAGCCCTTTAATGCTGGGAACCCTAACTCCAAGTAAAACCGCATGGAAAGGGTATATTTTGAGGGAAGAGAGCCTATTTAAATGTCTGCAATGTGATGCACAGCCAGGGAGCCCAAGAAGTGATAGTAGTGCTTCATTAGCAGCAACAGCAAAGTGCCCAAGTATGAAAAGGCACCATGTTGATAGTGCAAATGGGGCAAAGGAGATGGCACATCAGTCATGCAGTGGGGGTTTCTTGGGCACAAGGCAGACCAGGCAGATGCCCAGATGGCATATCTGTGATGTCTGTCATGATCCCACATCAACACTGGCAGCACACAGACATACTGCTGCTTAGGAAAGGTGATACGCCACATGGGATGGGCCAAGGTTTCCTGGCACCCTACGCAGAGACCCCAGCCAGCCCCCCCCCCTCTCTGCCGCTAAAGCCAGCTCTGGAGGAAGAAGACAATAGCACCAGCAGCTGTAGCACTACAGGGAGCTGCAAAATGAAGGCGTCCAGGGAAATACCACAGCTGTGACTGCCTGCCTCCCCCCAAGACATATCAGAAGCAAGCAGTGATGGGGTTCTGGCAATGGAGGTTATTTGGGGGGATGGTGTGTCTTTCAATGTGAACCTCTGCTCCACCCATCTAGACCTGGCATCCTAGGCATCTGCCAAAGCCACATGGTGAACTAGTCAGTACTGTGCACCACTTCTACTGACAGCATGCTGGCATGGCAGAATGGTGTGGGGGTGTCAGTGGCAGGTGCAGTGGCACCTGCATGCAGCAGACAAGACCCATGTCATGGTCCTGTGTGCTGATCATATCGCAACATGTGCCCAGGTCAGCCCCAGGCACTTGTATGGAAGCTCTATGGCTCACCATACAAAGCTATTTTGTATATGAGTCCAGGATTACAGGTTCAAGACCCTGCTGTAGTTCATGTCTTGCATGTCCCTGTGGATAAATGTTAACCTACAGTGTAGGTGAAACACCAGCATGTGCAACCTCAAATTAATTTGCCAGCAAGGGTACAGACACTCATCAGCCACACAGACAGACTTTACTATCCATAGCTCCATGGAAAGACAGCTTGATAGCACCAGCAGACTGAGCAGGTGTTAATGTCAGAGGGTGCTACTAGTGCCTGTACAATGAGCACATGCTAACAATGCTTGAGTTGATATGTAGACCAAAGTGACAGGCAGGAATGCAAACCATCCCCACTTTTGCACAGCACAGCAATGTGTGTATGTCTCTCCAGAGTGCTGTGGCCTTCTGCACTGCACTGTGCCTTGCATTGCCTTGGTAGTGACATGAATATGCAGCACAGTTGGCAGAGACCATCACTAGCAATGCAAGCTCTGGGGACCAGGGTTGGGTGCCCATCCTCATCCTCAGGGTGACCACCGAAACTGCTCAGTAGTTTGTGCATCTTACTGAGCTGAAGTGATGGATCAGTGCATTCTCCATTTGGTGATCAGCTGCAGACTGCTGTTCTGCATGTGCACCGCATCATTTTTATTTATTTATTTACATTCTCTTATATACCGCGCTATTCTGCATCAGTGTGGTTTACATTGAACAAACTGAAATTACATTGAACAGGGCATTATAACTTGGAGATAACTATTTTACAGGGAACATGGGCTATGGAGGGTTAAGTGGCTTGCCCAAGACCACAAGGAGCACCTGTGGGACTAGAAACCCCATGGGTACTAGAGGGGCTAACTTATACAGGCACACACAGCAGACACTTTGGAAGATTTTACTGTGCAATTTAATGTATGCAGTACCCTTCATAGATTGCCCACATCTCCTTCTGACTTTGGACAGGTCACCTAACCCTCCATTGCCTCAGCTGATTGCAGGTTCTTACAGTCCCTGTTTTTTATCAGACATTACAACTTTTTCAGTACACTGATGCAGCGGTATACTAACAGCAGTTACATGCATACAGCTGTAACTTGCTTGTGCAACATGAGTCATATATGCCATAATGACTGGGACTGTTTAGCTTTGGCTCCATCACATTTGTATAGTACATTCACACACATCCTACCCTTCACATAGCTACTTGCAGGTATCACCTCATGTCTGTACGCACCCCATTTGCCCAGTTTGGATGACACCTGTCCAGTTGTTATCTGCACATTTGCATGGGGTATTGTACAGTGGCTCTGTGGCTGGGACAGGAAAGAGACCCACATGTCTGATCTCAGGTCTTCCACATGGCAGCGGTACACATTTTCACACACAGTACAAATACATTGGGGATTGCACCTATAGCACATCGGTGCTGCCAACCCATAACACCCTCTCCTCTGCCACCATTCTTCCTTCACTCCATCCATCTGTCTCTGTCAGCTGTGTTCAGTCATGTCGCCTTGTGCAGGCTGCTACACCTTGGCCTATACTGGTACCCTTTTCCGCATTTCAGCTCTTCACACAACACCTCTCCTATGCCTGATCTGCATGTCACCACTCCTACTCTATCCTCCTGTTGCTGCACACATCTTGCCACTGCTGACTCTGCTGGGGGACATGTCTTCCCCATCCTATGCCATGCACTGACATTATGCCATTTTACATTGGCACCCCCTTGCATTGGTACAACTGCCTCCCACATTCTAGTCCACTTTACTGACTGCCACATAGGGTGCCCATGGATCTGGCAGGTCCATCAGCTCCCACCTGTCTTTCCTTCCATCACCTTTACATTGACTTTCCTTGGTGCTCCTTTATCCAGCGTTAGGGTTACAGGAACGGGTAAACGTAGATCGATTGTTTACCTTATCAGAATATAGAAAGACTAGGGGACATGCAATGAAGCTACAGGGTAAACTATTTAAGACTAATAAAAGAAAATATTTTTTCACTCAACGTGTAATCAAACTCTGGAATTTGTTACCGGAGGATGTAGTAAAGGCTGTTAGTGTAGCTGGGTTTAAAAAAGGTTTGGACAAGTTCCTGGAGGAAAGGTCCATAAACCATTATTAAGAAGGGACCCAGGATATCAATGCTTGAACCAATACAAGCATTGTGGAACCTGTGTCCCTTGGGGAAACTGCTAGGTACGTATGACCTAGATTGGCCACTGTTGGAAACAGAATACTGGGCTTGATGGACCTTGGTCTGACCCAGTATGGCATATCTTATGTTCTTATGTTCTTAGGTGTTTTCGGACAGTAAGGTGCATGCATGACACCTTAATGCCCGATGTCCTGTTAACGCACGTTAAATGGCCGATAGAGCCCTTTACATCAGAATGTCTCCTATCCTATCCACCCAGTTCCCTTTACGCATATAACACCCCTTATCACTGCCATTAATGCCTGTTACCTTAATGCCCATTAATAAACATACCCCCAAGTGTTCTGGTAGCATTGAGTTTCTATGTAGGATCTATAATAATTTGGCTTGTTCAGTTTTCTGAATAGGTAAAAGGATGTCCTAAGGCCCACTACAATATTTATGGTGCTGTTCTTTTCTAGGTAGACTCCATATTGATTAATTTTAGCAGCCAGTGTTATTATGGTATGGTAGGTATGCATTATAAGTCTTCATTGACTTTTGGAGGGTTTTGTGTTAGTTCACAATCTGCCTAGTACTGGAGAGGCTTTTAATGAGATGACAGCTGAATCAGATTTTTTTTTCTTGTATATTGGGTTTGATGGCGAAATGTCCTGCTCTGCATCTACTATTGGAGGAAGAGTTTTGTTAGAAATTGTGCTATATTTCTTTCTTTTTTGTTTTCATTTTGAACATCTATTTTGTGTCCAATACTAAAATAAAATTAGTTATAACTGTGCTGTGATTCTCGTTTTCTTTTTGTCCCTTGGCATGTGAGCACCTTACATCTTCTTTGTGTTTTACAGAATATATATTAACAGGTTTCAGTAGTTTTTTAATCTTAGAGGTATGTTTACTAAAGCAGGTTAAAGTAACAGACGTTAACGGCAGCAATAAAGGGTGCTAATCCTTAAAAAGTGTTGGACAGGTAGGGGAGTTCCGGCATAAAGTTCCCTATGGGCTGGGGGGAGGGGGGCAGCCAAGATTTCTGCCTGGGGTGCCAAGACCCTTGGACTGCCCCATGTGGCACATCTCCTTTCTGCATCAGTAGCATGTCTGTGTGCCACTGTTGTCACTGTGGGATCATAACGGACATCACAGATGGCAAACAGGATGGCAGGATACCCCTTTGTGGAGAAGCTAAAAAGGTTGGGGCTCTGCAACCTGGGGAAGAGATTGCTGAGGAGAGATATGATAGATTTCTATAAATTATTGACTGGAGTGGAACGGATAAATGTAGGTTAATTGTTTATCCCATCAGAATGTAGACAGGTTCCTGGGGAAAGGTCCATAAACCATTGTTAAAGAGGACCCGGGATATGGACTGCTTGCCCCATTACACGCATTGTGGATCCTGTGTGTCTTTTGGGGAAACTGCTAGGTACTTGTGATATGTAATATTAATCATTACACGTCCAGCTTCAGGGTTTTGTTTTATAGGAGGGGGGGGGGGGTTGTTTTTTACTTATCTCTGATTTGGAGCTATTTCCATTCTTTTAGTTCTAATGGCATCCGACAGAATGGGTAACATTGTAGATTTGATTGGAGCACAGAAAAGCAGTGAATATGAAGAAAACTCTTGCTAAAAGAAAGGAAATCACTCCAAATCAGAGGTAAGTGGCAGCAAGAGGTGGGGGCAAGCAGTGATCCTGGCTGGCTGCCCTGCTGCCGCTGAACTCAGCTTTGGGGGCAGAGGCAGATAGTGTCAAGAGCTATAGCCCCCCAGACAGCTGCAACATGCAAGTACCCAGGAGACTACCACAGCAATGGCTGTCATCCTCCCCCCGAGACCTATTATTGGCAGGCTGTGATGGAGTCCCTGCAGAGGCGGATGGTTGGAGGGGCTGTGTGGCCATCCATGTATGCCTCTGCCCCCCATCTGGAGCTTGCACCCTAGGCACATTTGCATGGGATATTGTACGGTGGCTCTGTGGCATCTTGGATGGGCTGGGACTGCGCACCACCAACACAAACAGTACATGGGCATGTCAGCATGGTGTGGGGGTGTTGGCAGAGGGACCTGGTCCTGCATGCCATGCACATTGTAACGTGTGCCAAGGTCTGTTTGATGCGAAGCATGTCAGCCCCAGGGAGTATTGCACCCATATGACAGCATTGTGACTTGGTGCACACAGTTGGTGTGTATATGAGTGGAGGGTCACAGGTTTGGGTCCTGGTTGTGACTCATGCATTGCATGTCCCTGTAGCTAAACTTTAGCACACAGTGCAGGTACAACACCAACATGTGTAACCCCCCAATGAATTGACCAGCAAAGGTACAAACACCCATCAGCCACACAAACAGGCTCCACTACCCACAGCTGGATGGAGAGTCAGGCTGATAGCATTGGCACACTAAGCAAACATTAAACATCAGAACAGGATACTAGCTCCTGCACAATGAGCGCACATTAACAATGCTTGAGCTGATATCTGGACCAAGGTTGCAGGCAGGAATGCCAACCATCACCATTTCGCGTCGGGGGGGGGGGGGGGGAGTGTCCATTGTTTTGGTCTTTTTAAATCCTCACTGAGCCTCGCAGTGCCTAAGCTGTTCCCAGTGTTAGTCTGCAAATATGCATGAAGAAGAGCAAAGTATTGCGGGTATAGTCTGAAAAAGGGCAGACTGGCCAGGATGTGTCTACATTGGAGGTAGGGTCAATGACTGAGATGTCATAGTGCACATCTGACACATGCATGGACTGGATAGTCACATCATGTCATGCTGTGAGGGCACTCTGACTCTGATTGAGCAGTGACCATGGCATGGCTATGTATCCATATAGTGCCAGCTAGTGTTTGGGTACAGTGATGTGGGTACACTTTCTGTTCTTGGGGCCTGATCACTGAGCCAAATGCTGGGTGTTCATGCTGTTTATCACAAGCTGGGGGGGGGGGGGTGTTTGCTCTGTGCATATGCCATGTGTATTAACCAGCAGACTGTATGCAGTTGATATGCATATAGCTGGAAAAACTCAGTGGTGGGGAGCAGGTGCTTATTGTTGAGAATTTTTAGACCTAGCTGGTTAGGACATGAGGTGTTTCAGGCTTACTCCCTGTGATAATGAGAGGGCCAACAGAACCCAAAGAAACAACCCCATGCAAACATAGACATGCCCCCAGATTATTAGCATCAGTACTACAACACTCGGTATTGACATGCACTGTTTGAGGGTCCCTGTCCAACAGAGCCAGATGTGACAGGTACATATAGCAAACTACAACTCTGCAAAAAAAACAAGGCAGCTAGCATATCACACTGCAGATAACATCAGCCACACACAAAGAATGATGAGAACTAGCAGAAAAATATCACATCTAACACAGCAAGTTCTGTGAACCAGGTGCTGGGCACCCATTCTTACCCTCAAGGTGACTGCAGAAACATCTCAGTAGCATGATTTGTAGCTGCTCTGTGCTTCTATCACACACTGTCAGTGCATCTTACTGAGCTGAGGTGATGGTTAAGTGCATTCTCCATTTGGTGATCAGCTGTAGACTGCTGTTTTGCATGTGCACTGCATCATGGGTACTGGTGGGGCCACCCTATACAGGCACACAGAGCAGACATTTTAGGCAGTGACCTGTAGTCTCTTTGTATCCAGTCATTGCCACACAGACCTGTATGCAGCTGTAGCCTACTGGTTAGTGCAATGTCTCCATAAGTAAGAGGACAGGGGTTTGGTTCCTACATGCCCTTTTTGTGACTGTGTGCTACTCAGATCATTTTCTTGCCTGTAACAGTCAGGGCTCTGCACATCTGTGCTGTTAGCACATACGACCCTTTCCTCAGCCACATTCCTTCCTTCAGCCCATCTATCTGCCTTTGTCCGCTATGTACAGTCATGTCTTCTTGTGCGAGCCACTACACTGGTACTCTTTTCCGCATTTCGGCTCTTCGCACTCGCCTCTCCTGTGCCTGATCTGCATGTCACCACTACTACTCTGTCCTCCTGTCGCTGCAAACATCCTGCTGCTTCTGGCTCCACTGGGGGACATGTCTTCCCCATCTTATGCCACACACTGACATTGCAGTACTTTACATTAGCACCACCCTGTGTATCAGTACAGCTGTCTCCCACATGCTCGTCTGCTTTACTGGCTGCCACGTAGGATGTCCACTGATATTGCAGATCCATCAGCTCCCACCTGTCCTTCCTTCTATCACCTTTACATTGACTTTCCTTTGTGCACTATCCAGCATTTGGGTTACAGCTATTTTTGTGCCTTAAGGTGCATGCTTTCCATCTTAAAACATGTTTGTCACCTTAATGTGCCCTAAGGTGCATGCTGGTCACCTTAACATGTGATGTCCTGTTAACGTACGCTAGATGGCCCATAGGGTGCTTTACACTGGAACGTCCCCTACCCGCCCAACACCTTTAAAAGATTAACTCCCTTTATCGCTGCTGTTGACGCCTGTTACCATAACATGCTTTAGTAAACATACCCCTATAAGTTATAAAGGTAGTGATTGCATATTACTACTATCCAGATAATGGAGGCAATTATTTGGACAGTGCTTGAACAATCTGGCTATTCAGTGGCAGCCACTATCCAGATATTGCTGCTGAATATCAACAGTTTTTTATGCGTGATAATTGGCATTTAAAAAAATGATGCTGACTACTGTAAGTGGAATATTGGCTGGCTCCCTCCCTCCCGGGCATATAGTCCCCTTTTTATAAAATCACCACCTTTCTCTATTTCTACATTTACATTTTCTCTTCTAAGTATCTATAGGACTTTGTAATAGAAGGTTGTATGGATTAACTCCCCTACAGAAGAAAAATGTAGAGTTAGAGATGATCACAAATGGGGCACTGAACACCGCTGGAACTGAATGGCTATGAAAAGATGTAAAAAGAGCTAGAAAACGTATTTTTCAGTATAAAGGATCCCATAAATATGGCCATGATAGAAAAATTAGCTAAACTGTTTGAACTGTTTTAACCGCTTGTCTCTATGAGATTCTGATGCAGCGACAGGTAACTGAATAAAGGGAGATGAAACAGGAAGGACAGATCATGCAAATCCTGCTGCGCTTTCAAACACTCTTTTTTAATATTGGCTAGAAGAAGAAAGGTAATGAAGTTGTTATATCTCAGAGAACGGTGTTGAAAGGTTTACCCCAGATTGCTAGCTAGTAACTCAAATGAAAGTGAAAATCAGTAACCCTCAGGAAAGCTGAATTGAATTTACTTCTTTGCATAGGAAAGATTTCAAAATGATATATAAGAAACCACATGTGGACTCGTTTTCATATCAATTAATTTTGAAAAAAATCAGAACGGAACATTCAGCTATTGAAGGCGGTTCCATTTCCCATGTGCGTGAGGCACTCATGTTGATAAGGTATCACACATGCATAATTCACTGCATAATCAGACAAACAGAGGAGCAAAAGGAAAATATGTCGTTTTTTGGCACCATCATGTTGAAAAAAGAAACTATTCATTTCCCCTTGTCCCTCATCTAATTTATAATAAATGGATTGCTGGGAGGTACTTATCACAAACAGAAGTTCTCTCTTATATTGCGAGGGTGCTGGAACCAGGTAGTTTAGCTTCACACTTCTTTCATTTTAAGATTATACAAGTCTACTTTTTAGGGCCAGATTTTATAAGATTTCTGTGCGTGAAGTCCAAAAGTTGCCTATTTTAAGCTTATTTCATAAAGGCAATATAGGCCTTTATGAAAAGTCCCCAGAGCCAATCCCAACAGTGCATAAAGGTTTACATTTGCTTCAAGGGTCTAAAAGCGTACATGTATACTCAGTGCGTATTCATGTCATTTAAAAAATACATGTGTGCATCACAATTCTGCCCCTGCTTAGCTCAAATTGTGCCGCAGGAATACCTATACATGGGGGAATGTTGACTAAAGTGCGCTAGCTGGTAGTGTGGGTTTTAGACAGGTTTGGGTTGTGCAGTGTCAAGGTGACCACTCTAAAAATCCCATGCTAGCAGCGTAGTGTGTTATTAGTTTGGGTCGAGGCAGACACGGGGTGGAAAGAGAGCAGAGTCAAAGCGTGCAGCTACGGCAATCATGGTAATCACATACTAGCTACACAATCACGCTGCTAGCATGATCTAAGCTAACACCAGCCTCTGATCAGGTACTAGCTGCACGTGCCATGCTCTCGCATGCCAACCATGTGCTTTGGATGTGAGCTTAAGAAATATGAAGGGCAGAAGCAGGCCAAATACATTGGAACAACAGGGGTCCAAGAGGAGATACGAGTGGAATATCAAGTAGCACATCTAGGCCATCATTTTCGGGATGCTGCGTAGTACCGGTGACATGGAAGTGAAACAAACCAGCCTGAAAACCTCAACATGAAGGCCAGCAGGTTTGCAGTCACCCTGTGGGGACAGTGGACAAACATCCATGGACGCAGCAAAAGCTGTTCTGATGGACTGCAGTTCATGTCTGCATATGCACTGGATAGGTTTCAGAGGGCTGCTGGTGTTGTGTGCTGTGGAGGTGTCAGGGGATAGGGCCTGTGCTCTGTGCTTATAGTCCATACTGACCTCAGAGGCAGAATTAGAGCCAGAAAAGTACACTGAGGGGAGGGGCATGCAAATTAGGTGATGTATTTCATGGTTAAATGACCTTGTGGCAGCACAGGAACCATCTGACCCCTGCACCCTTTGGATGGGGGGGAAGGGTTTGTGGCAGTGAATATCTGCACCTGGAGCACTATGCCACTGTCATGGGTCATGTACCTTGTGATGAAGAAGCCCCAATTTCCACTGTTAAAATACAAAACATGCAGCATGTCAGTGCAAAAACTGACAGGAGAACAGACCAGGTGGATAGCTGTTGTCAGTGGCAACGACAACAAAGGCAGCCACGAGGTCTGGAGAAACGTGTAGTAAGAAGAAACGCCCTAATTCCCAATAGCACACACCTGGTAGAGAGGAGTATGCACAGCCCTTATAAGGATAGTGCAGGGAACACAAGGGAGAAGCATTACAAGGGCGACACCTCCAAAGAGTTGCCAGGAGGAGAGGAATTGTCAGAGAGCTCAGATTTGGAACAAACCCTGAGAGGGAGAAACCTGGGACAAGGTGACCACTGTAGGAAGAGAAGACAGCCTGTCTTACCTACAGCAGTTACCAGAGAGGAACCAGGAAGAGTCTCTCACTTCAGTATAGGAAGTGACTCAGAGTCTGAACCAGGAAGCGTTCAACCTCAGAGATACCCAGAATCCACTAGGAGGAAGCAGCTTGCTAGAGCCGAAGCCAGCTGGGCAGCTCCTGCTGATTGCAGAGACACGGCAGCATGGAACCTACGTTCTAACCAGAGGAACTGCAAGCCAGTAGCTAAAAAGTATGTAACAAGAAGCTGGGACTTGGGGAATGAATGTGAGCCATTGAAAGTTAAAAGGAATAAAAGTGTTTGTAGAGTGAATGCAGAGCAACCTTATACAGGAAGCCAGAGGTGGGGGCAGGGCAGCTACTCCCAACCTAACTACCTGAATAGAGAGCATTCACAGCCGTCAGAAAAGCTTAGAGACTGGCCAGAAGACGTGTATATGTCAGAAGAGGAGCTGGTAGCAAGCTTTAAACCCCAAAAGAAGCCTTACAAGCTAAAGTCTGTTAGCAAGAGGGGACAGAGAGTTCCTCTATCCCAAACAGAAGATAGCAACAGAGAAACTTACCGTGAGGGCTTGCCAAGGGGAAATGTCCAAGCAGAGTTCAGCCAAGAGGGTTTGGAACGTGAGGAGGAACCCATGTTAGTGGACTCTCTCAGTGAATCCTCATCTATATCTGACCTAATGGACTGTACATTAGTCTCATCTGAAAGAATATCTCTGCGCTAGACAGAGCAAAAGCCTGTATGCTACAGTTTAAGTTCCTACCTTGAAGCAAGAAGTTATTGCTGTATGTCCTTTGTGTTTTTGCCAAAAGATTGGAATACTTTTGTTTCTGCTTGTGTTCTGTTCACTTGTTTATTAATCCACCCCGGGAGGGGAATAAATCCACATTTTGCTTTACCATTCGAGTTTGCACAACTATTTCTTCACCATCAGCAGCACACTGCCCCCTGGTGGTGACAACCTGTGGGCTGATGGTCTCTCACCCTGACCGGGGAAAGATAAGACTAGAGTCTACCAGCTCTGAGCAACAATATCATACTTCTATTGCTGAATGTAGGGTTTCCAGAGTTGGAGTTTGTTGCTCAGTGAACTTTGGTTGTTATCTTTGCTTAGGAGTTGTGTGGGCTTTATTGCTTCCATGTGGTGTACTTAGAAAGCCTTCTCTAGAAAAAAGGCACATGGGGATTCTTTGTGATATGTGTATATTTCACCCCCTTCTTGTTTGTTGTTAGACCACAGAGGTGGGTGTTCTACACTGTGGCTGTTCTTTCCCTCCCCCCCCCCTCCCCATGTGCAGGATGCCCTGAGCTGGTTTGCTGATCTTTCTAGGTTTCCAGACCCTCTTAGCCCTTGTATACCACTTCCCCCTGAGGTAGGCTATGGCCTAGCATAGCCTGCTACTATGAAAGGCCTGTAAGTTAGGCCTGGATCCTAATTTCCATTATAGCTAGAAAATAACCATAAATCTGTGAAAAATGAGAAAGATGTTTTAAAATGCTTAATAAGAAGTTTTTATGAATGCATAAGTCTTCTATTACACAGGTACACTACCAAAAAACTGCCTCCAGTTTTGCAACTGATTCCTATAGATTTTGGGGTGCTGAATCCAGGAAAAATAGCCAAAATGTTCCATCACATCACGTTTTCTTGCAAAATTAGATTTCTTACCCATATAAGGAATGTTCACATAATTTCTTTTTAGCCGACCGCAGTTTATTTTCTTGGCCCAAAATAGAGGTTGTAATGGTTAACTAACTAGAAACACTCCCTCATGATATTTTAGAGTGTTTTGTATTCATTTTATACATTAACAGGACAATTGGGAGGCGGGGGGCTAAATCCAGTACTCGCGCTGGCGCATGTTCTTTCCTGTTCGCCTCGCCTCGTTCGCTCGCTCAAACACGGTGGTTGCGACATGAACGTTCCTGTCAAATTTCAGTTTCTTGCAAGTTCATTATTACCTTTTGTTTGCTCAGTCGTAATCCAGCTTTATTCCGAAGTGGTTCACTACAGTTGTAGTTTGCAGTGCTGTGTATTTGTGATGGCTCACAGAGCCAGAGGTTGCGTCAACTCTCCGGACAGTTTTTGTTTTATTTGTGGGGAATATACCGTGAAAAAGCGGCAGAGGAACATTTCTGCATTTATTAAAAAAGTATATTTCGCCTATTTCGGTTTGAAGTTAGGCGATCAAGACAAACCGTGGGCTCCTCACAAAGTGTGCAAGACATGTGAGGAAGATCTACGCTTATGGATGAAAGGTAAAAAACAAGCATTTCGTTTCGGAATACCTATGATGTGGCGTGAACAAAGAGACCACAGCAGTGACTGCTATTTTTGCTCTTGCATTGTGAAGGGATACAATTTAAAAAATAAGAAAGTAATAAGTTACCCCAACCTTCCCTCAGCAATTAGGCCTATGCCTCATAGCAACGAAGTACCTGTGCCTGAACCACCAAAATCTTTGGATCATATTTGTGTGGACGGTTCTGATCATGATGAGACTCATCAGATGGCTTTTCCCGATGAGTCCAGTACTTCCGAGTTTGAAACTGAACCAGATCCGAAACCTGAACTTTTCTCTCAAGCTGAATTAAATGATTTAGTCCGGGATTTAGGACTCCCAAAAGATGCTGCCCAACTGCTAGGTTCTCGGCTTAAACAGAAAAATCTATTGTCACCAGGAACAACTTTTTATTGGTACCGCAACCGCGAGACACAATTTTTGAAGTATTTCAGCAAAGAGGAAGATTTGGTATTTTGCAACGATATATACGGAGTGATGGAAAAGTTTAAACTCAAGTATGATCCTGCTGAATGGCGGCTGTTCATTGATTCGTCAAAAGACAGCATAAAAGGTGTTCTTCTTCATAATGGCAACACATTCGCTTCAGTTCCTATTGCTCACTCTGTTATTCTCCAAGAAAAATACGAGAATTTGGCCCTGATTCTCATCAAACTGCTAACCCAATGTAGCAAAAAATCTGTACGTGATGGAGCAAATTGGTTACCAGATTTGGATTCAGCGCACCAAAAAACGTAAAAATCAATCGAAACATTAGAGGCAGTTTAAAAAAAATTTTTTTTAGTGTACCTGTGATTCGCTTGTATGTGAAAGAACAGAAAAGTAACAGTATATGCATTCCTGGAGCCGAAGTTAACCTTGCAGTAGAAAAGTTACCAAGTTAAGTCTATACCATTGTTCAAGCAATCCTAAGGGAGGGGGCCGGTTGCTAGGTTCCGGAGGGATTTCTAATTGGACAAATGAAGGGAATGTATAACCAATGAGAAGTTTGCATGTATCGAGCTAGAACCAATAGAACGTTTTCATGTATCAAACTGAAAAAGCGGTATAAAAAGTTATGTCTCTGTATAAACCTTGACTCAGTACCTTTTGCTGCTTTGACTGACTGGGCCTTGTGCACAATAAACTGACTTGGACCCTGTCAATCTACTCCTGGACTTATTCATTGACTGCACTTTGCTACAGCACTCCTACATGGAAGACTCACTCCACAATGGTTAAAGTGCTGCCTAAGCCATGATCAGAGGAAGGGAATGAACTTTGAAGCTCCTCCCCTCCACCAAAGGCCTTGTACTATGTTCCTTGCAGCCTAGGTGAACAGCTATCCTTGGTGAGGTGTTCCATATCCCTATCTACTAGGGACAGCCTGACCTTTCCCAGACATAGCCCCCTGAATCTCCAGATGCCACATTTGCACCCACAGTTTGAGATGCAGCACATACTCTCTGCATGTGTTTGCTTTTCAGATTTGCATGCCCCACCCTCTTGTGCTAAGCCCCTTCAGGGCCAGCCCAAGAGTTTCTGCTTTCCTAGGCAGAAACCCCAACCTCGCCACCCCCACCCCCAGCTGACACCAATTCCGTCTCGGGAGGGAGAGGCGGGCAGTGGCAGCAGTAGTATTTCTAAGAGCAGCTTCTTTTTGTTGCCACTTTCTTGCCCATGGCAGAAGTGTCAGGTCATGTGTGCTGAAGGACATGGCCTGCCAGGGGCAAGAAAGCGGTGACAAAAAACAGCCACTTTTGGAAATTTCTCTGCTGCCATTTCCTGGAATCAAGAGCAGCTGGATGGGGTGAAGCATGGCCTGTCATGTGTGCCACTGCTGCTGCCCACCCCAGCCATCTGCCTAGCTCACCTAATGGACAGACTGGTCCTGAGCCCCTGTGCTCTGAGGTGTGCTCACCTTTCAGCCCACTCCCAGTCATCACTCTATTCTGGAATGGCAAGTGGCTACCTTCCTGCATGGGTGCTAGTGGCACAGTTCTGCATTAATCCTGTTTTTCCTAGCAAGGTTTAGTAAACATACCCATGCCATCTTGTTTTCACATGTACTCTGATTTTATGTAGGTTGTGTGTGCATAAAATATCAGCTGTGCAGCTTTTGAAGGAAGGTTAAATTTTTGTGCGCCATATAACAACACTCGGAGTTATATACTTTAAAATTTGACTACACGTCAGAATACAGTATGTACACCACATTGATTTTAATCAAATTAAATGAAAATAGACGATTACTAAATGAAGAGGAAAATTTCTAGTAATTACAATCACAAATGCGGTATTATTTCAGTTAATTTTTATTGAAAGTCATTGTTATTTCATATAAATAATTTATGTATGGAAGAAGAGAATGTGCTTACTATTAACAGTTCATTCTCTAAATTTTTCCCTTTAGTCTTTCAAATTTAACCAGTCTGAATACATTTTATCAAGGTCTACCGATCCGCCATCTTGAAGATGACTCTTAACACGCATCGGTATTTCCAAATGTTCTAATTGTAAGCGATTCCTTATTTTAGTTTTTAAATTGTTCATCAAGCTGAAACCACGCTCACAATCTGCACTAAAAGCCAAAAATGTTCCACCAATATCCATCAATTTCGCTAAATCTGCAAAGTGAGCATTCTGAAATGCCAAAGTCACCATATACGGAAAACTGTTTATCAGTTTGCTTTCGATTTTTTCTGCGACTAAGAACTTGACGTCATTGTACTGCTGAATAACAATATGTTCCTCCATAAGAAATTGTTTGTACTTTAAGCAGAGTGATCAGACGTTTTCAATTCCAAATTCATAATCACACTGTGCTATTGCTGTCAAGTCAAAAGCAGACCATTCCTCAATTTCATTTTCAGGAAATCTTTCCCCTAAATGCAGACACAGCATATTAATGAAAATAAGGGGCATGTTTACTAAAAACCGCTATTTTGCGCGGCGCAAAATAGCGCACTAAAAGCAGCACTTAAGTGCTCTTAAGCGCCCCGCAAACGTGCGTCGAACCCCCGCACATGTGCGCGTCACACTAACGAGCCCCGCACAAGTACAGGCCCGTAAATGTCCGATAGAGGCGTGGAAAGGCCTACTGAGGGTGGAGGAAGGCCCCGGAGGGGCGGAGAGACGGGGTTAATGGGCGGGGTAGGGGAGGGGAGAGGCCCCTCGCACAGTTGCGGGGCCGAATTTCCATTGCAAAAATAGCGCGAGTGAACCACTCGCGGTAGAGGAGATTTAAAGGGAAGAGAAACCATTTCCGTCAGCAATGTACAGCAAAACCGGGGAAACCTGCAAAACGTGAGCAGTGTGATACATGTGCACAGCACAAAAGTGCAATTAAAAATAGAAAATGACCACCACAAAAATATTAAAAATAGTAATTCAGTTGGGGAACAGTTATAGTGATGGGCAAAACTAGAAAATACACCCAGGAAAGCTAAAAAAAAATGATTTATGGAAAGGTGTACGGAGCGGAGACTCGTCCAAAAAACATTTCCCTTTTTCTGGAGCTGTCCTGGGAGTGTTTTCCATGTTTGCCCATTAATATCACTGTAGCCCAGCTTGGTTATATTTTATCCCCCTTTTCCCGTGGTCATCTGTGGGCTTTACTTGCACGTTTGTCACCAGACAGGGTGAAGGAGCCCACAGTAGAAATGCACACAGCAGGCTTTGCGACTCCATCCTGCCATGTTACTATCTCCAGGGACTGCACTGTCCCTGTGGCCACAGTGTGGTGCAGCAGACAGAGCCAGTATCTCTAGGACCAGAGGGTCAGAGATTCAAATCCCAGCTGGGGCACCTTCCAGCCCTGGCCATATGTTTTACCCACCACTGAACAACGATAGCACACACACCCCTGTCTTGCAGGGAACATAGGCATGGGGAGATCACCCATATTTTACCCAACACCACACACACACCACAACAATGGGCAATACCTACAGCCAAGTCACCCAAATGCAGTCCCGTACTGACACATTGCAATCAGGTCATCTGCTTTCTCTGAGAGAAGCTCATGCCAGCATGTTGGCGGACGAGTACATGTGGTGCAGGGGGCAGTGGCCGCTAGCCACAGAAGACAGAGGCCTAGCCATGTGCAGGCTGGCACAGTCCACAGGAACAGACAGGCCCTGCCGGATCCACAGTCATGGACTATCCAGGGAATTCAGCCAATCTGTGGCTACACGATGGTGCAGTGCACACAGACAATGCATGCAAAAACAGAAGGTCACAGGTTCAAAGACCAGCTGGGGCTACCACCAATCCTGCCCACATATTTTCCCACAAATAAACAGTGACAGTAAGGACACACCTTTCGTGACGAGGACATATGCAATGTTAATACGTCTATCTTTTACTCCACTGAGCACAGACACCATGAACAGGGGCAGAACCTACAGCAGAATCCCCCAAATGCAGTCCTGGTGGGCCACACACCAGTCAGGTTCCATGCTGCCACTCATACAAATGCCTGTGCTGTATATCTATGCACCACCCCCACGGCATGTAGATGTAGCTCATGCATATTCATGAGGGACAGCAGGAAGACCCGAACAGTGTGATGCAAAACTGGACCGGATTTGGGAAGCGCTGCCGTAAAGCAGCAGCCAACAGGGGCAGACACACCCACACCCACACCCACAGGCCCCATTGGCCAATGTCTCCTGTAGAGATAGAACATTGGACCCTGTGTGCATCTCCCAATACTAGCACCTGCATACCTTAGTAATGTCACCCTACACCTGAGGTTCACAGCTCTGAAACGTTTGCTAAGAGTACAGGCTGATAGATATCCCTACGTTACGCACATACTGCTAGTTGACCCCATCCGAACAATCTGTTTGGTGTCTGTGGTGCGTGCTCCAGGCCTGGCCTCTGACGGTATTCACCACCCTGGGGAGTGACCCCCAGCAGTACTGCGTACCATATCCATGCCTGTGCCGTGCCCAGGACCGGTGTGGTGGGCAAGGCTAATCACCCCCTCAATAGTAGCACAATGCTGGCATAGGTGTGGGAGTGTGTGTCTGTCTATACAGTGTGTGTTGGCTGCAAACACCTTCCCCAACCCACACTGCCAGCACTACTGCCAGTATTGGCCTGCCAATGTGCATAATGAGCAGCAAGGTACCATGGGTATAGGTCAGACATGGTGGGCTGGCCAGGATGCATCTGCACAGGGCATAGGGCACTGGCTGTGACATTGTAGTGCCCGGCCACCACCTACACAGACAGGTTGACCTCCGTATGTGCTGCTGGGGGAGCACTCTCAACCTGAGTGTTCAGTGATGACAGCATGGCTAGGCACCCCCATAGTGCTGTATTGTGTTTATCTCTTGTGATATATATGGGTTTCCTGTTGGGGGCCTCCTCCCAGAACTCTTTGCTTGTGTGTGCTGCCACCCAGTTTTGGGTGCATGCATTTCCATCAGGGCTAACCAGCAGACTGTTCACAGCTGGTATGTGTCTTGATGGAGTGCCTTGCAGGGTGCAGCAGCTGATGGCTTGCTGCAGGAGAATATCAGATAGTGCTGGGGTGCATCTTTGGATATCCAGGCCTAAAGTCTGTCTGATATTGTGTTATGGATGTGTGTGGAGCTGCTTGGACTGCCCTGTAGGGTGTCTGTTCCCCAGCAGGACTGGGGTTTGATGGTCCACTCTACTGCCATTGGTGCAAGGGGGGGGGGGGGGGAGTGGGATGGGGATCTGTTGGTGGGAGGCCCTGTTTGCTGCCCGGGGGGGGGGGGGGGGGGGTGTACCTTGACCACCTAGGGGGTCCATGAGGGTTTCCACTAACTGAGACAGACAGACAGAGATATCCAAGATGTTTCTGCAGCACCTTCCTATCTCACAGGTTAGTACTGTTTTGGAGCTCTGTTATGGCCTCATTGAGCCATTGCTGGTGTTGTGGACCTGCTCCTGGGCGCCACATCACACCCTCAGGGTGAGCACAGTACCCGCACAATGTGACGGTGTGTAGCTACTCTTTGCTGGTAGTCCACCCGCTCAGGACCCCCTACCAGGCCGAGGTGCTGTGTGGGTGCACACGGACAATTCCCCCTACCAGGCCGGGTAGCTGTTGGGGTGCATTCCCCATCTTGTGTGCATCTGTGGACAGCTGATTTGCATGTGCAGTGCATCATGGGTACGGGTGGCCTAACCCTATCTTGTTTACAACAGCAGACTGTCTGTGAGGTGACGTGCAGGCTCTCTGCAGCCAGCCAGGGACTTGCTGACAGCTATAGGGCTGTAGCCCAATGGTTACGTCACTACCTTTACAGCCAGAGGTCATGGGTTCAAGCCCACTGTGGGGTTCTGTGATAGGGTTGTCCAGAGCATTATCTTTGTTTACTGTACATATTTTTATGACAGCAAACACACCCTTGGCATACTGTACCCATAAGGTGCCTCTGAGGGTGCTCTTTAGGGCGCCCTATAGGCCACCTTATGGGTGCCATTCATATTGGGTGCACTATACATTGTCCTGTGTCGCAACATACATGGTGCCCTATAGGGGACATTCTAGGGTGCCTTGGCGGACAGTGCACTGTAACATGTGCCTTACGGGCATCCGTATGTTAACACACTGTGAGAGCGGGTTTACTAGTAGTGGGAAATAAAATAAACCTTGAAGGCCTCCTACAGCACTCCTCACCATAATACATACTGCCCCAGCCAGCCTTGTTCACTGGGCACTGTGAGAGGTTGAACCCCTGACACCTGCACCATTGGTCAGTGTCTTCACCATTGTGCTGTGGCTCTGTTCCTGTGTTTGAGCAGCAGCGCGCAGCCTTGTAGCCATCGGCGCACCGTCTTGTGGCGCACAAAAGTAACAGCGTGCCGCCTTCTGCCGCCCAACCTTAACAGCGCGCCGCCATCTGCCGCCCACAATGAACAGTGCGCCGCCTCATGCCATATAAAAAAAGAGTGCGCCGCCTTCTGCCGCCCATAAGCAGTATGCCTCCTACACCACTTTTGCCCATAAAAGTTGATGCCTCAGCTGGTCTTTTTCGTTGCGCGCAATAGGGGTTTGAACCCCTGGCCCCTGCACCATAGGTCAGTGTCTTCACCGTTGTACTACGGCTCTGTTGTTTGGTTATGCAGCAGTGCCCCACTTAGCCTTTCCACGCGATAATGTGGGCCCCGCACATTAGCGCGACGCACACAAGTACGGTCCAGTTTTTCCCTTTTTTCTGCCTGGCCCGCCCACTCCTTATATGGCACCAGCACACTAACGGGAACCCGCACAGCAACGGTGTTTAGTAAACATGCCCCTAAGTGTGGAACCAGTAACCACTGAAACATATCCAGGTATCTTGTCGAGAAGATTTTTAACATTATCACTACATTTCACTGTGTCACCCAAGTACTGCATTCAGATTTTGTTCAGCTTACCCTGTGCAAGATGATATGCTTCCAGTGGTGTTAGCCCACGTTTCTGAAATGCCATTGTTAATGAAGCTAGTTCTGATAAAACATCATTCAAAATTTGAGGTGTTATAGGGAATTGATGGCTGTTTAGCTTTTTATAACAGTACTTTGCAATGGGATCATTATCCTTCTCTTCTTCAAAGTATTTTAATAATGGATCATAATTCTGAATAATTGCTTGCAGAGCAAAATGTCTAGATAACCACCGTACTTCGTTCAGAGGTCTAAAAGCAATTGACTCGCATTCAGAAGCATCTTCTAATTCTTTAAATTGTGACCTTTTAGTAGAAGATTGACAAAAGATTGTGTAAACAGTTCTCATGAAAGTTTCAAATTTGTTCATCAACTTTACTTCCTTCCATGATTCGGAGATCCCCAAATCTTCACGATGGGCAACACAATGCTGCTGCACTAAACGTGAAATTTTTTTTTTTAGCTGCGCAGAAACACCATTTATTCTGCCTGACATGACAGAAGTACCATCCAAAGTAAACATGACCATTTTGTTAAGGTCAAGCTTGTATTTCCCATAGAATTCCCAGAGTGCACTGACTATTGATGCAGCATTACATGCTTCCAACTGTAGCATCCCACCAAATGAAGATTTATACAGACATCAATTTACTGGCCGATATTTGAAGTACAGTATTAAGTATTTGTTGACAGAAATGCCTGTGCTTTCATCAATAGTTAATGCATGATACGCTGCTGATGCAACATCTGCTATGAGCTTATCTTGGACATTGATGTTTATAATTTCAAGAAATTCAAACAAATAGTTTTTGCTTCTCCAGCTTTCAGATATGGTTATGTACTTGGACATGTGTCCATTAATATCTTATTTATTTACATTCTCTTATATACCGCGCTATTCTGCATCAGTGCAGTTTACATTGAACAAATTGAAATTACATTGAACAGGATATTATAACTTGGAGATAACTATTTTACAGGGAACATGGGCTATGGAGGGTTAAGTGGCTTGCCCAAGACCACAAGGAGCACCTGTGGGACTAGAAACCCCAGTCCTTCCGGCCCAAGGTTGCTGTCCTCTAGTGGGATTTGAACCCCCGACCTTCCAGCCTGAAGTACCTTGCCCCAACCACTAGGCCACTCCTCCATCTTGAACAGAGAGCATGGAAATATTCATCCGAACAGTGAGCAAAACACTATCAATTAGAATTTTAATTTCTTCTGGTGTAGAAGGTTCCGGTCATTACTAATTTGCCTTTTCTCTTTTTCAGTGGTGCTCTCAAGCAACAAGTTAAATAATCCTCCTCTTAAATTTGGATTTTTAGCTCTAAGGGGTATGTTTACTAAACGGCGCTAACGTCACAGCTGCAATGTTATCGCGCAATACGTGATGTTATCGCGTGATAATAGGACATTAGTGTGTGAGAATGTCACGTATCACGTGATAATGTCCCCCGCGGCGGTAAAGTGCACAGAGGGTGGAGTAAGGCTCCCCCAGAGAGCGGAGTAAGGCTCCCCAGAGGTGGAGATGAGGGGGGTCAATGGGCAGAGAGTAGGCAGAGAGTGGGCAGGGAGAGGTTCCATGCATACTAACGCCGTGAAATTAAGGTATGAATAGTAGCGCCAGTGAAAACCTTGCACTAGAGGCACATTTGCAGGGGAGAGAGACCATTTCAGTCAGCAATGTGCAGCAAAGGCAGGGAAACCAAGAAAAGTGATAGTAGTGATACATGTGCAGCAACATCAGAGCAGGGCCGGCCCGTCCATTGAGCAAGAATGTTTTTTGCACAGGGCCCCGCGTTTCAGGGGGCCCCACGCAAAGAACATTCTGCTTTTTTTTTAAATTACATTTAAAAAAAAAACCTGTCTCTGGCTGCTGCCGCGTCCGTCGCAGCAGCGGCAGAATGCCGTGTCCCGCGGGGCCCCTTCTCCTCGTCGAGCCCTCTGCAAGGGCTTTCAGATTCGCGAAGGGAGAGTGCTCCCTCGCGTCTCTGTAAAGCCCGCAGGGGCTAATGGGAAATTTCCCATCTGCCCCTTTAGACGCGAGGGGCTGATGGGAAATTTCCCATTAGCCCCTGCGGGCTTTACAGAGACGCGAGGGAGCACTCTCCCTTCGTGAATCTGAAAGCCCTTGCAGAGGGCTCGACGAGGAGAGGGGGCCCCGCGGGACACGCCATTCTGCCGCTGCTGCGACGGACGCGGCAGCGGCAGCGGCAGCAGCTAGAGCCAGGTTTTTTGTTTTTTTTTTTAATTTGCCGGAAGGGAAGGGAAGGGAAGGGAAGGGGGGGGGGCTGATGGAGGCTGTCTGGAAATGGGGTGATGGGGGGTTTGGACTGGAAATGTGCAAGGGGGGGGTTAGGACTGGAAATGTGCAAGGGGGGGTGAGTTATGACTGAAAATGTGCAAGGGGGGGGGTTAGGACTGAAAATGTGCAAGGGGGGGGAGTTAGGACTGGAAATGTGCAAGGGGGGGTTAGGACTGGAAATGGGCTAGGGGGGGTTAAGACTGCTAATGGGCTGGGGCTGATGGAGGCTGACTGGAAATGGGCTGGGGGGGTTAGGACTGGAAATGGGCTGGGGGGGGGTTAAGACTGCTAATGGGCTGGGGCTGATGGAGGCTGACTGGAAATGGGGTGAGGGGGGGTTAGGACTGGAAATGGGCTGGGGGGGGTTAGGACTGGAAATGGGCTAGGGGGGGTTAAGACGGCTCATGGACTGGGGCTGATGGAGGCTGACTCGAAATGGGCTGGGGGGTTTAGGACTGGAAATGGGCTGGGGGGTTAAGACTGGTAATGGGCTGGGGGGGTTAAGACTGGTAATGGCTGGGGGCTGATGGAGGCTGTCTGGAAATGGGGTGATGGGGGGGTTAGGACTGGAAATGGGCTGGGGGGGTTAAGACTGGTAATGGGCTGGGGGTTGATGGAGGCTGACTGGAAATGGGGTGATGGGGGGTTAGGACTGGAAATGGGCTGGGGGGGGGTTAAGACTGGTAATGGGCTGTGGGCTGATGGGGGCTGTCTGGAAATAGGGTGATGGGGGTTAGGATTGCTAATGGGCTATGGGGGGGGGGTTAGGACTGCTAATGGGCTATGGGGGCGCTAGGACAGGAAAAGGGCTGATGGGGAGGGGTTAGGACTTGAGGTGGGCTGATGTGGTTAGGACTAGTAATGGGCTGTGGGCTGATGGGGGGGGTTAGGACTGGCAATGGGCTATGGGGGGCTGACTGGAAATGGGCTGATGGGGTTAAGACTGGAAGTGGGCTGATGGGGGGTTAGGACTGGTAATGGGTTATAGGGGGGGCTTAAACTGAAAATGGGTTGATGGGGGGCTAGGACTGGTAATGGGTTGGGGGATTGCTATGACTGGAAATGGACTGAGTGGACGGGGAGGCTTGAACTGCAAATAGCTGATGGGGAGGGAGCTTGGAATGGAAATGGGCTGTGAGGGAAGGGAGCTAGAACTGAAAATGGGCTGATGGAGCAGCTAGGATAGGACTGGAAATGGGCTGTTGGGGGGAGCTAAGATTGGAAATGGGCTGTGGTGGGGGCTTGAATTGAAATGGACTCATGGAGGGGCTAGAACTGGAAGTAGGCTCATGGGGGGCTTGGACTGGAATTGGGCTGAGTGGAGGGGAGCTAGGATTTGACATGGGCTGATGGTGGGGCTAGGAAATGACTAGAAATGGGCTGATGGGGGGCTAGGATTGGAAATGAGCTGATGAAGGGACTCAGACTGAAAATGGATGGGGGAGCTAGGACTGGAAATGGGTTGATGGGGGGCTAGGACTGGAAATGGGCTGATGCAGGGACTAGAAGGGAATGGATGCTGGGTGAGACTGGAACTAGAAGGGAGCTGATGTTGGGGGAGGATTAGAATGGGATGGGGCTGGGAGAGTAAAATGGAGAGGGGAAAAAATATTTTGTGTGGGAGGGATGAAAAATCTACAATTGGCCGGGTATTGGGAGAGTAAGTGGGGATTGAGGATGGAGGGGTAAAATTTGTGTGGATGAAATAAGAATGAGGAAAGAGCAAAAGGATAAAGATTAGTATGTTAAAGCAGATGTAGAGAGAGGATGGAAAGAAAACTAGAAGAGAGAAGAAAGGACAAATGGACAGCAGACGATGGAGAGTTAGCAGAAAACATGAAGAAACCAGAAGAAAGTGGCTGGAGCAATTGCAACTGAAAAAAAATGCACAAAAGGTAGAAATATATCTCTTTATTTTGAATTTATTAACTGGAATATGAAAGCTCTGGGAAATGTGCATCATTAACGTCTGCGCTTTGTTTTGTACAAGAGGAAATTAATTTATAGTTTTATTTCTACAGTGTTGTTGTACATTCCAAGTTTGGCTTTTGGGGTTCCCAGTTTAATTATTGCCTTCCTGTTTCTAAATTGCGATTCCTTGTTTGGTGATGGTCTATGTTCTGCATGTGTAACTGAGCTGAGGTATTCTGTTTATGTAATTCCTATTTGACATTGCCACTTGTTCTCTTTCCCCAGTATTCTCTGAAATGTACTGGTTTAATATTTGCAGTGTTTCCTTTTGATAGGTAGGGTCTGGTGCTTTGTGAGTCCTGGTAATGCTGTCAGGATACAGCGGGTTTGCTATGGGTTCTAAATGGGCAGCGTTTGTAGTAGTTCCTAATGTGCCTGGCGGTTGGCACTGGATTATAGTAATGTAGAAATCTTTTAGTCTTTCTTTATCCATACACTCATTAAGAGACATGTTTACTAAAAGTTAGTGTATGGTAACATTATGCAAATATTTATGCAAATAAGGCCACTTATGCAAATGAGGCCCCGCACCGAGTCTCCGCACATGGCCCCGCACCCCCCTTGGGCCGCCCCTGCATCAGAGTGCCCAAGCATGAGAGGGCACTACAGTGAGGCTGCAAATGGGGTACAAGGGGCTGAAGGCGGGACATGCAGTGGGGCAGCTGAGGCACAGGGTATACTAGGCAGATGCCTAGGTGCCACATAGGAATTCAGAAACTGCAAATCAGCAAGCCAGCAACTGACCAAGGTCAAAACACACCCACGAGTGTGTATCCCACAGTGTCCCAGCGGACATCACCCAGCAGATACCCCAAAGGGCGCATAACATTGACAGGTGGTGCTGGGGGGAAGTGTGGATGTCTATGTAGGCATCTCCGCCCCAGATCCCACACCATATGCAGCCGCCTAATGGAACACTGGATGGCCAGGGACTGCGCACCACCTGCACCACTGGCAGAAGAGCATGTCAGCATGGTGGCGGAGGGGTACTGGTGGTGGAGGGGGCAATGGCATCTGCCCACAGCACACTAAGGCCAAGCCCTGTTCAGGTGGGTGGCATGGAGTGCAACAGACAAGGGCTGCCTGATGAACAGTGATGCTATCTCCAGGGAATAACCTGCCTCTGTGGCAACAGTTTGGAGCAGTACACACTGCCAGTATATTCAGGGGCAGAAGGTCACAGGTTAAGTCCTAGCTGTGGCTCCTGCACACCATGTCCCTGCATTTTACCCATTACTAAACCGTGGTAATAAAGATGCAATCTTTATTTCAGATAAAAGAAACACACCAGAAATGCTTATATTTTACCCTATGGAGCACATACACCATAAAAATGTGCAATACCTAGAGCAGAGTTTCCCAACTCCAGTCCTGGAGGGCCAAGCACCATTCAGGTTGTCAGGATGTCCCTAATACATATGCATGAGATCCATTTACATGCACCACCCCATTGTATGCAAATATGTGCATGCATATTCATTAGGGACAGCATGAAAACCTGAACTGTGTTTGGCCCACCAGGACTGGAGTTGGGAACCTCTGCCCTAGAGCAGCAGCCAACAGGGGCACAAACACCCACACCCACAGGCCCCACTATCCAGTGGCTCATGGAGAGTCAGGCTGTTGGACCCTACGCCCAGCAGCATCTACCAATACTAGCACCTACATACCTTAGCAATGCCATCTTAAATGTGGAAACACATTCCACATATATCAAAAGGTTGCTATGAATAATGTCAGATAACAAATCCGAAGTTAAACACAATTTGTTGACAGAGATTCATCATAGCAACCTTTCTGAAATCTGTGGAGTGTGTTTCTGACAGTATTTAACATCCCGGGGAGTGACCCTAACAGTATTGAGTACCATTGCAATGCCAGCACTGTGCCCAGGACTGGTGTGGCAGCCAGGGCTGCCAACCACCTCTATCTTTGCACAATGCTGAAATAGGTGTGGTAGTGTGCGTATGTCTATCCAGTGTTATGTGGTTGCCTACAACTTATTGATCCCACAATGCTTGCACTGTTTCCAGTGTTAGCCTGCCAATGTGCATAATGAGGAGCAAGGTACTGTGGGTATGGCTCGGACAGTGCAGCCTTGGTAGGAAGCATCTGCACAGGGCATAGGGCAATGGCTGGGACATTGTAGTGCCCAGCCATCACCTGCTTGGACAGGGTGGCCACAGCATGTCATGCTGGGAGTTCACCCTCATCCTGACTGAGCAGTGACCACGGCATGACTAGGTTCCCCCAGAGTGTATATAGTATTCTTTTCGGAGAGAGCTGTTGGAGCCAATCGCACAGCATTGGAGGGTTCCTGGGTGAGCAGGCTGTGGTGGGGACTGCCCCAGGTGATTTTGGGGGCTTAAAGCTCATTGTCTCCATAGCTGCGTGGCCATGGTGTGCCATAGGGGGAAGATAGGCCCCTTAGGAGCCACACAGGAGCCAGGATTGTTGCCTGAGTCTGTATTGGAAAAAGAAAATATTTCCATTGGCCCCAGGAGAGACTGGTCCTATGGATAGATACTTGAAGAATTGGGGTGTTGAGACCCCACCCCCTGCATGTACTGTGGTGCACTCGCATTCTCCGGAGGAAGCTTCTTTGAACTCCCCTGAGAGCTCTCCGCCACTTACCCTGTCATTAATAACTCCGCCGGAACCGCTGTCTAGTGGTTTGCCGATACAACAAAGTACTCCTCTTCATAGTGTTGGTTCTTTGGTGCCTATTATTGGCTGCCTCCCCAGATTTTCCTACAGGATATTCCTGATTCTCAGGTTTCCTTGTTGGACATCAGGAGGGTGGTTACCCGTACTGAGGTTACCTTGGCAGCCACAGTAGCCTAGCTCTGTCATTTTTCCCAGGGAACTGTGACAAAACTGGAGGCAGTTGAGAGGATGGAATCGTTATCCACTCATGTTCAGAGATGTGATTCCCGGTATGCTTCCCTTCAGTCAATGAGTGCCTCCTCAGTTAAAGTTAGTTTAATTATTCATCGTAGATTAGATTCTTTGAAAAACGCTCATAGGATGAAAAATATCCGTTTGTTAAATTTTCTGTTACACATTTGATATCCCCTGAAATATTACTTTGTAAATATTTGAAAGAGGTGTTGGAACTTTTAAATTCAGATGCAATATCTTTTTCAAAAATGTTTTATATTTCTTCACGATTGGTCTCAGGTGAGACTCCGGGAGGATATGATATATTGCAACCTCAATCTTTGGCTAATCTTACCCAATTCCTGGAAGGCTCACAAGATACCATCGTAACTAGAGCCACTTTGGTGGCTTCTTTTGTATCTGAAATGGATAAAGCTTTAGTTTTTAAAAGTTACTTTAAGCATAAAGAGGTGTATTTTTGTGATGCTAAAGTACAACTGTTTCAAGATGTATCCAGGGCAACTCAGGTGTGTAGGTGGACTTTTTTGTCCCTTAAGCCTAGGGTGTTAGCCCTGGGTGCATCTTTTTTTCTTAGATTCCCCTGTAAGTGTGTGATAACACTTCAGGGGGTTAAGTATATCTTTCTTGATTCTTTACAATTGGAGACCTTTTTGTCGGATAGGGAGGGTCTGGGGGATGGATGAGGGATAATGGCGTAAATTATATATGGCATGAGGTTTGAGAGATTTTCTCTCAATGTTTCTTCCTTTGTTTGCATTACTTTGTAATTTTTCCCCTATATGTGGACTGCAAGGATTTGTTGTTATCTTTCTTTGTTTAAATATTTATCATTTTTCTTGTTTTCAATTTTCTGAATATTGCCTATACACTTCCTTAGTCAAGTATGTATGAATTAATAAAAACATTTAAATAAAAAAAAATATATATATATAGTATTTCTCTCACCTGATATCTCTGGGTTCCCCTTTCTGGGGCTCAATCACTGACATACCTGCTTGGTGTGTGGGCTCACATCCCATTTTTGGGTGAACACAGTTCCTCCAGGGACATGCACTATATACTAGCTAGCAGACTGTCTGCAGTTGGCATGTGTATGGCTGGAACACCTTGCAAAGTGCAGCGGGTGAAAACTGACTATGCCCTCTGCTGGTGAATGTCAGATAGGGGTGGGGGGCAGCTGAGCTTTTCCAGGCCTACTGCCCTATGTGATGCATACAGATCTGCATTGACCTCCCTGTAGGGTGCCCATTCTCCTCTACTGCCACCATTGCAGAGATGTAGAACATGGTTCTGTTGGGGGAGATCCTGTCCCCCACCCTGACCCACAGAGGGCAGGTTGGGTGGTGCTACATAATCCGCTTTGGGTTCCAAACACCACCCTTTGCTTATAACATGTGACCATTGCACCCATACAGGATGTGCACTATTCTGGGTACATTATAGTCCACAAAGCCTAAACATGACTGAGACATACAAATGGACACAGATGTATCCTAGGTGTGTCTGTGGGGACTACCCATCACACACTAGCTCTGATAGGGACCTGCAGCACAGCCTATCTCAGCCATGCCAGGTGCTGCGGACCTGGTGCTGGGCCCCCCACTTCATCCTCAGGCTGAGCACAGGAACCGCACGATATCACGGTCTGTATCTACTCTGTGCCAGTAACACACACGATCAGTTCCCCCTACCAGGCTGGGGTGCTATAGAGGCGCATACCCCATCTTGTGATCAGATGTAGGCTGCTGATCTGTATGTGCAGCGCATCATGGGTACTGGTGGGTTTACTCTATCCTGGTAACCACAGCAGACAGTTTGTGTGGTGACCTGCAGTCTTTCTGTAGCCAGCCAGCCATGTGTTAGACTCTGTAGAGATGTAGCCCACTGGTTACTTCATTGGCTGTGGTAGCAGAGGTCATGGGTTTGATCCTACAGTGGTGTTATCTATGAATGCTGTCTGAGGCTTTTCCTTTTCATGTCCATCAGTGCTGCCAGCAGAAACCTCACAGTGCTGTAGCCTAAGGTGCCTCATAGGCGCCCTATAGGGCACATTATAGGGTGCCTTGGCAGACAGGGCACTTTATAATGTGACCTATAGGGTATCATATGCAGCACCTTAGGTTACTGCACTGTGAGGGTGTTTTTGCTGGCAGCACTGATTTAAATTAAAAGGAGATGCCTCAGACAGCTTTTTTAAATAACACCACTGCAGGATTGAACCCATGACCTCTGCCTCCACTGTCATTGCAGTAATCAGCAGGCTACATCTTTATAGCTGCTAACACTGTGCTGACATGTACTTAGGGTTAACACTTGTTAACGTGTCATGGCACCCACTATCGCGCAATACAGATTCTTGCTACCTTAGGACCGGAACACCCACTCCTTATAAGGCATTCTTCACATTATCGCTGCAACTAGCGCCGGTAACATTAAGACGGTTTAGTAAACATACCCCTAAGTTTCTTAACACTTTCAGTATGAGACTTACTAGACAGATGTCGTTTCAAAAAGTCTAGTTTCCACACATCATCCCAAAATTTGCCACTCGATAATTCTCCGATGGTTTTTGCATCTCGGCAGTATAAACAGACTACTCCGTCATCCTCTTCGTAAGTGAATATTTCATGCAGTTGAACGCATATTTTATCCTGAGATTTCGGTGTCTCCGTTTCAACAATTTCTTCAAGCCATTCACTCTTAAAAGCTTCAGACGTTCCCTTACGTTTTGTACCTCTCATCGCTATCGGTTTTGACATTTTAAAAATTAACTTCTTTCAGTTTTCAATGTAATAAAAAATTTATTAATGCAATTCCAATTACAGATTACAATTGGACTACTCATGTATGTCACAAGCCAAAGTATGGAAGCGGAAGTTTCTCAATGCGCCAATTAAAGTTTAAGACCAAAGATCTTATATCCTGAAGGTCTATAAGATTGCACTAGAAAATATTGTAGAACTTGTGAAAAACGTAAATGCACAACAACTTTTAAATTTTAAGATGTATGTATTGTTTTCTATCAGAACTGTAATTTTTGTGCACTCTGTTGTAAATTATCTGCGCTCGCTCGGCAAGGTGTGTGCGCGCGCACACGCACACAGCTTAGAAGGAACAGTGACCATAACCCAATACTCTGCTGCATCGCAGTGACATCAAAAACGTGATCACAAATATATCTTTTATTCTACCAATGGAGAACTAGAAAATGATTCAATATATAGGGGTGTATAAAATGTGCAAAAAAAAGGCAACACAGTCCAGAATGTGACTACAAAAATAAACAGTTTTTTACATGCACAGCCCAATTATAATTATTTTTCTAAACTGGTTTTTGAAGGTTTACAATGTAGGAGATCAGCCAGGCTTCATTTAATCATCTGGTCACTTACCTAAGGGCTGTATATACTGTACACAGCTTGCATGGATTGGCCCGTTGCCACATGCTACACTTGAAAGAGCCTTAAGCCCTATGTGTAGCCTTTATCCTTTTTATTTTCTAGGTAAAATACTTTTTCTTTCAGTCTTACCCTGGGGTTCCGAAGCTAGCAGTAAAGACAGATAGCTGCAGTGTAAGGGCAATATTAACTTCCTGATCCTATTCTTCCATGTGGGAGAATTGGAAGCAGCTTCAGATCAAGCTGCATATGGAAGGGAAAGAAGAGTGATATTCTGCAATTTGTAAGATCTGAGCTGAACTGCTCTCAGTTCACCAGCTAATGCTCAACTCTTCCAAGTCCTCAATGGAGTTTAATGGTAAACTAAAATGTTCATGGTTGAAAGGTCAGTGGTTGTCTTAAGATCTGCAAAAGAATGAACAAGGGCCCAAGTGAACCCTATATGTTAGGGATTTTCAATTGTTGAACAGTTAATGATAAAATGTAACAAACTGAGGTATTTTCATTTCGTTCTGGAGCAAACTAACTGAATATATATGGGTGTAATTTTTGACAAATCCCCATTTGCAATCTTGTTTTTTGTCATGGTGCAAGTATATATGGGCAAACACATGGGGGCCTCTCTGAGAAGGGGAGAAGGGAAGGTGGGAAGGGGTGGCAAGCTAGAAGCATGAAGCACTTTAGCCAATCATATTGGAAATCCTTGACAAGCAGCCAAAGAAACATATTTTGCCAAGATATATGAATCCCATAGGTCATGATGACGCTGGAGGATAAAGCCCAGCACATGTGGACCATTCTGCATGTGACCTTGAGGGACTGAGGAAGGGATATGGGGGCTGGGGCTTAGCACTTAGAAACAGAAAAGAAAAAAATGAAACAATCTTACGGGGAGCAGAATGACTCTATGTTTTAAGCAGAGAAGTTTTGCTGTCTCAGTTTCTGTTTTTTGAACTTTCAGTTTGAAAAGGTTTTGCTGGGCTACCTGCTTTTGAAGAGAGAATCCATCTGACAAAAGGGGGAACGGTGAAGTGAGAGATAGGCTAGGAAAGATGTACTTTAGAGTTTGCCAATAATTACTTTTCTAGGGACATGTTTACTAAAGTGTGATAGCCAGTAGTGTGAGGTTTTGTGTGTGGCTGGTGCATGATTTGGCCAAGCAACAGCAAGGAGTATGCGTGGCCAAGGCCAATATCTCATGCTACCGCAATAATACATGAGTAGACCAAGGTGGAGACTGGGCAGAGAGAGGGCAGATTCAGGGTGTGTAGCTATGGCGGGTGTGGTAGTTGGGCACTAACTACAGAACCCTCCCACTAGCGTAGCTTAACCAAAGTATGGATTCAAGTTTGTTACAATTATTAGCCCCCTTACATCCGCTTATGTATTATTTTATACCTGGAGTAATAGGTTCTTCTCTCCTAAACAATTACTTGCTAGTTTTAAATTAAGGAATTCCTATATACTGAGACCATTTCCTCACACACTCTTGCCTCTCTCTTTCTGTGCTTCAAATCTCTTACAAATTTATATTCCACTTATTCTCTCCACAGTAGTGGAATTGAATCAGCAGTCAGCTTCTATATCCAGTCAGGACTGATCCTCATTCTAAACACACCAGCCTGCCTCCTCATAGGGTTTGTTCATCCCAGGGTCTTACTCCAGAGCCATTCTCAGAATCTGAAGTACACTGGGCTATAGTCAGATAAGGGTTTCCCCCCCCCCCCCCATTTCCTCCTTAGGGATGATTCTCTTTCATCCAAATAATCCACTCTTGCTATCAACTCAAAAATTGCACTCTTCTCAAGTACTACTACATACTCACTCTTCACTTTCACACGCAAAAACTTGATTTTCCGGACACCTTGGGCTCAGGAAGAAGGCTTAGCTTCCCAACCATTCAAATAAAGGTCTGATCTCCTCACTTCCTTGGTGGTATCTGATGAGGAAAAAGCTAGATTTCCTAGATGATGGAACCCATTCTAGAACATTGCTATGGCGTTGGTATAGTATCTCCAATCAGATATCCAAGTTTAGCTTCCCTGATAGCTTGAGGTTCTACAACTGACCTTATTGGATGTTTGGTATCTTTAAAGGTTTCTATGGTGATGGCCATAAGGTTTAATGGAAACTCTTTTCTTATAATGTATAATATATTTAAAATACCACAAAAATCATAAAATGTTTCTTAAAAATGCCTCTCCATAGCTTCCCAGTGCTCCAGTGTACCAACTGACCTGTTGCCAGTGTCAGCCCTGCTATAGCTCCACAGCAATTTTGTCCACTTTTAAACCCATTTCCTGGATTCCAACTACAGTGTTCACTTCCTGATCACCACTGTGGTCCCCAGTTCCCCTCTGATAGCTGGCTGTCATTTTTATTGCTACAGTGCTGCTGACCTTTCTACTAAAACAGGGCACTGACCTTTTAAAAATTTGGCAGCTGAACTCGCAACTTCACTTTTTAGCCCTCGATCATGTTGTCTTCGTGCCTACTGCTCTTTGCCCCTCCCTCAACAGGGAAGTCTCTTCAAACTCTCACTCCTTATTTTCAGGACTGTGGTCCTTTTAAATTTAAAATCAACCACTGTGTAATTTCTCTCTGTCCTCCACCACCCCAGCTCTGATCAAGATGCAATTCACAGCTCCTGCCATTTTTTATTAAAAAAAAAAAAATATATATATAGATAGATATAGATATAGATATAGATATAAGATTGCAGTGTCAGTCAATGCCAGTGACTCCCAGTGCCACACAAACACTGTGCTCCATGGCTTACAGGCCTCCTTCTAGGTTTTGCGGCCTAGCGTTGTTCTGAGAGATAACAGGACTGTGTGTGGAGGAGGAGGTGGCTGGGTGAAGTCCTGGAGGAGCCCTTTGTGATCATTAGGAGCTTGCTTTGATCAAGAGAAGTGGTGCTGATGTCATCTGAAAGTGTCAAGCACCTCAATAAAGCCACAAGCACCTGTGGCATGTACCCATAGGGGAGCAGCCAAAGGTGTGCAACCAAATGGGCATGACCTAGGAGGCATGCCCCTTTGAGCCCACCAGAGTGTATGTGAGTATACTAGAGTTTTTCAGTGTTATTATAAGAAGATCTCCAATTCAGATGCTGTTTCTCTTTTGTTGATTTCTTTGCAGGGGAGTATTGGAAAGCAGCTAGAAATTGTGAGGCTTTTTCCTTCGTTCCCATGCTGTAGTAGGCCCTATGGATTCATTTGTACATCAGGCCTTATAAGGGACCATTCTTCACATCAAAAGTGACACAGCTCCATTCTCTGCTCACTGCCTCTGCCTCCTAGAGGGAATTTGATCACTGTGTCTCATAAGACTAAGTGCACTAGCTGCAAAATTCCCAGTCTTCCTTCTGTAGATACCACAGAGGTTTTGGACTTACCACAGAGACCTGTGATCCCTGCATCAACAGGTACTGCGGGAAGTCTCGCGGTGCCTGCTGATGCAGGAAGTGCGGGTCTTCATAATAAATCCAATGGGAAGACAGGTAGCAATTGTGTGCACAAACCTCTCAGTCCCCTGATCACTACTGCCCTCCCTCCCCCCCCATGCTGCAATCAGACCCCACCACGATCAGACAATATTGTCAATGCTGAGGATATAAAGATCTACAGAATCAACAATATTTTGAAAAGTAGCTTCTCCCTCTTAAGTACTGATTCCCCTCAGACAGCTCCTGATCCACATCAGAAACTATTTGAGGGGAGATCGGTGTACTCCCAGACCAAGTTAAAAGCTTGGCTTGCCATTCAGGCACCTTGCTTTCTTTCTGCTCCCCAATCTAAAAGTACTAATCCAGGCTGATCTACCTCCCAGAAATCAAGATCCCAACCTCCCTTTCCTTAGATGAACTTTATTAGCAGCTAGGTATACCCAGCAAAGCTTTTGGTCATTTATAACCCTACCTGCAACATATGCAAGTCTCTTATACACATAAGAAACAGGTTTTCAGTTTCTCTCTTTCTCTGACCAGCAACCTTCATTTGTACCAGGTGTTAAGACCTTTAACATTGATGAAAGCTAAAGTAATTTCTTCCTCTCCCATCATCCCCTTATCCCTCACCATAAGTAAACCTCCAACTCTTGCCTTTCCCTGCGACCATATCCAGTTTCCTACTCACCCCCCTCAATACTCCCCCCCCCTTCCCTTGGTCCATTTCCCTCCTCTGGACCCACAACCAACAGAGTAGTAACATCACCTTCTCTCCATCCCTCCCTCTTAACAGATTTACCCCATCTCCCCAGTATATCTCAGTATCACATACCACTACCCCCACCCCATTCTCAACGCATCATTCACTCACCGGATAAAATGTAGATATCGCAGAAAAGTTCCATGATGTCTTCATTTTTCCCATGTTAGCTGCCACTGCCTGGCACTATTTCCATGTCAGTGCCATGGTAGCAGCTAATACATTTTAGTAAACATGCCCCCCAAATAGGGTTGCCAACTGGCTCCAGATGTGCCCGACAGGTTTGATCCAGTCCTGGGTTTACCCCATTGCATGCAGGGACTTATAGTTTTCCTTTTCTTATGGAGTGCAATGGAGAAATCAGAACTACATATCCCTACATGCAATGAGGTAAACCCAGGACTATATCAAACCTGTCGGGCGCATCTGGAGTCAGTTGGCAACCCTACCCCCAAATGAATTTCTCATAGAGCAGAACAAGAAACCAGGATAATAGAATGAGCTTTCAATTCCCTGCAGAATGCCAACAATTTTTGCTTTTTCTACCACCACAAATTAGGATCAGCCACAAAAAATGCCATTTGTCAGGTAATGGAAAGCTTCACGTGACTCATATGTGGACCCACAGCAGGTTTATTCCTATCTACCTATGCATTCTATTTCCCAGCGATCCTCTCAGCTAAATGCAGTAGCCAGGTCCTCCACCATATAAAGCCAGAGGGACCATGAAGTATAGATGAAGTTCTAACAGTTCTACCCTGAGCTGAACAATTTCTATTCTCTATCCTGAGAGCTGTAAATGGATGCAACAACATAAGCAAAAACTATGAAAATCACCACGACTTGCTTGGTTCTTAACTGTTGCATTTGCAAAGTATAGCTTCCATTCTTCTTGTCAAAGAGTAGCTGAAATGATTTTCCTTCTATATTTTTTAATTCTTGTTTTCAATATGTTGCAGGTAATTCAAGCCTTAATCAACATATGTTCTGTTTCAAACCTATATAGATAAAATGATTTATAGGCTTCTTATGCTTTCTTTTGTAACATTTCTTAGAAGTTAAATCTATCCCAACGTGTGTGTTAATGCTTTCAATGATAATTTATCTTAAATAATACTATTCCTAATGCACATTCAGCTTTATTATACTGAGGTTTAAATATTTTACATGTGTTTAGTAATAAGATGAATAATGCTACCTGATTTATGCATATCAGTTTTAAAACTAGATTCACAAGGTAATGAGAAATGCAAATGTGTTCATGCTGTCTCAAATGTCTTGAAATAACTGAACTATGCATAGTTTAGGCAGCCTTCTATGTCATTCTAGGAGAGATAAGAACACTTTCCTGTTCGCAAATATGTTGTGTCACTGTGTAGAAGAGGTGCAATTGTCAGCCTGCAGAAACAAATCAGGCTGGCACAAATATTAGGCCAACTAGGCGGTCGCCTAGGGTGGGAATAACGGAGGGGGGGGGCAGCAAAGAGCAGGACATTTAAAGCTAAACAATAGATTATGCCTGCTAGAGGAGGTCTTAAGGCAAAAGGTTTGCCTAGGGCTCCAAAACCTTAAACCAACTCTGGGGCCAGCCCTGGTAGAGATCATGGGATGATTTTTATGAGTCCCGGGGGTTTCAGGTCTGTGGATATATTGTACTTCTAGATTTTCAAGCATAATTTCATAGGGAAATGCCCTCTGATATATTCTCTTGGAATATCTGACAGGAATATGTTTTTCCCTCAGCCGTGGAGCCAGCTACTATGACATCAGTATCAATAAGATCCAAAGGTGATAGCAAATCAATGAAAGTGTCAACCAATTTCTAATTAGCCTTTTCTGGGAAAACTTATTGGTAGTTGCCCACCAGCTGGTAGATATTTTTTGGATTCTAATTTAGGGTATGTTTACTAAACCATCCTAATGTTACTGGCACTAGTTGCAGCGGTAATGTGAGGAATGCCATATAAGGTAGTGGGCGTTCCCGTGGCAAGAGAGCAATAAATCTGTATTGCGCGATAGAGGGCGCCTTAGCTCGTTAACATGCGTTAACCTTAAGTTCGTGCCAGCGTTGTGCTAGAAGCTATAGAGATGTAGCCCACTGGTTACTGCAATGACGGCAGAGGTCATGAGTTCAATCCTGTAGTGGTGTTAGTTAATAAGGCGGTCTGAGGCATTTCCTTTTAATTTAAATCTGTGCTGCCAGCAAAAACACTCTCACAGTGCCGTAACCTAAGGTGCCTCATAAGGCACCCTATAAGGCACCCCATAGGGCACATTATAAAGTGCCCTGTCCGCCAAGGCACCTTATAATGTGCCCTATAGGGCGCTTTATAGGGTGCCTTATGAGGCACCTTAGGTTAGGGCACTGAGGTGAGGGTGTTTTTGCTGGCAGCACAGATTGTAGAGATGTGTCTGACTGTTACATGAATTAAAAGGAAATGCCTCAGACAGGCTTATTAAATAACATCACTACAGGATCAAACGCATGACCTCTGCCTCAGCAGTCATTGTAGCAACCAGTGGGCTACACCTCTATTGTTGCTAACACAGTGCTGACTGGCTACAGAAAGACTGCAGGTCCCCAGACAAACTGTCTGCTGTGGTTACCAGGATAGGGTAAACCCACCCGTACCCATGGTGCACTGCACGTGCAGATCAGCAGTCTACATCTGATCACAAGATGGTGTATGAGCCTCTATGGAACCTCAGCCTGGTAGGGGAAACTGACCGTGTGTGTCACTGGCACAGAGTAGCTACAGACCGTGACATTGTGTGGTTCCTGTGCTTACCCTAAGGGTGAGGTGGGGCACCCAGCACCAGGTCCACAGCACCTGGCTGTCTGAGACAGGTTGTGCTGCAGGTCCTTTTCAGTGCCAGTGTGTGACAGGTAGTCCTAGGATGTACCTGTTTCCATCTGTATTTCCCAGTCACGTCTAAACCTTGTGGACTATGATGCACCCAGAATAATGCATATCATGGTTGCTTGTTATAAGGGAAGGGTGGTGTTTGGACCCACATGCAGATTATGTAGCACTACCTAGCCAGCCCTCCCTGTTCACAGTTGAAGAACCAGGAGCAGGACCTCAGAAACACCCACATATAGGAACAGAAGTGAGGGGCATCTTGAACAATTTTCAGAAGATTGTGTTTGTGAGAAACTAGCTAAACTTAAAGTTACTACTTGGGTTAGAAATTGGTTGAGTGGAAGGTGACATAGGGTACAGGTATATGGAGCTCAATCTGAGGAGAAGGAGGTTACCATTGGTGTGCCCCAGGGATATGTCCTTGGTCCGATTCTTTTTAACATCTTTGTTAGTGATATAGCGAAAGGGCTGTCGGGTAACATTTGCCTCTTTGCGGATGATACTAAAATCTGCAATAGAGTAGACACTCAGGAAGGTGTAGATAACATGAGGAGGGATCCAGCTAAGCTTGAAGAATGGTCTAGCATTTGGCAGCTGAGATTTGATGTTAAAAAATGCATCATTAAACAAGGCCGTTAAAAGCGTTTCAGTGCTATAATAAGGGTGGAATCTGGACTGTTTATTATCTGTCACTAAGGGGTATGTTTACTAAACAGTGCTAATGTCGCAGCAGTGATGTTATCGTGTGATACGTAAAGTTCTTTTTACGTATCACGTGATAACATCTCCGGCAGCATTAAGGCACACAGAGGGTGGAGTAAGTCTCCCCAGAGGGCGGAGAGAAGGGGTCAATGGGCGGGGAGAGACTCCAGGTACACTAGCACTGTGAAATGAAGGGCAGAACATTACCGTGCTTGAAAACCTGGCGTTAGAGGTACAATTGCAGAAAAGAGAAGCCATCTCAGTCAGCAAAGTACAGCAAAGGCAGGGAAACCAAGAAAAGTGAACACAGACCAGAAATATTTGTTAAGCAATTCCGCTTTATCCTCAACAGCTTTTACATATTCCTTCTCTTCACCCTTGAGTCTGACAATACCACTTTTGCCCTTTTTCTTCTCACTAACATATCTGAAAAATGTCTTATCTCTCATTTTATTGCATTGACTATTTCCTCCTCTTTTTGAATCTTTGCTTTCCTGACTACTTTACCTGTCTTCCTCGCTCTGTGATCTCTTGCATTTTATGAAGGCCTCCCTCTTTTTATTCACTTTTTCAGATAATTCTTTCGAAAACCATAGTGGCCTCCTTTTCCTTTTACCTTTATTTACCATTTTAACAAAAAGGTTGGTAGCCCTTAAAATATCCCCTTTCAGTTTTGGTCCAGAACACTGCTATAAAACATCTACAAGGTGCCCAAAGGTTTGACAACATAACCCCTTTTCTCATCACTGAACATTAGCTCCTGATAGTTTTTCACATACAATTCAAACTTCTCATCTTAACATATTGGGCCCTTCACTCCAATAACCCTGCATTCCTGTCACAGTTCTTAATACCCCACAATCCTCAGCGCACTCTCCATTCTGCTTCTCAGCACCTGCTTGAGGTTCCCAGCTTTTGTCTTGTCCACTCTACTACTGCATGCTTTTCTTCCTTCCCGGGTGGTTGCCCCACCCTTTGGAACTCTCCCCTGTTCTCTTCTACCAACTTTCTCTTTCTTGTTTTAGGTCCCGATTGAGAGCTCATTTCTTTGTCCTTGCTTTTCCATCAGCAGCTTCCGCCTGTTGCCCTGTTTCTTTATGCCTGCTTTGATCATTCCTCACGAGGCTACCTTCAGAAAAAGCACCAGTTAGTGGAATGTCTTTGTCCTTCCCTTTCTCTCCCTCCCTTTCGTGCCTTCTGTTACAAGTCATTCACCACTCATTTGTAACCTAGGTCTCTCTTCCTCTCTACCCACGGTCTCGTCTTCACTTGCTGATTTCCCCTTGTTTATTTAATGTACTTTATCTCTTTTTCTTTTGTTTTTATTTTGTTAACCACCTAGATGCCTTCAGGGGCAGCCCAAGGGGGGTGCGGGGCCATGTGCGGAGACTCGGTGCAGGGCTTCATTTACATAAGTGACTCCATTTGCATAAATATTTGCATAATGTTATCATACACTAACTTTTAGTAAACATACCTGTTAATGAGTGTATGGATAAAGAAAGACTAAAATATTTCTACACTACTATAATCCAGTGCCAACCTCCAGGCACATTAGGAACTACTACAAACACTGCCCATTTAGAACCCATAGCAAACAACCGTATCGTAACAGTACTACCAGGACTCACAAAGCACCAGACCCTACCTATCAAAAGGCAACACTGCAAATATTAAACCAATACATTTCAGAGAATAACAATACATGACCTACTGGGGAAAGAGAACAAGTGGCAATGTCAAATAGGAATTACATAAACAGAATACCTCAGCTCAGTTACACATGCAGAACATAGACCATCACCAAACAAGGAATCACAATTTAGAAACAAGAAGACAATAATTAAACCGGGAACCCAAAAAGCCAAACTTGGAATGTACAACAACACTGTAGAAATAAAACTATAAATTAATTTCCTCTTGTACTAAACAAAGCGCAGACGTTAATGATGCACATTTCCCACAGTTGACATATTCCAGTTAATAAATTCAAAATGAAGAGATGTCTTTGTACATATTGTGCATATTTTTCCAGTTGCAATTGCTCCAGCCACTTTCTTCTGGTTTCTTTGTGTCTTCTGCTAACTCTCCATCGTCTGCTGTCCTTTTGTCCTTTCTTCTCTCTTCTAGTTTTTTCCATTCTCTCTTTACATCTCCTTTAACATACTAATCTTTCTCCTTTTGCTCTTTCCTCATTCCTATTTCATCCACTCAAATTTTACCCCTCCATCCTCAATCCCCACTTACTCTCCCAATACCCGGCCAATTGTAGAGTTTTCTTCCCTCCCACACAAAATATTTTTCCCCTCTCCATTTCACTCTCCCAGCCCCATCCCATTCTAATCCTCCCACAAAATCAGCTCCCTTCTAGTTCCAGTCCCACCCAGCATCCGCTCCCTTCTAGTCACCACATCAGCCCATTTCCAGTCCTAGCTCCCCATCAGCCCATTTCCAGTCCTATCCTAGCCCCACTATCAGCCCGTGTCCAGTCCTAGCTCTCCCATCCATTTCCAGTCCTATCCGAGTCCCTCCATCAGCTCATTTCCAATCCCAGCCCCCCATCAGCCCATTTCTAGTCCTTTCCTAGCCCCACCATCAGCCCATGTCAAATCCTAGTTCCCCTCCACTCAGCCCATTTCCAATCCAAGCCCCCTATGAGCCTACTTCCAGTTCTAGCCTCTCCATGAGTCCATTTCAATCCAAGCCCCCACCACAGACCATTTCCAAACTTAGCTCCCCAACACCCAATTTCCAGTCCTATCCTAGCCCCTCCATCAGCCCATTTCCTGTCCTAGCTCCCTCCCCTCACAGCCCATTTCCATTTCATGCACCCCTCCCCATCAGCTATTTGCAGTTCAAGCCCCCCTTCCACTCAGCCCATTTCCATTCCAAGGCCCCCTCCCCATCAGCTATTTGCAGTTCAAGCCCCCCTTCCCCTCAGCCCATTTCCATTCCAAGCCCCTGTCCCCATCAGCTATTTGCAGTTCAAGCCTCCCTTCAACTCAGACTATTCCCAGTCCTAGCAACCACTCAACCCATGTCACCGCCTCTCACTCCCAGAGGCCTTAGCGTGGGTAAGGTGAGCGGGGTGATGTTCTTCTTAAGACTATGAACCATTAATTTGAGGCTGGGCACAGCCTTCTGGGTATTGTAGTCCTTTAGCTCAATGAAGAAAATAGTTGTGCACAAAATGGTAAGGTATAAATGGGATTTATTCCCTTCCCAGGGTTGGAATTTTAACCTTGAAAATACAGCAACATAAAGTCCATACTTCTGGTACAACGAATCAAAAGAATAATCAACTTAGGCAATGCTTATCTTCAGCTTCTTTAAGGTAACAGAAAAATAAGGCACAGAAAACAGTTTAAACCTCCAAACATTCTTTGGACTGTTTTCTCTCTTATAGCAGTATTATAGCAATGCTAGCATAAAGATTGTATGCTGTCTGACATCGTGTACGTACAGTCCATGTAAAACTCTGTATCTGGAGCTTGGTAAAACTCACACTGCATCTCATTCACGTCGTCCTCAGCTTCCTGTGGGGTGAACTCTTTCCCCTGCTCAGTCACTTCCTCTGTGAAGGGTAAAGTGTTCCCATCCCCCAACAGCCTAGTGGAGCTTAAGTGTTTAGCATAAGAATCACGGTTGGCTCTTTCACACAGCTCCTGGTACGTACAAGGGTTTTGATCAAAATCTTCTGCTATGCTATTTGGAAGTATTTTCCTACCTTCCAGCAACTGCTCGTCCAGAGACCTCCCTTGGCTGTAATACGGCTCATGGTAAAACTTTTCCCTTTTGCTTTGCCTGGGCTTCCTCACAGGTAAAAACTCAGCTTCAGGGAAACAAGTTTTCCTTTCAGTATATTTGGTATTAGAAGGCTGAGACTGCCTTCTCAGGGGTTTAAAGTAATATTCCTTGCCTTCAGGAGAATGGAGTTCCTCAGTGCACTGACCAGCCGTGTACTGCTTTCCACAGCATGGAACTGCCTGATTCCTGGAGTCAGCGTGGCTCTCACAGCTCCCTTCTCCAGATGAGCTTTCCTGGATAAGATGGGGATTCCCTTCCCTTCTCTTGTCCTTCCACACTGTTCTCTCCTTCTTGAACAACTCCTTCCCTCTCTCCTGTTCTTCACCCTCCTGCTCTCTCCTAACTAGAGGATTTTTAAATGTGTTGCCTTTTCCGTTTGCTTGGGCTCCGCCCCTCATCAGCTGCTTCCCCTCTCCTAATGAGTCATGGGTTAGCTCTTGGCTCGGGCGTTCCCTAGCACTGTGTGACATCATTTGTTTGGGGTTTCTATGCCAACCCTCCTCCATTTTTTTCTCTGAAATGTTAAAAGTGTATTCATTCTGAGGTATATTCTCTGTCTCCCTGGGCTCTGATCCTTGTGCCTCATGACAGATCCCCCACCTTAAAATATTACGTGCTGCCGGACTTTTCGTCGGACAGCGCGTAATCCAGGTGTTGGATCTGTAACGCTACTCCACGTACGCCATACTGGCGGTGGCGGATCTCTCCTTCCAAGGTTTTAAAAGGTTCAGGTGATACACCTGCTGGCGACCTTTTGCATTCTCTACCTTATACGAGACTGGCCCTACCCTTTCCACAACCGTGCATGGGCCTTTCCAGTGGGCTTCAAACTTTGGGCCAGGGTCTGCCACTTGGATGATTACCTTATCACCTATTGTTAGTGTTCTGGGCTTCTTGCCCCTGTCATAATATTGGTTTTGCTTTTGTTTGCTGGCCTGTAAATTCTCCCTTGCGGCCTTCGCCGTCTTTTCTAACCGTTCCCTCAGACCTTTTAGGAATTGAGGTACTTCCACTTCTGAAGTGTCTGGTTCCACCCACTGTTCATGTAATATATCTAATATTCCCCTAGGGGACCTACCGAACATGAGCTCATAGGGTGATGCTTTTAAAGAGGTTTGTACGCGTTCTCTGCACGCGTATAACACGAACGGGAGCAGGGTATCCCAGTCCGCTATCTCCCCCTTTTTTAGGCCTCTCCTAAGCATTTGTTTGATGGTCTGATTTGTATGCTCCACCAAACCATTCGTCTGGGGGTGGTACGCTGAAGTTCGGATATGCTTTATACCGAAAGCTTCCCATAAGGTGGATAAATGTTTAGACAAAAAGTTGCTGCCCTGATCCGTGAGCACCTCCCTGGGAAATCCCACCGTACAAAATAGTTTTACGAGCTCCTGGGCTATAATTCTCGCAGAGGTGTTCCTTAGGGGAATAGCCCAGGGGAATCGGGTGGCGAAATCAACTATTACCAGTAGGTACTGGAAACCCCTGGGTGTTCGGGTCATAGGGCCTACCATGTCCATACCTATGCGACTCATAGGCACCGCTATAGTGGGGGTTGGTATTAAAGGTACGGCCTTTGGCCTTAAAGCTGTCACCCTTTGACATGGGGCACATGACTCACAGTACTGCCTAGTTTCTTTGAACACTCCTGGCCAATAGAAGCGACCTAATATTTGGTCCAGGGTGCCTTGGATGCCCTTATGGCTTCCTATAGGGTGGTCATGTGCGAGGCGCAGGACTGTAGCCTTAAACGCCGTCGGCACTACCAGCTGTTTCCTAACTGCTTTGGTATAGGGGTCCAAGCTTTCCCTATATAAAATTTCATTTTCTAGGAAGAACCTAGGCAACGTAGGCCTGGTTTCCCGGGCCCATTCGAAGGCTCTCTTGAGCGCTGGGTCAGCCCGCTGCTCAGCAGGGAAAGAAGGGAACTTATTTACTAGTTCGGCGGGTACCCATGGTAAGCTCGCTCCTGCCTCCAACTCGGACCTGCCTCGGGACCTAGACTGTCTCTCGTGGCATCTCTTAGCCTTGGCTTTTCTACCCTGCCTAACGGGTTCATGTACTAAATCATCATGTGCAGGGAGAATATTCGCTTCTTCCTCATCCGACCCCTCCTCTTGGGATACTAGCTCCTCCCTAAGCTGCTCCCTGTCCCCAGTTGATGTCTCTCCCATCCCTGAGGTTCCGGCTTGCGATCTAGTGGAGACTATGGTTTATGGTTTATGGTTTAGGCATTTGATATACCGCCCTTTACTTACGCATCAGAGCGGTTTATATGTATACTAACAGGTACTTTTTATTCCCTTGTCCCTGCAGGGCTCACAATCTAAGTGTACCTGAGGCAATGGAGGGTTAAGTGGCTTGCTTCAGTCAGTTGCTCCTGTGGCTTGCTCAGCAGCGCCTGCATAGCGTCCAACAGGGGCTTCTGTTGCTCCCTCATTAGGATAGCGTTCTGCTCCTGGAGGTGCTTCGCTAATTCCAGCTGCCTGTCCCACTGCTGTTGCATCCAATGCATAACTTCTCTGGCTTCCATCTCTCCTTATCAGCACCTGTAGCAAAAGAAGAAAAAGAAAAAAAAAATCAAGTGCGGCTCCCCTTTTCCTTTAAGCCCCACAGCGCCCCCTTTTCCTGCACAATCCTCCCACGCTTATGCCCAGGTGACGTTACCTGAGGCTTCGTGTAGAGGTCAGCTTTCAGGAAAGGTCACTGTGTCTTTCTTGCTTCACGAGCCGTCTGTTTTTCCAACTTGCTTCTCTATGGTCTTCTGGAGCCGTAGTTTTTCTGCTGCGTTTTTTCTCCAGGTCAAAATCCGAAAAACTACGCCAGATATGCTTCAGGGAAACAAGTTTTCCTTTCAGTATATTTGGTATTAGAAGGCTGAGACTGCCTTCTCATGTGTTTAAAGTAATATTCCTTTCCTTCAGGAGAATGGAGTTCCTCAGTGCACTGACCAGCCGTGTACTGCTTTCCACAGCATGGAACTGCCTGATTCCTGGAGTCAGCGTGGCTCTCACAGCTCCCTTCTCCAGAAGAGCTTTCCTGGATAAGATGAGGATTCCCTTCCCTTCTCTTGTCCTTCCACACTGTTCTCTCCTTCTTGAACAACTCCTTCCCTCTCTCCTGTTCTTCACCCTCCTGCTCTCTCCTAACTAGAGGATTTTTAAATGTGTTGCCTTTTCCGTTTGCTTGGGCTCCGCCCCTCATCAGCTGCTTCCCCTCTCCTAATGAGTAATGGGTTAGCTCTTGGCTCGGGCGTTCCCTAGCACTGTGTGACATCATTTGTTTGGGGTTTCTATGCCAACCCTCCTCCATTTTTTTCTCTGAAATGTCAAAAGTGTATTTATTCTGAGGTATATTCTCTGTCTCCCTGGGCTCTGATCCTTGTGCCTCATGACACCCATTACCAGTCCTAGCCCTCCCCATAGACCATTACCAGTCCTAAGCCCCCATCAGCACACTCCCAGTCATAACCCCATCACCCCATTTTTAGTTTAAGCCCCCCCCCCAATAGCCCATTACCATTCCTAACCCCACATCAGCCCATTTCCAGTCTTAGCCCCCCCTATAGCCCATTACCAGTCCTACCTCCATCACCCCATTTCCAGACTTAGCCCTCCCACAGTCCATTAACAGTCCTAACCCCTCCCATCAGCCCATAGCCCATTACCAGTCCTAACCCCATCAGCCCACCTCAAGTCCCAACCCCTCCCCATTAGCCCATTTCCAGTCCTAACCCCCCTCCCCCCCAACAGCCCAGGGAAATTTTAAAATTAAAAAAAAAAGCCGGCTGCTGCCGCCGCCGCCGCAGCAGCATTGAATGTCCCATGGGCCCCCCCCCCTGCCCGGCAGAGCCTTCCCTTCCTGCTTCAGTCTCTCTATGCACCGTTTTCAGAGCCGTGAAGGGAGAGTTTCTACTTCGCGGCTCTGTTAAGCCTGCCAGGGCTGATGGGAAATTTCCCATCAGCCTCGGTGGGCTTAACAGAGCCACGAAAGGGAAACTCCCCCTTCGCAGCTCTGAAAGCAGACGTGGGGAGGCAGGGAGGGAGGGTTCTGCCAGGCAGGGGGGGGGGGGGGGCCCACGGGACACTCAATGCTGCCGCGACGGCAGCAGACAGCTTCTCTTTTTTATTTTAAAATGTACTTTTAAAGCAGAATTTTCTTTGCGTGGGGCCCCCTGAAACACAGGGCCCTGGGCAAAAAACATTCTCGCTCAATGGACGGGCCGGCCCTGGATGCCTTGACTATAGGTGGTATATCAAATAAACCAAACTGTAACAGTAACTACATTATGAGCTTTTGCTTCCACGACAAAATTCTTTACATATTTTCTCTTTGTCTGTCTTATCAGTGCCTTGCATTTAACTTGCCAGAATTCATGTTTCCTGTTTTCATCATTTAACTCCTTTTTTTTTTCCATTTTCTGAAGGATTTTGTCTTAAATATAACAGCCTCTCTGACCTCACCTTTAAACCATGCTGGCAGTTTCTGACCTTCCTTCCACCTTTCTTAAAGCATGGAATAAGAACATAAGATATGCCAAACTTGGTCAAACCAAGGTCCATCAAGCCCAGTATCCTGTTTCCAACAGTGGCCAATCTAGGTCATACGTACCTAGCAGTTTCCCCAAAAGACACAGGTTCCACAATGCTTGTATTGGGTCAAGCATTGATATCCTGGGTCCCTTTTTAATAATAGTTTATGGACATTTCCTCCAGGAACTTGTCCAAATCTTTTTTAAACCCAGCTACTCTAACAGTCTTTATTACATCCTCCGGTAACAAATTTCAGAGTTGTTTACACGTTGAGTGAAAAAATATTTTCTCTTATTAGTTTTAAATAGTTTACCCTGTAGCTTCATTGCATGTCCCCTAGTCTTCCTATATTCTGATAACGTAAACAATTGACCTATGTTTACCTATTCCACTCCATTCATCAATTTATAGACTTCTATCATATCTCCCCTCAGCCGTCTCTTTTCCAGGTTAAAGAACCCTAACCTTTTTAGCCTTTCTTCAAAGGGGTATCCTTCCATCCCCTTTACCATTTTGGTGGCTCTTCTCTGAACCTTTTCTAATAACGCTATATCCTTTTTAAGATACGGCGACCAGAATTGCACACAATATTCAAGGTGTGGTCGCACCATGGAATGATACAGAGGCATTATAATATCCTTTGTTTTATTTTCCATTCCTTTCCTTATGATACCTAGCATTCTATTTGCTCTCTTGGCTGCCGCTGCACACTGGGCAGAGGTTTTTAACATGCTATCCACAATGATGCCTAAATTTTTTTCCTGGGTGGTGGTTCCTAATGTGGAACCTTGCATCGTGTAACCATAGTTTGGGTTGTTCTTCCCTAGGTGCATAACTTTGCACTTGTCCACATTACATTTCATCTGCCATTTTGATGCCCAGTCTTCCAATTTATCAAGATCCTCTTGCAATTTTCCACAATCCTCTTGGGTTTTAACAACTTTAAATAGTTTTGTGTCATCACCAAATTTGATAACCTCACTTTTCCAGGTCATTTATGAATATGTCAAAAAGCAGCGGACCCAGCACAGATCCCTGGGGTACATCACTATTCACTTTCTCCATTGGGAAAATTGGCTATTTAGCCCTACCCTCTGCTTTCTATCTTTTAACCAGTTTCTGATCCACAATAGTACACTGCCTCCTATCCCATGACTCTTTAATTTTGCCAAAAGTCTCTGATGAGGGGCCTTGTCAAAGGTTTTCTGAAAGTCCAAATACACTATATCAACCGACTCACCTTTGTCTACCTGTTTATTCACACCTTCAAAAAAACATAACAGATTAGTAAGACAAGATCTTCCTTGTCTAAAGCCATGTTGGCTGTCTCCCATTAAGCCATGACTGTCTACATGTTCAGCAATTTTGTTCTTTATGATGGTTTCTACCATTTTTCCCAGAACTGAAGTCAGGCTCACCAGTCTGTAGTTTCCCGGATCACCCCTGGGACCCTTTTTAAAAATTGGCATTACGTTTGCCATCCTCTGATCTTCAGGTATTACAGATGATTTTAATGATAGTTCACAGATTACTAATAGCAGGTCTGCAATCTAATATTTCAGTTCTTTCAACACCCTTGGATGTATATCATTCAGTCCAGGTGATTTGCTACTCTTCAGTTTATCAAATAGTTGTAATACATCTTCCTGATGTATTGATATTTCTTTCAATTCTTCTTCACCTTTAAATACCACTTCAGTCATGGGTAACATCCCTACATCTTCCTCAGTAAAGACCAAAGCAAAGAATTCATTCAGTCTCTCCGCTATCGCCTTGTCGCCTCTTAGTGCCCCTTTATCCCCTCTATCATCTAATGGACCAACTGACTCTCTCACAGGTTTTTTGCTGCGAATGTACTTGAAAAAGTCTTTATTATGCGTTTTTGCTTCCGCAACAAGCTTCTTCTCAAATTCTCCCTTTGCCTGCCATACCAATGCCTTGCATTTAACTTGCCAGTGCTTGTGCTGTTTCCAGTTTTCATCGTTTGGCTCTTTCTTCCATTTCCTGAAAGATGCTTTTTTGACAACAGCAGCCTCTCTGACCTCACCTTTAAACCATGTTGGCAGTTTTTTGGACTTCCTTCCACTTTTCTTAAAGCGTGGAATACAGCTGGGCTGGGCTTCCAAGACAGTATTTTTAAATTACGACAAGCCTGATGTAATCTCAACCTTTGCAGATGCTTCTTTTATTTTTTTCTTAGTGATTTTTCTCATTTTCTCACGGGAAGTTAATTGCTAACACAGTGGATTTCCTTGTTATCCTCCCTTTATTTATTAAATCAAATGTGATCATGTTATGCTCACTATTGCCAAGTGGCCCAAACACTGTTACCTCTCTCACTGGATCCTGTGTTTCACTAAGCATTAGGTTTAAAATAGCTTCCCCTCTTGTCAGTTCATAAAGCAGCTGCTTCATAAACCAGTCATTTATGTTATCTAGAAACTTTATCTACCTAGCATGGCCTGAAGTAATATTGACCCTATTAATACTGAATTGACATCTCCCATTATGTGTTGTAAACTTTGATAGCTTCCCTAATTTTCTTTAGCATTTCATCATCTGTCTGCTCATTCTGGCTAGGAGAATGGAAGTGCACCCTCACCGCAATTTTCTTCTCCTTTTTGCATGGAATCTCTATCCATAGAGCTTCTACAGTGTATATTGTGTCCTGCAAAACCTTTATTCTGTTGAACTTAATGCCCTCTTTAACTTATAGTGTCACCCATCTACTTATGTGTTCTACCCTATCATTGCAATATAGTTTATAGTCTGGTATCACAGTGTTCTGTTGATTATCCTCTTTCCACCAGGCCCTGAGATGCCAATTATACCTAACCTTTCATTCTATATATTCTAACTTTCTCATCTTCTTTTTTAGACTTTTAGAATTTGCATATAGGCATTTCAAATTTTGTGCTTTGTTCATATTAGCAGTCTGGCTATCAGATAACAGGGCAAATTGGACTCTTACAACTCTGCTTGGTTTGTACTTATGGGTTACTTTTTCCTTTATTGGAACCTCTTTATCAGGATGTCCTAACTTCCCTGTTTTACTAGTATCCTTCAAAGATACATTATTCTGAACCATGCGCTCTTGGGCATTATCTAGTTTAAAAGCCTCTCTATCTCCTTTTTAAGGTGAATGCCAGCAGCCTGGTTCCACCCTGGTTAAGGTGGAGCCTGTCCTTTCAGAAAACCTTCCCCTTCCCCAGAATGTTGCCCAGTTCCTAAGAAATCCAGAACCCTCTTCCTTGCATCATCTCATCAAAGCACTGAGAACTGGAAGTCTGTTTGCCTTTTGAGTCCTGTGGATGGAATGAGAAGTATCTCTGAGAATGCTGTTCTGGAAGCTCTGAAAAATGTGGCATTTTATGATTAATTCATCCAAAATCATTTTGACCTCTTACTACTGCTACTGCTGCTACTACTATTTATCATTTGTATAGCTCTACAATGCATATGCAGCACTGTACAGAGACAATACCTGTTCTTAAGAGCTTACAATCTAGTCAAGACAGACAACTCAACTGGGGACTAGAATATATCTAGGGGAATTGTAAGGAAACACATAGGAGGTGAACAGGAGACTAGGGGGATCAGGATCCAAAAGCAGTTAAAGAAGTGAGTTTTCAGCCTGGATTTGAACAGGGCCACAGATGGAGCCTGGCATAGGTAGTTTGTTCTACGCATAAGGAGCAGAAAGATAGAAAAATCAAAGTCTGTAGTTGGCAGTGGAGGAGAAGGGCACAGATAGAAGAGATCTGCCAGAAGAGTGGAGTTCCCGAGGAGGGGTGTAGGGAGAGATAAGAGAGGAAAGGTAGTGAGGATCAGCTGAATGAAGGCACTTATAAGTCAATAGTTGAATTTTGAACTGGCTACAGAAACTTGATACGGAGCCAATTAAGTGACTTGAGAAGAGGGGTGATATGTGCATAATAACACTGGTGGAAGATTAGCCATGCAGCTGAGTTTTGAACAGATTGAAGTGGAGAGAGATGATTCAGAGGAAGACCACCCTGAAGAGGAGGTTGCAATAGTCTAGATGGGAGGTGATTAGAAAATTATCAAGGGTATTTGTAGTGTGTTCAGAAAAGAAGGGACAAATTTTGCCAGTGCTATAGAGAAAGACTCATCCGGTTTTAGCTATCTGTTGGATATGTGTGGAGAAGGAGAAGAAGCGGTCAAAGATGACTCCAAAGTTGAAAGCTGAGGAAACAGGGAGGAGTAGTATTATCCACTGAAATAGAGAAAGCAGGAAGAGGGGAGGTGGACTTAGAGGGAAAGATAAAGTTCTCAATTTTGGCCATGTTCAATTTCAGATGGCGGTGAAACATCCAGGTACTAATATCAGAAAAGGAGGCTAAGATCAGGGCCTGGATTCCCAGAATGCTTTCAGGTGCAGACAGATCTGAGAGTCATCAACATAGTGATGGGACTGAAAACCATGGGAGGAGATGAGTGCACCAAGGGACTGAGTGTAGAAAGAGAGAAAAGGAGAGGTCCCAAGACAGAGACCTGGGATACACTGACTGAAAGAGGGATAACAGTAGAGGAGGATCCACCAGAACATACACTAAAAGTGTGGTGGGACCTGTTCAGCTTAGCAAAATTTCTAACTAAGGAACCTTCACCTACCCAACTCGATCCTATTTCCCCCCAGTCATACGCTGACTACCTCCAATCCAAAACTTCCATAACCAACACAGTTTCAGTTACCACTCCCTGCTACGCGCACACCTCACTTCCACCTATCACAATGTTCACAACTCCAACAGAGAAAAACATCCAAGATCTCATCGCCATCATCAACACCTCTACAGCTCCAAGTGACCCCTGCCCAGCATACTGGGTCAGAACTCTGCGAGTTGAACTTTGTCCAATTCTAATCAACATCATTGGACTTTCCTTTGCAACAGGCTCTTTCCCTGCATCCCTCAAACAAACATCAATAAGACCACTTCTGAAGAATAACAGACTTGACCCACTAAAGGCCGACTCCTACTGCCCAATCTCAAGTATACCTCTATTATCCAAGATAATAGAGAAGGTTGTCCAGCGGCAGATTCAACACCACATTGATGAGGTGTCACCTCTCGACCCCTGTCAACACGGATTCAGGGAGTCTCATGGCGTAGAAACCCTCCTCACCACCCTAACCAACACTTTGAATAGAGGATTGGACAAGGTTGAAAATGGCTTCGCTCTCATTTTCCTAGATATCTCCGCTGCCTTTGACTCCGTTAATCACAATCAACTTCTCACTCGTCTCCAGGAGAAGGGCATCTGTGGCCTCGCCTGGGAATGGTGTAGGTCTTATCTATCGGATCGTTGGCAGCATGTCAGAGTTGGTTCCACCACATCCGCACCTTTCCACCAACACCAAGGTGTTCCGCAGGGTTCCTCTTTATCCGCGCTGCTGTTCAATGTCTACATGAAGCCGATATGTGACATCATACGCTCCTTCAATATCTCTACTCTAATCTATGCAGATGACGTCCTGATGTTTACACCATTCAAAATCAAACAACCAGACTTCTCCAGCCTTATCAATTGTTTCAACTCCATCACTGACTGGCTATTATCTCAAAATCTCCGCATAAACTTCAAGAAGACGGAAGTTCTGTTCATATCAGGGAACAAAGATTTCTCACCTCCATCCTCCCTAAGAGTAAGAGATGCGGAACTCCCTAGTAAACCTTCCATTCGCTACCTAGGGATTAATCTGGATCAGCATTTCGACTTTAAGGAGCACATATGAAACACCACCAGATCTGTCTACAATAAAATTAGAACGCTAAGGCACCTCAGGTCCATGTTACCTCATAATGACTTCAGGACCATTTTCCAGGCCCTCATTCTACCACACTTTGATTACGCAAATGTTGCCCTGTATGGACTCCCCAAGAACACCCTTAATCCTCTGCAACTCGCTATGAATGCGGCTGCACGTCTTCTCTGTTGTTTAGCAAGATCAGACCATATCACCCCGATACTTAAGGAACTCCACTGGCTACCAATTCATTGCAGGTTAACATACAAAATCATTCTCATCATCTTCAAGATCATCAATAACCTAGCCCCCACGACACTCAGTGACCTTATCACCCTCACCCCGAAAAACAGAATCAGAAGGTCAGTAACCGACAACACCTTGATTATCCCCAAAGAGTCCATCAAGTGCACCCAGACGACCAGGAAAAGAACCTTCACCTTCTACGCCCCAAAATGCTGGAATGAACTTCCACCAGAAATTAGATCCATCAAAGACCTTATTCAGTTCCGTAAGGCAATCAAACACCACATTTTCCTACTTCACTTTGCTCAAGCATCCACCCCGCCTCTGCTCACCCACTCACCAATGTCCACAAACCTTACCCTGTCACAAGTATTTTGAGCTTGCCTTAGCCCTTCTTGCATATACAAACCTAATCTAATTGTATTTTGTACATATGTTTATAGTTACCCTGTTGCTCCAAGTTTAAACTCCTGTTACAATGTAAGCACAGAACAGTCTTCTGACTGTGCACCCTTGTTATATGTGAAACGCACTGATAACAAATAGTGCGGTATATAAAAGTTGTTAAATAAATAAATAAATAAATTGGAAGAAAACGAGGACAGGAGAGAGCCCCTAAATCCAAGCAAGGACAGGGTATCGAGGAGATGCTGTTGATCAACAGTGTCAAAAGCAGCAGAAAGGTCAAGAAGGATGAGGATCAAGTAAAGTCCCTTGGATTTGGTGAGGAACAAGTTGTTGGAGACTTCGGCAAGAGCCACCTCAATAGAATGTAGAGGGTGAAAGCCAGATTGCAGTGAATCTAGAAGGGAATGAGAGGAGAGAATGTCAAGACAGCAGCAGTGAATTGCACATTCAAGTAGTTTAGAAATAAAGGGGAGGAGAGAAATGGTCAATAATTAGAAGGTCAGGAAGGATCAAAGGATGGTTTCTTGAGGAGAAGTGTGACCACAGCATACTTGAAGGCTGCAGAAAGCGATAGGTTGAGGATTTGACAGATGGAAGAGAAAACAGTATGGTTTTATGGTTTTAGGCATTTGATATACCGCCCTTTACTTACGCATCAGAGCGGTTTACATGTATACTAACAGGTACTTTTTATTCCCTTGTCCCCACAGGGCTCACAATCTAAGTGTACCTGAGGCAGTAGAGGAGATAGAGTTTAGTAGATGTGTAGGAATGGGATTAGAGGGGCAGGTAGTAAGTTTAGAGGAGAAGAGAAGATGTGTGGTTTCTTCCTCAATGATATTAAAAAGGGAGGAAAGAGTGGCAGAGGTTGGGGGGAGGACTAGGGAGTGAAAGGTGGATAGGGATGACCCTGGGGGGAACTCAAGAGTAATCTTGTGGACTTTGTCATGGAAGTAGTCAGCTAATGTCCGGGCAGAAAGAGAAGGAGTTGGAAGTGGATGCACTTGAGGAAAGAGTTGAGAGTTATAAATAGATGGTGAGGGTCAGAGGCAAGAGAGTTAGTCAGATGGACATAGTGCTCTTGCTTGGCAAGTGCTATTGCAGACTGGAAAGGCACTTGCATGAATTTGAAATGTAGGAAGTCCGCAAGGGTGTGGGATTTGAGCCAAAATCACTCAGCTGTGTGGGCACAGGAACATAAGTGGGAGAAGAAAGAGCATCCAGATCAAAGGAGAGTACAGTGTTATAGCAAGATATGGTCTCATCAACAGACTTAGATGGCATAATGGAGGAAAAAGGTGATCAGACAGCAGTGGAGAGAGCTGATTGGTTGATAGCATGAAGATTCCTAAAGATTTTGGAAGAGATTGAGCGAGAATGAGGTGAGCATAATGAAGAGTGAAATTTAGCAGGTGATGGTCAGAGAAAAGAAGAAATGAGGTACAGAAATTTGAGGTCAAGCAGTTAGAGAAGAAGACAAGGTCAAGGCAGTGACCTAGCTGGTGAGCAGGGGCAGTAGAGCATAGCTGGAGATTTAAGGCATAAGGGTTATCAACATGAATGTTAAAATCCCCAAGAATAAGTGAGTTGGGAGATACATCCAGAAAGAGGGAAAGACACAAGTCAAAGGTAGAGGTGGACTTATCTGGGAATCGATAAATGACAGCAAGCACCTCTTTAGTGGAGTAAAGAGGTGGATGGCATGTACTTCAAGAGAAGGAAAGGAATGAGACTGAGGGAGGAGGAAGAGTTGTAATTGGCAGGAATATGAGAGTACATACAACAAAGCAAGGCATTTGGAAAAATTGGTAGCGCCCCTCCCCCCAATGACAGAGGGCAGTAGTCTTTGGGGAGAATCCAGGTCACAGTTAGAGCAAGAAAATGCAGAATATTAGTGATAAAGAGGTTGTGAATGAAGAAGAGCTTTATCGAGTTGGAGTGTATTTTCCACAAGATGCTTGAGAAAGGGAGAGAGGACGGGGAAAGGAGAGAGATAGGAATATGATTTGAGAAGTTGTGTGTGTATCTGCCCTGAAAGTGTGAAAAATTTCTAGGGGGGCCAGGGTTGGGATTGATATCACCAGATGACAGAAGGAGAAGGAGCAGGAAAGTGTGGGGTGGCACAACTATAATAAGAATGAGGTTCTTTCAGAGATAGAGGAGATGGCTGAATGAGAGGAAGAAAATGGTGAAGCTGAAGATCACATGACAGGATAGAAAAAGATGGCAGGAGAAGTGAGGATGGTAAGAGGAGATAAGGAGTGGGGCATGAGATCGTTGGAATGAGGGGAGACGATTAGGAAGTGTCAACAATAGGAAAAGAAAGTGATGTGAAGCCATCAAAATGAGATGGGAGTGGGGGGGGGGGGGAGAAGTTGGAGGAGATATATGATGGGTAGGCAAGAGAGAAGTCCTAAAGGACTAGCGTGCACCTGGGCGTAATACTGGTAATAAGAACAGGACAGCTATAGGATAAAACTAGCTTAGTGCTGGGTGGGTTGTGAGGTGGGTAGGACGGATAAAGTTGGTACAAGAGAAGGAAGGAACAGCCAGAAGAAGATGGCAGAAATGCTGAGCAGAATTACAAAAAGCAGCTAAGAAACACACTAACTAAAAATACATAAGTATAGCTGCAGACAAGCTGAACTTATGACAAGCACAGGTAACAAAACAGTCTGAGCAAACCAGATTATACGGCAAGGGCCTTCAATGAGATTGTTCTCAGCAGCAGAGCAGAAGACCAACAGGGAAGTCAGCACATGTACACAGAGAGGGAAAGGACGTAACATGCATCTGGGGGAGGGGCAAGTCCCCTCAAACCTACAGCACACACAGGTAAATTATGAACAGAAACAGGCAGATTCTGCACAAAAGAAAAATTCAAAAACATAAATAAAACAGGAAAGACCTTAGAGATGAAATAAAATAAAACTGAAACATAAGTAGAAAGGAACCAGGCACAGGGACAGTTTAAATTAGCAGGAAGGCAAGGAATAGGCAGCAGAAGATGGCATAAAAGCTGAACAGAATTACAAAAAGCATCTAATAAACACACTAACTAAAAATACATAAATATATCTTCAGACAAGCTGAACTTAAGACAAGCACAGGTAACAAAATAGTCTAAGCCAAATAGAGTACAGGGCAAAAGCTTGCAATGAGGTTGTTCTCAGCAGAGGACCAACAGGTTGACGAACAGGTTTGGTCCAAAAGCAGCTATTCTGTAGACATTCGGCACGGTCTCAAAAAGTTAATCACCAAGGCTCAAAATAAATATTTGGACACAGTCAGAGAAGCCACCACAGCCTCCACACTGAAATGTTCCATTTCATTCGGAGATATGGCAATAAACACTCATTACTCACACACATGTGCACTTTATTGCTTTCCAGAGTTCTCCCATTCAAGTGTATTAACCCCAGCTTACGCAGGACTATGTCCCGGTAGATCACCGTTGTAATGAGAAACAAATTGATTCTATAAGACTTGTTTAATCAGATAAACAAATTAGAAAAGATAACGACCTTGTTGTGGCATAGAATTTTTTTCTGTGAAAGACTATCTCCTGTCGAGCTTTCCTGAGGCCTTAGAGTACTTGCTTAGAGCTGTTTGCATCAAATCTCCCCGATGGATGAATTGTTCACTTCTGTATCACCACTTCATTTAATGGATTTTCATTGTCATGACCACTTGACTTGGAGTTAAAAGCATAGCAGTCACTGTTTGGCTTTTTAATGTGCAGGCTTTGCTTTGCTTCACATTCAGTATTGAACTTTGTGTCGTTGTATTAGGGTATATAGAATGTTACCCGCCCCTCTCCAAAGAAGTCTGCAGTTCAGAGTTCAGGGCTGGGAGGATGTGGCTCAGAGGCAGAGGTTAAGAGCCCAGTAGGCTGTAGGAGGGAGAGAGGCCCATGGAGTCAGGACATTCCAAGGCAAGCTGTACAAAGGAGTTCTGAGGTTGAAATTTTAACTGAGGCTGGAGGCGGGGCCGGGAGGGCCAGCTTGTGAAGGTTTAACAAGCTGGGACAGAAAAAATCTGATTTTGATTTTCCCTGAACCTCTGTATGTTCTGCATTTTGTTTGTGGAGGTTTAATAAGCTGGGACAGAATAAAAACTGCTTTTGGTTTTCCCTGAACTGCTGTCTGGCCTGTGTGTTATAGAAACCCCCTTCCCACCGCATACCATGCTTACCATAGTTACTTTATTGTGTCTAACCATGACAAGTGTAAATATTGTTTGTGCCAATAAAAGGTGCAGTTTTGTCACTGCATTCTGTACTTGTGCCATTGTATTGGGATTGGACACATAAGAACATAAGAACATAAGATATGCCATACTGGGTCAGACCAAGGTCCATCAAGCCCAGTATTCTGTTTCCAACAGTGGCCAATCTAGGTCATACGTACCTAGCATAGGTGTTTATATTCCTCCTTGGCCAAACCAATAATTTCTATTATCTCTGTGGATTAAACCATGAGTCTCCATTAAGCTGTGTAGAGAAAAGTCTGTGGCTCAGACCTGTTATATGCAAGCACATCATACCACACTACAGGTCAGTATTATTCTGCAGAAATGAGATCTCAGTGGATCCTGAGTGGGGAGATAGAAAGTTGAGACCTTTTGACTCATTCCCATTACTTTCATCTACCCATCTAGATCTACCTTTCTATGAAAGCCAGCCCATGACAAGTATTCTGCATCTGTATTATCATGGAAAAGTATCCCCGACATGTGCACTGAGGGCATGTATAGTTAAAGATTTTAGAGCATTGAGGAGTATATACCCACCAACCATCTTTGGCCATGTCTGTTCTCACTCTCTTTCAATAGGCAGAAGAGAGCAGATATGAGTCATGGCATGACCATGGCATACATTAAACCTCTTGCAGTAGAGGAAAAATGTTCTCTTCTGCCTATTGAAAGAGAGTGAGAACAGGCATGGCCAAAGATGGTTGGTGGGTATATACTCCTCAATGCTCTAAAATCTTAAAAATTATCTTAAAAATATGATCAGTGCTATATTCATGCAGTCTACTATACCCCTCATGGTGGTTATCCAGCAAAGTTCAAGATTCTGCCATTTTTGCTCTGATCTTAACCTTTGTCATCAGAGCTTGTAATAATCATATGGAGAACGTGCACTTTCCATTCCATTACCTAGTCCATCAAGAAAAGGGGGAAAGAATTTACAGTCATTAAACCCTAATAATCAAGTGGACCAGCAACCATTTCAACCTGTAACTTATGATCAGGAACCATTGGTGATGAAAGAAGTCGAAGCAGCAGTGAAAGCATTGTCAAAAAACAAAGCACTGGGCATTGATGGCATCCCCATTGACGTTTTACAGCAATTGGATTTGACTGCTACCATACTTACAAGGCTCTGCCAGGAAGTTTGAAAGACAAAACAATGGCCAACTGACTGGAAAAGATCTGTGTTTATACCAATACTGAAGAAAGGTAATCTGACTGATTGAGGAAATTATTGCACAATTGCTCTGATCCCACATGCCAGCAAGATTCTACTCAAGATCATTCAGCAGAGACTACAGCCATACCTGGAACAAAGACTGCCTGAACAGCAAGCAGGGTTCAGGAAAAGGTGAGGAATGACAGACATCATCACAGATGTGAGATGGATCCTTGAAAAGATGAAAGAATATGAAGAGGTTATCTATATGTGGTTTATTGACTATAGCAAAGCTTTTGATTGTGTAAACCATGAGAAACTCTTGGTTACATTAAGAAGCATGGGTATACCAGAACACCTGATAGTTCTCTTGCACATCCTTTATATTGATCAAGAGGCAACAGTTTGAATGGAACAAGGAGAAACAAAATGGTTCAAAATCAGTAAAGGTGTATGACAAGGCTGCATACTTTTCCCCTACCTGTTTAATTTATTTGCAGAACAAATAGAGAAGCAGGACTTTATAAAGACAAGTGAAGTGTGACGATTGGTGGAAGACTCAACAACCTTTGCTGTGCAGATGATGCCACAATACTGACTAAAAGTGAAGATGATCTGAAACAATTTCTTCTCAAGATCAAGGAACATAGTCTTAAAATGGCCCTGCACCTTAAAGTAAAGAAGACAAAGATCCTGACAACTGGTAAATTCACTGGGCCCAATATTCAAAGGGCAGTTGAATGGTTACAGCCCTGTAAACTGTGTAACTGCTGCTGAGAGGGATACTGAACGGCACTAACACGGTTAGTGTCACTGAATATATGCCATTTTCTCTCTTACATGCCCCGATGCTAACCGCTTGGGGGCATTCCGGGGATGAGAGGAGGTAGCGACAAGTGATAACAGGACAGCAGCAATATTGCATGCTGCCTGGTTAGAGATCGGTTCTGAAAAAATAGGTGAGGAAAACCCTCGCCTATCTTTAAGACATAGGAGCTAACCGGGCAGCATGCAATATCACTGCTGCCTGGTTAGTTAATGCAGATTCCAGCATATGCGGCAAACCCTGAATATTCAATGTCGGGGCAGCATATGACTCTGACATTAAATATCAGGGGTTAGGAGTCAATGTAAGGACAGATGGGAGTTGATGGTCTGGCCATATCAGTGGGCACCCTATGTGGCAGCCAGCAAAGCAGACGAGCATGTAGGAGGCAGCTGTAACAATACACAAGGTGATGCCAATGTAAAGTGCTACAATGTCAGTGTGTGGCATAGGATGGGGAAGACATGTCCCCCATTGGAGGCAGAAGCAGCAGGATGTTTGCAGTGACAGGAGGACAGAGTAGTAGTGGCAACGTGCATATCAAGCACAGGAGAGGCGAACACGAAGAGCCGTAATGCAGAAAATGGTACCAGTGTAGGTCATGGAGCATCAGCCTGCACAAGAAGACAGGACTGTGCACAGCCGACAGAGGTAGATAGATGGGCTGAAGGACAGATGGCAGCTGAGGAGATGGTGGTATGGGCTGGCAGCACTGATGTACACAGCCCTGTTACAGGCATGAAAATGATCTGAGTAGCACAGTCACAAAAAGAACAGATAGAAATCAAACCCCTGCCCCCTGTGTATGGAGACCTTGCACAAACCAGTAGGCTACATCTCTACCCCTCTCTGTACAGCAATGACTGGATACAAAGAGACTGCAGGTCACCACCTAAAATGTCTGCTGTGTGTTCTGGCTTAGGATAGCCCCACCAGTATTCATGATGCAGTGCTCATGCAGAACAGTGGTCTACAGCTGATCACCACATAGAGAATGTACTTATTCATCACCTCAGCTCAGTAAGATGCACTGTCAATGTGTAATACAAGCACAGAGCAGCTACAAACCTAAGCAGTTTCTGCGGTCACCCTGAGAGTCCCCAGGTCCCCAGTTCCTGCAGTGCAAGAGATGGTCTCTGCCACCTGTGCTGCAGATCCCCATCACCACCAGTGTGTGGCAGGAATTATCTGCAGTGTAATATGCTTCTGTCCTGCAGTGTAATATGCTTCTGTCCTGCAGAATGCGCCAGTCACATCTGGTTCTGGACCTGTTAGACAGGGACCCATCTAGAACAGTGCATGTTAATACTCAGTGTTAAAATGCTGATACCTGGGGGCATCTAGACTTGCACGGGGCTGTTGCTAGGAACCCGCTGGCCCTACCAGTACCACTGGGAGTAGGCCTGAAGCACCTCAGGTCCCAACTACCTAGGTCTATCATTCACCTACAACAAGCACAGTCAGACTGTACCTGCTGCCCATCACTGGGTTTCCCAGCAATGAACATACCAACTGCAGACAGTCAAATGGTCAGTACACACAGGCTTGGGATATACAGCACAAACACACAGCAGTTGGTTCAGTGATCAGGACAGGAGGTGTACCCACATAAATAGAACCAGACATTATACAGCACTGTGCAGGTACATAGCTGTGCCATGGTCACTGCTCGGTCAGAGTGAGAGTGCCCTGCCAGTATGACATGCTGTGGCCACCCAGGCCATGCACGTGGTGGATGGGCACTATGACATCTCAGCCATTCACCCTACCTCCAATGAGGATCCATCCTGGCCAATCTGCCCTATTTCAGCCCATACTCACATTACTTTGCTTCTCATCATGCATCAGCGTAGGCACTGCGAGGCTCAGTGAGGTATAGAAAGCCATGACTAAATTGACAGACAAACACTTACACATGTACTCATAATGATACACTGTGCAAAAATGGGGATGGTTGGCACTCCTGCCTGCCACCATGGTCCCAATATCAGCTTGAGCATTGTTAATGTGTGCTGCTTGTGCAGGAGCTAGTTGCATACTCTGATGTTAACAACTGCTCAGTGTGTCAGTGCTATCAGCCTGACTCTCCATGCAGCTGTGGATAGTGAAGCCTGTCTGTGTGACTGATGGGTGTTTTTGCCCTTGCTGTCCAAATCATTGGTGCACATGTTGGTGCTGTACCTGCACTGTGGGCTAACGTTCAGCCTCAGGGACATACAATGCATAACCCACAGACAGAACCCAAACCTGTGGCCCTCCACTCATATATACACCAACTGTGTTCATTGAGCCACAGGGCTGTCATATGGCCACAACCCTCCCTGGGGCTGACATACTTTGCATCATGCAGTCCTTGGCACATGTTGCAATGCGTACTGTGCACAGGACCAGTGCATGACATTTGGTATGCTGCAGGCAGGTGCCATTGGCCCCTCCACCAATACCCCCCCACACTATGCTGACATGTCTGTGTGCTGTCCATGTTGGTGGCGTGTAGTCCCAGCCCATCCAATATGCGGGTTGGCAGGTGCCTAGGGTGCACAGTCCAGATTTGCGGGGGGGGGGGGTGTGAAGAGGCATACATGGATGGCCACAGAGCCCCCTCCCCATCCATCTGCCTTTGCAGGGACTCCATCACCACCTGCCAATGATACGTCTCGGGGGAGGATGACAGCCACTGGTAGTCCCCTGGGTGCCTACAGCTTTTGGCACTATAAGCCTCTTCCCCCGCAGCTGGGTTCTGTGGCAGCGGGAGGGGGGGAGCCTGGATCTTTGCCTGGGGTGCCAGGACCCTTGGACTGCCCCTGTGGCACATTGCCTTTCTGCAGCAGTAGCAGGATGGTGTGCTGCCACTGTCACTGTGGGATCATGACGAACATCACAGATGGTACTGCAGATGTCAGAATACCCCTTTGTGGAGAGGCTAAAAAAGTTGGGGGCTCATCAATCTGGGGAAGAGATGGCTGAGGAGAGATATGATAGAGGTCTATATTGACCAAAATAGAACAGGTAAACATAGGTTACTTTTTCATGCCATCAGACTGTGGACAGACTAAGGGACCTGCAATGCGACTACAGTGCAATCCATTACCGGAGGATGTGGTAAAAGCTGTCAGTGTAGATGGGTTTAAAAAATGTTTGGATGGGCTCCTGGGTAAAGGTCCATAAACCATTGCTAAAGAGGACCCGGGCTATGCACTGCTTGCCCCATTACAGTTATTGAGGATCCTGTATGTCTTTTGGGGAAACTGCTAGGTACATGTGATTTAGATTGTGCACTGTTGGACACAAGATACTGGGCATGATGGATCTTGGTCTGACACAGTTTGGCATATTTTATAGTCTTATGTTCCTATATGCCATCAAGGCAACTGCCTGTTCCCCCCTGTGCACCAGCAGCCCCCACTGCATGACCCATGTGCCACCTCCTTTTCCCCCATTTGCATCATCAATATAGTGTCCTTTCATACTTGGGCACTATGCTGTTGTTGCTAATGGAGCACTACTAGCACTCTCTTGGCTCCCCTGTCTGTGCATCACATTGCAGATGTTTAAATAGGCTCTCTCTCCTCACAAAACACCCTTTCCGTGAGGTTTTGAGTTGCATTAGGGTTCCTGCCATTAAGGTGCCTGAGTTAAGGGAGCAAGCCTTGTTCCCGCCCACTCCCCACCCATTGACCTCATCTCTCTGCCCGTGCACGCCTTCTCTCCAACCAAAGGGCACTTTACGCTGCTGGTATTGTTAGTGCATGCTAAAGTGGCTTTTTGGGCATGCTAAGGGCGCAAGTGCACCGTTAGCATGCACCAGTTGCACACCTGCTCCTTTACTGCAGTTTAGTAAACATATCCCTTAATCTTCAGACTCATCTTCTTTTTCTTTTCCACAGCTCTGTGGACCCCTTTTTCTTTCTATTGATTTTACCATTGTCCAGTCACAATCCTCATGTGTCTGAATAATACAACTCTAAAGAGGTCATTCTGACTAAAACCCATGTTTTCATCTGTGAAATTATGGAGGTAAACATATAAAATTCTGGAAGCGTTGCTAATTTTAAAAGTTTTAATAAAGCTACATTCTACCTTTCCAGACTGAGTGGTCTACAAACGAGCACATTGCCTAATACAGTCATTAGCTTGCATTAAATGCACTAACATGCTGTAGTATACAGACCTGGTGTTCCTTTTAAATACTTAGTGGTGTCATCACTAATATATGAAAGTGGACATTGTATAATTCTTATTTTAAAATATTCTCCTAAAAGTCCTAAAAGAGAAGGCAAAGAAGATTGCCTTCTGTTGACAGCCGTCTTTGATGAGAATATGGGAATCTTGACAGGGTAGTAAGACACCTGTTAATGGTACAGTGCAGGGACTTTGTGTGCATGGCAGTTCTAATAATAGGGTCCAATTTTTGTGATCTAGATAAAAGCATATTAAAACTAAAAGTTCTAAAAATCTATCAGGCCAATATACAAAGCATGTTATAAGTTTAATAACATATATCTTGCCTATCTATGGGGTATGTTTACTAAACCGTCCTAATGTTACCGGCGCTAGTTGCAGCGATAATGTGAAGAATGCCATATAAGGAGTGGGCGTTCCAGTCCTAAGGTAGCAAGAATATGTATCGTGCGATAGTGGGTGCCGTGGCAAGTTAACACGTGTTAACCCTAAGTACATGCCAGCGCAGTGTTAGAAGCTATAACAATGTAGCCCACTGGTTACTGCAATGACTGTGGAGGCAGAGGTCATGGGTTTGATCCTGCAGTGATGTAATCTAACAAAGCTGTCTGAGGCATTTTCTTTTAATTTAAATCTGTGCTGCCAGCAAAAACACCCTCACAGTGCCGTAACCTAAGGTGCTTCATAAGGTGCCACAAAGGTCACATTATAAAGTGCCCTATCTGCCAAGGCACCCTATAATGTGCCCTATAGGGCACCTTACAGGGCGCCTATGAGGCACCTTAGGCTAAACACTGTGAGGGTGTTTCTGCTGGCAGCACTGATTTAAATTAAAAGAAAACACCTCAGACAGCCTTTTCAGATTACACCACTGCAGGATAGAAACCATGACCTCTGTCTCCACAGTCAATGAAGTAACCAGTAGGCTATATCTCTATAGCTACTACCAGGCTACTGACTGGCTATAGAAAGACTACAGGTCACCACACAAACTGTCTGCTGTGGTTACCAGGATAGGGTAAACCCACCTGTACACATGATGCACTGCACATGCAGATCAGCAGTCTACAGCTGATCACATAATGGGGTATGCACCCCCAGAGCACCTCAGCCTGGTAGGGAGAACTGACCGTGTGTGTTACTGGCACAGAGTAGCTACAGACCGTGACATTGTGCGGTTCCTGTGCTTACCCTGAGGGTGAGGTGGGGCACCCAGCACCAGGTCCGCAGCACCTGGCTTGGCTGAGATAGGCTATGCTGCAGGTCCCCATCAGTGCCAGTGTGTGATAGATAGTCCTTGCAGACACACCTAGGATACACCTGTGTCCATCTGTATTTCCCAATCACATCTAGCTCTTGTGGACTATGATACACCCAGAATAGTGCACATCCTGTGTGGGTGCCATGGTCACATGTTATAGGTGAAGGGTGGTGTTTGGACCCAAAAGCAGATTATGTAGCATCACCCAACCTGCCCTCTGTGGCTCAGGGTGAGGGGGACAGGACCTCTCACCAACAGATCCACATTGTACATCTCTGCAACGGTGATAGCAGAGAGTACCATCAACCCCAGTCCTGCTGGGGAACAGGCACCCTACAGGGCAGTCGATGCAGGTCTGTACACATCACATAAGGCAATGGCAGACAGGCAGAATGCTGGAGAAGCTCAGCTGCCCTCACCACTATCTGACATTCACCAGCAGAGATCACAATCAGGCTCCACCCTGCAAGGTATTCCAGTCATACACATGTTAACTGCAGACAGTCTGCTAGCTAGTACATAGTGCATGGAGGAACTGTGTGCACCCAAAAATGGGATGTGAGCACATACACCAAGCAGGTATGTCAGTGATTGGGCCCCAGAAAAGAGAACCCACAAATATCACTTGAGAGAAAATGCTGCATAGCACTATAGGGGAACCTAGCCATGTCGTGGTCACTTCTCAGTCAGGGTGAAAGTGGCTACACTGTCCGTGCAGGTGGTGGTTGGGCACTACAATGTCCCAGCCATTGCCCCATACCCTGTGCAGATGTGTCCAGGCCATACCCACAATACCTTGCTCCTCATTATGCACATTGGCAGGCTAACACTGGAAAGGCAGCCACAACACACTGGATAGACAGACACACACTCCCACACCTATGCCAGCATTGTGCAGATATAGAGGTTTGTGGCAGCTCTGGCCGCCACACCAATCCTGGGCACAGTGCAGGCATTGCTATGGTACACAAAACTGTTGGGGTCACTCCCCGGGGTGGTAAACACTGTCAGAATCAATAACTGAAACACACTCCACAGATATCAGAAAGGTTACTATGATGAATCTCTATCAACAAATTGTGTTTAACTTAGGATTTGTTATCTGACATTAATCATAGCAACCTTTTGATATATGTGGAACGTGTTCCCAAGTTTAGGACGGCATTGCTAAGGTATGCAGGCGCCAGTATTGGGAGATGCTGCTCCGCGCAGGGCCCGACAGCCTGACTCTCCATGAGGCGTTGGATAGTGAAGCCTGTGGGTGTGGGTGTTTGTAACCCTGTTGGCCTCTGCTCTAGTGCTGAGTTTCCCAACTCCGGTCCTGGTGGGCCAAACATTGTTCAGGTTTCTATGCAGTCCCTAATGAATATGCATGAGATACATTTGCATACAATGGGGGTGCTGCATACAAATACAGCACAGGCATATTTATTAGGGAGGGCATGAAACCTGTATGGTGATTGGCCTCCAGGACTGCAGTTGGGAAACTCTGCTCTAGGGAGTGCACATTTTTATGGTGTCTGTGCTCTGTACGGTAAAATATAGGCATTTCAGGCATGTTTATTTTATCTGCAGTATAGGTTCTGTCTTTATTACCACAGTTTAGTACTGGGTAAAACATGGGGACAGGGTTGGCAGTAGCCACAGCTGGGACTTGAACTTGTGACCTTCTGTTCCTGAACACACTGGCTGCGTGTACTGCACAAAACTACTGCCACAGAGGCAGATCATTCCCTGGGGATACCATGACTGTTCATCAGACAGACCTTGTCTGTTACAGTGCACGTCACCCACCTAAACGAGGCTTGGCCGTGGTCTGCTGTGGGCAGATGCCACTGCCCCCTCTGCCACCAGCACCCCTCCGCCACCATGTTGACATGCCCTTATGCCGGTGGTGCTGGTGGTGCGCAGCTGCCTATGGTGTGGGTTCTCAGGTAGGGGTGCCTACATGGACATGCGCGCTTCCCCCTGGCACCGCCTGCCAGTGTTATGTGCCCTTGGGGGAACCTGCTGGGTAATATCCCCTGTGACACAATGGGACACACATTCGTGCCCATGTTGGACCCTCATCAGTTGCTGTCTTGTTGCTTTACAGTTTTGGCATTCCTATGTGCCACCTAGGCATCTGCCTATTCCACACTGTGCCCCAGCTGAACCACAGCATGTGCCGCCTGCAGCCCCCTGTATCCCATTTACAGCATCATTACAGTTGCCCTTTCCTATGTGCCCACTCTGCTGTTGCTGCACATGTGCACGCCATAACAAACCTGCCCAATATAAATGACAAAAACCCTGATCACCGCTATTTCAATGTGGGATCATTCATTTTGTAAGGGGACAGAGCATAGGCCCTTCAAACATGATATCTTTCTTTTTACGCTTTGTCAGTAGTGTTGCTTTATGTTTATCATTAATATCACTATTGGCCAGCTTGGTTATTGGGATTTCAAATGTGGTTCTGGTCATTTTCTATGTTTATTTGCCTTTTTGGTTCCTGCACATGTATCACTACTATCACTTTCTGGGTTTCCCTGCCTTTGCTGTACATTGCTGACTGAATTGGTTTCTCTCTCCTGCAAATGTGCCTCTAGCACGAGGTTTTCACTGACGCTTATTTTCAGACCTTCATTTCACGGCGTTAGTGTGCATTGAGCCTCTCCCCGCCCACTCTCCACACATTGACCCCTATCTCCGCCCTCTGGGGAGCCTTACTCCACCCGTCAGACCTGGCTTTCACGGTGTTAGTGTGCCTTAATACTGCTGCCGATGTTGTCGCGTGATACGTGATGTTATCACGTGATAACGGCGCTGCTACATTAAGACGGTTTAATAAACATACCCCTATATATTTTCCAAAAATATATGGATAATATTGAGCCATTTATTTATTTATTTTATTTAACAGTTTTTTATATACCTCCTTTGATCCAAGGCAGTTTACATTGAACAACAGTGCATTCTCACGAGACTCTTTTCAGAGAATAAGGGATAAATAAGTTGGAATTTAATATGAGGGTTATAACTGAGTCAACGGTGGGTGGGTGGTTATGGTATATACATTTAGGTAATGTTATTAGGACCAAAGTGTTCTATGAAGAAGTGTGCTTTTAATAGTTTCTTTATATCTTTGGTAGATTGAACAGATTTGATGATTTCTGGTAAGAAGTTCCAAATCATTGGGGCACTCGTATATCGAAAAGGCTGTGTTGCTTGTCTGCTGCGTACATTTGATCTTGAAAAGAGGAATGGTCAGAAGATTCTTAGTTGCTGATCTTCTGGGTCTTGTTGTGGATGCTCTCAAGATTTGATCCTCAAGACAGGGAGCTGAGAGATTGTGAACATTTTTTTAGGTGGTAGTTATGGTTTTGTGTTTAATCCGTTGGTCAATTGGGAACCAGTGCAGACTTCTAAAAATTGGAGTTATGTGTTGACTACTTCATGCTCTTGTTAGGATTCTAGCAGCAGTGCTTTTCACTAGTTGGAGTGGATATAATACTTGTTTTGACAGCCCTTGATAGAGAATGTTGCCATAGTCAAGATGGGGTGTAATGATGGCCTGGAAAACTGATCTGAAATCATTGTCTTGTAGAAGAGGGCAAAGATGTTTCAGGTATTTAAGTTTCCAGTATGCTGTATTTGCTGCATTCTTGATGTGCAAAAGCATGCTGAGGTTGCTGTTGATGGTTATACCAAGGTAGTTGACTTCCTTTTTTATGTTAATTTCAGTGTTATGTACTGTGAGTTTAGCTGGAGGATTGAAATATTTGTCTCTGAAGATTAGTAATGCTTCAGTCTTGTTTTTATTCACTGCAAGATTTAGTTCATCAAGAAGGTTAGGTTAGTGACAGCAGTGAAAACGTCTGATATGATTGTGAAGTCCAGACTGAGTGTGTTGAATGGCATATAGAGAGGTGAAAGTGCATGTTCTGTTTACTTAGCAGATTACATATACACTGTATGTAGATGTTAAATAGCAAGCCAGACAGGGCCAAACCTTGTGGAATGCCTTACCTTAGGTTAAATGGTTTGGAATTGTGAAAACTGATCTTTACTTGCATAGTTCTGTCTGAGAGATAGGATATGAACCAATTTCATGTGCTGTTGATCAGGCTGGAGTCTCAATGGAGATGATGGTGAAAGGATGAGGGTTTTGGATTTGTTAGGAACTGGGGAACATTCTGGGGAAAGGAGGGGTTCTTTCGAAGGGATGGGCTTCACCTTAACCGGAATGGAACTAGGCTGCTGGCATTAACCTTTAAAAAGCAGATAGAGCAGCTTTTAAACTAGATAATAGGGGAGAGATGAGAGTCACCCAAGAGCACATGGTTTAGAACAATGTATCCTTGAAGAATACTACCAAAAAAATGAAGTTAGGGCATATCAGCAGAGAGGTTCCAATAAAGACACAAGTAGCCCAAATGCCCTTGAGTATGGAGCAGACAGAGCTTAGAGATTCCAAATTACTTCTGCCTACTGATAGCCAGATTAATATGAATAAAATACAGCCTCTAATATGCTTGTATTCAAATGCAAGAAGTCTAAAAAATAAGATGGGAGAGTTAGAATATATAGCACTAAATGAGAGGTTAGATATGATTGGTTATCTCAGAGACATGGTGGAAGGAGGACAACCAGTGGGACACTGTGATACCTGGGTACAAACTATATTGTAATGATAGAGAGGGATCAAATTGGTGGAGGGGGTCTATGTTAGAGAGGGAATTGAATCAAAAAGTATTAAAGTTTTGCAGGAAATAACATTTGCTGTAGAATCTCTATGGATTGAAATTCCATATAAAAAGGGGAAGGCGATGGCAGTGGGGATGCATTATGGACCGCCACTTGGCAATAGTGATCATAGCACGGTCGCGTTTGATTTGATTAATGGAGAAGGGATGCTAAGGAAATCCACAGGACTACCTTTTAACTTTCAAAAGGGAGACTATGATAAAATGAGGAAATAGTTAAGAAAAAATAAAAAGGAGCAGTTGCAAAGGTTAAAGACTTACATCAAGCTTGGGTGTTATTTAACAATGCTATCTTGGAAGCCCAGATCAACTATATTCCACACTTTAAAAAAAGTGGAAGGAAGTCCAAAAATCTGCCAGCATGGTTTAAAGGTGAGGTCAGAGAGGATGTTGTTGCCAAAAAAGCATCTTTCAGGAAATGGAAAAAGAGCCAAATAACGAAAACTGGAAACAGCACAAGCACTGGTAAGTTAAATACAAGACGTTGATAAGGCAGGCAAAGAGAGAATTTGAGAAGAAGCTTGCTGAGGAAGCAAAAATGCATAATAAAGACTTTATCAAGTACATTCATAGCAAAACACCTGTGCGAGAGTCAGTTGGACCATTAGATGATAGAGGGGTAAAAGGGGCACTAAGAGGGGACAAGGCCATAGCAGAGAGACTGAATGAATTATTTGCTTTGGTATTTACTGAGGAAGATGTAGGGATGTCACCCATGACTGAAGTGGTATTTAAAGATGATACTGTGGAAGAATTGAAAGAAATATCAATACACCGGGATGATGTATTACAACTATTTGATAGACTGAAGAGTAGAAAATCACCTCAACTGGATGGTATACATCCAAGGGTGTTGAAAGAACTGAAATATGATATTGAAGACCTGCTATTAGTAATCTGTGAACTATCATTAAAATCATCTGTAATACCTCAAGATTAGAGGATGGCCAATGTAAAGCCAATTTTTAAAAAGGGTTCCAGGGGTGATCCGGGAAACTACAGACCTGTGAGCCTGACATCGGTACCGGGAAAAATGGTAGAAACCATCATAAAGAACAAAATTACTGAACATGTATAGTCATGGCTTAATGGGAGACAGCCAACATGGCTTTAGACAAGGAAGATCTTGTCTTACTTAAATGTTATGGGTTTTTTTGAAGGTATGAATAAAGTTAGACAAAGGTGAATTGGTTGATATAGTGTATTTGGACTTTCAGAAAGCCTTTGATAAGGTCCCTCTTCAGAGACCTTTGGCAAAATTAAAAAGTCAAGGGATAAGAGGCAGTGTACTATTGTGGATCAGGAACTGGTTAAAAGATAGAAAGCAGAGGTTAGGGCTAAATGGCCAATTTTCCCAAAGGAGAAAGGTGAATAGTGCAGTACCCCAGGGATTGGTGCTGGGTCCTCTGCTTTTTAACATATGTTAAAAAGCAGAGGACCCAGCACCCATCTGGAAATGGGGTACTGGAAATGGGAATAATGAGTGAGGTTATCAAATTTTCAGATGACACATAACTATTTATAGTTGTTAATACCCATGAGGATTGTGGGAAATTGCAAGAGGATCTTGATAAATTGGAAGACTGGGCATCCAAATGGCAGATGAAATTTAATGTGGACAATTGAAAAGTTATACACCTATGAAAGAACAACCCAAACTATGGTTACATGATGCAAGGTTCCACATTAGTAATCACCACCCAGAAAAAAGATTTAGGTGTCATTGTGGATAACATGTTAAAATCCTCCGCCCAGTGTGCAGGGACGGCCAAGAGAGCAAATAGAATCCTAGGTATCATAAACTGTGCTGATCATGAATAGTGAGGTATAAAACCAAATAAATAAATAAGTAAATGAAAGGAAAATAAAACAAAGGATATTATAATACCTCTGTATCGTTCCATGATGCGACCACACCTTGAATATTGTGTGCAATTCTGGTCACCGTTTCTTAAAAGGGATATAGCATTATTAGAAAAGGTACAGAGAAGAGCCACCAAAATCGTAAAGGGCATGGAAGGATACCCCTATAAAGAGAGGCTAAAATGTTATGGTAGATATCTATAAATTAATGAATGGAGTGGAACGGGTAAAGGTAGATTGATTGTTTACATCATCAGAATATAGAAAGACTAGGGTACATGCAATGAAGCTACAGGGTAACCTATTTAAGACTAATAAGAGAAAATATTTTTTCACTCAACGTGTAATCAAACTCTGGAATTTGTTACCGGAGGATGTAGTAAAAGCTATTAGTGTAGCTGGGTTTAAAAAAGGTTTGGACAAGTTCCTCGAGAAAAGGTCAATAAATCATTATTAAAAGCGAACCAGGATATCACTGCTTGACCCAATACAAGCATTGTGGAGCCTGTGTCTTTTGGGGAAACTGCTAGGTACTTGTGACCTGGATTGGCCACTGTTGAAGACAGGATACTGAGCTTGATGGACCTTGGTATGACCCAGTATGGAATATCTTATATTCTTATGTTCTTATGCTTCTGAGTCTGTCTTGCATGGTGGGATGTGATACCGAAGGCAGCACTGATGCCCAGGAATATCATTACAATTCCATGGCAAGGCTTGTCTAGGCCTATGATAAGCCGGTTTAAGAGATCAGTGAAGAGTGTGTTGATGCCATGTTGTGGCCGTAAGCCATGCTGTTGCGGGTCCAGTGGAGCATGAGAATCAACTTGGTCTTGGAGCTGTTAATGTATGGAATTCTTATTTTAGCCAGGAATGGGATACTGGCTATTGGTCTATATGAGCTGGGGTGTTTTTTGCCATAAATAAAGGAGCTAGGGCAAGAGCATGCAAAGAAATTATCCAGATAGCAACAATATTTAGCTACTATACAGATCAACTATATGTAAAGTCAGCAGACCTAAACAAAACAGGCAGTGCCAGCATAGTTTCTGCATCCCCCATATATTTAGTACTGCTGCCTACAAAGCTGTGTGGAAGAGTAGTTATGGCTTTGATAACCAAAAGACCAGGGTTTGATTCCCACTAGCATTCCTTGTGGCTTTTGGCAAGTCACTTAACCTTCCATTGCCTTGGAAGAAAGGCCTGTCAATCTACTTCCAGTCACACTGGAAAGGAAAACCAGTTGCCGCTGGGTCGCCAAGAGTAAGCTTTGACAAAGGCACACATTACATTTTTGTACCTATACAGATAGCTGAATATGTGGATTGAGTTAAATGTTGTGGATGATGGTTACCACACTAGCTGGAAACTGAGCCCATCTCATTTAGGATATGCTTTTAACCTTTGGAGGTAAAAACCTGCAAAAAAAAAATACATTTTGTTCTTTATGAATTTGGTCATATGAAATTTGTTCTGTTGTCTTTCCTCTTAATATTTGTTTTTCAATTTGCTAGCTATTGTTTCCTAATGGGAGCATATTTTACAATCTGAAGTTCCAGTCATCCTTAAAAATTCAAGTGAGGGACAATTCTTATATTATCAAACTTGCCTAGGAAAATAAATCTGTGAGGTTAAAACAAAAGAAAAACATTCTAAAATGTCAATGCAATATGTTCAGTATGCTGCAAACTATAGTGTTGAAGAATACAAAACATTATTTTCATTAATGGTCAAAGAATATCCTCAAGAATATCAATTTTTCTAGAACAACTTGTATAGGGAAGACCTTTATAGTTGAAAATATGTCACACGTGTAGAATGTAGGGTTAATTTCTGCAGTAGTTGTTTTCATTGTGCTGTTGTATGAATTAATTGAGGAGAGGCAGTTCACCATCAATTTCTTTCAAAGTGGATTTCCTAATTATATCTCCCAATCAAACTGAAAAAATGTCCATATCTGATGAAATTCACTAAAAATGGATAATTGAGGTCCAAATAAAGATTGTTTTAGCAGCATTTCTCACCATCATTAAAAAGCAATGGATATTGGTTGGGAGATATCATTATATACATTTTAAGCTGATTACACTATATCAGAAAGTCACAAATTGCAAAAAGTTCTTCATGGACTAATTTATTATTCAAGGGAGTTTATTTGTATGCATGTGAAAGTCCTCGTAGTATACAAACACTGGGCTCTATAAGTATTTGCCAATTAGGACTTGTTATTTGGCAGTAACCTGAGTTATTTGTCATTAATGCAGTTTAATTAAAAAATGTGCACCCCAATGTATGCAAATATGTCTTTATTATGCAAATTGAAGAACACAGCTTATATTAAAAGTCATAAACTGTGCTATTCAAGTAAAGTTAACTCCTCTAGAGCATGGCTAACTTTCCCCTAGCAGCATCGGCATGCTAATGAATGGACTAATACTCTTGGAGAGCAACTGAAAGGAATTGATGAAGTTAACCCCCCCCCCCCACCCCCGCCCAATCCATTTTTACAATGCCCTGCCTCCCACCAAAGCCATTCCCCAGCCCATGATCCTTCTTAAAATGATGATTCACCCCTGGATCCACCTTCATCCTCTGATTCCCTGATCCTTATGTCCCCTAGCATCATTCTACAATTTCTTCTGAAAATGACTATTCTTCCTCCCAGATTCGGCAGGCTGACCCCCAGAAATAATATCACAGACTGTTGCTATGAAGCAATCGGGGATTACTCGGATGCTTCAACACTAGCTCACCATAAGAACATAAACATAAGAACATAAGAAATACCATACTGGGTGCCCAGTAGGTGCCAGGAGGTCAGGGTGGGGAAGAGGTCATTTAAAAAGGGATCGAGGATCATGGAATCGAGGGTGGGTCTAAAGGAGATTGTTAATTTGTAAAAGGGATCAGGATTGAGGGTGGTCCTGGTGGACTATTAATTTGAAAAAGGGATTGGGGAAGGATGGCTAATTTTTCAAAACAGTCAATGCTTTTAAACTGCTGTCATGAAGACCACATGATGTTCCCAGATGTAGCAACACAAAATAAAAAAAAAGTACTATGGAATTTAATAACCAATGATACTGAGGTACAAGATGCTTTCTACCTCTTCCTCCTCCATCGTTTTCTCTCACCATTCACTTTTGCCCTCCTTTCAAGATCAATTTAATCAATAGTAAACAAAGTGCTTCAATGACCTGTAAGTAGAAGCAGCGCTTTCAGAAGAGAGGTACAGAATATTAAACAACACTGGCATAGCTGCATTGCAATAACTGAGTGTCCAGGGGAGATTTGTCACCTGTTTATTAATCTGGATAAGAATAGTACTTAAAGACATCAGAGATTTCTAAATATTTCTAACAGATGGGAAATTTTCTAACATGCTACAGTATCTAGGCAGGGAATGCACATACGTACAAAAACAGCTCTATTTTCTCACCTTATCATAGTATTCTTCCTTTTAAAGCTATTTCTTTTAAAGCAAAAGTGGAAAAGGCAAACCTCAGAAAACTCTGAAAGGTACCAATAACCCCACTGAGTGGGTTCAGGTGTCCCTTCAGGTTTAAAACATCAACGGTCTGCTGAACATTTCCTATATCAAAAAGTGGATGCACAGCCAAACACTTTTATCATAACACAATAACATTCCATCTAACAAAACATTTATTCCAATTCCGTGTTTTCATATATTTTGAATTTTTCTTCGACAACAGGCTTCCACCACTAAGAACAGGTAAATCAGATAATACAACCCCGACGCCCGCCTGGACGTCCCTCCAGCATTTTGCCTTTGCTGCTTCAGGGGAATAGAACTGTAATAATAAAAACCAAATAAAATCATTGCTTTAACTCACATACGATTCCACAAGCCACCACCTTTCCAATGCCCATCCGGCATTCTTAAATCATTTCTTTTTACATATGAAGTATCATATATAAGCTCTGATAAGGATCCAAGTAGATGTTGTATGATTACAATGGAGGGAATGCACATAGACATACTTGTGGCACCTATTTTTTAAAGGCAATATTGGGTAGTTTTATAAGGAGGTGCCTAGATTTAGAAATGTTGATATTATAGACATTTACATGTGTACAGTATGATGCAAATACTTCTATTGCATAAATGCACAGGAGGAGAGCCTCTTTCAATTAAAAGAAAGCTCTGCAATGAGGCAGCATAGGATAAAGGTTAAAGGGGATAGACTCAGGAATAATATGTGGAAATATTTCATTATGGAAAGAGTGATAGATGCATGGAATAGTCTACCAATGGAGGTACTAGAGACCAGGATGGTATGTGAATTCAAGAAAGCATGGGACCAACACAGAAGATCTCTACAAGAAAAAAAGGGACTATACTAGTTGGTATGGAAGGACAGACTAGATAGGCATTAAGGTCTTTTTCTGCTGTCATGTTTCTATGTAAATTAATGTGTGTATAATTGATTTGCATGTGTTAAAAGTTCTAAGGCATGTTAATCCATTTTTTTAAACCAAATGTGTGAAATGAACTAAAAAAATGGCTACAAGCATGATAATTGTCCAAAAACTAACACATATTTTTCTGTGCACATCCCTGCTGAGTATATACCATGTAAAATTGTGTGCTGTGCTGTAGCACATACCATGGAGAAAATTTATAAGCACCTATCTGAGTGTATAAATCATGGTTCTACACAACATAAATGCAGAGAAGGAAGGCTCTGGAGGCTATATTTAGGATGCTAAGTAAGAGACTCTGAGGCATATTTCACAATGGGACGTCCAAGTGCAATCTGGGAAATCAAAAGCAGAACTTCTGAAAAAAAAGGAGGCATGTGCAAGTTCAGGCATGATTTTGGACACGTAGATGTGTCTGAGATGCATGTATATCAAACGTCTATATAGACATCCCCAGGATAGCAACTCTGAGCCAAGATATCTAATAGCATAATGGTTAGGCTAGTGTTTAAGAGCACTGTTGCCATGGTTCAAATCCCAGTGTTGGGCCTTTCTGATCTAAGACCACTCCCTTAATGATCCGTCTCTTTTACACTCTGGATGTTTTAAGGTATAATCAAGCACTTTCCTGATCCCTGTTCATGCCTGGAGGTATAGATGTGAATGTGCCTGCAGACGTTTCTGAGATTGAACAGGTTTGTGTAAATACATTGCTTCTCTCAAACATGCCTCTGCCACACACCCTGTGCCTATGTGGATGTTCCTGTAATGGAGATGTCTGCCAAGGTCATTTGTGGAATGGCTATGAAGACATGCACATCTTCAGATGTCCAAATCACCCCTAAAGCTTTTAAAATGACCCTCTAAGGGAGGTCTAGGACAACTCAACACCCCCTGCATCTACGGTGGCCAATATGCCCTGACATAGTAAAATTGCATGCTATTTTCACATTAACCCCATGCAACTCATGACACTTTAGTAAACATGCGCCTTAGAGGAGAATGGGACAACTCAGCGTGGCCAAGTCAGAGCAGCCAACTTAGTGAACCCAAGGAAGTGATAGTAGTGATCCATTAGCAGCAACAGCATAGTGCCCAAGTATGAAAGGGCACTATGTTGATGGTGCAAATGGAGCAAAGGAAGAGGCATGTGGATCATTCAGTGGGGACTGCTGGTGCAAGGGCAGACTAGGCAGTTGCCTAGTTGGCACATAAGCACATAGGACCTGAAAATATGCCAGACTGTGTCAGATCAAGGTCCATCATGCCCAGTATCCTGTGTCTAACAGTGGCAAATCTAAGTCACAGGTACCTAGTAGTCTCCCCAAAAGACACACAGGATCCACAATGATTGTAATGGGGCAAGCAGTGCATATCCCAGGTCCCCTTTAACAATGGTTTATGGACCCTCCCCAGGAACCTGTCCAAACATTGTTTAAACCCAGTAACACTAACAGCCTTTACTACATCCTCCGGTAATGAATTGCAGGGTTTGATAACACATTGACTGAAAAAATATCTTCACCTAATAGTCCTAAATGGGTTACACTGTAGCCCCACTGCATCCCCTAGTTTTTATACATTCTTATGTCATAAACAATCAACCTACATTTGCCTGTTCCACTTCAGGCAATATATTCTAGACCTCTAACATAATACCCCCCAGCCGTCTCTTCCCCAGATTGAAGAGACATAACATTGGCAGGCAGTGATGGGGTCCTTGAAGAGGTAGATGGTTGTAGAGGGGATGAGTAGCCGTCCGTGTATGCCTCTGCCCCCTCCCCCTCCCCCTCTCCCCCTCCCCCTCTCCCTTCCCTCTTTGCCAGACCCTGCACCCTAGGAGCTTGCCAACCCGCATGTTGGCTGTCCTGGGACTGTGCACCATCAACACTAACAACATATGGGCATGTCAGCATGGCATGGGGAGTGTTGGCGGAGGGGACAGAGGCACATGCCAGCAGCAGTCAAGGCCATGCCCTGCTCCAATATGCCATACACAGTGCAACATGTTCCAAGGTCTGTCTGATGGGAAGCATGTCAGCCTCAGGGACTGATATGACAGTGTGGTAGCACTGTAGTGCACTTCACACAGTTGGTGTGTTTAAAAGCAGAGGGTCACAGGTTTGGGTCTGGCTGTGGCTCATGCAGTGTATGTCCCTGTGGTTAGATTTTAGCCCACAGTGCAGCTACACCAACATGTGCAACCCCCAATGAATCAACCAACAGAGTCAGGCTGACAGCACCGGCACACTGAGAGGGTGTTAACATTAGAGCACACTACTAGCTCCTGCACAATGAGCACACCTTAACAATTCCTGAGCTGAGATTATATGTTCCTGCATTGATATGAGTGTGTATGTCTATCCATTGTTTTTTGGCTTTCTACTTCTCACTGAGCCTTGCAGTGCCTAAGCTGTTTCCAGCATTAGCCTGCAAATGTGCATGATGAGGAGCAAAGTATTGTGGGTATGGGCTGAAACAGAGCAGATTGGCCAGGATGTGTCTGCATCAGGGATGGATCAATGACTGGGATGTTGTAGTGCCCAACTGCCACTTGCAAGGACTGGGTAGCTACAGCAAGTGACCATGGCAAGGCTATGTATCCACATAGTGCTGCATAGTGTTTGACTTCAATGATGTGGATGCACCTCCTGTTCTGGGGGCCAAATCACTGAACCAACTGCTGGGTGTCCATGGGTGTTCTGTGCACTGACCAGTAGACTATCTGCAGTTAGCATGTATATGGCTGGAAAACCCAGTGGTGGCAGTATGTGCAGTCTGATTGTGCTTTTTACTGGTGAATGTTAGACCTAGATGGTTTGGATATAAGGTGTTCCAGGCCTACCCCCAGTGGTACTGGTAGGGTTAAGAGGACCCTAGCAACAACCCATATGAGTTCAGCCACCCCCCACAGAAGTTAGCAGACATGATATCACCCTTGGTCTAGGTGGGTTCCTATCTAGCACATGCTGTAAATCTGCAGGAAACAAAGTAACTAAAATAACTACACAACCTACCACACAGTGGTAACAATAGAGATCTGCAACAGACACTACATTTAGCCGTGCAGGTACTGGAGACCTGGTGCTAGGTGCCTATCCTCACTCTCAGGGTGAGTTCAGAAATGGCTCTGTAGCACGGTTTGTAACTGCGCTGTGCTTGTATCACACACTGTCAGTGCATCTTACTGAGCTGAGGTGATGGATAAGTGCATTCTTCATTTGGTGATCAGCTGTAGACTGCTGTTCTGCATGTGCACTACATCATGGGTACCGGTGGGGGAAATCCTATACTGGCACACACAGCAGACATTTTATGTGGTGACCAGCAGTCTCTTTGTGGCCAGCCATTGCTGTGTCAAGTGATTTTGAGGTGTAGCCTACTGGTTAGTTTGCAGTCTCTATGAACAGCAAACAGGGGTTTGATTCTTACCTGTTCTTTTGTGACTGTGCCATTCAGAACATTTACATGCCTGTAACAGTCAGGGCTCTGCAGATCGGTGCTGGCAGCCGATACCACCCTCTCCTGAGTTGCCATCCATCCTTCAGCCCATCTATCTGCCTCTATCGGCTGTGTACAGTCCGGTCTTCTTGTGCAGGCTGCTACTGCATGACCTACACTGGTACCATTTTCCGCATTACAGCTCTTCGTGCTCACCTCTCCTGTGCCTGATCTGCACGTAACCACTATGACTCTGTCCTCCTGTTGCTGCAAATATTCTACTGCTTCTGCCTCCACTGGGGGACATGTCTTCCCCATTTTAAGCCACACACTGTCACTGCAGCACTTTACATTGGCACCACCCTGTGCATCAGTACAGCTACCTCCCACATGCTCATCTGCTGTACTGGCTGCCACATAGGGTACCCACCGAAATGGTAGGTCCAACTCCCATCTGTTCTTCCTTCCATTACCTGTACATTGACATTCCTTGGTGTTATATCCAGCATTTGGTTTACAGCCATTTTCTTGCCTTAGCATGCATGCTTTCCACCTTAGGGTACCTTGTCTCACATTATTGACCTGGTCTCTCCTTAGGATGCCTTCACCCATGTTAGTGCACCTTATCTTCTGTTAGAGCACCTTAACTGTTAGGGCACCTTATCTCATGTTAGGGTACCTTATTTCATGTTAAGATGCTTTATCTCCTGTTAAGGTGCCTTATCACATCTTAAGGCGCCTTATCTCCTGTTAAGGTGCCTTATCACCTGTTACAGCACCTTATCATCTTTTAAGATGCCTTGTCTCTCCTTAGGATGTCTTGTCAGCTTACTGCACTTGGTCCTGTTAACTCACGTTAAATGGCCCAAAGCACACTAAGGCTGGCACGCCCCCTACCCTCCCACTGCCTTATATTGCTTCAGGCACCTTAACGCTGCACTTATCGCCGATGACTTTACTGTGGTTTAGTAAACATACCCCCATGATTCAAGGGATTCTGATCATTTTAATATATACAGCACAATGCAATCGCATGTTCTGTCCTTAAACCAACATACAGCATCTGAAGTATTTTTAATACTAATAGCATGCCTTTATACATGAGGCTGAACTGCATAGGCTTTAAATATTTTTACATGACTATTTCATGTTCTGTAGATTTGCTTACTGCAGTGTCTTGTTTTGTAATTCTTAAGTATTCGTAAGAAAATAAATTTTAAACTCTGTTTATTCTGATGATTGCCTATATCTTTTCTTCCTCGTCTTCTTCCCTCTCCCACACATAAATAAGTATTTCTTCTTCTGTTTTTTTCCTTTCAAAGTAAACATTTCAGTTTCTCTTTCCATAGTTTTAAAAATAAACAAAATTAAAATCCAGCAGTTTCATTTTTGCTGGGAAAGTAACACACTAGTAAATGATACCAACACATTTAGTTTAAAGTTTACGAGAAATGGACACAGCCTGTATTTTATCTTTTATCTACAGTATAGCAGGGTCTTTTTCTCCTTTAGCTTCTGGGCTTATCAGAATCAGTATAGGCTTATCAGTATACTACAGTGAGGATTAGGCCATAAAATAGTCCTTTTTTATGAAATAACTGCAAGCCTTTATATAAAGGGAACATATTAAATCTACCAAGTGTTGTATCAAATGACACTGACTGCAAACCACATAGGGTTGCATTCATCTATTTCTCTAATGTGCCAATCATTAATGTGTCTATCACACTTCGAGGTATTATGGTTTGAGAAAAATGCACATAGTGTTTGATCAAGATATTGTTATTTGCTTCCTGTTGCAAATTCACAGAGTGGCAAACATCATTTAGGTTTGGAAAGGAACAGAAAACACATTTTCCCCTGTATTGGGGGAAAGGGCTGCATAGACCTTAGATGGGGACTAAAAGCAAATCTCCCCATATTTCCACCTCCCCCTTTAAGCTAAACAAGGGTCCTCTGCCTATGTCTTTTGCCAGTGTTCCAGCCGGTGTGTGTGGGTGTGTGTGTGTGGGGGGGGGGGGGGTGATGTTTGATTAGCATGGTTTCAATTGTAAGGAACAGTAAAATTCTTCAGGACTCCGAGAGACCTGCCTGCTCCTCACACTTGAAACCTCAAAAATGAAATACCACCTCCCAGTGGTATGAACACAGGCAGAAACTCCCATGCAACTCAACAGGAACATTGTATCTTTCCTCCCACCTAGAAAAACAAGAATATTTATAATCTGCCATTATTTCTACTAAAGGATTGCTCTGTCCAAATATCTTGTAAAATGCCTGGTGCTAATTAGATCATAAACTTGATTGTTCAGTGAACTCCAACCCACAGTCAATGGGCTGCACTTACATTTGCAGTATAAATAAGTTTTGATGTAGATGCAGACATCCTTCATAGCAGATACAATTGCAACATATTTGATATATCATATTGACCAGTGGTGGAGTGGCTAATTCGCAAGATGGCGGCAGAATGGTTTTGAGCCAAAATAAGCGTAAAGGCAAGCCGAGAGTTTTTCCCGCAGAGCCTGTGCCTGCCAGTGTGGGGCCCATGGATCGTTTTGTCAGGCTTACCAAGAATCAAGTTGGGGAGATCCGAGCAGGCTTGGTCGCGCCAGCTGAGGAAGCTGTGGCGTTTCCTGCCTTGGATGTGTCTCTCTCCCCTAATGGGCGCGTCCCTCCTGTTGCTCCAAGCCTTCTGGTGACTCCTCCTGTAAGCGGAGCCACGTCTCTTCCTGATGCGGTAGTGGCTGCGACTCTGGAGCGGGGCCTGTTGGAGGTGGACTCCGGTGGGCAGCCAACTGTGTATGAGGCTGCAGGCTCGGCAGTAATTTGATCTTCAAAGGTGGCTGTTAACACTCGAGGACTACTACTATTCAGCACTTATAAAGCACCACGCACGCAGCGCTGCACAAGCTAACCTACAAGAGGTAGCCAACATACAAGAAAGAGTCCCTGCCCATCAGAGTCATGCTCATCGGAGCTTACAATCTAGTCAAAATAGTACAGAGCATTAGTCAGTTCAGCGCAGGGTATGGTGTGGTACAGTTTGGTCTATAGTTTGGTCAAAAACATAGATGGGGGTTCGGATAAGATGAGGATGGAAGTCAGGATCTGAATGCTATGGTGAAGAGGTGGGTCTTCAACCTGGATTTGAAGAGGGCCAGGGAGGGTGCCTGGCGCACAGATGCAGGTTCCAGGCGTATGGTGCAGCAAGGTGAAAGGAGTGCAGTCGGGAGTTCGCGGTGCGGGTGAAAGGCATTGATAGAAGTGATTTGTTAGTGGAATGAAGATTTCGAGAGGGGACGTAGGGAGAGATAAGAGATAAGAGGTATTGAGGGGCTATAGAGTGAATGCATTTATAGGTCAGTAGGAAAAGCTTGAATTGGATGTGGAATTGGACAGGGAGCCAGTGAAGCAATTTGAGGAGTGATGTGGGCATGGCGAGGCTGGCAGAAGATTAGTCGAGCAGCGTGATTTTGTATAGATTGAAGGGGAGGCGATGGCTCACGGGGAGGCGATGGCTCACGGGGAGACCAGCGAGGAATAGGTTGCAGTAATCGAGGCGAGAGAAGATTAAGGAGTGGATAAGCATTTTGGTAGTGTGTTCAGAGAGGAAAGGGTGGATTTTGCTGATGTTGTAGAGAAAGAAGCGGCAGGTCTTAGCTACAAGCTGGATATGAGCGGAGAAGGAGAGAGAGGTGTCAAAGATAACCCCTAGATTGTGGTCTGAGGGAACAGGAAGGATAGTAGAACCATCCACATAGATTGAGAGAGGGGGTAGTGGGGGGGAGGAGTTGGGTGGAAAGACAAGGAGTTCAGTTTTGGCCATGTTCAGTTTCAATCGGTGATGAGACATCCAAGCAGCGATGTCCGAAAGACAGGCAGAGATCTTGGACTGGGTTGCCAGGGAAATATTAGGTGTGGAGAGGTAGATTTGAGAGTCATCAGCATAGAGATGGTACTGAAAGCCATGGGAGGAAATAAGCACACCAAGGCCTTGGGTATAGAGAGAAAAAAGGAGGGGACCCAAGACAGATCCCTGGGGTACACCTACATGGAGCAGAGTAGGGGAGGAGAAGAAGCCCCAGATCATACACTGAATGAGCGATGGGAGAGGTAGGAGGAGAACCAGGATAGTACAGAGTCCTTGAAGCCAAGCGAGGAGAGGGTGGTGAGGAGAAGGTTGTGGTCAATGGTGTCAAAGGCAGCAGAAAGGTCAAGAAGGATGAGGATAGAATAGAGGCCCTTAGATTTAGCCAGGAACAGGTCATTGGTGACTTTTGTGAGTGCTGTTTCAGTGGAGTGTAGGGGACCGAAGCCGGACTGTAGTGGGTCCAGGAGGGCCTGGGAGGTGAGGAAGTTGAGGCAGTGACAATGGACTACTCGTTCTAATAGTTTGGATATGAAGGAAAGGAGGGAGATGGGTGAATAGTTAGAAGGGCATGTGGGATCAAGTGAGGGTTTCTTAAGGAGGGGTGTGACAACAGCATGTTTGAAGTCAACGGGGACAGTTGCAGTGGAGAGTGAAAGGTTGAGGATATGAGTGATGGAGGGGACAATGGTGAGGGAGATGGAATGTAGGAGATGGGTGGGGATAGGGTCTGATGAACAGGGGGTGGGTTTGGAGGAGGAAAGAAGGAGTGTGGTTTCTTCTTCAGAGATTGGAGGGAAGGAGAGGGTTGCAGGGGGAGTATGGATGGGGAGAAATGGGGAGGGGGAGGTAGATGAGGGGGTAAGGAATTGGAGGGTAATCTTGTGGATTTTGTCGTGGAAGTAGTCAACTAGGGTTTGGGCAGAAAAGGAGGGGGGATCGGGGGCGGGGGGACCTTGAGGAGAGAATTGAGGGTATTAAAGAGACGGCGAGGATCAGAGGCAAGGGAGTTGGTCAGATGGATGTAATAATCTTGTTTGGCAAGTGCTAAAGCTGACTGGAAGGAGCGAGGCATGAATTTGAAGTGTAGAAGGTCTTCTGGGGAGTGGGATTTGGACCAAGCTCGTTCTTCAGAACGGGCACAGATGCATAGGTAATGGATTGTGGGTGAAAGCCAGGGTTGGGGAGTAGATCGTTTGACAGGACGTGGGGTGGGAGGGGCAAGAGTGTCAAGAGCTGAAGATAGTGTAGCATTGTATGAAGATAATGCCTCATCGACGGACTTGGAGGATATAATGGAGGAAAGAGATGAAGAAATGGTGGAGGAGAGAGTCAGGGGATCAATATTATGAAGGTTTCTAAATAGGTTGGAGGAGACAGGACGAGGCTGAGATGGCAGAAACTGAAGAGTAAATGTTAAGAGGTGATGGTCAGATGAGGGAAGGATTGATTTGTGGAAGTTAGAGAGAGAGGAATTGGAGAAGAGTATTAGGTCAAGGCAGTGCCGTGTAGGTGTTTGGAGGCAGTGGAGCAAAGTTGGAGGTCAAACGAGGAGGTAAGAGTGAGGAACTTTGAGGCATGGGGATCTGAGGGGTTGTCGATGTGAATGTTGAAATCGCCAAGAATAAGAGTGGGGGAGGAGGGATCCATAAAGGCAGAAAGCCAGGAGTTTAAGTCGGTGAGGAAGGTTGAGCGGCGCTGGTGAAGGAAAGGCTTCTCTGCTAGGAACTGCAGTGTCTGAGCCCCTATCTGCTTTCATTCTGTCGTGTCCTGCTGTGATCTCTTTGGAGAGCATCTGAGAGGCGATATCTCAACTATCTAATGTAGTAAGTCAACAGTTGGCTCTGTCTACCGCTCAGGTTGATAAACTTGAAGATTCTGTCTCTAAAATTAATAGCAAAATGGTGGACATAAGAGCAAAAGCAGAAGTTTTGGATCAGAAACTTTTGCATGTTTCTGAAGTGTCGTTATCCTTAGTAAAAGACAATGTGGCTTTAAGAACAAAGCTTGAGACTTTGGAAAATGTTGCCAGATCCTCTAATGTTCGGTTACTTAATTTTCCCATGGTTCCAGTGGTAGCTTCTTTGGAACTGTTTAAGAAATATTTGCAAGAGACATTATTGGTTCCATTTGATTTAATTCCTCCAGTTGTGAAAGCCTATCATCGGGCAGAAAAGAGGGGAAGATGGCTGTTGGTTCACTAGATATGGATTTTCTGAATGTCTCAGCTCTACTTCAAACTCCTAAGGAAGATGAACTTGTTGTTTCTACTATGTCCACTATGTCAAATACAGCTACAAATAAGATATCTGGGCATTATCATTGACCAGGCTCTAATCCTCAAGCAACAAATCACTAAGACCACTGGAACTATATTCCACAAGGCTAAAACAGTACAACGTCTCCGACCTCTCCTCGAACCTCAAGAATTCAGGACAGTAATGCAAGCTATGACACTCCCACATCTGGACTATTGCAATATAATCTACCATGGACTACCCGCCACACAAACCCACCCCTCCGAACGGCCTTGAACACCACAGCGAGAATTATTCAGAATGCGAGGAAACGAGACCACATCACCCCAATTCTAAGAGACCTCCACATACTTCCCCTTGAAGCAAGAATTAAATACAAAGCCATTCTACTCACCCACAAAGCCATCCAGCAAACACAGAGCACCCAGCTCCACACCCTACTGACCCGTCCAGCCCACAGCAAAACGACCAGACAGACCTCCAGCAACTCCTTCACCATCCCTCACAAAAGAACCAGATGCACACAACGGACCTGCAACAGAGCCTTTGAACTTTATGCCCCATCCTTCTGGAATTCTCTACCGAGCCACCTCAGGAACAATAACGATCTCCTGTCATTCAAAAAACAGCTAAAAACCATCCTATTCCAAGAATATCTCAAAACAGAAACACCCTCCCACAAATAACTACACCAACCCCTCTAGGCCACCCTCAAAAACCCATGATCAAAAACTATGTTACCTTGTCCATATCTATGTCTATCCTTTGTCAAAATCATCAATGTTGCCCTCCTGGTGATGGCCCTATCCCTATGACTGATTAACACCCCCCCCCCCCTTTTTGTTACACCGCTTTGACCCGGTGAAAAGCGGGATATAAATACAGTTAAATAAATAAATAAATAAATATGTTAGTAACTTTTGCTCTTTCATTTGATAGAGAGTGGATCCTCAAGTTATACTATAAAAAGCATGCCAACTTATTTATGGGCAAGAGAATATCGATCTTTCCTGATGTGGCCAAGGAGACTCAAAAAAGACGCAAATCTTTTTTGTTGCTACATCCTGGGGTGACTCAGATGGGTGCTTATTTTGTGCTTAGACTTCCTTGTAAATGTATCGTTGTGTTTCAATTACATAAATATGTTTTCTTTCAGCCTGAAGATTTGTCCTCCTTCATCAGCACTCATATTGTTACATCTTCTCCTTCCTAAGTGGTTCCCCATTATAAATTAGATGTTCTCGATCCTCTGCCCTCTCTTGTTTTGTGGTTTATTACATTTCCTGAATAGTTCTGGGGAGTTTCCTGCCCTCAGTATCTTTGTTTAATGCTGCTTCCCCTTCTTATAGAGGACTATTGATACTCTTGTAATATTTGCCTTTAATTATGTTTTCTGCATCTTTCTTTTTTCAACAAGGATGTATCTTTCTGTACAAGTATGTTGCTTGATATATTGTTAAAATGCATGAATATAAAATAAAAAAAAATAAAAATATTGACCAGTGATGGGATTCAAAAATCTTAGGAACCGGTTCTGACCCAGTATGGTACCCTCTGCAACTTCTACATCGGCGCCTCCTCTAAATTGTATCCTACTTTCTGTGCATCTCTGGCCGCAGCTTCTTCTCCTGCTGCATGCTTTTTCTCTTCATCCCATGGGATAGGTTGCTCCCACACACACCCACAATATGGCTGCTGGCTGCAATTGCTGCCATGTTCACTTCTGCGGCCCGCAAGAACAACCTGTCCCGTGGGTACAAAATTACAGGCCGTGATCCCCTTGGCCCATGGGACAAGCTGTTCCTGCAGGCACAACTAATGATAGCAGCGATCATACCTCTTTCACTTTTGCAGCCTTTGGGAGCAGCCTGTCCTGAAGGCCAAAAACTGAACTGCTAGATATGATCCCTTCAGGCCATGGGACAGGCTGCTCCCATACTCACAACATCACTGCTGGCTTCACTTCTTCGATCCGTGGGAGCAGACTGCCCTGCAGACCGAAGGGATCACATCCAGAAGTTCAGTTTTTGGCCCTCAGGACAGGCTGCTCCACCCCCCCCCCCCCATACCTCCTCTGCTCTCTTGTCTTAAACCATAAAAACTGCATTAATCTACTTCACTTTAACTAAAGCTGCGCTCTTTCCCACAGTCACAGCGGCAGGAAGAACTTAATAGGACTTCACTTCCAATATCTCTGTGCACTGGAGCTTAAATCATATTAAGTGCCTTCTGCCACTGTGACCCCGGAAAGGAGTGCAGCTTTGCTTAAAGGGATGGAGATTACCATGGCTTTTATCTCCTCTTCGCTTGCTGCCAGACTTTGTTTCTCTGCTTCACGCTGCCCCTGCTGACCTGCCCGCACCGCCCCAGATCTGTGTGACACACCAGATAAGCTATAAAGCATTGAGAATTTTTGGCAATGTAAGTGTTCTGGTGCTCCTGGACATCGTCCCCCTCCTGCCATGCTTATCCCGCTTACCGTGTAGCGCTGGCCTTCTTGGTGACGTAGCTTCACATGAAGTTTGAAATGACTTATAGGGACTAGATCGGTGAACTCGGGAAATTCTAGGAACTGATTCGCATGAATCGATGGGAACTGGCTGAATCCCACCACTGATATTGACCCAAATTGCTCTTTTTAGCATTTCCTATACTGGTTTTGTTCCTTGAGGAATTTCCTTCTATTTGTTTTTTTTTTGTAATCTATAGATATGTTTCCAAGACTCACTATCTTCTCTGAGGCATGTGCTAAGGCAATCAGCCAGAACATTTAGGCATGGTATTTCAATTTTCAAATACAAGTTGAAACGTATGTTCTTTAAACATTGTAGAAAAGCATGTTTCACTGTGTAGATTAGTGATATGGCTAGTGGACTACATATGAGACTCACTAGGATTTATTACGTAGTCAGTTGGAGAAAGACCTTTGAGGAGACTGCAAGTTGAATTCTTCTCACAGCTAGATTAGCTTTGAAACACAAAAAATCCTAAAGGGATCTTAAATATTTTATGTGTTTAAAATAAGAAAATCCTCTTATCTTTTTATACTATGCTGTTGGTTGAGGGCACTGAGGAATTTCTAGCAATGACAAGATTAAATTTACTGCATGATTCATTTTCTTGTACCAGTTAACCTTCAGTTGCAGTTTGTGCAATTATGCTTGTTTTCTACCCTCGGTGTGTATGAAGACATTGTTATAGAAATGTATTATGATAATGTTCAGCTTTATTGAACTAAAACGTAAATGATATAAAATGTTGTAACATTTTAGTCAATTGAGGAAAGACCTTAGAGGATACTGCAAGGTTGAATCCTCAAAGCTAGATTGGCTTTGAAATTTAAAAAAATCCTAAAGGGATCTCAATTATTTTGTGTTGGAAATACAGTAAGCTTACAAAACATGGCTAGAAGATGTTTCCAGTGAGCCATTATTAGCGGGAAAGCAAAAACGACCACTAAGAAGGAAAAAGTCCCCCATCCTCCATGTAGCGTGTCAGCTTTGCAGAGAAACCATTGCACTAGACAAAGTAGGACGAAGACTGCAAAAGTTATCTCCTACATTAACAGAGTTGGTTATTTCCCTTTAGGGACTAGAAGGAACTAAGCTGTGAAGTGGCATTTTAGAATGGACATAGGATGAATCTGGGATGTCCAGAGCAGAATGTCCAAAAGTCTGGGTTAGTGCGAGCAGTGAAGGGAGGTAGGTTTAAGCACTTTCTGAAATCACTATGGGATATGTTTACTAAACTGCAGTAAAGTCACTGGTGGTAAGGGCAGCGTTAAGGTGCCTGAAGCCATATAAGGCAGAGGGCGGATAGGAGGCATGCCGGCATTAAGGTGCCTTGGGCCATTTATCGTGAGTTAAGAGGACCAAGTGTGGTAAGGTGACAAGATGCCCTAAGGAGAGACAAAGTGTCTTAGGATGTGACAAGGTGCCTTAACAGGAAATATGGCACCTCAAGGCACCTTAAGATGTGCTAAGGCACCTTAATAGGAGACAAGGTGCCTCAAGGTGCCTTAATATGTGGTAAGGTGCCCCAATGGGAGATAAGGCATCCTAAGGAGAGACAAGGTGACCTAAGGTGGAAAGCATACACCTTAAAGCAGGACTATGGCTACAAGCGAAATGCTGGACAGAACACCAAGGAATGTCAATGTAAAGGTGATGGAAGGAAGGACAGGTGGAAGTTGATGGACCTGCCATATTGGTGGGCACCCTATTTGGAAGCCAGTAAAACAGATGAGCATGTGGGAGTCAGATGTAGCAATGCACAGGGTGGTGCCAATGTGAAGTGCTGCAGTGACAGTGTGTGGCATAGGATGGGGAAGACATGTCCCCCAGCAGAGGCAGAAGTGGCAGGATGTTTGCAGTGACAGAATGACAGAGTAGTAGTGGGTACGTGCAGATCAGGCACAGGAAAGGCGAGCATGAAGAGCTATAGAAACATAGAAACATGATGACAGAAAAAGACCACAAGGCCCATCTAGTCTGTCCTTCCATAACAACAACTACAACAGTCCACTTTTTACCTTTAGAGATCCTCTGTGTTGGTCCCATGCTTTTTTGAATTCAGTTACTGTCCTCATCTCTACCACCTCCACTGGGAGACTATTCTACGGATCCACTACTCTTTCCGTAAAGAAATATTTCCGCATATCACTCCTGAATCTATCTCCCTTCACCCTCATCCCATGTCCCCTCGTTGCAGAACTTGCTTTCAATTGAAAGAGGCTCTCTCCCTGAACATTTATGCCACGGAGGTATTTAAACATCTCAATCATATCACCTCTATCCCGCCTTTCCTCTAAGGTGTACATATTAAGATCCTTAAGTCTGTCCTCATATGCTTTATAATGAAGACCACTAATCATCTTAGTAGCAACCCTCTGCACCGACTCCATCCTGTTCACATCCTTTTGAAGGTGCGGTCTCCAGAATTGCACACCAGCTATAATGCAGAAAAGGGTACCAGTGTAGATCATGGGGTAGCAGCCTGGACAAGAAGACAGTACTGTACACAGCCGACAGAAGCAGATAGATGGGCTGAAGGACAGATGATGACTGAGGAGAGGGTGGCATGGACTGGCAGCACCGATCTGCAGAGCCCTGTTACAGGCATGAAAATGATCTGAGTAACACAGTCACAAAAAGAACAGGTAGAAATAAAACCCCTATCCCCTGCTTATGGAGACCTTGAACTAACCAGCAGGCTATGCTTCCACACGTCTCTGCACAGCAATGGCTGGGTACAAAGAGACTGCAGGTCACGGCCTAAAATGTCTGCTGTGTGTGCCAGTATAGGGTAGCCCCACTAGTACCCATGATGCAGTGCACATGCAGAACTTTAGCTTTGGTCTGCTGCAAGTGGGTGCTGCTGCCCCCTCTGTTAACACCCCCCATGCCATGCTGACATGCCCATGTGTTGTCAGTCTGGGTGGCCACTCATCCCCCCACAGCCATCTGCCTCTCCAGGGATACCATCACCACCTGCCTTCAACCTGGGAGAGACGGCTAAGGGGTTCTGTGTTAGAGATCTAGAAAATATTGCCTGGAGTGGATTGGGTAAATGTAAATTGATTGTTTACAATGTTAGAATGCAGAAAGACTAGGGGACATGCAATGCGGCTACAATGTAACCCATTTAGGACTACTAGGTGAAGATATTTTTTTTCGGTCAACACGTTATCAAACCCTGCAATTCATTATTGGAGGTTGTAGTGAAGGCTGTTAGTGTAGCAGGGTTTAAAAAATGTTTGGACAGGTTCCTGGGGAGGGTCCATAAACCATTAATAATGTGGACCCGGGATATGCACTGCTTGCCCCATTACAAGCATTGTGGATCCTGTGTGTCTTTTGGGACACTGCTAGATTGGCCACTGTTGGACACAGAATACTGAGCATGATGGACCTTGGTCTGACACAGTCTGGCATATTTTCAGGTCCTATGTGCTTATATGCCACCTAGGCAACTGCCTGGTCCACCCTGTGCACCAGCATCCCCCACTGCATGAGCCATATGCATCCTCCTTTGTCCCATTTGCACCATCAGCATAGTGCCCTTTCATTCTTGGGCGCTATGCTGTTGCTGCTAATGGACCACTACTATCACTTCCTTGAGCTCTCCTGAATGTGTATCACATTGCAGATGTTTAAATAGGATCTCTCTCCTCAAAATGCACCCTTACTGACAGATTTTGACATGCGGTAAAGTTTCTGATGTTAAGGTGCCGACAGTAATGTAGCAGGGCCTTGTTCCCACCCACTCCCTCCCATTGACCCCTACTCTCCGCCCACTAGGACATTTACCTCTGGCAGTAACATTAACACGCGTTAACGTTAACGTGTGTTAATGTTACAAATGCTACATTACTGCCATTTAGTAAACATATCCCTATGTCTCCACCCCAAAAAGAGAACATTGGAAAATAACTGATTCTGAATATGGGTCCTTTACAGATAGCAAGGCTGGGTACTTGCATGAGTGTAGGCCATTTCACAAATGTGGACATCCCCTAATTGCATGTCCGCAGAACTATGGTACTTGGATGTCCAGGCCAGGATAGTTAAGAAGGGGGACATCTATGTTATGAGTCTAGCATGTCCTGGCCTGCCATTTAAGATATTCAGACATGCAGTAGCAGGCCAGTAGTATGTGTGTAGTATGTATTTACATGTGAGTTTCTTTGGCCAGAAAATATTACCTGTGGAAAAGAAAGTGCATTTTGCTCTTTCCTCTGGAAGCATTGTAGCCATCAAACAAGCACTTTTTTGAATCTTATTTATGGCCGGGAGGAGGTATAGGCATGGATACCACAGCATCCAGGGACTGATGTGCCTGGGTCATTCTGAAATCATACCACAACGTGCATCTCCCTTGCTCCATCTAGGACATGCTTCCATGACACCCCCGTGCTACCTAGACATTCTTCCACTGGGAGCATATATATATATACCCAGCTTTTTAAAATGGATCTGGGGACGTCTCCTTGATTTGTATGTCTATGTGCTAGTTCTCAGTAACACAATGACAGGACTTCTAAAATGACCCCCTTAGTGTCATAGTAAAAGTTTAGTCATAGAAACTGTGCACATTGAATTTTATTTCTAAGTTGTGAAATTCAGCAAAGTTGATTTTGTATTCTTTAATATGAAACTGCAATCCAGTAGATATCAGTTTCATACATATGACTGGACTCTTATTGTTTCTGAGTACCAAATGTACTGTATGCTTAAAATAAGGGACACATGCAATTAATGTACCTATGTTATCTTGCAAAATGTGCAGCCAGATTAAGAATCGGAATGCTTTGGTCTCAATTTTTTTTTTTTTTTAGTGACATCAAGTCAATGTTGATTCATAGTGACCCAGCTACCTCAGGGTTTTCTTGGCAATGTATCACTGGAAGTAGATTGCCAGCCTTTTCTTCTGAGGCAATGGAGGGTAACGTGACTTACCTAAGGTCACAAGGAGTGCCAATGGGAATTGAACCCTTGATCTTCTGGGTACTAGGCAGTTGCTCTAACCACTAGGCTACTCCTCCATTAAATCTATGAATGTGGTTTCTGATTGTTTGAGCCAACCTTTTATAAGGAATGTGCTGGCAAGCCTTCTTCATGGACAACCTTATCAAAATGTGTTGTGTGATGCTGATAATACCCAAGAAGATGTAGTGTCTATGAATCATAAGGCCAGCTGTCCTTGTGAAGCAGAAGGGGGGAGGTGGGAAGGAAGAAGCTAAAGTGCATCTATTGCACCATTTGCAAAGTCAGACAAGAGAACAATGTCAAGAAAGAAGGTGCAAGATTCTGAATGGTATCTGCTTTTCAGCAAGTATGACAAATTCTGGAGCAGGGGTAAAGGACGGTACTGGACTATGCACACAAGGCTCTGTAGGAAAAGCAATGGTCTGACAATGGTATCTCCGGAGTTATTATCTTTGCAGAGAGGAAGAGGCATCCTTTGGAGAGAGACAGAACAGCTGAACTGAGTTTAGTGCAGACCATGCTGAAACAATGGGAGAAATTGCTATATAGTGATGGCAGTCTTTACCAAGGATCCTATTACTTTGAAAAAGTGGCACCAGTTTATAGTACCAGAGTCCTTAAGGACAGAGGATCATTGGGGGGGGGGGGGGGGCAATGACAATGCAGAACACCAGGGGCAGATGCATACTTTGTATCTGGCAAGACAGAGATTCTATTGGCTCAGTATTAAGTAAGAAGACTATGTTCATCAATGTAGGCGCTGTACATTGAGTAAAACACTGGAAGTCCAGGAATCTATGAAATAGTCGCTGGAATCTATTAAACTACAGTCAGCAGAGGAACACAAAAATGACAGCGTGAATGTTCCAGTGGGAACTGATCATTTTACTAAATTGGCACAAGCATTTCCCTGCACAAATTAAACTCTAAGCAGGTGGCAAAGAAATTATGGGGCAAATTCTTTTGGGTTACATATCCCTGCAGAGGATCCAAAATGATCAAGGAGCATGTTTTGAGTCTAAAGCAATTCATGAACTGCTGAAATTTGCAGGGATGGAAAAATCTCATACAACAATCTATCACCCAGCTGGTAGCAAGATTAAATCAACCTCTGGGAAACATGATTAGGGCCTTGCCACTGAAAGCCAAATACAAATGGCCACAGGCTATTAACACTCACTTTCATGTACAACTGTATGGTGCATGTAGGGCTGGTCCCAAAGTTTGCTCAAGGTGTTGGCGCCCTAAGCAAATCTTTGGCTGTCAGAATCTGTCACTTAGCTTTGAATGCCCTGCTGCTACTGCCCTGCAGAAGCTGCTGCCCTAAACGATTGCCGAGTGTGCCTAATGGTTTGGCCAGTCCAGGGTGCCTGAGACAGGTTTTGCTCCTTTCTATCTTACGGTAGGTTTGGTTGCATTTCTCCACTTCCAATTGGTTTGCTTTACCAGAATGTTGTGTGGGATGATGTCATTTGCTATGGTAAATTTGTAGCACCTCTACAGAAAGACTTAAATGAGGCTTTAAAAATGGTTCAGAAAAATTCATTTGAAAAGCAACAAGCTGCATCTTGCCAAGGAAACCCTTAGATATTTATTTAGTGAAAACAAATTCTTAAGTTGATTAGTACCTAAAGTTGCATACATTCCTATGGGAACAGTAAAACATGGCAGTTGATAAGGTGATTAGATTCCAAAGCTGTTTGAAGTGCTTTAGTGGGATAAACAGCTTGGAAACTGCCACCAGAAGGACTGGGGTTTCTAGTCCCACAGGTGCTCCTTGTGGTCTTGGGCAAGCCACTTAACCCTCCATAGCCCATGTTTCCTGTAAAGTAGTTATCTCCAAGTTATAATGCCCTGTTCAATGTAAACCACACTGATGCAGAATAGCACAGTATATAAGAGAATGTAAATAAATGTATTTATTTAAATGGATCAATCACATCTACTAACAAGGCCCTAAAGCGTTGTAAAATAAATTTCAAAAAAGTCAATGAAAGGGCATAAAAATAAACAGCCAATATATTAAATAGACACCCCCTATAAAAACAGGAGAACCTCATCTTCCACAACCTTTTTGAATAAGTTGAAAAGTGAATATTTCTCTTTCTTCCATTTGCAGTCTCAGGCATATCTGCATGGAGATCTTGATACTGAGCAACATGGGAAACTATGGGGTTTGTTTACTAAAGGGCATTAAGGCAGCAGGCATTATCAAACATTAATAACACTGATAAGGGGTTTTCTTTGTGAAAAAGGCAGGTAGGAGGCATTCCAGTGGTAAGGGCGCAATGGGCAACTTGCCGGGACCAACACGACCATCGCACAAACCGACCCTTGTCCTGCTTTCTGGATAAAGGAGTTACAATCAGACATCAGCCCTTTTATAGCCAGGCTCATGGACCGTTCCTTCACAACAGGCATATTCCCCCAATCCCTTAAACGCTCTTCCATCAGACCGCTTCTAAAAAACAGCAAGCTTGACCTCAAGAAGGCAGACTCATACAGACCAATATCGAGCATACCACTTCTGGCCAAAATTCTTGAAAAAGATGTCCAAAGACAAATTCAAGAACACATCAAAGCTTCTGCTCCGCTGGATCCCTGTCAACACGGTTTTAGAGAGGCGCATGGTGTTGAAACACTCCTCACCACACTCTAGTAACATAATGGCTGAAATTGATAACATCCGTCAAGGGTGTGTTCTCATTTTCATGGACATAGCAGCCGCTTTTCATTCAGTAAGCCACAAGCTCCTCCTGCAACATCTCAGAGAGAAGGGAAGATGTGACACAGCACTAGAATGGTGCAAGTCATATCTCTCGGATAGATGGCAGCACGTAAGATCAGGGGCTGCAACATCAGAATCATTCCACCAGAATCAAGGCGTCCCACAAGGATCCTCCCTCTCTGCACTGATGTTCAACATTTACATGCAGCCTATATATGACATCATCCGGTCTTTCAATGTGAACTGCTTGATATATGCTGATGATGTTCTCCTCTACATGCCATTCTCGACAGAGAACCCAGACCTCACCCCATTGACAGACTGTTTTAACACAGTATCCATCTGGCTCCAAACCCAAAATCTTTGAATTCAGAACAAGAAAACAGGGGTTCTATTCATCACAAGGAATCCAAACTTCATCACACTACCCTATCTGAAGGTCAAGGAAGCAGAACTTCTCACCAAACCCACGATCAGATACCTTGGAGTCACCTTAGGCCAGCGACTAGACATGAAGATGCACATAAACAATATAGCAAGAGCAGTATACCACAAGATCCGATCTCTCAGGCATCTATGCTTCCTGCTGGAACCAGATGACTTCCGGACAATCTTTCAAGCGTTGATCATAACGCAGTTTGACTATGCAAATGCCATACTGCAGGGACTCCCTCAGTCCACTCTGCAACCACTACAGCTCGCAATGAACTCAGCAGCAAGAGTTCTTCAGGGACCATCCAGGAGAGATCACATAACGCCCATCCTGAAACAGCTCCACTGGCTCCTTATACATGGCAGGCTCACATTCAAAACCTTACTGCTGGCCTTCAAAGCCATCAATGGGCACTCTTCCTCATCTCTAACAGAGCTCATACAGATCAACCCACCTAACAGATCTAGAAGATCAGTAGCGGTCAACACGCTAATAGTCCCAAAAGCAATAACCCAGTGCACCCAGGCAACAATAAACAGAGCTTTCAAATTCTGTGCACCTAGATGCTGGAACACCCTCCCTCCCAACATCCGGACAATCCCTGATCTAGCCCAGTTCAGGAAAGCATTACAACATCACCTCTTCCTCTTGTATTACCCAGAAAACAGTACCACTAGAGCTCCACCAACTAGCTAGCCAATGCAGTACAAAGGAATTCTTCTATACTAGATAGTCGAGATGTAAATTGCTACCCAAGTTTTGATCCAGGTTTGAATACCTGCTCATTGTAAACACAGATCAACTACTTAAATGTGTAAGTTTTGATGTTCCATGTAAACCGCACTGATGCGGAATAGCGCGGTATATAAGAGAATGTAAATAAATAAATAAATAAATGTGCGCTAATAGGACATCAGGCACTAAGGTGTCAAGCATGAACCTTAATGTCTGAAAACAGCTATCACCCTAAAACTGGATAAGGGAGCACCAGGTAAAGGCAATGTAAAGGTGATGGATTGAAAGACAGGTAGGAGCTAATGGACCTGACATCTGTGTGCATCCTACGTGGCAGTCAGAAAGTGGTATGAGCATGTGGGAGGCAGCTGTACTGATGCACTGGCGTGTGACCATGGTACTGTAAATGCTGCATTGGCAGCAAGTGGTAGAGGATGGAAATGACATGTCCCCCTGCGGAGTCAGTATCAACAGAATGTGTGCAGCAAAGAATGATGGAGCAGGAATGGTGATGTGCACATTAGGCACAGGAGAGGTGTGTGTGAGAGGGTAGCAAGCAGAAAAGAGTACCTATATGGGCCACGGTGTAGCAGCTTGCAGGAGAATAGACTGCACCTAGCTGGCAGAGTCTGATGGATGGGCTGAAGGAGTGACGGCGGTAGATGAGAGTGTGGTACAGGTTGGTGGCAGCGATGTACCTGAGGGTCCATCTCCAATGCATGTGTATTGCTTGGGGGAAATGAGTGCAAGTGCCACATGGAAGGCCTGCCACCAGACATGTTGGTCCCAAACCTGTACCAGCCACCCAACAATGATACAACTCTCCTGAAAAATGTGCATACAACACCTGGACAGGAGTTGTTCAAACTGAGCCAATGAGGAACCTAATTATATGGCAGAGAGGCTCGCATCCTGGAGATGAATGCATGGCTGCGTGGATGGTGTCATCGAGAGCGTTTTGGTTTCCTAGACCATGGGATGCTGTTCCAAGGGTTGCAGAGCAGAGATAGCATCCATCTGCCCAAGAAAGGTCAATGCGTCTTCAGTAGTAGACTGGCTAATCTACTGAAGAGAGCTTTAAACTAGATTCATTGGGGATGGGTGAAGAAAGCCCCCAGGTAAGTGAAAGCCCCCAGGTAGGTGATACATTAAATAACTTTATGGAAATGGGTAACAGGGGTAACATATGGAAAGCAGTGTGTATAAATGCCCGTAGCATGGTAAATAAGATCCCTGATGTTGAAGCTTTGGTGGGAGTTGCTGACTTGGATTTAGTGGCAGTTACAGAAACATGGTTCACAGAAAACCATGATTGGGATGTAACTATACCTGTCTATACTTTATTCAGAAAGGACAGGGTAGGAAGTAGGGGAGGAGGAGTGGCACTATATGTAAAAACTACTATTAAAGCTTTGGAATTACAGAGCTTAAAAGGGAGCGAGGAGTCGCTGTGGGTTAAACTAGAAAGAGGGAAAGATAAATCTATTTACATTGGTGTGATATACAGACCTCCCTCACAAGAGGAAGAGGAGGACAGAGAGTTAATTGAATACATGCGCAGCATTGCTAGGAAAGGGGACGTGCTACTGATAGGAGATTTCAATATGCCAGATGTTGATTGGCACATTCCTGCTGCCGTATCATCTAGAAGTAAGGAGATCCTGGATTCTCTACAGGGAGAACTATTCAGGCAATTGGTAACAGACGCCACACGTGAAGGGGCCATACTGGACTTGGTGCTTACCAATGGTGAAAGTGTTTCTGATGTTGTAGTGAGAGATCATTTTGCATCCAGTGATCACCAGATGGTGTGGTTCAGTATTAGGACTAGGGCTGTTAGAATCCATTCAAAGGCGAGGATCTTAGACTTTAAGAAGACTAACTTTGCGAAGTTGGGCCAATACCTCAGGGAGTCGTTAGTTGGATGGGAACAGCTGAGGGATGTAGAAAAACAGTGGGAAAAACTGAAAGGGGATATTTTAAGGGCAACCAACCTTTTTGTTAAAATGGTAAATAAAGGTAAAAGGAAAAGGAGACTGCGATGGTTTTCAAAAGAAGTAGCTGAAAAAGTGAAGAAAAAGAGGGAGGCCTTCATGAAATACAAGAGATCACAGAGGGAGGAAGACAGGCATCTGTATTTGGAAAAACTTAGAGAAGCTAGCAAAGTAGTCAAGAAGGCAAAGATTCAAAAGGAGGAGGAAATAGCCAATGCAATAAAATGGGGGGATAAGACATTTTTCAGATATATTAGTGAGAAGAGGAAGGGCAAGAGTGGTATTGTCAGACTCAAAGGTGCAGGGGAGGAATATGTAGAAGCTGATAAAGATAAAGCGGAATTGCTTAACAAATATTTTTGTTCTGTGTTCACAGATGAAGAACCAGGAGCAGGATCTCAGAAAATACCCACAAATAGGAACAGAGGCAAAGGACATCTTGAACAATTTTCAAAAGACTGTGTTCGTGAGAAACTATCTCAACTTAAAGTAGACAAAGCAATGGGAGCGGATGGGATACACCCGAGGATACTGAGGGAACTTGGGGACGTTCTAGCAGCTCCAACCTTGTTGGAGTCGGGAGTGGTGCCAAAGGACTGGAGAGAGGCTCATGTGATGCCTTTACACAAAAGCAGAAGTAAGGACGTGGTTGAAAACTACAGGCCGGTTAGTTTAACTTCGGTGCTGAGTAAATTATTGGAAAAGCTGCTGAAAGAGAAAATAGTGAGGTTTCTGGAGTCCAGTGGATTACAGGATCCGAGGCAGCATGGATTCACCAGAGGCAAGTCTTGTCAGACAAATCTGATTGATTTCTTTGACTGGGTGACCAGGGAGTTGTACCGAGGGAGAGCCCTAGATGTGGTGTATTTAGATTTCAGTAAAGCCTTTGACACTGTTCCTCACAGGTGACTTATAAACAAACTGAGCACCCTAGGAATGGACCCTAAAGTTACTGCTTGGGTTAGAAATTGGTTGGGTGGGAGGCGACAAAGAGTACAAGTAAATGGAGTTCACTCTGAGGAGAAGGATGTTATCAGTGGTGTGCCCTAGGGATCTGTCCTTGGTCCGATTCTTTTTTTTTTTTTTTTTTAACATTTTTTTTTTTTTTTTTAAACTTTTATTTTCATTTTGCAACAAACAAAAGAAACAACACACCAAAGGAGACAAAACAAGTATACAATAAGGAAAAGTAAACCCAATTACCCCCCACCCCGATGCTTCTCCTCTACCCGATTAGATCAGCATGTGGGCACTTCCAATTAACAGTGATTATACATCAAACGATCAAAAGAGCATCTACGATACAGCATGATCATGGGACAGAGGTATATACAAAGTTAGACAGTCAGATGAGAGCATTTAGCAAAATGTACATAGTCATTAAGCATCTTCCATTGAGACCAATGAGAAGGAGTCTGAACAGGGGAAACGAACAGACGAGGTATTTGTACATATTGACTGTAAAGACAGGCATGATTCCACCAGTCATTGGGACTCAGATGGGAGATAAATTTCCGGTAGTACTTAATTAGGGAAATAGCAATGCCAAGCATAAAGTTCGAAAGGAGATAAGCCTTTTTTGGGAGAGAGGGGATCCCCGCAACTGGGCGAAGTCCCACTATCCTCCAAGAAAGGGGCTCCTGAGAGTGCGAGATAGACTAAATACGACCCCAGACCCGACGCCAGTAATACTGTAGTGCAGGATATTCATGCATAACATGAGGCAATGAACCAATGGCCACAGGACATGTCCAGCAACCATTGCCCTGAGTAGTGTTCCATTTGTCTAATCTGTAAGGAGTGTAAAAACACCGGTGGGCTAGAAAGAAGAGGGTCTGAGTGAGTAAGGCGGATCGGGAACCCGTGTCCCTCTACTCCAGATAAGGCTCCATTGCTCCGAGGTCAAAGTCACATGCAATTCTCTCTCCCGTACTTTCTGCGCTATAGGGGTATCTCTAGTTATAGCATTACATAAGGTTTAGTAAAAATTGGATGCTACACCCGGTGAACTACCGATAGATCGGAAAGTCTCCAATCAACCCTATGTAGAGAATGCCGATGGCGGGAGTACCCTAGTACTCCGAAGGCGATGCTGAAGTTGTACTGACCAGAGTCGGGAGTCTAAATGATTGCATAAGAGTATTAAAGGCACCTAAAGTGTCTAAAAGCATTGGTGGATAGTGGGAGTCTGATGGGAGAGTCATACCAGGGAGAAAAGTAAGAGGAATCGGTTTGCAAAGGCCCGCTTCTATATCTAGCCACACAGGTCTACTCGGTACTGGATCTTCCAGCCAACGAGCGCCTTATTTGAGAAGAAAAGATTGAGGGAATACTGGAGTAAAATCGCCACCAAGTATTAATGGAGCATTGGCAGAGGCCAATGCCAACTGCGCAATACTTGCATAGTAAGCAGGGTTGTCCACATTCGGGGTATAATGCAAATACACGTGAATTCACTATCTCCAACCTCAAGGTATACACGGGCCCATCTACCCTCTTTGTCAACGCTAATATCAAGTACAGTAGCGTGCAAAGACTTCTTAACCAGTAGGGCTACCCCGTACCATTTGGAAACGGTGGGAGAATAGGCAGCTACCATGTAAGGCTTAGCATTGAGTTTCAGTGTTTCAGCAAAGTTTCAATGCGTTTCCTGAGGAAACACTAAATCAACATGCTCATGGCTAAGATAGCTAAGGATTTTCTTTCCTTTGAGTGGACCATTAATGCCTTTTACGGTGATTGATAAGATTTTACATAAGGCCATTCAGAAAAGTTAAAAATTCTGAGCATTATAGCACACATAATTTCACTATGTCCCTCAAACTGGCTGTATCTGGCTGTACACATGACATAAGAAAAATAAGCTAATATAATACAATGAAGCGCCCCACATTAACAACGAAAACCGCAGTAAGGTAGAGGAGAAGCAAAACCCCAAAATTACTGGCGACCATGTGTCTGCGGGGAGAAACCCCAGAGAAGGCCGAAATTGAAAAAACACATAACCTGTAGGACTGTGCGTGCTCCGAATCCGACCGAGGCACACATCATGAAGGGATAGGAGACCAAAAAACAAAAGTCATATAGAGAAAGAAAGAAAGTCCAGGCAATCTCTGTACTTGGCTATGACCGCCGCATCGGGCCCTTCAAAATGGCGGACAGAGCCGACAGATAAGAGTCCAAGATTTAGGATTAGCGCATCTGCTCTGCTTCTTTGGAGTCTAAAAATGTTGATAGTAGATCAGGATCTTCGAACGTCCTGGTTTGGTTGTGGAGAGTCACACGAAGCTTCGCTGGATACAACAGGCCAAAGCGAGCCTGTAGCTGTTGAAGTCGAGGGCGAAGAGCAAGGAGTTTCTTCCGACGGTCAACGGTAGGCTTTGCCAAATCAGGAAAGAAGGAGACTTTACGACCTTCAAATTCCAAATGATGATTCGCTCGGGCAGCATTTAAAATTTGTTCCACTTGTTGATATCGTAGCAAGCTAAAGATAATAGGCCGGGGGGTCGTGCGGTTGGGCGCCATGTGGGCAGGAACACGGTGTGCTCGATCGATTTCCAGTTCTCTATGAAAAGTGATCTTCAGCAAGGAGGGAAGAGTTTTGAGCAAGAATTCTCTTATATCTCCTGCTTCCACCCCCTCCGGCATTCCGAGGAGCCTCACATTGTTGCGACGGGCTCGATTATTGCTATCTTCTAACTCCTTTTGAAGATTCTGTATCTGGCGCTCAGCCTTGTCCAGTTTGCCCAAGCGCACCGCGTGCGAGTCGAGGACCCCCGCCATGTTGTCCTGCCGTAATGAAAGACTTTCAAGTCGGTCCTGGAGCACTCCAAAGTCTTCTCGCATGGCTCGAAGCGCTTCTCCATTGGACTGCACCAATTCCTTCACACCGCGTATTTCCTCCAAAATCTCCAGGTGCATTTCGGGGTTTTCACGAAATGGAACCATCTTCTGTGGGGAGGACACCTCTGTTTTGGAGCGTTTTCCGTGAGAAGAAGAAGGAGACCCGAAGTCCAAGCGCGCTGGTTTATGGGCCGCCATCCCCCCCCGAGGTACCCCGGTCAGCTCGGAGCAAAATAGTAAGTTTGTATAGGTATTAAGTCAGGATTCTAAGTAGGCCTCTCGGGAGCTTCAACGCAAAGCGTCCTACCCGCTGGACATCAGGCTCCGCCCCTGGTCCGATTCTTTTTAACATCTTTGTTAGTGATATAGCGAAAGGGCTTTCAGGTAAGGTTTGCCTCTTTGCGGATGATACCAAAATCTACAATAGAGTAGACACCCAGGAAGGGGTAGATAACATGAGGAGGGATCTAGCTAAGCTTGAAGAATGGTCTAGAATTTGGCAGCTGGGATTTAATGTTAAAAAATGTAAGGTCATGCATTTGGGCTGCAGCAATCCAAGGGAGCAATATAGTATAGGGGGTAAAGTACTTTTGTCCACTAAAGAAGAGCGGGACCTAGGCGTGGTTGTGTCTGATGATCTTAAAGTAGCTAAACAGGTAGAAAAGGCTATGGCAAAAGCTAGAAGGATGCTTGGGTGCATACGGAGAGGAATGATTAGCAGAAAAAAGGAGGTGATAATGCCTCTGTATAAGTCTTTGGTGCGACCTCATTTGGAGTATAGTGTGCAATTCTGGAGACCGCACCTTCAAAAGGATGTGAACAGGATGGAGTCGGTGCAGAGGGTGGCTATTAAAATGATTAGTGGTCTTCATTATAATGCATATGAGGACAGACTGAAGGATCTTAATATGTATACCTTAGAGGAAAGGCGGGATAGAGGTGATATGATTGAGATGTTTAAATACCTCTGTGGCATAAATGTTCAGGGAGAGAGCCTCTTTCAATTGAAAGCAAGTTCTGCTATGAGGGGACATGGGATGAGGGTGAAGGGAGATAGATTCAGGAGTGATATGCGGAAATATTTCTTTACGGAAAGAGTAGTGGATCCGTGGAATAGTCTCCCAGTGGAGGTGGTAAAGATGAGGACAGTAACTGAATTCAAAAAAACATGGGACAAACACAGAGGATCTCTAAAGGTAAAAATGGGACTGTTGTAGTTGTTATGGAAGGACAGACTAGATAGGCCATGTGGTCTTTTTCTGTCGTCATATTTCTATGTTTCTATGTTTCTATGAGTTGAGCCCTGCAGGTGGCCATCCAAGGGGTACAATGTGTCCACATGTAATGCAGAGATGTGAGGGAGCCAAAACTGTACAGACACAGTCATGATATAATATGTCAATCAGGTATCACTAGTAGGTGATATCTGTATGCAGGTAACTGCCCTCTATTAGACCGCTGTAACAGTGCAGTCAAAGTGGGGTGCAGTGCACTGAAACCTTGTTAATGAATGATGAACAACAGGGACTGCGAGAAGCTGCAGTCTATTGAGACAATGGAGTGTTAAGTGACCAGCCCTAGGTCAAAAGGAATTGTGGACATCCTATGAAGACTGTGCCATACATATAAAGCTGCAGTTAAACCATCACACCAATCCCACAAGGAGTAGCACTGGGTATTGAATGCAGTTATCCTGGCTTCCATACTAGTACAATGATCATCAGGTTATGCCACCAGTCAAATAGCAGACATCTTCAAGGTAAGCATGTCTGACCCCCTGCAATGGCCTTCAGCAGAGCCAAAAAGGGCACAATAGCAAATTGCATGTGTGCAGACCAAAAGTATGGGTGGAACACATAACAAAACAAACATGTGTGTCAACCAGTCACAGCAGACCCAGACTGTCCCAGGCATGAAAATGAACTGCAGAACACATAGAGAACAAGTGGGAATCAAATTCATGTCTTTTGCTTAGGGAGACAGTGCCCTAACAATTAGGCTACACCTCTATACCAGTCTGCACATTTATGGCTGGAATCACAGAGACTACAGATTTATGTCTGCAATGTCAGCTGTGTGTGCCAGAATAGGTTAGCCCCAGGATGTACTTCACATACAGAACAGCTTCCTGCAGCTGATCACCAAATGGGGGATATAATGATTCATCACAGCAGCTCAGTAATCTATACTGACAGTGTTTGCTACAAGTACATAATAGCTGCAAACTGTGCTACTGACTGGTTTCAGCAGTCACCTTGAAGGTAAGGAGAAGCACACAGCACCTGGTCCCTAGAGTCTGTCTTACTAGAGATGGACTCTGTTGATTCTCCTGCTGCAGATCCATATCACTGCCAGTGTGTGATGCTAGTCACCTCGTTTTCTGCAGAGCTGCCAACATGCAGGAGCTGCCTGTCACATCTGTGTCAGGTGTCCTGCTCCTGTTGGCCAGGGACTCTACTAGAGCATCTCATGCCACTGTCTAGGGTTGTGGCAGCTGTTTCTGTTGAGACAGAATATAGTATGGTTTGTCCAGGCTGGCATAAGCCTGGCTGGACTATAGGGAGCAGGCCAAGAACAACTGCTGTCCTAAACATTGTGAGCTATCAATCTGCTATAGCACACACAGTAAGTCTGCATTTGAGAGCTACCACAGGACTGTCTCAGCCATGCACAAACCAACTGTGGCCAGTCTAGTTGCAAGCACACACCATATGTGTACAAAGTGACCATGTAAACCTGGCTTGGGGCAAACAGCATGGATTCCCACCAGTCGGCATGGTGATTTGTTCCCCCAGGAAAGAAGGAGCACCCACATCACTGCAGCTTGACACTATATAGCACTATGTGAATACCTAGCAGTGGCATGGTCATAGCTTGGTCACAGAGTGCCCTCTCAGCTTGCCAGGCCACGCATATGGCAGACAAGGACTAGAAAGACTCACCCATTGAGCCCACCTCTGATGCATACACATCCTGGCCTGATCACTCAGTTTCAGTCCATATTCACAATCCTCTGCTCCTCATCATGCACATTTCAAGACCAATGCTGGGAACAGCTTAAGCAATATGGGCCACTGTGCATTGCAGAAGGCCCTAGTACTTTGGAGAGACATACACACACACCTCACCGCAATGTGAAAAAGTGTTGAGGGTTGACATTCCTGCCTGCCACTTCCTTATCTGCTCAATCGTTCCTAATATTTGCTCATTGTGAATGTGCTATTATCATGCTATGAAATGATTGCATATTGTTAATGCCTGCCCTTAGATACAATCATTGGTTGTGGAGGCTCTTTGTGCAGCTCATGAGGTATGTAGACAGGTCAGTGTAGGTTGCATATGCCAGTGCTGTACCTATGAGATAAAGTCTACTCAGTGGATCATAGCCATATTTCCCTCACACATGATACACTATTGGGACTTGAACCTGAAATCCTCCACTCATATATAACACTGCCCTTGTGTGTGGAGCCACAGAGCTGCCTTATGGGTTTAGTAACCCATGGGTGTAGATGTGGTCATTGTCAGGATGGATGCAGCCATGTCTGCTGGTATCTCTGCAGACCCTGTTCCATACCTGTCTGACAAGGTGTGTTCTGCGTGTGTGCAATGGAGACATGTTGTTCATTCTGTATGCTGCATTGGCTGTCTATGGTGCTGATGAAACTGACATTTCTGTGTAACACATGAGATATGTCCACTAAGGAGGACAGCCCAGGTGACAGGCACACACTTATCACATGCCATGGTGGAACAAGCAGAATGGCCATGGTCACCCTTACCTGTTGGATGCTTGTGTAGCAGTAAGGCCATAATGTCACATCTTGCAGATGGACTTGACTGATGTGGATTTACATGTGCCTCAGATGGCTGTTGGTGACTGGGTTTGTTACCTTGGAGGGGTCTCTGGTTCACACAGAACACCTTGCTCTCTGAATGCAGAACTAAAACCGGGATCCACACTATAGTTACATCCCATCTTGCAACTACACCCTACGCCTTGCTTGTCTCCCTCAGAGTCATCTCTCTCCCCATCCATCTATGCAGAGCTCTGCTGCATGACTTATCCTCCGCCAGTCCTGAGACATTCATATTGCCCGTTTCCTGGATATTTCTTCACTGACTCCTCATACGTTTACTTATCCATCTCCTCTCCTAGCCTATAAATGCATCCACTGTACTGCCCCTGAGCACCTTTCATCTCTCCATTAACCCCTTCTCATGGACTTAACTCTTGCTTGCCTACCCACTCTCTATGCCCTAGTCTTCTACTGTCATCTCTGACTTCCCTCTCACCTTGCTGCTCCTAATGTTTGGTACAAGCGTCCTCCATCCTTACATCATGTCTCATTTGTCTCCCTCTTCATATCCATGCAGAAGGTATACCTCTTTGGTGCTGCTGTTGGATCCCTCTCTCTTATTTCCCTGTTGCTTTCTACCCCTATTGTACCCTTCTTTCTCTTGTAGTGTACTGTCTGGCATCACTTGATATTAAGATTTTTGGGAAGGGACTGTCTTCCTATGTGTTTGTCCCACACTGCATATGCCTTGTAGAACTTCATGAATGATGTACAGTAATAGTACTGGTGTTATCATCTTTCAGGTAAGGTTGCTAGGGAGTCATTTTGCCTGACATGCCTTATTCTCCTATTGCATGGTGTCCCTTCCACAGTGGCGATATTTCCCCCATACATGCACATATCCACTCAATATGTGTGTGTGGGGGGGGGGGGGGACATCCCAATCCACAGCATAAATGCTCCACTCTGTTAACTGGACCGGTGCCATGGACCAATGGTGATTGTGAGCAGCCTGCTGGTGGTTCCATCTTTCCCTGCCATTGTGGCAGAGCCACAGGTTCAGTGCTGCAGGGGGCATCGCTATCGTTGCATCCATACATCTGTACTCATCATGGTGCTCCTGCACCCCTCTACTGGGGTTTGGGCACGCATCCTGCTATGTCTAACCTCAGTGGTGTGGGATCATCAAGTGCTCCACTGTTCTTGTGGCTCGATTGTTCATCCTCATGGTGACTCAGGCAACTGTGGCATCATATATGACACACAGGACCAGGTCAGAGCCTTTGTCTGCTGCTGGCAGAGAGTGCAACACCAGCTGCCACCACACCTGCATCATGCTGACATGACAATATGTCAATCACATTGCATACGTTTGAATAGGCTCTCTCCCCTCAAAATACCCCCTTTCAGCAAGCTTTTACTTGGTGTTAGTGTTCCCAGCATTAAAGGGCTCTAACACGGGATTGCGCAACAGCCGTTAAGGGAGCACCCACTGTCAACAACCACTCTCCACCCCGTTAATGCCCACCTCCTGCTCCCTTAACACTACAGGAGTCTTTAATGCTAGTTAATGCAGTGTTAAGTGTGCAAGGGTGCTGATAATGGGCATTAATGGCACACTTGCTCCCTTACCACCCTTTAGTAAACATACCCCTATGTCTCAGTAGAGTACCAGGGACTTGGTGGGTTATTGTGGAAATTAAATGGTGTCTGTGTATTGCAGCTGACTGTGTATATGAATTGTGCATGCATGTGAGCGATCTCTCCATAGGGTAAATGTACCCTGTATCCATAAGGATGTCTGGCAGGTATTTGGAATGTGTGTAAGATTGAGAGATGGGGGGGGGGGAGCTATGTGGAATGGGGTGGGATGAGTCTGGGGAGGAATGTGGTGGGATGAGTCTGGGGAGGAATGTGGTGGGGTATTATGTTTCACAGTATGTATATAAGGGTGTAAATAATAATTTCTAATGAGGGAGAAGTATGTAAGGGGGGTATTAGGATGCTGGGTTGTTAGGCAGTTGGATGTGAATAAGATGTGGTGTATTGAGGAGGTATGGATATATGTTTATGGATGTTCTTCATTCCCCCACATTATTTTCCACTTTCCTGTTCCCTTCCCCTCCCCCTTGCATCCTTGCCCCTAGAGTTGGGATGGGAGGGAACAAGGGGGACAACTACCCCAGGTGTCTTGTGAGACCTAGTCTGTGCATGGTAACCAAATAATTCTTTATTGAGGGTTCTTTACCAGGGGTACATTATGACAGCCCCACACGGGGTCTCAACATCCAGACCCTCTAAATATCTGGATCACACTGGTGGCCACAGAGGTCTAAGGGGAGGACCGAGGGCAAGCGGTGGGCAGGAACGTGGGATTCTGTGGTCGGCTCTGTACGACCAGGGTCAGCCAGTTAGACAGGGTGACTTATTCCACCTCAGAGATGGAATATATCCCACTGGACGTTGGGGAACTGTGACATTGAGGGGTGACAAGAGGTGAGGGAGCTCCCTGCAGCCCAACCCCAGCCATGGGTGGTCCGATCGGGGTTCAGGCCGTGGGAAACAGGCCGGATACCACTGCCACCAGGGATCACGGCTCCTGCATAGAGCTGTGCTGCGTTGGCTATGAGATGCCATGGCACTGTGGCTCCATGAAGGAGCTTGGCTAAGCTAGCCAGGGAAGTGGCTGGACATCCGAGGTGTCTGAATTGGGGCACCACCTAGACATACAGCCACTGTGATGTGATTTTGTTCCCACAGGGATGTCTAGCCCCTGTAGGAGTGGAATTGGATACATCTCCAGGCTGTCCAGATGTCTGAACTGACCCCCATTATGGCCCCCCATATACAGGCAGAAGAATGCTACAATAGGGCCCATAAGAATACATGTGCAATCACTGACTGATCTGGGGGTGAAATGTTGTACAACCCTACCAGAAGAGTATGCCAGATCTTCATGGCCTGTTTCATGCTCCACAATCTGGCAATGTCTGCTGGTAACCCTTACTTGAACAACAGGAAGCAGAAGAACCTGACCATAATGTGGATGTCAACGGGCCAAGGTATGAGGATACTGGGCAATTGTACTGACTAGGTGTTGCAGCAAGAGATGAACTCATGAGAAGGTAGGTGTTTATTTACAGGTGTACAAAACATAAAGTGCCCATCCTCTAACATCCCCAACCTACTCCCATGCCCCTTCTAACCTACAACTCTACCCCCAGCACCAGCCCTGTGCAAACCCTTCCCCACCAATACACCCACATTCACCTACCCCTCCCCCCCACACCCCCAGCACCAGCCCTGGCCACCTTCTACCCCCACTAGCAGCAACAATATACTACCCCCACCAAGAGGCAGAAACTTTATCCATCCATCAGGAGACAGCCCCCAGTGCCCAGAAAGATATTGGTAGTGGTGGTGGCAGTGGTGGTGGCAGTGGTGGTGGAGAGTGGACACACTCTCCTCTTAGGGTCCCATGCAGACAAAGGCATGCACTGCACTCTGATGACATCCAGCAATGAAGGGGAGGTCATGGCATGTGCATGCATGTATTGCTGCAGGTGCCTGTGCAGCCCCATTATAGACTCATTTACAGTAGGGCCTCTGTTGCCTGAAATTGTCTCTCCCAGAGTTGGATGTGGCATTCCTGGAGGGATAGAGACCATCTCAGCACGTCTATCTTCTTAGCATGCTGTGTCTGATGCTGGGTATTTTGCTGCAGGAGATGCTTGGCACAGCATAGATGCTGCTGAGAGTAGAAGCTGACTCTAGAGACATCCTGTTATCATCTGCTCCTTCATCCTCCCTAGTTGCCTGTATATCATCAAAGAGAGAGGAAGGTAGAAGCTGTAGATAGGTCCCTTTGATGCCATTCTCTTCCTCCTCCACCTGGGCAATAGATGTGTCACACCCTTGGCACCCTGATGTTCCAATGCACTGGACCCCTGCCCCTCCACCTCAGTTGCCTTGTCACTGTTGTCCTGGGTGGTAACACTCTGCATCATGGGACCCTGGCCAGGGAACTGGTTGTTGAGATCTGTACTGCTGATCTCCAGGGTATCTGCAGACTTTCAATCTCAGGGCAATTTCTCCAAATGGGTTAGTGTTGCACATATCATGAAAATAATGAACCTCACTCCTAAGCCAAGGTGTGTAGAGTATGATCACAGCTTTTCAAATATATTGCTAATGCTCAACATAATACTTGCATTGTGCCAAAGAGAGCCTCCTTACGGAGTTCATTAGATGTAACATGTATGGGTAATTTATCAAGTTGTGCTTACAAATTCCTCTTAATTAAGCCTGTGGCACACAACACAATGGAAAATATCTCAGTATCTTTTTGCCCCATGCTCTTAGGGGTATGTTTACTAAACTGCTGTAATGTTACATAACGTGCATTAACGTTACCTAACGATCGTTAACGTTACATAACGCACGCAGTTTAGTAAACATGCCCCCAAGAATGTAGGATGTCATCAAAGGCTTTCTTTTTTGTGTGTGTTCAAATTCTTTATTGCATTTTCATAAAATATGACAGAAACAACCAGAAGATAATAATCACTGTATGCGTGTGTGGTTCATCACTGATGAGTCATTAATATATTGCACCTCCCTACTTAACAAAGTCATGAAGTGGTTGCCATATATCCAAACATTTACTGTATTAAGGTATTCTTTCCTTTTGGCAATGGCTTTTTTCATATTTGCTAATGAATGCCACCATTGGTGCAAAGTAAGACTAGAAGCATTTTTCCAATTACCTAAAACTACCTTCAATGCTACTGAAATAAAAAAAAAATCCAACAGTCGAGCATTAGCATTAGAAAGCTCAGATGAGCAGCCCTGAGATCTCATTATTATTATTCTACATGAAATTGGCTCAGCAATCCTAAGTATTTGATATACAGATTGGCATATAGTACTGCAATAAATAGATTAATTAGGGCAACAGATGAGAAAATGTTCCTCTTTATGTCCCACAGGACCAGCAGTTCTCATTCAACATTTTATCCACTTTGACAGCCCGAACGGGCATCCAGAGGGCTTGAAGGGAAAAAAAAAGCTGAGTCATAAATGCTGCACTAGTAACCTTCACTGATGAGTTTCTCCACTGCCCATTTGTCTCTGCCTCCCATATCTTCTCCACTCCAATAGATTTATATCTAACTTAACTTAAGAACATATGGAATTCTAGAGGGAAAAATATTATAAAATGTAGAGGCCCAGTGATCTAAGGATATAGCCTGTCCACAGAACATTTCCAGTGGTCATTCCCCTATGATTTCATAAGAACATAAGAACATAAGATATGCCATACTGGGTCAGACCAAGGTCCATCAAGCCCAGTATCCTGTTTCCAACAGTGGCCAATCTAGGTCATACATACCTATCAGTTTCCCCAAAAGACACAGGTTCCACAGTGCTTGTACTGGGTCAAGCATTGATATCCTGGGTCCCTTCTTAATAATGGTTTATGGACCTTTCCTCCAGGAACTTGTCCAAACCTTTTTTAAACCCGACTACACTAACAGCCTTTACTACATCCTCCGGTAACAAATTCCAGAGTTTGATTACACGTTGAGTGAAAAAATATTTTCTTTTATTGGTCTTAAATAGTTTACCCTGTAGCTTCATTGCATGTCCCCTAGTCTTTCTTTCTATATTCTGATGATGTAAACAATCAATCTAGGTTTACCCGTTCCACTCCGTTCATTAATTTATAGACCTCTGAATAATAGTTTCTTCAACCGATGAGCAAAACCACACACCTAGATATTTTGTCTTGGTGCTCCACTGCAGAGAAGAGCTCTGCAAAATACTTTTAAACATGAATTTATTCATAGGGAATACTATTATTTTTCCCAGTTTACCTTATATCCTGAAGAAGGAAAAAATGATCTATCAGTTTTGCTACTACTACTACTACTACTTATCATTTTTATAGTGCTACAAGATGTCTACAGCACTGTACATGTACAGTACAAGTAAGAGACACTCCCTACTCATCAGAGTTTACAACAACTGGGGACTAGGGTAATTCAAGGGTAATGGCAAGATACAGATAGGTGATAAGCAGGAGAATAAGGAGATCGGAATAAAAAAAACAGCCTGGAATACCTGGGGTTTTAGCCTGGATTTGAATAGGACCAGAGAAGGAGCCTAACATATGAACTCGGATAGTTTGTTCCAAGCATACGGAGCAGCAAGATGGAATGAGAGAAGTCTGGAGCTGGCAGTGGCAGAGAAGGGCACAGATAGAAAGGATCTGCCAGAGGATGGAGTTCCCGAGGAGAGGAAAGGTAGTGAGGAGCTGCAGAATGAATACACTTATAAGTCAGTAGGAGAAGTTTGAATTGAATGTGGAAATGGATAGGGAGCCAGTGAAGTGACTTGAGAACAGGGGCTATGTGAGCATAGTAAAACTGGCGGAAGATTAGCTGTGCAGCTGGGGTTTGAACAGATTGAAGGAGAGAGAAATGATTCTGAAGGAGACCGGAAAGCAGCAAGTTGCAAAAATATATACAGGAGGTGACTAGAGAGTGAATAAGGGTCTTAGTAGTGTGTTCAGAAAGGAAGGGATGCATTTTCTTGTTGTTATAGAAAAAGAAATGGCAGGTTTTAGCTATCTATTTGATGTTTTCAGAGGAGAAGCAAGAAGTGTCAAAGATGACCCCAAGGTTGTCAGCTGAGGAAACAGGGAGAAGTAGCATGTTATTCACAGAGCTAAAGGAGGAAGGGGGGAGGTGGTTTAAGGGGGCAGATGGGGAGCTCTGTTTTAGCCATGGTCAATTTCAGATGGCGGTGGGACATCCAGGCAGAAACATCAGATAAGCAGGCTCAGATACGAGCTTGAATTCTTGGAGAGATTTCAGGTGTAGAGAGGTAAATTTGAGAGTCATCAGCATAACACTGATACTGAAAACCATGGGAAGAGATGAGTGCACAAGGAACTAAGGGGTATGTTTACTAAACGGCGCTAACAGCGCAGCTGCGAAGTTATCGAGTGATATGTGACATTATCGCACGATAATGGTGCATTAATGTGCGAGAACGTCATGTATCAGGTGATAACGTTTCTGGCGGGGTTAAGGTCCGCAGAGGGTGGAGTAAGGCTCCCCAGAGGGCGGAGTAAGGCTCCCCAGAGGGTGGAGTAAGGCTCCCCAGAGGGCGGAGTAAGGCTCCCCAGGGGTGGAGATAAGGGTTCAATGGGCGGAGAGTGGGCGGGGAGAGGCTTCATGCACACTAACACCGTGAAATGAAGGTCTGAAAATTAGACCAGTGAAAGCCTCGCGCTAGAGGTACATTTGCAGGAGAGAGAAACCATTTAAGTCAGCAATGCACAGCAAAGCCAGGGAGACCAAGAAAAATGATAGTAGTGATACATGTGCAGCAGCAGCAGCATAGTGTCCAAGTACAAAGGGCACTACGGTGAGGCTGCAAATGGGGTACAGGGGGCTGAAGGCGGGACATGCAGTGGGGCAGCTTGGGCAAAGGATGGACTAGGCAGATGCCTAGGTGGCACATAGGAACACAGAAACTACAAATCAGCAAGACAGCAACTGACCAAGGTCAAACATGCCCACGAGTGTGTGTTCCACAGTGTCCCAGGGGACATCACCCAGCAGGTACCCCAAAGGGCACATAACAGTGACAGGCGGTGCCGGGGGGAAGAGTGGATATCTATGTAGGCACCCCTACCCCAGATCCCACACCATAGGCAGCTGCCTACCGGCACACTGGATGGCCTGGGACTGCGCACCACCAGCACCACCAGCAAAAGGGCATGTCAGCATAGTGGCGGAGGGGTGCTGGTGGTGGAGGGGGCAGTGGCATCTGCCCACAACACACCAAGGCCAAGCCCTGTTCAGGTGGGTGCTGTGCACTGCAACAGACAAAGTCTGTCTGACGAACAGTCATGGTATCCCCAGGGAATGATGTGCCTCTATGACAACAGTTTGGTGCAGTACACGCAGCCAGTATATTCAGGGGCAGAAGGCAATAGGTTCAAGTCCCAGCTGTGGCCCCTGCAGACCATGTCCTCACATTTTACCCAGTAGTAAACCGTGGTAATAAAGACAGAATCTTTATTGCTGATAAAAGAAACACGCCATAAACGCCTATATTGTACCCTACAGAGCACATATACTATAAACATGTGCAATCCCTGGAGCAGAGTTTCCCAACTTCAGTCCTGGAGGGCCAAACACCATTCAGGTTGTCAGGATGTCCCTAATAAATATGTATGAGATGCATTTACATGCACCACCCCCATTGTATACAAATATATCCATGCATATTCATTAGGAACAGCATGAAAACCTGAACCATGTTTGGCCCACCAGGACCAGAGTTGGAAACTTCTGCCCTAGAGCAGCGGCCAACAGGGGCACAAACACCAACACCCACAGGCTCCACTATCCAGTGGCTCATGGAGAGTCAGGCTGTTGGGCCCTGCACAGAGCAGCATCTACCAATACTACCACCTGCATACCTTAGCAATGCCGTCTTAAATGTGGAAATACATTCCACATATATCAAAAGGTTGCTATGAATAATGTCAGATAACAAATCCTAAGTTAAACTCAATATGCATGAGTAATTTGCATACAATGGGGGCAGTGCATGTAAATGCATCTCATGCATATTTATTAGGGACATCCTGACAACCTGGAGTTGGGAAACTCTGCTCTAGGTTTAGTACTGGGTAAAACATAGGGACCTGGTCTGCAGGGGCCACAGCTGGGACTTGAACCTATTGCCTTCTGCCCCTGAATATACTGGCTGCGTGCACTGCACCAAACTGTTGTCATAGAGGCACATCATTCCCTGGGGATACCATGACTGTTCGTCAGACAGACCTTGTCTGTCGCAGTACATGGCACCCACCTGAACAGAGCTTGGCCTTGGTGTGTTGTGGGCAGATGCCACTGCCCCCTCCACCACCAGCACCCCTCTGCCACCATACTGACATGCCCTTATGCTGGTGGTGCACAGTCCCAGGCCAACCCGTGTGCCAGTTGGCGGATGCCTATGGTGTGGGATCTGGGGTAGGGATGCCTACATAGACATCCATGCTTCCCCCCTCCCAGCACCGCCTGTCACTGTTATGTGCCCTTTGGGGTACTTGCTGGGTGATGTCCCCTGGGACACTGTGGGACACACACTCGTGGGCATGTTTAACCTTGCTCAGTTGCTGGCTTGCTGATTTGCAGTTTCTGTGTTCCTATGTGCCACCTAGGCATCTGCCTAGTCTGCCCTGTGCCCCAGCTGCCCCACTGTATGTCCTGCCTTCAGCTCCCTGTACCCCATTTGCAGCCTCGCCGTTGTGCCCTTTGTACTTGGCCACTATGCTGCTGCTGCTGCACATGTATCACTACTATCACTTTACTTAGTCTCCCTGGCTTTGCTGTACATTGCTGACTTAAATGGTTTCTCTCTCCTGCAAATCTGCCTCTAGCATGAGGTTTTCACTGGCGCTAATTTTCAGACCTTCATTTCACGGCGTTAGTGTGCATGGAGCCTCTCTGCCCACTTTCCGCCCATTGACCCCTTATCTCCGCCTCTGGGGAGCCTTACTCCTCCCTTTCGGGAGCCTTACTCCACCCTCTGCGCACCTTAATGCCGCCGTAGACGTTATCGTGCGATACGTGATGTTCTCGCATGGTAATCATGCGATAATGTCATGTATCACGCGATAACATCACAGCTGCACCGTTAGCGCCGTTTAATAAACATGCCCCTTAATCTTCTTTTTAGTCAGAGGACAGGATTTTCAGCACGAATTTTGCAGACACACATCTCATCCCCAAATCAACAGTAAGAATGGATTGTACTGACCCAAAACTGATGTCCATGTCCTAAGCAAGCTCCCTGATAGTCAATCAATGATTTGAGCGTATTGCGGTATGCACTGCTTCAACTTTATCTTCATTCTTGCTCATGGATGGCCTTCCAGAACGTTCGTCACTGTCAACACTTTGGAGGCCCTCTTGGAAACATTTGTGCCAGTCATACGTAAACTCAAGAACAAGTCATGCATTTATCACCATACGCTTGCTGAAACTTGAATAAATCTCTTTGCACAAATCTCCAAGTTTCTGGCAGAATTTAATGAAAATTTGCTGTTTCATTTTTTTCACTCATCGTAAATCTGATAAACTGCTTTTAAATGATATCAAACATCACGTTATTTAAAAAAGTACAGGTATGCTGCAGCTATTCTATATTCTGCACATGCAGAGCACATAACTAGATCACTGCATGTTTGATAGCATCATGGTGCAACGTATTGTTATATAGCTACACAAGTCTCGATACTTTTTGATCACACCATGTACAACAACAGAACAGCCACACATCTGTACAAGCTGCATGCAAATACAAAGTGCTCTTGTACAGATAGGGTCTAGGGGCAGCATTTTTGAAAGGCATTTACATGGTTTACAGCCCAGTAAACTGTGTAAATGCCATAAGCAGGGATTTTCAAAGACACTTATCCAGTTAGTGCCCTCAAAAATCCCCTCCAAAGTCCCCTACATGCCCTGATGCTGTCTGTTTAGCATCGGGGCGTGTTGGGGGTGTTCTGGGGTGGAGCGGGAGTGGAGACAAGCATTAACTGGGTAGCAGCAATTTTCCATGCTGCCCAGTTAGTGCTCTGTGCCAAAAAGATAAGCAAGAAAAACCCTTGCCTATCTTTTTGGCGCAGAGCGCTATCCTGGCAGCATGGAAAATTGCTGCTGCCCAGTTAGGCTCAGCGGCTTCCCAGCTGTGCAGCGAACCTGGATATTCATTTCCGTCACCATGGAAGTGAATATTTGGGGTTAAGGGTTCGGTGGGCAGGGCTACGCGGCTACGGTGCCTAGCCCTGCCCAATTCAAGATCGGGCACTACACTCATATGGTCTGATAAACAAGGTCACTTGCATGATATTACATACCTGGCATCCACTCATGTCTCTGAACTGATGTGTCTCTTATAATGGCCATACGGAGCAAGTAAGGAAGTGTGATGATCTGCGCAGATGGCCATCCCAGGAGTGTGCACTGCCTGCATGTACTGCATATACGTAATGGAGCATAAGATGTTCATTCACAGTTATCATGAAAGTTTCCAATCATGTACAACTCATGTGTCATGCATCTACAGGGTGAGATTGTATGACCCTTTGTAATGTGCTGCAGCAGAGCCAATAAAATCAAGCTGTCAGATGGGTATAATTGCAATGGGCATGCTTGCAGAACCAATGTGCAATTGCAATGCATTAAAAAGAATACGAATGCATTTTCTCAAGTCAATGTTGATTCCTGGCACAAGACAGTTAGACCAGCAATACATTATTAAGCCTTTCTTTGGAGGCAATGGAGATTGAAATGACTTCCCCATGGCCACAAGTGGGATTTAAACCCTAGTCCATTCTTTATTGAAGCAATGCTCTAACAATTCAGCTATACCACCACACCTTTTGCTGTAGCACTCTCTAGAATAAACCATACTACAGGTCCCTGCCTATACTGACCTAAACCCAGGACTTGAAATAATGTGGCAGGCATATTCAGAGACAGTTGTAAACCACACCTAGGGCCTACCTGCAGTGGTACACATACAGTATGAACTGCACTGAATAAAGACACAGAGCAGCACTATCAATCTCCTGTCCAAAGGCCAAGAACAAGATGCCCTTACCTCCACTATACCATCTAAGCCAAACAACATTCACACACAGACCTCTGCTGAGCTGCAGTTTGGCATTAACTCCTTAGGCAACACATGTGCAGGGCATGCATTCCCTTGTGGCCTGATGTGCACTACAAGATAAGTGGTTGTGAACATACAGCAAACTCTAGCCTCATTTATGACCCATGAGGTCCATCCCAGATTATTCTGCCCCCTCTAGGGGGCCCTGTACACTTGCTCCTTCACCATACAAGTCATGTAGATACTGGGCAATACTCCAGCAGTAAAGGTTGCCACAATGGTTGTGATTTGGCTATTTGTGACGGTATAGGTTAGCCTCTTCATTTCTCAGGATGCACCTCACAAGCTGAGTACCTATACGCTACTCTTTACCCTATGGAGAATGCAGCGCTCCATCACATCAGCTCTGTTTTGTGCAGGCACATTGTGTGCCTCATGCATATAAGAGCCACAACATCTACAACTGTCCTTTTCCACCGGCCAGCCTGAATGTAAGGAAGGGCACACATCACCAGGTCCATAACCAAACATTACAGTGTGTGGCTTTTTCAAGTTCTAGAGCAGATCTGTTCTATTTCTAACATGTTGCAGGTGATAAATGAGGTATGTCATGCTAGATGTTTTGTATTCTGTATAACTACAGTATGGTGGAGTAGCATGTACTATCTGGCCCTTGTGTTCTGCACCCTCTGGCTAGGGAGCTCTCATGTAACATCTAATTTAAGGCTCAGGCTGTTGTTTCTAACTAACCTAAATTCAGTAAATCATGCTTAGGCAGGAAGGAGGGGTGTTGACACCAACCAGCACAGCCTGACAAACCCATATTCTTCAGCAGCAGCTTATAGGCAGTCCTAGAAAAGCACCTCTCCTCTTTTTCAGATAAATCAATCACAGTGAACATGCAAATGTTGTATAATACTGGAATGTGTCAGCCACTCACATCATCTATGCTAAGTCAGCTAATCACCATCCACTGCACATACTCAAAGCCATGATGAAGATCTTGGCGCTATACAACCAGCAGCATAGCTAGTGATGGAATTTCCATAAAAAACAGTACCCGCCTCCTATTTGGTGGGCTTTGTGCCTTATTTTCCTATTACTTTTTTTTTCCTTGTAAAGTTCCATTACCAATTCCCAGTAATGTGGACTATATCAGATGTTAATTCCTATGGCTGATGTTCTTATATTATTTTATATTTCCTTTTCTGATTGTCTTGTATCCTTAGTTGGTGTTAAACTGATTAAAGCTTATAAAAAAAAAAACAGTACCCATATCACTACAGTTTAACCCAAATTAGCACTATGTAGATACATAGCCGAGGCATGATTGCATTTTGGTAAGAGTGAGAGTAGCCTCTCAGTACGAACTGATGTACGCAGCCAGGCCATGTTCATGTTATGATGACTGAGCCGTTTGCTTAACCTCTGACTCATATACATCCTATGCAAACTGCTCTGTTTTAGACAATACCTAGACTCCTCTGCTCCTCATTTGTGTACCCTTTTAGTTTTAACTTAGGGACAGCGAATGTAATGCAAAGAACACTGGAAACAGGCTCAGAGACAGCCTGAAAGTGCATGTTGGCCTACAGTGGCCTACATCTGTCACATAACAGAAGACTGTGTTCCCATGCACAGCTTTCAACAGGGAGCATTGAACATAGTGCCCTGCTCATACTTCCATATTATGTTATGCCCCTGGTCATGGACACCGAAAATGGCCAGTGCAACACACACGGTCTCCCACGCTTCGGATGCAGTCCCCCCCCCCCCCCCCACCCCAAGAGCACATGGAAGCTTGGCAGGTTGGACATAGGGTTAGATGTTGGTACAGTTGCTGGCTACACTTACACTGGCATCACCAGCCTCTCTGTACTCTAACAACATCCTTGTGGCTGTCCCACAGAGAGTAGATGAGGCTGTCATGCACGCCCTCGGATGTGAAAGATGCAGATATTTAGTAGGCCCTCAGAGCTTCTGTGCATCTGAACGGAGTCTCTGGCCAGCTATGCCACCTACCAGGGGCAGATTCAAAACATATATGGAACTGTTCCCCCCACCTCCACTCCAACATTCATTTCCAGCTGTGCCTTCCCACATGGTGGTATGTGATGCAAAGGCCAACATGAATCCTGTGGCACATTCCTCCAGCTGGAGTTGTGCATGGACCATTTAGAGGTCTGTGTCCCATATTCACAATCAAACCAATGCATGCCGCCTCTGTAAACATAAGGCTTGTTGTTGTTATTATGGAGTAATACATAATGCCATGCTGACTGCTGTGGTCAATGATCAGTAGTCAGTGCTGAGATGGTATATATTGTGTGCAGATGTGTCTGAAATGGACATGCCTCATATGTGCATGGAGTTGAGACCCCAAGAGTTCACTCTGTGAATGCAACTTATGACAAGAGAACAGAATCTTTCCAGTCTCACCAACTCAGTGACTGAATTGGACATTCACAGAGGCCAGCCCTCCATGTGAACCTAGCTCCCAATAGGCTGCAACTGTACCAAGGGGGCTGACAGTGTTGCCGTAGATAGCACTATTATTGCAATTGGCATTTATCAGGTCTCTCACTTGTGTAGCCAGGTATTTATTTATTTATTTATTTATTTAACATCTCTTATATACCGCACTATTGTCATCAGCGCGGTTTACATGGAACAAACATATACATACAGAGAACTGTAATGCATTTTACAAATAACAGGGGTTTTTGAACTTGGGATTAAAGGTAAACTATATAGACTAAGTAACTATTTACAAAAAACTCTATACACATTAGTCATATTTGGTATGTCCTGAGGCCTAGAGGCTCAGTCAGAGGTGAGGGTTGCTGCACACACACATGTGATGGAGCTGTCCCTGGTGAGACTGTGTCTCCCCAGCTTACTCCAGTAAAACCAGCAGGTGATATGGGAGCTGTACCGCAGTATCGTATTGTGAAGTAAGTGGAGAGGCATGTTGTAGGGATGGGCCTTGACAATAGTATAAATGGGAATGCATTTCAATGTCACAGTCTTAAGGGCAACATATATATAGGCACAAATGATCACCCAGTGACTCCCATAGGTTGCAGTTACTTACTAAAAAGCAAACTTCTGCCCCTAAATAGTGTCTTACATAGTTGGTGGAGTTGCTGAATAACTTACTGTGCAGCATGTTCTATGCAGAGCCATATAGCCTGGACATCATATGCATGCACAGTTCATTGCTGCAGCTCACAGTCCGCTGGACACACACACACATGACCCACTGTCTAAAAGAGGTGCCCATTGGCATTCCTACTGGGCCTTTAGGCCTCCTTTAATGCTTTGACATTACTAGCACTCGCACAGATCACCGTTAATGCCTGTTCAGTGTGTGGGCACTATTAGCGTGCTCTGCCATCCAGCCTGTGTTAGTGCAGCTTCTCAGTGTAGTGCCCCCTTGGGTGTGCTTCTGGGTCCAGGACCAGCCTGGTTGGAGTCCCCTTGAGGGTGGGCTCCATTGGTCCTTGTCCATTTGGTGCCTGGTGACTCCACCTGGGGAAGAATGGTGTTAGTGGGTAGGATTTCCCTCCTTTCACCCCAGGAAACCTCTCAGAAAAACAGTGCTGTGAACAAGACTGGTTTAAATAGTATTTACAATTTATTTACAAAATAAGTAATGTGAAAAAATAATGAAGAATATACAATCTGTATTATGATTAAGTAGTTCAAGCAGATAAGATAAAATAACAATACAGGATAAGAGATAAGGCAGGGCAGTTCAAACAACCATTTATAACCTTATATGTAATGACTTAAGTAGACCTTTAAAGACTATGGATTTAACCTTAATAACCAACTCTCCTCCATTTTCCGTTGCCCACCAGCCCTAAGTCTCACCCACTGCTGGAGCTCTGGACTGTTTGTGAAAGGAGAGGTTTTGTAGTTCTGTCCAATCGCTGAGGCTGTAGCCTTGGCTCTGCCTCCTTCAATCCGGAGAGGGTTTTGTTCTTCTGAACACTCTGAAACAACTGTTGTAGCTCTCTATTGAACTGATATGCCGCCGGACCTACCTGGGTCTGGTGGCTCCTAGTCTGGAATAGACTCTCTGCTGCCGCAGCTCTCTCTGGAGCTGATTCGCTGTTGTAGTTCTCCAATGAGCTGAACTGCCACTGGGCCTTTTCTGGATCTTGTGGCTCCTATCTGCCACTGGACTCCCAAACCTGGATCAGGTTCTCCAGCGTTTCTCCACATCCTGGATTGGGAGTAGATTATCTGCCCTCGTCTTCACTCCTACCCCAACTGGGTCTATAGGAGACTCTCTGCCGGCATTTTCATTCCAAGTTTGTCTAGGCTCCCAGGAGACTTTCCAGCACCAGTTTCATGAGAAGGACCTGCACAGCAGGAGAAACCCCCTTTTCCTCTTTCAGACGAGCATTTAGCTCATTCAGATAAAGAAGCCCGACATCTCTTAATTTATTTATTTTATTTAATTATTTCTTACACTTTTCTATACCGCCCCTTCCAGAGATCAGGGGCGGTTTACAAAGAACCAGCATGTTACATATAACAGATATATGAACTTTGTACATGATGATTTTAACATGAGAACAGTTTAACAAAAACTATATACATATTAACTATATACAAGGGTTATACGAGGTTGTGAGAATATGATTCGGTACTGCATGGGTTTGAGTGACTGTCATCATTGTGTTAGCTTATGAGTCATGTGATTAGGTCACTTGTGAGTTTGTGTCTGTATTGTCATTTCCATAGTGTGCAACGAAGAGATGTGTTTTGCGCTCTTTTCCAAACACTTCGAGATCCTTGATTGAGAAAATAGATATTGATGGGAGTTCCAGAGGCTAGGGGCAGTAAATGTAAAAGCTCTGAAGCTCGTGGTCTGTTTTGTTTACAAACTGTATGGAGGATCATAAGGGGGTGGAGTGTATTTTCCTTTTCAGGTGTTGTATCTGAGGGGGTATGGACAAGTGTCGAGAGGAAGGATGGTGTAACATTGTTAATCAGCTTAAAGATTGTCATGAGTAGCTTGTATTTTATCCGACTCGATACTGAGAGCCAATGGAGGTCATATAAAATGGGTGCAATATGGTCAGTTAGTCAGGCTTTACAGATGATTCTGGCTATAATGTTCTGTGCTCTCTGGAGAATGTGCAGGATTTTTGCCGGTAGACCCTGTAACAGGCTGTTACAGTAGTCAAAGTAGGAGGTGATGATGGCTTGGACTTCTGATCTGAAATCATGTGTTTTGAAGAATGGTCTTAAGCTTGTAAAAGATGGTTCTGGCTGTTTGTTTTAAGTGAAAGAACGTGCTGAGATATTGGTCAAGAACTATACCCAGGTATTTAACCTCTTGCTTGACTGGGATGAGGTATCATTAATGACAATGGATTGGGGGGAAAATAGAATTTTAGTTCCATGCTATGTATAAGGTTTCTATCTCTAAATCACAGACAGCTATTCACTAAACTCTTTTCTGTACATGGCTGCTGGTGCCAGTGCCAAGTGATGCCATTTCTCTTAGGGTGAGCAATTTCCACCGGTCCAAGAATTTCCTTCTCCACTCTCTGTCTAGGATGTGTGCACTTTATTCCCCTACACTGTTCCCTATAGATTTATAGTTAAATCTTAATAGTAGATATAAATGTGAGCAAATATTACCCTTTCTCCTTCAACACAGGCAGTGATTTGCATATTCCCCCTAAATGTTTACTTTCCAGTTCTGCTAGTCCAGTGACTATTGTTGCAGGCTGCTGGTTTAATGTTGCCCCTCATCTGACCTCTTCAGCAGCATACAGTGACCATTTATTTCTTGATTCTACATTACTCAGCATACTCTGAAACACCCACCTTTAGGGGGGGTTTCATCATGTGGCTGCAGAGAGTGAGGACTCATGCTGGATGAGATGTGGAGGAGTGCATATGATGATGCAACTCTGGAAATGTAGGATAAAGTTAATGAACTTGGACTTATCATCCCTGATCCACAGGCTGGTTTTGAACCCATGACCCTTTTCTTTTACATACAGTAGCCTTATTTCTGGATTCATAGAGCAACCATGTGGGAGTGGGAGTACGTCAATCCATGTGTATAAATGGAGTCATTGTCAGTATGCGTGAGAGTATGAGCTGGAGAATGTCTATGTCTGGGTAGCTCTCTGCTGGCCCTGTATCATACTTGTGTGACAAGATACATTATGCTGGTGTGGGAGAGGGACATCTTGTTAGGTGTTGTGACAAGGAAGCCTGTTTTGAGCCTATGAGTATAGAAAAGGCCAATGACTTTGACTTAGAGAAAGGAGAAATCCCTGAAGGGCATGGATTTCAGGTCCCTCATAGAGAAAGAAACTTGAGGGAGAGAAAGTTAAGGCAGCCACACCCTAACTCCTATGACGTAACTGCAGGCTTGAGAGGTGATTACAATCACCTGGGAGGAGTGGAGGAAGGGCTGGAACCCTGGAGAGGGAAATATAAGCTCCTGCTAAAGCAGAGGAAAGGGGAAGCTTAGAGGTCTCAGGAGGTTCGGAGGACTCAGAGGATTCAGGGGAATCCAGAGTGGAACCAGGAGCACCTGCAGATCTCCAGGAGAGAACCCAGAGAGGAATACAGATAGCTGTTCCAGAGAGGCTGGAAGGAGACAAGGAACCGTAGCGAGAACAACCAGGGAGAACTGCCCAGGGCTTCAGGTACCGACTGTCTTTATCGGGGAGAGTTAAGCTCAGGAGAGACATTAGAATCCCCAGGGAGGCTGTATTCTGAGCACTGTGTCCAGAGCTCAGAACAGGACACTGCCCTAACAACACCAGAGGATATGCAGATTGAGTTGGCAGGGGAGGAATTGCAAGATCTAGATATCCCCATGGACTGTACCCCGTGTCAAGCTACAAGCATGGAATCATTATGCTAAAGGCTAGCATTGAATGAGAAAGTCTCCTAGAAGCAGGTAACTGGAATTGAGCCAGGAATTGGGTATGAAGAAAACTCCACGTGTTTGCATTTCTCAGGCAAACTGCTGAGTCACACTGAAGAGAAAGCTTGTGAATGTTTGTTACTTGTTTTCTTATATTGAGTTTAAAAACCTATCTCCAGGAACAAGCAGGAATGAGTCTTCACATATGGGTATCGTCGGTACCGATGGAGCCTGCGCGGGAACGCTCCCCAGCGTCCAATCAGAAAGCTTTTGGGAGCATCCCGCAGTGCCTGCGTGCTGCCTTCCCGCCTTTCCCAACTGTCTCTCCTCAGTTCTTCTTTTTCCGCGGAGTCAGCAGGTCATGTTCCTGTCACCGCAGAAGAATTTCTTTATTTTTCTTTATTTCTTTTGTGTCGCGTCTGCCTTCTTCGACGCTCTACCGGTACCGCCGGTCTTTCTTTTCTTCTTTTAAAAAAAAAAATATATATATATACTTTTTTCCCTTTTCTTTTTTCTTCAGGTGCACTTGCGTTTTGGGCCTTAAGCCAAAAATCTTTTTTCCTTAACATGGAAAAGCCTGCTTCAGGGTTTAAGAAGTGCACAAAATGTGGCGGTACCATTTCCGTCACCGACACCTACGACTGGTGTCTAAAATGGTTAGGTCCTGATCATTCCATCACAGATTGTATGTCCTGTTCTATGATGTCTAAAAGAGGTTGGCAGAACCGAGCTGCCAAGCTCAGTACCCTGTTTCCCTCTGATGTGGCTTCGGTGGCATCGACGTCTTCCTGGGCTTCTTCTTCCTCACATGGATCTCAGGTAACTAAACACAAATCCAGCCGGTCCTTGAAGGGTAGATCTCCTTCTAAGCATTGAGATGCCTCTGGCGTTGCCCTCGAGGATTCTGCACCGGCAAAATTACCCCGGCAGGAGGCTTCGGCCTCTAAAGCATCATCATCAGGGTTCCAGGATGATCTCGATGGCGTGGCCTCGACAGTTCACCTGGTGCCATGCTCTGGGGTACCGGTGGCTTCCCCCGGTACCGACTTCCAAGCATTGGCGGCGTCGATGGATCAGAGGATTCTGTCCATGGAACGCAGTATGGCGGCTTTCCTTGTGGCATCGATGCCCCTGGTACCGCAACAGACTACTTCACCGGTACCGGCTCTATCACTGCCATCGGTACCGATCCCAGGTCCGGTGGCATCGACATCAGCTTCGGTGTCCGCTATGCTGGTACTCTGTCCTCTGAAGCTCTCTGGTACCGATACCCCGGTACTGGTTATTCCCGATACCGATCCCGGTCGGTACGGATATCGGGCTTTGCAAGAGCATCCGGACAGATGATACTTTGATTCCTCTGAAGACTCTGCGGATTCTGAAGAGTCTGTTGATGCAGTGATGCTTCTTCCACAGGAGGAGTCCTCTCCTAAACGAAGGATGTCTCCTCCAGAGGACTTGTCTTTTCAAGACTTCATCAGGGAGGTGACTCGGGGTCTATCCATCATGGTGGCCCCTGAGACAGAACCCTTGGGCCGAAAGGACTTGGGTTTCTAGTCCCACAGGTGCGCCTTGTGGTCTTGGACAAGCCACTTAACCCTCCATAGCCCATGTTCCCTGTAAAATAGTTATCTCCAAGTTATAATACCCTGTTCAATGTAATTTCAGTTTGTTCAATGTAAACCACACTGATGCAGAATAGCGCTGTATATAAGAGAATGTAAATAAATAAATAAATAAACCCAGAGACAAGGAGTTAGATATTTTACAATATCCTAAAACTCTTAAGGAGGCAGCTACCTTGCCTGTTCATGAGATTTTGTACGATCTCATGTTGAGGATGTGGGAAGCACCTCTTACCACCTCTCCTCATTCTCGCAGGTTAGATACCATGTATCGTGTCCCTCCTTGTCCTGGTTTCCATAAAACTCAGCTTCCTCACCACTCTATTGTGGTTGAGTCTGCTATGAGAAAGATTAGAAGTGCCAAAAGACATGCCTCTAATCCTCCAGGACGTGAATGTAGAACCCTGGATACTTTTGGACGTAGAGTCTTCCAAGCTTCCATGCTTGCTGCGAGAATTAATTCCTAAAGTCTTTACATGGGAATGTTCCTAAAAGAAGTCACTGATCATTTGCAGACTTTAAGTCCTTTCATTTCTGAAGATAAAAGACAGGACTTTCTCACTTGGCTCAAACATGCCCAAGATATCTCCATATTCTCCAACCGTGCAGCTTTCGACTCCTTTGAATGTGTAAGCAGAGCCTCAGCTATTGCCATAGGTGCAGGTAGAATTGCTTGGCTTCAGGCATCTGATTTGGAGATCTGGGTACAAGATGAATTGGGAAATATCCCTTGTACAGGTGAAAACCTGTTTGGTAAAGATTGGCAAGCAAAGGCCAATCAGATGGATGCTGAAAATTCTGCCTTGGATAGACTATCCAAGTCTACAGCTGCTCCTGTTAAGAAAAGGTTGTTCAAGAAAGCACCTTTTTCTAAAAAGGGAAGATTTTATTCTGCTTATGGTCAGTGGGCATCTTCTGCAGCTCAGTTCCCTACTAAACGTCAGCAATCATCCAAACAGAATAAAGCAAAGGCTGCTAGGCCTCCTCCAGCCCAGCAACCTCAGCCCTCTCAGGACCTTAGACTTTCCACTAGAGAACTTAGCCTTCCTGGCTCTGGAAGGACCAGAGACCTCCACCATTCCAGGAAGGTTATGTCATTTTGCTTCCAGGTAGGGACAAATTATAGCAGAGAATTGGACACTCTCCATCATAAAAGAGGGGTACAAACTTCATTTTTCAAGCTTGCCCCCTCACACAAGAGTGCACCAGTTCAATTCTCCAACCTCCCTCCTCAACCTGTTGGGGCAGGAGATTGCCACCCTTCTCGCCCAGGGGGCAATAGAGGAAGTGCCTCTTCAACAACAGGGCACAGGTTTCTACTCCCCCTATTTTCTTATTCCAAAGAAAACAGGGGGCTACAGACCTATCTTAGATCTCAGAGAATTGAACAGATTCCTAGTCAAGGAAAAATTCAAAATGATTTCTCCGGGAACTCTGCTGCAATACCTTCAGAATCAGGATTGGCTTTGTTCTCTAGATCTCAAGGATGCGTACACCCATGTTCTCATCCATCCAACTCACAGAAGGTTCCTTCGGTTCCTTTTTCAAGAGAAGCACTGTCAATACAGAGTGCTCCCTTTTGGTCTGGCCTCTGCACCAAGGGTGTTCACAAAATGCATGGCCGTGGTAGCTGCATTTCTGCGCACTCTGGGAATATTTGTATTCCCTTATTTGGACAACTGGCTCATTTGAGCTCCCACTCAGTCAGAGGCCAAGAGTTCTCTAACCTGCACAATGCGTATCCTTCAGTATTTAGGGCTGATAATAAACATCCCAAAATACAATTTAACCCCTACTCAGTCCCTGGAGTTTATAGGGGCGTTGCTGGATACCACAAGGGCAAGGGCCTATCTCCCCCAGGCCCGTTGCCTTCGCTTGGTGCAGTTAGCTTCTCAAGCAGAGTTGAAGCCCCACTTAACTGCTCGAGAGATGTTACAGTTACTAGGCCACATGGCATCCACCGTGCATGTGGTACCATATGCTCGCCTTCACATGAGGGCAGCTTAGTGGACTTTATCCACCCAATGGACCCAGGCATTAGATTGCCTGTCAGACAAAATAGCAAACACAAGTCGCCTCATTTTGTCCTTCCAGTGGTGGAAGTCCCCTCAAAACCTGTTGCTGGGGTCCCCCTTTCAGCAAGCAACTCTCACAACAGATGCTTCTCCAATGGGGTAGGGAGCTCATCTGCAAGACCTCTCCACCCAGGGCATCTGGTCCCCACAGGAGAGTTGTCTACATATCAATCTCTTGGAACTCAGAGCAATCTTCCTTGCTCTGTGGGTGTTTCACACCCTGCTCAGCTACAAGACAGTCCTTATCCACACGGACAATCAGGTAGCCATGTTCTATGTGAACAAGCAGGGCGGAACTAGCTCTCTGTCACTTTGCAATGAAGCTTTGCAACTGTGGGCACTCGCCAGAGAGCATCAGATTCATCTTCTGGCAGTTTATCTTCCGGGCGTTCAAAACTCTTGGGCAGACAGGCTCAGTCGAGTTCTGCTTCCACACGAGTGGTCCCTACATGTGGACCAGGTGGCCAGGATTTTTCAGATTTGGGGAACCCCGGACATAGACCTCTTTGCAAGTCTGTGGAATGCCAAACTTCCCCGGTTCTGTTCCAGAACTCCGGCTCAGGGAGCTCAGGCAAGGGATGCTTTCCTTCTTCACTGGGGTCAAGACTTCCTGTATGCCTTTCCACCCATTCCCCTAATTCCCAAAACCCTGTTCAAGCTTCAGAGAGACAGAGGCCACATGAGTCTCATAGCTCCACATTGGCCACGGCAAGTGTGGTACCCTCTGCTTCTACATCTCTCTCAAGCTCCCTCCCTGGAGTTAGGGTCTGCTCCAGATCTCCTATCTCAAGAGGACGGAAAGATATGGCATCCCAATCCCCAGTCTCTGTATCTCAGGGCTTGGTTGCTGAAGGCCTAGATCTCCAAGATCTTCATCTTTCTCAACAGGTGAAAGATGTTCTTTATGCTTCCAGAAAACCTTCCAGTAGACGTTCTTATGCTTTCAAGTGGAAGAGGTTTACCATCTGGTGCTCTGAGAAGGGTCTTAACCCCCTTGCCATATCTCTGGAATCTTTGCTGGAGTATCTCCTCCATCTGATGAAAACAAATTAAAGTGAGAGATTCTACCAGTTAGTTCCCCCAAGTCCATGAAAAATCACAAAATGAACCTACTTATATTATCTGCACAAAGTATGTATATAGTTAACCAAATTCATGTATGTTAACATTGTTTCCCCCCCCCTATTTTGTTTTTAGCATTCAGTATTTCTATCCCTATTTTTGAGTTATCCTAAACAATTTTAAACTTTTAATGTTCAAACGTTATGATTCTAATGTTTTATATAACTTCTAATCTTTGCAGAGTTATTTGTTAATTGTTTCAAACGTTAAGATTTCTACTGTTTTATGTAACTGCTAATCTTCGCAGAGTTATTTGTTAATTGTAAACCGCTGCTGATCACTGGAAGGAGCGGTATAAAAATGTTCTCAAATAAATAAATAAAATAAATCTGTCTAATGCAGGCCTTAAGACAAATTCAGTAAGGGTCCATTTGAGTGCTATTGCAGCTTCCCTTAAGCCTCTAAATGGACAACCTATTTCCTCTCATCCTCTTGTAGCAAGGTTCATGAGAGGCCTCCTTTTAACAAAGCCTCCCATTAGACCACCTCCGGTGGCATGGGACTTGAACCTGGTTCTTGGTCAGCTTATGAAGCCGCCTTTTGAACCTTTGGCTACCACCTCCTTGAAATACCTTTCTTGGAAAGTTATCTTTCTCACTGCAATCACATCAGCACGTCGTATTAGTGAATTGCAAGCATTTGTAGCTAATCCACCTTACACAAGGATCCATCATGACAAGGTAGTCCTTAGGACTCATCCACACTTTATGCCTTAGGTGGTCTCGCCTTTTCACCTCAACCAGGAGGTCTACCTACCTGTCTTTTTTCCAGGACCTCATGCATAAAGTGCAGAGAGGAATCTTCATACCCTGGACTATATAAGAGCTCTGGCTTTTTACTTACAGAGGACACAGCAACATAGAAAGTCCTCGCAGCTCTTTGTTGCCTTTGATCCTTCTCATTTGGGACTACCAGTCTCCAAGAGAACACTATCTAACTGGATTGCCCAGTGTATTTATTTTGCCTATCAGAGTAAGAACCTTTCTCTGGAGGGCCATGTCACAGCTCACAATGTGAGAGCCATGGCAGCCTCAATGGCTCATCTGAACTCTGTGTCTATTGACGACATCTGTCGAGCAGCCACTTGGGCCTCGGTTCATACCTTCACAGCCCATTACTGCTTGGACAAGGACTCCCGCCGGGATGCCTTGTTTGATCAGGATGTTCTCAAACACCTGTTCCATACTTAATCAACTCCTACCCACCATCCCTGATGGGATTTCAGAGATCCATGGGGGGAAGTGGAGCCCTGTCCCAGGGACACACAACTTCTGGGGTCTCTCCCTGGCACCTAAAGCTAGGGAGTCCCCATATGTGAAGACTCATTCCTGCTTGTTCCTGGAGATAGCACAGTTACTTACCTGTAACAGGTGATCTCTGGGAACAGCAGGAATAAGTCTTCACAACCCACCCACCTCCCCTAGGAGTTGTATCTTTCTATCTATCTTTCCTTTCCCTCTCTCTCTCTCTCTCTTTGTCTCAGCTTTAAAACTCAACTGAGGAGAGACAGTTGGGAAAGGCGGAAAGGCAGCACGCAGGCGCTGTGGGATGCTCCCAAAGGCTTTCTGATTGGACTTTGGGGAGCGTTCCCGCGCAGGCTCCATCAGTACCGACGATACCCATATGTGAAGACTTATTCCTGCTGTTCCCAGAGATCACCTGTTACAGGTAAGTAACTGTGCTATCCTGAAAGGAAGGAGGGAAAGAAAAGGTTGTTCCAGAGGAACTGAGTTATTCTTTTGTTGTTAAGTGCTTCACAAACACAAGGTTAAAAAGAAGTATTTTTACCTTGCTGAGCAGAGCTGTTTCTCTAAGACTGAGCAACGTTGTTAACCAGCTGCATGTGTTTAAAAGACTGTAAAGCAGTTATACTGATCTAAATGCTCTGTTGCAAACAATCCTGAATGGACAAAATTCATGTGTACAGTTTACTTGAACCTTTACTTTAAAATAAATTCTTTCATTTGCCTTAACATCGGACCATGACTACACTTCTTAAGAGCCAAACTACATGTCCCAGAATCCACCTGATGAAAAGCTAGTTTATTTGAGCTCACCAAGAGAAGTTCTCCGTTATCTTGCCCCTCTAAGCCAGAGGCCAGGGGCAAGGGCTTGACAGTGGTGTAGTTGTACGGATCTTGTTGCCTGCATCAGGATATACAGCCACAGGATTTACAAAACAAGAGTGGAGATCTGGGTTGTGAGCTTCACTGGGATTCGCTGGCAAGGTTGACTAGGACGACGGAGCGGTTCCATGGAGACACCCTTCCTTTTTAAGGCCAGAGTCAGCACCTGACCCAGGTAAAAGCTACCTAGGAGGGGGTCAGCCTGGATCAATGTAAAAGGGGAGGAAATGAGAAAGCGTCCAGATAAAAAGAACACATTAGAGCTGTAGTGTGGTACCGCACTTGGTGTTTTTTCTTTTCTCTTGCAGGTAGTCGCGGAGATGGAGCCCAAGGAGCTGATCCAATGGATGACCCTACAGTTCCAGAAACAGCAAGAGATGGCCCAACAAGCGCAAGAGCAAGCAGCAGCTGCTTTACAAGCACTGCAGAAGCCAGTGCTAGACTTGGTAGAGGCACTGATTACCAACCAGCGAGCAGGAGCTGGAGGTTTGCCAGCCCAGCCAGAACTAATAGTGCCAAAGAATGTTTGTATGGTAGGACCACAAACAAGTGGGACATTGTCTTTTGGCAAACTTTCTGTGGAGGATGAAATTGATGACTATTTAGAGTCTTTTGAAAGAGTCGCTTATGCTATAGGATGGCCAGTTGAGCAATGGGCTGTAAGGCTAGCCACCTCTTTAACAGGGGAAGCATTGGCTGCCTATAGGGCCATGCCAGCTGCCCAAGCCACAAATTATTCTGAAGTGAAAAATGCCATAAGAGATCGCTTAGGTTTAACCAAAATGCTATGTCACCGCATGTTCAGAGCCACGTCCCTGAAAGCTGGAGAAACACCTAAGGCCTTAAGCCAAAGGATAAGAGGCTTAGCCTTAAAGTGGTTAGTCCCAGAGGGAAAAACTGTTGACATGGTGGTGGATACAATAGTATTGGAACAGTTTATGGCTGCAGTTCCTAAGGACATACAATCTTTTCTGATAGAGCAAAACTGCCAGAGCACAGGAGAGGCAACCCTTCTTACTGAGTGCTATTTAGAAGCTGAATTAGCTCATCATCCAAAAGGGGGCACTCCAAAAGCAGGGGCAGAGGCCAATTTTGGTCAATCAGAAAAGAGACAAGGGAACAATGCAGAATGTGAGAAAACTAGTATGCCTGTTCAAAAGGAAAAGTGGGTTGAGAAAAAATGCTATCGTTGTGGGAAGATGGGACACCTAAAGAGGGGGTGCAAAGCCCGCATAGGATTGATGGGTGCTAATGTGAAACATCTGAGAGAGGGTTTCCTCTTAGCTGTTAACATCCAGGGGATCAGTACCAACGCTCTGCTCGACTCGGGCGCTGACCAAAGCATGATATCACGGAGGCTTTGGCGAGCAATTGAAGTTCAGGATGAGTCGGTCCCGAGGAGACCAGAGGGTAGAGTCCAAATTAGATGCATCCATGGGGCTGCCTCTTTCTACCCCATATATAAGGTAGTGATAAAAGGGTTAGGGGTACGGAAGGAAATCCCCGTGGCATTGCTCCCAAATCTCCCCCATGACCTAGTATTAGGAAGAGACTGGCCCCAATTTAGAAAAGGGATAGAGAAGGGACTCGGACAGAAGGTGGATGGGATGGTAACTGTGCTCCCTGGTCCTCTGTTTGAGAAGCCCCAAAAGCAGAGCAAGAACCCAGGGGAAAAACCCCGCCAGTTAGGCCTGGGAGAGAAAGTCCTAGTAATGGTGGCAGGCGCCACACCAAAATTTGAGGTCCAGTGGAAGGGACCATGGAAAGTGATCAGACAAGTAGGTCCAGTGTCTTATGAGATGGAGAGTAGGACAGGTCGCAGACAAGTTTATCATATAAATGTACTCAGGCCCTGGTAGGAAAGATCGGCAGTGGCCAGTCTATCCAAGATAGAACATAGGGCAGGGAAATTACATCAGAACGCAGATGCCCCTTATCAAGGATTACGGACTGTTCGGAGGAACTTCCGCCAGCCTGTAATATCTTTAGTAGGGGGGTATGTGACAAGGAAGCCTGTTTTGAGCCTATGAGTATAGAAAAGGCCAATGACTTTAACTTAGAGAAAGGAGAAATCCCTGAAGGGCATGGATTTCAGGCCCCTCATAGAGAAAGAAACCTGAGGAAGAGAAAGTTCAGGCAGCCACACCCTAACTCCTATGACGTAACTGCAGGCTTGAGAGGTGATTGCAATCATCTGGGAGGAGTGAAGGAAGGGATGGAGCCCTGGAGAGGGAAATATAAACCCCTGCTAAAGCAGAGGAAAGGGGAAGCTCAGAGAAAAGAGGACGCTCAGAGGAAAGGAGAAACTCAGAGGAAGGAAGAAGCTCTGGGGAGGCAGAGGTCTCAGGAGGTTCGGAGGACTCAGAGGATTCAGGGGAATCAGGAGTGGAACCAGGAGCACCTGCAGATCTCCAGGAGAGAACCCAGAGAGGAATACAGAGAGCTGTTCCAGAGAGGCTGGAAGGAGACAAGGAACCGTAATGAGCACAACCAGGGAGAACTGCCCAGTGCTTCAGGTACTGACTGTCTTTATCGGGGAGAGTTAAGCTCAGGAGAGACATAAGAACCCCCAGGGAGGCTGTATTCTGAGCACTGTGTCCAGAGCTCAGAACAGGACACTGCCGTAACAACACCAGAGGATATGCAGATTGAGTTGGCAGGGGAGGAATTGCAAGATCTAAATATCCCCGTGGACTGTACCCTGTGTCAAGCTACAAGCATGGAATCATTATGCGAAAGGTTAGCATTGAATGAGAAAGTCTCCTAGAAGCAGGTAACTGGAATTGAGGCAGGAATTGGGTTTGAAGAAAACTCCACGTGTTTGCATTTCTCAGGCAAAGTGCTGAGTCACGCTGAAGAGAAAGCTTGTGAATGTTTGTTACTTGTTTTCTTATTTTGAGTTTAAAAACCTATCCTGAAAGGAAGGAGGGGAAGAAGAGGTTGTTCCAGAGGAACTGAGTTATTCTTTTGTTGTTAAGTGCTTCACAAATACAAGGTTAAAAAGAAGTATTTTTACCTTGCTGAGCAGAGCTGTTTCTCTAAGACTGAGCAACGTTGTTAACCAGCTGCATGTGTTTAAAAGACTGTGAAGCAGTTATACTGATCTAAATGCTCTGTTGCAAACAATCCTGAATGGACAAAATTCCTGTGTACAGTTTACTTGAACCTTTACTTTAAAATAAATTCTGTCATTTGCCTTAACATTGGACCATGACTACACTTCTTCTTAAGAGCCAAACTACATGTCCCAGAATCCACCTGAGGAAAAGCTAGTTTATTTGCTCTCACCAAGAGAAGTTCTCTGTTACCTCACCCCTCTAAGCCAGAGGCCAGGGGCAAGGGCATGGCAGTGTATATATAGAACTGCATTGATATGCTGCTTGTACAACTGATGTCCATGTCTTACATATGGTACCTCTCCTGCCAGAGGGCCAGGGCATGATACATGAACACAAACATGCAATACCCTGGGAAACCTAGCAGAGTGACCAGCATAACCATTTCATGGTGTGTGCTTGTGGGCCAGTCCTGGAATGATATCACAGTTAGCAGACCACACAGAGTAGTTTTCTATCCCATGTGGCTTGGATGTGGTACATCAGTGAATGCTTACTCATAAAAGGGTCACAGTTTCAAGCACAGCCCTGGAGATCATTTGGCAACTGAGAAAGTGATGCGGGTATTTTGTCCTCTGACTTGGGATGTTAACGTACTGCATAGATTTTCTGCCTCATTGGCATCTTTTCCCCCCCCATGTGGACATATCCAGTCTCGTCCTTCTGGTATTTGGGTGTCACACTTGATTCTTCCCTCTCCTTTTCCAAGCATATTTCCTAAGTTACCCGCTGTGCTTTTTTTTACCTTCGTCAGCTGTGTGCGGTCTGTCCTTTTCTTACTCCTGCTTCTTTAACCACTCTTCTTCTGTCCTTTGTCACCTCCAGGATTGACTACTGTAATGTCTGTTTTGCTGGACTTCCTCATTCACAACTTCACCATCTCCAGCTTCTACAGAACACAGCTGCCCGCATTTTCACCTCCTCCTCCCGTTATGACCACATCATTCCCCTTCTTGCTCTGCTTCACTGGCTTCCTTGTTCGGTTCAACAATCCAATATTAAATTCTCATTTTTACTCATCGGGCCATCCACTCCACTTTCCCTCCGTATCTAACTGACCTTTTCCATCTTCACACCCCTCATCGTCTTCTACACTCTGTTCACAACTATTGTCTATCTCTTCTCTCCCCTGCACAGGCACTTCTGGAATGCACCCGTTCGTCTGCTTTCTTCTTTCTGGCCGCTTCCCTCGGGAACTCCCTTCCCCTTCCCCTCCGCTCAGAATCTTCTTTTATCCACTTTAAGGCTGCTTTGAAAACCCACCTGTTTCAATGTGCTTTTGGTCCTTCATGTCCTCCCCCCTGATTTGTCTGCTTTGTCTTGTCCCCTCTTTGCTTTCTCTTGGCTATCCTGTCATTTATTGGCATTCTTTTCCTTTTATTTTTAGCATTTTTTTTATTTATTGTAAACCTCTTTTATGTTTCGACCTAAGTGGTATATCAAGTATTTTAATAAATATAAAGAATATGTGCACATGGAGGACACCCTGATCCAACACTCCCCTATTGACATGCTGTCACACTGCAGGTTGAAGGGGTCATGGGTGAACACAGCCAACTGGTCCACCACTTTGGGAACTATGATTTAGCCTGGACACACTACATGCACACTCATGGCATGAAGGCAATAGCGGTTGACAGACATCACTTCCCAGCCTCTGGATGTTCTGTGTGTGCTATGTATGGGTGCAATTAATTGTGCTTGCCCACCCAGTCTCTCACACTGCAGTTGAGGGTCACATACTTATGTCTGTCCTTAGGAAATACATGGTCGGTCCTAACAGCTGCTCAGGGCTCACAGTACCTTGGGCAATCCCATCCACTAAGCAAACTAGTCAGGTGCCTAGGTCCAACAATCACGGTGGATGAAATGCTGGCCAATCTCTCCCTCCCTGCAAGCATGGCACAGCCACTTCAGTGCTGTGAGTGGCCTTACAGGAGTGGCACACATGCAGCTAGTCACAGCATACCAATCTTGCCCCCCTCTAGCAGAGGAGGGCAGGAGTGGCTTGCCATGAGCATGAGTGCTGCTGCCTTAAGCCTCGCCACCACACAGAAGACAGGTATCGCCATGGGCTCTGCTGTACCTACCAGTGACATGCTTGGCATGCCCCTGACACTAGACACATCAGCGTTGCACCTGACATGCAGTGCTGGGATAAAGGTTTCTTCTGCACCTGGCATAAGTTGCAGCCACTGCCACCACTACCCTCACGCAATGCTAACATGGTTGTGTGATGGCAGTGGTGGTGGCGCAGCTCCTTTGTGACAGCGGCAGCATGTATGAGTGCCGCTGCTGTCACAGCAGAGTCACACCAGACAACGCGGATGTACACCTTAGGCACAAACCTAGATTGTCTAGAGTACCAGCCAGCCCCACTGCATTGCTCACATGGCACCTCCTTTGGCACTTTGGCACCAATAATATATTTCCCTTTATTAATAGGGCACCATACTGTCGCTGCCAATGGACCACTACTATCACTAATTTGAAGGCTAGAGTGGGAGGTGTACATTGCATACATCTAAATACAGTCCCTATGTGGTGCTTAATGGCCGAAAATGGCTCTCTGTCCCTTCAAAAAGATCACTTAATGCCTGCTTTGAGCTGGTTTTAGGGTTCCTGGCGGTGGTGCCTCTAATGCACAGTAATAGCATCAGTATTAAGGGAGCACATGCTATCTCCATCCACTCTCCACCCTATTAATGCCCACTCTCCACCCCATTGTACTAACACTAAGGGACATGCTACCACATGTTAAACTGGCGTTATCGGCGCTTTTTGCCAAGTTAACCACTCACGGATGCTGATAACAATTGCTAATGGCACCTTTGAGCCCTTAACATTCCTTAGTAAACATACCCCAAAGTCTTATTTACATAGAGACCAATTCCGAAATGTGTGTCCCCAGGCTGTCCGAACCTCCAGACATCCAGACGGCCTGGAAATGCACCTGATTCTGCTCCCATGGGGGCAAGACAACCCCGCAGGAGCAGAATCATGCCATAAGGCCGGGATGTCCAGGATGTGCCCCAATTCAGGCACTATGGATGTCCTGGCACTTACCCAGCTAGCCCAGCCTGGCGCGGCAGTGGCATGGCTGTGATTGCCGGCTGAACCCCAAAATCTCCTCTCCCTGCAGCCCGACCTCCGATCGGGTTTCTGTGGTCAGTGTCAGGCCATGGGGATCACTCTGCACCCTCTCACCTGCCTTTGGCATCCCGATTCTGGCACCCCTGACATCTAGGGGGACTTATTCCACCTCCGAGGTGGAATAAGTTCCCCGTTTATATGGCCGACCCCAGACTTACAAGCTGCCCTCGGAATTGGTTCTGTACATCCGGGGTCATGATGTTGCCCACTGCCTGACCTCATTCCTCCCCCTCCCACCCATGAACAGAGCTCCCTGTACAACTCGCATCTATGTGCGGGGAGCTCTGTTCCCGCCAGAGCGATTCAAGCATTTAGCAGGTCTAGATGTCTGGATCGGATCTCCAGAATCACTAAACATGGGTCAGAATGAAGGCCATAATGTTTGCAGATCTACATATATGTATTTGAAATATCTGTGGTACTTTTTATGACCTCCTTTTTAATGTCCTTTATTATTATTGTGGAATGTTTGCCACGCTTATTATCTCTTTTATTATGATGCCTTTTAACTATACACATGAACAGGCTGTGGCAGGGGAAGAGTGGACATCAATGTAGGCACCCCTACCCCAGAACCCACACCTTAGGCAGCCGCCTACCTGCCCCATAGATGTCCTGGGATGGTGCACCACCGGCACCAACAGCATATGGTCATGGTGGCATGGCAGAGGGAGTGGGTGATTGTGCTGGAGGGAGCATTGGCACCCACCTGCAGTGGACCTAGGCCATGCCCTGTACCAGTACGTGGTGTGTAGTGCAACAGAAGAGGTCTGGCCGAGGAACATAAGGTTAGCCCCAGGGACAACTATGCTGCTGTGGCAACAGTGTGGTGCAGTACACCCAGCTAGCATATCCAAGAGCAGAGGATCAGAGGTGCAGGTCCCATCTGTGGATCCTGCAGAGCATCTCCCTATAGTTTTAGCCTCACAATGCAACCACAACAACAACATGGGCAAACCCCAATGCAGTGGTGCACAGGGGTACGGACACCCACTCACAAGGGTTCCACTATCCACAGCTTCATGGAGTGTCAGGTTGTTAGCCCCAGCACAGAGCTGCAGTTATCACCAGAGCACTACTATTACCCCCTGCACAGATTAGCAATGTCGGCACTTTGATCAGGACCAGTGCGTCGGGTAGGGTTATCAACCACCTCCATCTCTGCACAATGCTGAGATAGGTGTGGGAGTGTGCGTATGTCTCTCCATTGTTTTGTGTCTGCCAACACTTCACTGAGCCCACATTGCTCACACTGCTTCCCGCGTTAGCCTGCAAATGTGCATAATGAGTAGCAAGGTATTGTGGGTATGGCTCAGACAGGGCAGATTGGCCAGGATGCACCTGCACAGGGTGGAGGGCAATGGCTGAGACACTGTAGTGCTCGACCACCACCTGCATGGACAAGGTGGCCACAGCATGTCACGCTGGGGGGGGGGGGGGGAAGCACTCTCACTCTGACCATGCAGTGACCATGGCATGTCTATGTTCCCACATAGTGCTACTTGTTATTTGTTTTCACTGGTACCTGTGTGTTCCCAGTTCTGGGGCCTAATCACAGGGATACCTGCTTGATGTCTGTACTGTGCATCCCACCTCTGGGTGTACAGGGTTTCTCTGTGAGCCTGCATTATGGGCTGGTTAGTGGGCTGTCTGCAGTTCACCTGTGCATGGGGGGAAAAACCTTGTAGAATGCTGCAGGTGCAGTCTGACTGTTCTGTCTGTTGATGAATGGCAGATGGTGGTGTGGGGCAGTTGAGCCTACCCCAGCATCATTGCTGGTCTGCAATGGTCACGGGTATGGCACTGGCCCAGCAGGGCAATGGCTGCTGGTGCTACAGCCATTCTGAAGAGTGCAGGCACCTGTTCCACCACACCCTCATCTACAAAAGGGATGATTGAGGCCCCTTGGGATATATAGTGCATACCACTTAGACCAGGGGTAGGGAACCCTGGTCCTGGAGAGCCGCAGACCAGTCAGGTTTTTGGGATATCCCTAATGAATATGCATGAGATATATATGCATTAGAGATATCCTGACAACCTGACTGGTTTGTGGCCCTCCAGGGCTGGATTTGGAGACCCCTGCCTTACACCTCTGTCATTTAAGATTGTGAGTGGGCAAGGTGCAGATGTCCTAGACATCGAAAGGGTATATAGAATGTGTCACATTCCTCCTCGATTCTCACCACCACCAAAAAGTTGTCTAATAGATGTTATAGCGTGATAATGGTGCATTACCGTGCGAGAACATCATGTATCGCGTGATAACGTCTCCGGCGGCATTAATGTGCACAGAGGGTGGAGTAAGGCTCCCCAGGGGCGGAGATAAGGGGTCAATGGGCAGAGAGTTGGCGGGGAGAGGCCCCATGAACACTAACGCCGTGAAATGAAGGTCTGAAAATTAGCGCCAGTGAAAATCTCACGCTAGAGGCACATTTGCAGGGGAGAGAGACCATTTCAGTCAGCAATGTGCAGCAAAGGCAGGGAAACCAAGAAAATTGATAGTAGTGATACATGTACAGCAACATCATAGCGCCCAAGTACGAGAGGGCACTACGGTGAGGCTGCAAATGGGGTACAGGGGGCTGCAGGGAGGACATGCAGTGTGGAAGCTGGGGCACAAGGTGGGCTAGGCAGATGCCTAGGTGACACATTGGAATGTAGAAGCAGAAACCAGCAAGACAGCAACTGACCAAGGGCAAAATGTCCACGAGTGTGTGCCCCACAGTGTCCCGGGGACAGTACCCAGCAAGTACCCAAAGGGCACATAACATCAGCAGGCAGTGCTGGGGGGAAGCATAGATGTCTATGCAGGCACCCCTACCCCATATCACGCACCATAGGCAGCCGCCTGCTGGCACACTGGATGGCCTGGGACTACACACCACCAACACCACCGGCAGAAGGGCATGTCAGCATGGTGGCGAAGGGGTGCTGGTGGCAGAGGGGGCAGTGGCATCTGCCCACAGCAGACCACGGACAAGCCCCATTTAGGTGGGTGCCATGCACTGCAAAATACAAGGTCTGCCTGACGAACAGTCATGGTATCCACAGGGAATGAGTTGCCCCTGTGGCAACAGTTGGTGCAGCACACACAGCCAGGGTGTTCAGGGGCAGAAGATCACAAGTTCAAGTCCCAGCTGTGGCTCATGCAAACCATGTCCCTATATTTTACCCAGTACTAAACTGTGGTAATAAAGACAGAACCTTTATTGCAGATAAAATAAACATGCCATAAACGCCTATATTTTTACCCTACAGAGCACAGACACCATAAACATGTGCAATCTCTAGCGCAGATTTTCCCAACTGCAGTCCTGGAGGGCCAAACAACATTCAGGTTTCATGCTGTCCCTAATAAATATACCAGTGCCTCATTTGCATGCCCCACCCCCATTGTATGCAAAAGTATATCATGCATATTCATTAGGGACAGCATGAAAACCTGAACCATGTTTGGCCCACCAGGACCGGAGTTGGGAACCTCTGCCCTTGAGCAGCGGCCAACAGGGGCACAAACACCCACACCTACAGGCTCCACTATCCAAAGCCTCATGGAAAGTCAGGCTGCTGGGCCCTGCACGGAGCAGCATATCACAATACTAGCACCTGCATACCTTAGCAATGCCGTCCTAAAAGTGGGAACACGTTCCACATATATCAAAAGGTTCCTATGATTAATGTCAGATAACAAATCCTAAGTTAAACACAATTTGTTGACAGAGATTCATCATAGCAATCTTTCTGATATCTGTGGAGTGTGTTTCAGGTTTTGCTTCTGACAGTGTTTACCACCCCAGGGAGTGACCCCAACAGTATTGCACTCTATAGCAATGCCCGCACTGTGTCCAGGACTGGTGTGGCGGTCAGGGCTGCCAAAAATCTCTATATATGCACAATGCTGGCATAGGTGTGGGAGTGTGTGTATGTCTATCCAGTGTTTTGTGGCTGCCTACACCTTACTGAGCCCACACTGCTTGCACTTTTTCCAGTGTTAGCCTGCCAATGTGCATAATGAGGAAGAAGGTACTGCACAGGGCATAGAGCAATGGCTGGGACATTGTAGTGCCTGACCACCACCTGTATAGACAGGGTGGCCACAGCATGTCATGCTGGGGGGTCACTCTTACCCTGACTGAGCCGTGACCATGGCATGGCTAGGTTCCCCCATAGTGCTATACAGTGTTTTTTTCAAATGAGTTCCCTTTTCTGGGGCCCAATCACTGACATACCTGCTTGGTGTGTGTGCTCACATCCCATTTTTGGGTGCACACAGTTCCTCCAGGAACATGCACTATGTACTAGCTAGCAGACTGTCTACAGTTAGCATGTGTATGGCTGGAACACCTTGCAGGGTGCAGCGGGTGGAGACGGACTGTGCACTCTGCTGGTGAATGTCAGATAGTGGTGGTGGGGGGGGGGCAGCTGAGCTTTTCTAGGCCTACTGCCTGTCTGCCAGTGCCCTATGTGATGTGTACAGATCTGCATTGACTGCCCTGTAGAGTGCCTATTCCCCAACAGGACTGGGGTTGATGGTTGCCTCTACTGCCACCATTGCAGAGATGTAGAATGTGGATCTGTTGGTGGGAGATCCTGTCCCCCACCCTGACCCAGTGAGAGCGGGTTGGGTGGTGTTACATAATCTGCTTTTGGGTCCAACCATGTGATCATGGCAACCACACAGGATATACACTATTCTGGGTTCATTATAGTCCAGAAGGACTAAATGTGACTGGGAAATACAGATAGACACAGGTATATCCTAGGTGTGTCTACAAAGACTATCTATCACACACTGCTACTGAGGGAAACCTGCAGCATAGCCTATCTCAGCTAAACCAGGTGCTGTAGACCTGTTGCTGGGTGTCCCACCTCACCCTCAGGGTGAGAACAGGAATCGCACAATGTCACGGTCTGTAGCTACTCTGTGCCTGTAACACACACGGTCATTTCCCCCTACCAGGCCAGGGTGCTATAGAGGCGCATGCCCCATCTTTTGAGCAGCTGTAGGCTGCTGATCTTCATGTGCAGTGCATCATGGGTACGGGTGGGTTTACACTATCCTGGTAACCACAGCTGAAAGTTTGTGTGGTGACCTGCAGTCTTTCTGTAGCCAGCCAGCGGTATGCTAGAGGTTATAGAGATGTAGCCCACTGGTTACTTCAATGACTGTGGAGGCAGAGGTCATGGGATTGATCCCACAGTGTTGTTATTTAATAAGGCTGTCTGAGGCACTGCCTTTAAATTTAAATCAGTGCTACCAGCAAAAACACCTTCATAGTACCGTAGCCTAAGGTGCCTGATAAGGCATCCTGTAGGGCACATTATAAGGTGCCTTGGTGGACAGGGCACTTTATAATGTGCCTTATAGGGCGCCTTATGCGGCACCTTAGGTTACGGCACTGTGAGGGTGGTTTTGCTGGCAGCACTGATTTAAATTTAAAAAAAGGAAATGCCTCAGACAGCACTGATTTAAATTAAAAGGAAATGCCTCAGACAGCCTTCTTACATAACACCACTGCAAAATCAAACCCATGACCTCTGTCTCTGCAATCATTGCAGCAACCAGTGGGCTACATCTTCATTGCTTGTAGCACTGCGCTGGCATGTACTTAGGGTTAACATGCGTTACCGTGCCACGGCACCCACTATCGCGCGATACAGATTCTTGCTACCTTGACACGGAACACCCACTCCTTATATGGCATTCTTCACATTATCGCTGCAACTTGCACCGGTAACATTAAGACGGTTTAATAAACATACCCCATAGATACAGACAGACACACAAATCATTTTGAAACTTTTTTTGACAGTTGCATTTTAAACTTCTTATTCTGCTTTTCACCATCTGGGGACAAATCATTTAAGATCAATTTCGGGAACACACATCAGAAAAAATAGGATTGATCTATATGATTACAACAAAAGTGCCCTGCATCTTTGGAAAACAGTGCCTTAAGGAACCAAACGAGATTTCATGAATCCCACCACAGATAATTAACACTCTATGGGGCATACATTTCCAGACAGCGACAGAGAAGGATAATAAGGGAGAGGAATCAGCGCATATAGCTAAAGAGTAAATGCAAAGTTCATTTGACTGAAAACATGTAACTCTTTTTCTTTCATTACCTCCAAAAATGAGTCAAGTTAAATTAATTTCTAGCAATTGAAGATCAAGAAACATGCTCTGTTTTATGGATTATTGATTGAGTCCTGCTTTTTTGAATTTTTATATCAATGACTTTTACAGATCATTAACTTTGTTCTAGTTTTTCCAGATCTCCCTTGAGCTGGGAATCATTTTCAGGCAGTGTATCAGTCTATCAAGATCACATTAATATCCAGGCAATTTATTTTGGAACATTACTGCTCTTCACGTTATTGTAAGATGTTTGGGACTTTGTGATACCCTGCACTGAATGTACCCATTAGATACTGCTGAAAGATTTTGTAACTGTTCCTTTCATTATATTGTACATTCAATTTTTTGGTAAGTACAGCACATACTGTACAGTACAGACTGAATTTGCTTCCCGTCTTTGTCACTTTAATACCTTTTTTGTTTCCGCATATTTAGGTTTGCAAATTTAATATTTTGGGCTTTTAGAGATGCAGCTCTGGATGTTTTAGTTGCTCCAGTGATGTGTGGAACATTGAATATACTGAAGTAGGTTTGATTTATTGAGAAGCAAGCACATGGAAATTACACTTACCTGGTAATTGTTGTTCCTTGAGAGAGTACAGTTCAGTCCTCCACCTCTGGGTAGTGCACCTCCTCCTGCAGCATGGAGACTGGACAGTCAAATTCATGACATCACCGGGTATATCTTGCTGGTCTTCTCCCATCATCCCACTGTGACCTACTGACAAAGCAGACTCAAAGGAGCAACAAAAAGTCAGTTAAGGAATTAAGTACAATCTTATGCTCTACCTTTAAACTTTGAAATTACAGTTCCCTTGAAAGAAAAGACAAAGAACCTCCTCCTACTTGACTCCCCCCTCCTGCCCGCCGATCAGAGAAGACAGACAGAGGCAGGGAAGGAGGACTCAAAGAGAACATAAACAGAAATAGATATGCTAACACACCTATTCTTGTGACTACCGGCCTGACAGAACCTGTTGTCCTCTCATGAACCGACAATCCCCTCCCCCAAACCGACGCCTCATGTCTAAGTCGTTCATCCCCAGGCAGGACTGAGGACTGAACTGTACTCCCTCAAGGAACAACAATTACCAGGTAAGTGTAATTTCCATTTCCTCTTCAGTCCTCCAGTTCAGTCCTCCACCTCTGGGATGTAACAGAGCAGTAAACATTGGGAGGGACCTGTCCACCTGGATCGCAAAACTGCCGACCTAAAAGAAGCCTCGCTTTCCGCTAGAACCGCCAGGCGATAGTGTTTAACGAAGTATGGTGAGACGACCAAGAAACCAGTCTGCAAATCTGCACTGGCGGAACAAACCACGCTCCACCCAAGCCATTGCTTGTGCCCAAGAAGAGGGAGCCCTCAATCTCACAGACGCCAAAACGACCTTGCCAACCATATGCTGACGCTAATACTACTCGGCCCCACGGGCAAACGAAACCCTGGCTGCCGCCGCACCTTTAACGCAAACTTTCCAAAGAAAGAATAGACCACCGGACCTATGACAAAAACAAGTCGCCAAGACTAATGGGATTGACGCAGAACTCTAAGTCCAAACGACGCTGAACACGGCGCAGTGCATCCTCCTCCAAAGACCCAAATGCTGGCCACTAGAGAGGATGATTTACATTAAAATAAAAAACCACCTTGGACAAAAAGAAACGGAACTGACCGCAACAACGCCTTCTGTGTTTTTGTTTTTGTTTTTTTCTTTTGAACGAAGGAAGAATGGCTCCTGACAGGACAACTCCCGCCATACCAAACCACGGCGTGCCGAACAATAAACCACAAAAAGAAACACTAAGGACAAACCCTGAATCAAATTTGGCGGAAGTGTTCAACAAGTTTCGTTGTCAATGCTCCAAGCACTAAGTTGAGATGCCACAGAGAAACCACCAGACGGTGATCAGACTGACCCCGAGCTATCGTGCTTAGAAACCGAATCACGCCCACAGTGACTAAACAAGCAACTGCAATGTTCTGCAAATCAAGATTATATGACCAAGATTTAAAGCTCTTAACGTCTGCATCATTTGTCGGGCTCTGGAGCTCTTAAGACCACTGGATGTCAGCGCTGCTCCTGGACAGATTTGGTAAAAGCAGGTCCTGGAGAGTTCAGTTAGCAGCTCTGTCCTGCTATAGGGGCTAAGGACACGGAGTGGCTCTCCTGCACAGGTTGATGTGGTACGCTCTCCCAGGCGGTTACCAGACTGTAGCCCTCTCGTAGGATATTAATTCCACTGGGGAAACTCAAGTTGGTTTTATGAGCGTTAGCTAGCGCGCCCTTGGGGCCCTTGCAACAGGCGTAGGTTAAGAGTTTTGCCTTGAAGATGGTATGTTTGATGGACATCTGTTCAGCGAGGCGATATTCGGAGTTGCAAACGTCAAGGGTCCCCGAAGAGGAGACTAACTAGATCGGGTATGCCAGACCCTACGGCCCAACTGTTGCCACTAACAGTGCTTTCCCCCCGATGCGCCACAATGTGCTGACCCACATGTCCAATACCCACCCGCGGGGGAAAGGCAAAGAGATGACCGGCCAATGGCCAGTAGTGCAGCAAGCCTTGGCTAGCTGAACAGGTCCCCATGAGATCCATAAGGGGAGGAACCACCGGAGGACTATCTGAGCCAGCTCCTCTGGATGAAGCTCCTATGACCCGTCATTCATCCGGCTCCGCTGAGCAAAGCCGCCCTTGCCTTGCCTGTTCCCGCAATACGGGCCGCCAATATCGCCTGCCGCCGAGGCACCTCCCTGAGCAAACAGAGCACCTGCTTCCACTTACAAGCCCGCACTCCCCTTGCCATCCCGCCGGGAAAGGTAAGGCACTGTCGCGATATTGACTGACAGCCCTGAGGTCTCGAATGCTTCAACTGCCAAAACCACTGCTCCCAGACCCAAGCAGCTGACGGACCATCGGGCCTCCTGGTCTCTCTAACCACCCTGTGCAAAGAGAGAGTTGCCTCCGTTCACAGCTAAATCCATTGCGGATGTTCCCGTGACCTACTCGCTGCCAGATATCCTGGGCACAGCCAGCCCAGAGAGGGCCGCCTTAGCCGCTAGGAACAGAGAAGATGCCTGCACCAAGAAACATTCTGGTATACCAATGCCAGAGTCATAACCCCTGGAAGGGCCGCTTAAGAGCCCTGGCCCACAATACTAAGCCTAGGGTCCCCGCCATTGAGCCTAACCCGCGAGTATACTCCAAGCTGAATGAGCTGGAGTCAACCCACACGTGTGTACTAGATGCAAGAGAGCCGGAGCTTGCCAAAATGGGAGAAATACCGCTGTTAACCGGGTGATGAACTGTACCCCGAGGTACACTATTTATTTATTTATTTAACATTTTTTATATACCGCACTATTCATCATCAGTGCGGTTTACATTGAACATCAACATACCTGTCAATCCATGACTGATCTAGGTTTACAGATAACAGGGAAGATAAACTGGGTGTTAACTGGGGAATAACTATCTACATAATTATACATAATTATATATACATTGAATAGGTTACATCAAGTTTTGATATTTGATAAGAATATAGTGTTTTCACATTTTGATCCTTTGTTCTGGATTGTTGTTATGTGTAGTAGTTATCTGAGTGATGCGGGAGACGGATTCTATTGTGTGTATGGTAGCTTGAAGTGTAAAGTGAATAGATAGTGCTTGATGGACTTTCTAAATTGGGTGATATCCCTGATTGATCTGATGTTTGAAGGTAGTTTGTTCCAGCACTTGGGAGCATAGGACACAAAAGCTCTGTTAATAGTTTGTTGTGTCCATTTTGTGGAGATACTGGGAGTAACTAGTGTGTTTTCTGCTACTAGTCTCCAGGGTCTGTTGTTTGGTGTGTGGGTGATGAGATTTGAGATCGATGCAGGAGATAATTTATTAATAGCCTTGAATGTGATGAGGAGGGTTTTGTATGTTATTCTGCAGTTTATCGGAAGCCAGTGCAGATCGATCAGTATTGGTGTTATATGATCTCTTATAGAAGCTCCAGATAGGATGCGGGCTGCCGCGTTCATCGCCAGTTGAAGTGGATTTAGTGTATTCTTGGGGAGACCATGAAGGATGATATTCGCATAGTCGAAATGCGGTGTGACTATTGCTTGGAAAACTGTACGGAAGTCCTTGGTCTCCATCATTGGTTTCAGGTGACGCAGTGTTTTTAGTTTGTAGTAAATTGACCTTACTGTGTTCTTTATGTGCTCTTTAAGATTGAGTTGTTGATCGAGTATCACACCGAGGTACTTTACACACCGAGGTACTTTACACACTAGTACTACACACTAGTACCTGCAGCATAACTAACCGGCCTTCGGCCGCCCTGTCCCCCTAGCTGAGCCTCTGAAGGAACTCCACTACTCCACTAATAACCGGCCTGCACTGGAAATCTGCCCGAATCAACACTCATCGAGGTATGGGGGGACTAAACCTCCTTTCTTATGCTGCACTGTCCCTACCACCACCATAATCTTGGAGAAGGGTTGTGACCCATCGCCTAACCGCAGGGCAAAGCCTGAAACTGAAAATACCCTCCTGGCAGCGCCAACTTCAGAGAATGCTAAGGAACTGATCTGATAGGGATGTGCAAGTACTCATCTGTAAGGTTGAGGAATGTCCAAAAACTTCCATAGGCCGAACCGTCCCATCACTGAACCAAATGTTTCAGTTCGAAAGAGTGACTCTCGAGGTCAATTGGTTACTCCTTTGAGACCCTGAATAGGACGGAAGGAGTCGCTCTTCGTTGGTACTACCAAATCAATAGAGAGACGACGAATGCCGTCCGTCAAATCCTTCGAAATTCCGTCAATGAAATTCGTAGATACATCTACAGGCCTGAACGGATGATTTTTTTTTTCCTTTCTCTTTGGCAATCGCCCATGCTCTGCTGAACATCTCATCCTGAAGAAGACTGATTGCTTCCACATCTTCCATTTCTTTTTTTTTTTTACACCTTGCCTGACTACATTCCCCACTGAAACCCTGTCCTACCTCCAACAAAAAGAAAAAAGGAAAGAAGTTCTGGCCCATTCCATAAAAATGTCTCTCCGTCAAATTCTCTCTCTAGTCCTGTAGATTGGCACCTGACATTTGGAGCTAAAATAAGGACTGGCCAGGATAAAAACACTGCCATCAAAGTCCGCAGAAAGGAATACCGACCCATGTGAATGTTCTGCGCGACGTAAAGCTATCCCTGAGGTTACCAGAAATCTCAGTGGAGACATTCCCACCAGAAACAGAATGAAAACTTCCTATCGCAGCAAGCATACAATAAAGGGGTATGTTTACTAAACAGTCCTAACGTTCGGGGCCGCGCTAGTGTGCCTGTGCCATATAAGGAGTGGGCGTTGCGTCCGGAAAAAAAAACACGCGATACACATATGCGCCAATGTGCGCGGCGCCCATGTGCGCCCCGCAAATTATCGCCTTGAAAAGCTGCGCGGGAGTTATAAGGCTGCGCGCTGATGTGAAAGCACATGAGCAGAGCCACAGCACAATGGTAACGACGCCTACCGATGGTGCAGGGACAGGGGGTTCAATCCCCCACAGTGCCCAATGAAGCAGCTGCCTCAGGCACCATTTTAGGAGGCACAGAAATAGTGGGCAGCAGAAGACGGCGCACCAGGTTTTCACGAGGCATAGGAACAGTGTGCGGCATAAGGCTGCGCGCTGATGTGAAAGCACACGAGCAGAGCCACAGCACAATGGTAACGATGCCTACCGATGGAGCAAGGATCGGGGGTTCAATCCCCCGCAGTGCCCAATGAAGCGGCTGACTCAGGCACCATTTTAGGAGGCACAGAAATAGTGGGCAGCAGAAGGCGGCGCGCTACGTTTTCACGAGGCATAGGAACAGTGTGCGGCATAAGGCTGCGCGCTGATGTTAAAGCACATGAGCAGAGCCACAGCACAATGGTAACGACGCCTACCGATGGAGCAGGGATCAGGGGTTCAATCCCCCGCAGTGCCCAATGAAGCGGCTGGCTCAGGCACCATTTTAGGAGGCACAGAAATAGTGGGCAGCAGAAGGCAGCGCACTACGTTTTCACGAGGCATAGGAACAGTGTGCGGCATAAGGCTGCGCGCTGATGTGAAAGCACACGAGCAGAGCCACAGCACAATGGTAACGACGCCTTCCAATGGAGCAGGGATCGGGGGTTCAATCCCCCACAGTGCCAAATGAAGCGGCTGGCTCAGGCACCATTTTAGGAGGCACAGAAATAGTGGGCAGCAGAAGACGGCGCGCCACGTTTTCACGAGGCATAGGAACAGTGTGCGGCATAAGGCTGCGCGCTGATGTGAACGCACATGAGCAGAGCCACAGCACAATGGTAACGATGCCTACCGATGGAGCAGGGATCGGGGGTTCAATTCCCTGCAGTGCCCAATGAAGCAGCTGGCTCAGGCACCATTTTAGGAGGCACAGAAATAGTGGGCAGCAGAAGGCGGCGTGCCACGTTTTCATGAGGCATAGGAACAGTGTGCGGCATAAGGCTGCGCGCTGATGTGAAAGCACACGAGCTGAGCCACAGCACAATGGTAACGACGCCTACCGATGGAGCAGGGATCGGGGGTTCAATCCCCCGCAGTGCCCAATGAAGCAGCTGGCTCAGGCACCATTTTAGGAGGCACAGAAATAGTGGGCAGCAGAAGGCGGCATGCCACGTTTTCACGAGGCATAGGAACAGTGTGCGGCATAAGGCTGCGCGCTGATGTGAAAGCACACGAGCTGAGCCACAGCACAATGGTAACGATGCCTACCGATGGAGCAGGGATCGGGGGTTCAATCCCCCACAGTGCCCAATGAAGCAGCTGCCTCAGGCACCATTTTAGGAGGCACAGAAATAGTGGGCAGCAGAAGGCGGCGCGCCACGTTTTCACGAGGCATAGGAACAGTGTGCGGCATAAGGCTGCGCGCTGATGTGAAAGGACACGAGCAGAGCCACAGCACAATGGTAACAACGCCTACTGATGGAGCAGGGATCAGTGGTTCAATCCCCCGCAGTGCCCAATGAAGCGGCTGGCTCAGGCACCATTTTAGGAGGCACAGAAATAGTGGGCAGCAGAAGGCGGCGCGCTACGTTTTCGCGAGGCATAGGAACAGTGTGCGGCATAAGGCTGCGCGCTGATGTGAAAGCACACGAGCAGAGCCACAGCACAATGGTAACGATGCCCACCGATGGAGCAGGGATCGGGGGGACAATCCCCCGCAGTGCCCCATGAAGATGGATGGATGAGGTATCACCTGTCATGAGCAATAGTGATCTAGGAGGCATTTTACATGTTATTGTTAATACTCCTCCCTGCAAATGTACTATGAAAGCACTATAATACCAGGTGATGCATATGGCGCAATATAAGGTAACGCACATGTCATATCTTACAGTGCATTGTCAACCAATGAACTCACCATGTCGTGTATAGGGTGCGTTACAGTTTGTAGTATGAGGAAGGGCATGGTCCCAGCACAGTCAGTGCTGGCATCACTGTGCAGTCTAACGCAGGGAAATCCTAGGTAGGTGAGCAGACATGCAGGAGGGAACAGCAGTGTAGCAGAATGGTCAGGGCATTGCCTGATGGTGCAGGGGTCATGGTCCCAAATGAGCAGTGACTAAGGTTGGCTTAGTGACATCTGTACTCAGAATCCAACTGTACAGCAAGCTGTGCTGCCATCTACACACAAGCCTAGCCAGAGTATCGTTCCTCTAGGCTGCAACACAATGCACATCATAAACAACCACATCATCAAATGTGAGTGCACATGTAACCGAAATACTGCACAGAGCCGAAAGGAAAGGCAAACCATAAGTAAAAAAACCACTGACACCACAGGTGCTGTAACACAAAGATCTCCACAAGGCTATGTGGCAGCAACAGAGATGGATAAACAGAATGGCGCCAGCTGTAGCTATGTACAGAGTGATGGATAATGTACCATGTTATAATGATGGTGTGCAACAGTGGATGGGAAGATGTGTCCAGCAGAGAAGGGTGAAATGGCAGGCTCTGTGAATTATCATGATCACAGTGGACTAGCGGTGATATGCAGAGCAAACACAGGAGCGGCAAACATGGACAGATGAGATGCAGGAAGGTGTAGGAGTGCAGGAAGGGTTGTAGCTGCATGCACAGCAGGGTAGGATGACACAAGAGTTGGCAGACAGAAGATGGACAGATGCATGGCTCACAACTCAGATGAGTATACAATGTGTCCACAGCACAAACCTGACAACATATGACCGTCAGACAAATGCAAAACAAAAATGCAGGACACGCATACACATCCAAGAGAACAGAGAGGAATCACACCTATGAACAACACCAGAAATGTAAATGCAGAAACAGGTAGGAAACAGCACCAAAGTGTGTGTTTTAGCAACGGATGCAGTCAGAAATAGTCCAGGCCCTCACACCACACGCATGCCGGTTGTAAGGACAGGCAAACTCCCAAGAGAAAACATGAACAAATGCACCTGCAGAACACCTGTGTACATATCACATCACAGTCTGTATTTGGGACTAGGGACGCATGCACAAACACACAATGATATGTTAGGCTGTAGATACAGCATGCAAAATATACAGTCCACATCACACCAATACTGAAAGAAACACACATACAGGCACCTGAAGCAAGGAGACAATACAAAGCCCTCCCACTCACCAAGAAAGTCATATATGAAGCACAGAATGCCCAAATTAACACCAGACTGTGTCGCCAAGGCCACGCCACAACTACCAGACAAGCCCCCACCAATTCCGGTACTGTAAGCAACAAATGAACCAAATGCCCGCAAGGGACCTGCAATCCAGAGCCGAAACTGTATGCCCCATGTATCATGCACAGCCTCCCAAGATGTCCTGGTAACAACCCAGACCACGAATCCATTACAAAATAGCTGAAAAACATACTGTCCCAGGAACCCCTTAATCCAACCCCTAAGCCACCCCATACAAATATGACAATGTGCACAATCTGTCAATGTCCTAGTATGTCCTATGTCCCCTGTTGAAACCGTCAATGTAGCCCCCCTGGTGACGGCCATGCCCAACATGTAACATTCCCCCCCCCTTGTATGAGAAGCTCCCTTGACCCTGTGAAAAGTGGTATACCAAAACAAATACATAAATACATAAATATATACAGACATAACAAGAGGAAAGCAACTAATCCCCAAGGGCAGTGGAGGATGCGTGGCGAAGCAATGTAGTGATCATGGACAGGACAGCAGAGAACAACACATGAAAAAGGGTGAACACACACCTGTTGAAACTCATCACCACCACACCCCCAGGTGCACAGCAGTGTAAACAACATAATGAGAGAAAGCTATGTAACAGATGATATCTGCTGGCTAGGCAGCACACAGTGCACACCCTGCTGGACCCTGACCAGAGACAAGGTTGTGTGTAGAGGTGATGAACCTGCTGTGAACTAATGGTCAAGTCATCATAACCTGAAGCACAATTAAATACTAAGGATGTTGTGGGCTACCTGGATAACTGAATTGAAAACACGTGCCAACAACCACACCCACAAAGAACACACTGAGCCCAAGGACAACATAATATTCCAAAGACAGGGTCTGTATGTGAACCAGTAAGAACCAGTGATGTGCAAAAGGACAGACACATGCACAGCTGCCATCATACACTGTTGTGAGCACAGGTGGACATGGACCTTGCAAGCAACTCAGTGGACACAAGTGTAAATGTGCACTATGAGAGGAGGAGCAGCCTAGTGTTCAGAAAACTGTCTTGCACACAAGGCAACCAGGCCTCATTTCACAAAACCAGATCATGTGGCCCTTGGAAAGTAACTTGAGGAACATTGTCAAGGTAACCACGGAGTCCCAAGGTCAGAAGGAGTCATGACTTATTCAAAGGTACACATTGTAGTGCATGTGTGTGAACATGACCAAGCAGCAAAGTAAACAAATGTCTGTAAAATACATATCTTTACTTGGATCACTCCTCACAGTTACTGTACACAGTGTAATCATAATTGCAAAGTAAGCGCCTCCCTGTTGAAAGATGGGAACACAATCAGCAAGGTACAAACACACATGCCACATAAAGGTCATTGTCTGAGCACAATTGAGTGGCATGAGATCTAATGTGTACCAGGTGCATGATATGCACTGGGTACCAGGGCCACATCCCCGAGCATCTACTGCCTGGCCACAATGTGTGAGCTACATATGAGGGCATGTAGATGCTAGGCGTTGTAAGCTTAGGACCCCAAACACATCACATGTCCCCCCCCCCAACATAGCCCTCATGCAACACAGATGGCCCCCAAATGAGAAAAACATATGCTGGCACAATGTTGCCATGTGACAAACACCCTCACAAAGTCATGTCGATCCTCCCACATAATGGCTGACTGGCACATCAGAAAGGAGTCAGTGTTGTCCCCCGCAGCCCCCTCTGGTGGCGGTGTAGTGTTTCCACCGGAGGCTGGGGAGCGCATAAGATTAGGGGGATCAGGGTTGGCCAGTTGCGAGGGTCATAAGGTAGCGGACCTTTGGGCCAACCTCGTTGCCAACGTCCCAATAAAGTAACGTCACAGCCAAGTGTAGGGAAACAACAAAAGGCATTTATTTCTCCTTTGCGCAATATGGTCCAAATATGCGGTTAAGAAAGTAACAGGGCCGTATTAATCCTTGCATCAGGATCCACTCACACAAAATGGTCAAAGTAACAACTGTTAATCATCACAGTAACTTAAATCATAAGGCATCCTGTATTCACTTCATACATTCTTTAACATCAAACAGATTATAGTCTTCCTACTGTACAATAAATGCATTCCATGGGTTCCCCTGCCACCTCACCCCCAGATTCCACTGTCAGCCATTCCATGTCTGAGAGCTCCGAATCAGAAGCATCAATGGGGCTGAGTTGGGGCTTCCTGAAAGCGTGCCAAACCGTGTCCCAATGCTTGCTTGTCAGCTTGGGCCGTTGGTTCATGGCTATAGGACAGAACCCTGGCTGTTCATCTGCCCTGGTTGTAAAAGCTCTCTTCTCCCAACCTTTAGCACCAACAGTTTTCGTCCTGGGGAAATCATCTTTTACTTGCTGCCTAAAAGTGTCATTATTATACAGATAAAATCCTCTCCTCTGCTCCTCACCTGTGCTAGGTTTAGGCAAACAATCACAGGCAATAACTGTGTTTCCGTTGAGCTTTCTGTAATCTCTTCCAGGGAAGGCTTGAGGCCTAGCCTGATTATCTTCTAATTCCTGCTGGCTCAAGTAGTCCCACTGTGTCTCTCTTTCTCCAGAGTGTGGAGAAACGTCTTTGAGGCAGGGCTGCAGCTGATGTCCTCGGCCCTTGCTTCCACTCCCGTGGCAGTTAGCTGGTGGCCGCGCCTTCTCAGCTGTTCCCTGTTCACCAGGCCTCTGATTTTCCCACCCCTCTCTCGGGTTACATCTATAGAAATCATTAAAACTACCGTTCACGTCTCGAGTATCCCTCTCAGCTCGATGTCGTTCCATCAGATTGTGGCTTAGCCCTTCTCCCTGGATAGGGCGTTCTCCCCAGCTGGATGGGAGAGCACCTCCTTCCTTGACTGCTCTCTGAAGTGCTGCTCCTTGGAGTTGTCTCTGGCCTGGTCCTTGGCCTACTCCTCGGCCTACTCCTTGGCCTGCTGTCCAAGTTGCTTCTTGGCCTCCTCTTCGGCCTGCTCTCCAAGTTGCTTCTTGGCCTGCTCTCCAAGTGGCTCCTTGTTCTGCACTTCGGCCTGCTCATTTTCTCTTTGATTCAGCTCTGTCCCTGCTGAAATCGGGACTGACTGATTCCAAGTCCTGCCCATAGAGGCGTGGTTCCTCTGCATCCAGGCTGTCTCTCCTGCTCCCTCTATGTGGGCCCTCAGGATATTGCATCTGAAACCTGTTTTGCTCAACATTTAAATATGTTTTTCCCATCGGCCAGAGGGTCCGCTGCAGCACAGTGTACATCACACATATCATCTAGAGCTGAATGACTACATGCTAACAGGTAGCAGGGACACATGAACACAGAGAGAATACAAAACACACAACTCCCCGAAAGGTGCAGACATAACACCGTGCAGTATGTCCCCTTGCATTGTTTGTTTGGTGGACAGTGTTCGGCTACTTATAGCATTGTCCATGCAATGCTGAAGTGTAGGAGGGCGATGGATACCCACAATGGCACACACCAAATATAATGGGCTAATGAGACTCTTGTCAATGCAGGGGGGAAAACAGGATTCTGCAAATGTGCAATGCAAGGCGTGGCCATACATGCAGAGTGTCACGTCTGTACAGTAAACATATACAGTAACTAGCATGTCCATATGCAAATGATGGGCAGACAGCCTACAGTGAACCACACAAAGCACATAGGTCCGCATGCAGTGTCTCACAAACATAGTCATTGAGAAGCACAGGCACCAGCTGCAGGCAAACATGGTACAGTGATGCCACACATGAATCTAATCACCCCTGCCCCCTCCACACATCTATCAAGGATGGTGGTGGGCATGAAAGTGTGTATGTGGCAGAACCTGCACCTTGTTTAGGTGTGGGGCAGGTGGACATAGACAATTGGATACCTCCATGTGTGCCCCCATGCAAAAAACATGGCTGTATGCTGATGTTGAAACCCACTAATCAACATATCATGTGTGCCATGTCACACACATGGGACACACCAATACAAACCAACTGTGTAGGCATGTCAGAAATACATAGCTCATGTCAGTCCCTGATGCGCACAGTGTCCCAAAAGCAAGGTGTCCCTGACATACAAAAGATCATTGCAAAACCAACCATGCAAACCTGGCCATGCACAGTAAAGTGCCACTGTCCAATATGACACAGTCCATGAATGTCCATCTGTGTCCCAGTAATCAGCAGGACACACAGTCACAGCATGCCACACACTGTGTGTTGTACAGGTCTCCCATGGGTAAACCAGTGGTCCAATAGCAACAATGTCCATCACAGGCCTGTGTCCCACCAATATAGGTCAAACATCCAATGGCACATCTCCCCATAAAGAATACGTTGAAGGTCAGTCCCACAACAGGCGTTGGATGTTGAGGTAAGATGCCCTGTAGGAAATGTTGCTGTTATGTCTTCTGCCCTGTGTCACGAGAGGATAAGTATGGTATTGTTAGACACCTTGCCAAAACAGAACAGATTGCCAAGATTCACAATGCCCAAAATACAGACTAAAGGGATGAAAGGTCACAAATTACAGGAGATGCATATCAAATATAATGTAGATGACAGCCAACAGTACATGTAAATGCAGGCACGGCTGTCCCATGGATATGGTTATGTACAATCACAGGTCACACCGGCATCTCACAGCTACACATCATATGCATCTGTTTGTGTCTACAGAGATGCAACATAACATGTCCATGTGAAGATCATAAACCCCAGGACAGGTACAGCCACATGTAATACCGATTTAGCAAAGTTAAAACAAACCCTATGTGTGCATCATGCGTCCATCATCAATTCCTCAAAGTACTGCATAGCCACATCAGGTCACAGCGAAGGGAGACAATGTCAGCCAGACATGTCGATTTACCATGTACACCAACTGTTGATGCATCTCCACATCATGCCTACATATGAGAGAAATAAATGGTGCTCAACACCTGTCTCCCAAAATACAAGACACATTGCTGCTCACAGCTCACAACACATGTGGACCATCATGACAAGATGAGCAGCACAACAGTAGAGGTAGCACACCCCACAATGCCCCGCAGGTGCCCACACCCATGACAGCACATGATAATGTACCATGCCTGGCCAATGCCGGACGACATATTCAAAACATAAGTGCACACACACACAGTATACGTTGGTCAGTGGAACAGCTGAAATACATGGCCTGTATGTGCACAAGTGCAAACCTGTGCACATCATGGCCAAGTCACATGCACAGATATCCTGTTGATGTCTGATCAAACTATGATGGTGTAGATAGCAAAGTCAGTATCTGTAAAACACGACAACCAAAAACATATATAACTCTGCTTTACATCTGACTGAAAAGGTGCACCTGCGAACATACTGTACACAAACACATGGGGAGATGGGTCACAACACCAAGACATGGGTAAGGGAGGCTGTCAGGGGAGAGGTGTACAACACCAGCTGCCTAAAATGACACATGACAGGCGACATGTGGTCCCAATGAACCCATATACACACAATGTAGCTGTAGATCCACCTACCCTGGACCACAGCCACCTGGACAATGGGCCCTCATGTGTCAATGGTACATTGGAACATCATCCTCATGAAGCGGGTCCTGTGGAGAGGGAAACCAAGCACCACAAATTATATGTTATTTCCCATCTGTGAAACCCACAGTACACCGCAATGTCACCAGCTGGCAGACCCCACAACCTGACCCACCGACTGACTGTTCACCCTCACACTGTACTGATATACCACATGGGAGAGGCAGCATGTAGACATATGATACCAATGAAAAGTCCCCCTACAACTCATTTCCCCCCACCCCCCTCGGTTGTTCCACACACCTGTCTAAGGAGGTGTCTGCAAACACCATGTGTGAAACACATCACAAGGTCACACTATCAGTCTGTGTTGGCCAGGTTGACAACATTACCCCCTCTCTGTGTGCATGACTGCCCTAATGTTGTGTGTTATGCAAGTGTAAATACCTGAGACACCTGGTAATATGCTGTACCACCCCCTGTAACCATTGTGCAAAGGAATATTATGCAGTGTAAATCCCGTACATCAATGATTACGTAGATCTGTGTGCAGATCATGTGCCTAAATACATGGCAATGTCAGCACCATGTGTGCCACACAACACCCCCATGTCTGTCTCTCAGCAGACCATGATGGCGTCATGTCATCCCACTGGGTATCAGGGAGAATGTTAATCCATGGATAGGCGATAGGTGCACCTGCACCACATATCTCCCAAATAGGTCTGTGTGTGTATGTGGACATAACATCCCTTGCCAGTGTACACAAGGCATTTGTGGCTGTGTACTGTGCTAACCAGACAGACTTACAGCATGTACCAGAGCCATGAGGCAGATGTTGAGATAGTATCACCCACATATGCCACCCTTTATTTGCAAAACCGCTAACCTACCAAACAAATAAACACATGCCGCACCACAGTAGTGTCGTGTAATGCACCCGTTGATCATCTGACCCGCTGCACATCTGTATGTGTGTACATTGCAAATACTGCAATGAATGACACCTCACTAGATATGAGTAAAACAATGATATGGACCCCGGGCTGCACACTGCCCATGTCCACATGCCGAACCCTAGCCATGTATGTGCTACATTAATCGGTATACTGTATGGTACGTTTTGGTGTGGTAGCAACACCTGTCACATGTAATCAATCCCATCATGGGCATGCAGTCATGCGCATGTGTACTGTGCTATGTTGGTTATGTTGCATGACACATAATATACATACAGACATAGCCAGCCCATAATAGCATGACAGACACACACAAACACACCCTGATTATAGTACATAAGCAAGGTGGCCGCATGAGAGCTCTCCACAAATGTTGCCCTCTACACCCCATTGAACCCCGGATCATATGCCCGACCCCGTGCCCCACACACACAATAAGACGACATCAGTGTGTTTGCACAGCAGTTGCTATCACACACAGACACTAACTGGTACTGTGACCCCCAAAAGCTCATAAAGGTGTCTCAACACACAAACCCCGAAAACAGCAAAAACCACTGTTGTGCCCTGTCCACATTGTCCATCGCACACCCATGGCCATATGTTACTGTGAAATGTTCAGCATAAGGACAATGCAGTCATGGATCTGAATGCTATCTGTTCAGACACATCACCCGTTATAAATCTCACATGCACACAACAGCACATATATGTGTGAGGATGTGCAATACATACCACTGAATATCTCAGCAATCAACCTCTGCCTGACCGCTGTGCCTGCCTGTGTGTCACCACTGGCACGTACAGGGGGGCACGGTGGATCCTCCGCCAGATCCTCATTAATCTCTGCAGTAATATTATGCCTGAGAGCAATGTTGTGCAGGATGCAACAGGCAACGATTATCTCTGCAACAGTCATTGCCCCATATTGTAAGGCCCCACCTGTCCTATCCAGACACCTGAAGCGACTTTTCAAAACGCCAAAGGTGCGCTCTATGACAGAGCGGCTGGAGGCGTGGGCCTCATTGTACCTCCGCTCTGCACGTGTCCGTGGTTGACGCACAGGGGTTAGCAGCCAGGGGCGACATCCATACCCTGCATCACCTGCAAAAAGAGAATAATGCATGTGAATGCATGAGCGCATACCACCACAAATTCACACAGGTATGGACCTGAGAGACAAATGCATGACACATCCTGACAGAACCATATGACAGCACAAATATACATTTGACAGAAGACGACCTATGGTGATAGAAATGTCATGAAGGGCCCCTGTAGTCTGGACAGACATGGCAAATAACACCAATGTCCCAGTTTTGCAAACAAAGATCTGCTATGTGTGGCACATGCGTCCTGGTCTGCAGTCAATGTCCGCATCTCTGAAACCACCTATGGCAGCCTAAACCACCAGCACACAGAAACATGTTACACGTATATGTTAGCAAGCTATATACCACAATAATGTTGTATGGGCAATGTAGGCGCACACCCAGAACATGTGTGACCTGGGGCTTCGACAACATCAACCAAATAACAACTCACAACACTGTGTCCACTAAGGACAACATACCGACAGAGAGCAGTCTGCTGCCATATGCTGTGGACTGCTGACCACCAACCATCTCAGTGGACACCCTGTCCAATGTCACTATCATGTTCACATCCCTGTTAAGCTGTGCTCCACAGATCTGCACACTGTAGCCCACATTAGCCCTGCACTATCACAACTAATGAGACTGGCAAGGTACCTGTGTATGGGGCACCCACACCTCCCTGCCCGCTCACAAGTCCGCCCCTGGCCTTGCTGACACAACTCTCAAAGGCAGAGACACATCAGGTTAATGAGATACAATGGTGCCGAACTACCGCCCATCTGCAGTGGCCCAAAGTAATGCACACCACACGTGTGTATGCACACATGTTATGGGCCATGCCCAATGCATCACCCGACCTATGGAAATGTGTACCCAATGTTGCCAAGGTCATGAACATCCATCATATGTGCCGAACACCCAAACATCGAGCAACCCATGTCATTCCCCAAACAATGTTCAAGAACCCCAGTACTGTGTAGGGGTGTGGCCCTCACACACACACATGATAAGCGATAGGTGTCTGGATTGTGCATCACAGTAAACGTACATGACATAACACAGTTACCTCAAAAGGCACGAATGGACAGGTGGGTGAGATGGGCAACAAACCCACCAACCCACCTGTGGCCCAGTGAAATACACACACATGTTGATATGCACACCCATGTACATGCATCTGAACATGTGCATATGTCCCCCTACAACATCAGCATGTCACCCCCAGGTATTGTGTCAAACCAGATGTGACATGTCACATCATGTTGCATGCAGCTCAACATCTCCACCCCGTTCATAATGTCTGCTGAACGTCAGCTCAGCTGCCTAACACACAGAGAGTATATACTTAAATATATAATAGATGTTGAATGAGAAAATGATATATCCTACAGACGACATCATATATGTCGACATACTCACCCAGCAGGATGCAGTCCCCATACAGTCCCTCCTCAAACTGGCGAAATAGTGCTGAGTGATGCAGGATATAGGAGTCATGGGTGGACCCTGGAAACCGTGGGACCACATTCAGAATATGAAGATTAGCATCACATACAACCTGAACATTCAGGGAATGGTAGTGTTTGCGGTTGCGGAACACCACCTCCCTGTCTCTAGGCGGGACCAGGGCAACATGTGTGCAATCAATAGCTCCCATCACGTGTGGTATCCCAGCTACAGCCGCAAAAGCCTGGTTCAGGGTCGCCCAATGTTGCCTAGTGTGGGGAAGGGCTATGTAATTCCCCACCCGGCTGACCATGGCACGCAGTACCTGGTGGAGACATCGGGAGAACGAGGGCCGGCTCATGCCACCCACTGCGCCCACTGAGTGTTGGAAACAGCCAGAGGCAAAGAAATGTAAAGCAGCAAGGAGCTTAACTAAACCCGGTATGGCATGTGACCGATTAGTCAGGGGCTCGAGGTCAGGTCTTAGATCCTCATAGAGCTCCCTAATAGCCCTTGTGCTCAGCCTGTACAGGGAGATGACCTGGTCCTCACGCATGTCCTGGAGCTGGGCCCTGGGCCTGTAGAGGCGAGGCTGCCGAGCCTGCACCTCGGCACGTCTCCTGCGCTGTGCACGTACACCAGCTGCTTGGCCCTCCTCCACAGCTGCAGGTCTGATTTGCTGCGGGACTACACCCATGCCCTCTGCCTCAGCCCCATGGACACCATCCCCCCTGTCCGGCAACCGCAGCATCTGCTCACCTTCCAGGGCACATGCAGAAACATATATCCCAGCCATCACCTCCCCCGCTGGCCTACACAAACACACTACAACACACACACAAAGCACCCACAACAGTGACCAACTCACAAACACCGACTGACAAACGGAACAAACGGATGCAATACACAACACAATACACACAGTACAACACAATAGAGAATGAACTACACAGATATCCTAGCCCTGATCAATATGTCAGCCTCTCCAAACGTACACCTCGCCTACAATACAACCCTCAATGTGTACAATCGCTGCCTGAGGATATATAGATGTATTTCCGGTGTGGTGATGTGCGCCTGTGCCGTTGTGCGTCGGTGCGCGCCGCGGATGTGTGTCACGCGCATGTGCATCCCATTGAGCCCTGGCGTCCGTTTTCGCCGCTGCGGACCGTGTAAGCGTGATGCACGCATGTGCGTCTATGTGCGCCGCAGCCATACACGGCCATGCCCAGCTCTGACGCAGATCCGCGGCGCGCAAAGACGACAGCGCATGCGTACATCTGTGGCGCCGGAAAAGAAGACGAACAGCAACAGCGCATGCGCAAAGGAAGAAATGAGGATAAACTTCCGTTTTCGCCGCGCCGGACCGTGTAAGCGTGATGCACGCATGTGCGTCTATGTGCGCCGCAGCCATACACGGCCATGCCCAGCTCTGACGCAGATCCGCGGCGCCCACGCACACATCCGCGGCGCGCAAAAAAAGAAGGAACAGCGCATGCGCAACGGCAAACAGCGAGGGTAACATGGTATAAAACACACTGAACCACAGGTAAACGACGAGGGTGTTGTCAGACCTACTGAGGGACTGTGGAGAGACAGAGGCGTGAGTGTTAGTGCAGAGGTAGAGGGTGTTGTAGGGGGAGAGGAGGCTGTGTGTCTGTAACGTGCCGTAGTGTATATGGTGTATCACTGTGTCCGTGTCAGTTCTGTGTGCATTGTTGTGTACTGTGCAGGGTAGGGCGGATTGTGTGGGGTGGGGTGGGCTGGTCTGCAGTGTGTAGGGTGGTGTGTGGTGTCCTGGGCTGGGTGGGGAGTGGTGAGCGGAGAAGGTAATGGAGAGAGGGGGGGAGAGGGGGAGAGAGGGGGTGAATGTTGAGGAGGCTGGTGGGGATGCAGAACAGCAGTGCACTGCAGAGGCGGGTGGGGCGGTGCCACTGGTGCCTGAGGCCCGTGCAGGCCCATCGGGGGCAAAAGATGTGGAAATGCAACGACACACTGGCAAAAGAAAGCGCCCACCTGTGCCAGCTACTCAGCGGAGGAGGGCGCTGAAATTTAGTGACCCAGAGAACCACATCCTCCTGAGCCTGGTCCTGGAGAACTATGATGTCCTCTTTGGCCGCCTCAGTAGCCAAACAAGCGTGGGGAACCGCAATGCTGTGTGGGAGGATGTGAGGCTAGCAGTGGCTGGGGTGGGTGGCCCACCAAGGGACACGGATAGTCTGAAAAAACGATTTTCAGATATAAAAAGAGGTGTACGGCACGTGATGGTGGCCGAACACCAGCATGCCATGGGGACAGGTGGTGGGGGCCCCCTCATCTGCCCACTATCGCCCCTCGAGCGTGAGCTTGCAGCAAGACTGGGGGATATTTACACATGTGGCCTTCCTGAGCTCCTGGACACCGCACACCCGCTGGCAGGTACGTCTGACAATTTGTTGTGTAACAATGTCCAGGCAACAGTCTATGCGTAGGTCAGTATGTAACTGCCAATATGAAGCAGGTCTATCAGCTAGGCATGTGCACCTTTCAAACTCTTAGTACGCAATGGCTAAGAGGTAGTCCCCACAGTGTACGCCTGTCAATCAAAATAGGTGTCAGGGTTGGACAGGCCATGTACTGGACAAACCAACATGGCTCACTGTAACAACACCCAGGTGTGACTGAACCTGTAAGCTGACACGAACAGAGCTCACAGCTGCAAACTGTATACCGCTGCCGTACACAGTGTGTAGATAGGCAGACCAGCAAACACTGTCCCCCAGATATCTACACAACATGCACTGTGCGGCATAGCTCACCCCTTCCATCACCCAAGCCTCACCTCAGCTGTCACATGTAGGGAATCCATGCCCCGGGCCAATACATGAGCAAAGCACATACAGGATAGAACCCAGAGAAGATGCCCACAGACCTAACATCTCACCCAACGTCAACCCTATGATGTCACCAGCCCAGTCTGGAACATATGTATGCAATGACGCAATCACAGCATCACAGAGGTCCATCAGTCCCACACTGTCAGACAGGTTGCATGTCAAGGGGCTCTGTCCCTCCTGCAATAACCGTGACAGGGCACTGCTGTTAGCTATGCACAGACACCTTCCCCGGCCCCACTGGCCATGACATCCCCCCCCCCCCGAGTCCACAGCACACTCATAACTGAGTGTGTAGGTCCACACAATGCATCCAGAGCATGCCCCCCCCCTCATATCGACCTGCAAATCCCTGTGAGCCAGTACCTGGTGTGATCACTGCTGTGAGAGTCCCCTCTGACACGACAGTCCCATCTGTGCTGCTGTACCTTCTGTCAGGGCCCTTGAAACCCCAGCTGCGATGTCAGCGCCTGTTCTGGTGAACATGTCTGCATGGACACTGAACATACCTTGCCGTCCTGCAGTCCAATCTGCCACTGTGCACCCTGTCCCTCTTGTGATGGCCCCCCTCGCACTCATTGTGTGTCACCACAAAGGAATTACCGTGCGGAAAGATGGCTGACACCCATGTTTGTGATGGACGGTGCCCAGTATCCTGGCCCCACGGGTATCCCCGATGCATTGTGTCGCAGCACACAGCCTGGGTGAGGTCTGAGCACAGGCCACACATGCATGTGGCACACATCTCCCTGTTGTGACCAGTATGAATGTTTTTTGTCACGATTAGTGGGTTCCAATCACAGGGAGATATAAAATAGATATACAGAGAATACCCTCAAGAAATACATGGTGGACTCACTGGATGATGGTCTAGACCACCTCTACCTCTGATCAACACAGACCAGGTGCGGCAGATATGCAGGTCGTACACTCACACATGCAATGCCATGGAAGATGAATAGGCAGAATGCCCTCACACATCACTGACCTGTAGCATGTACCTCTCTATTGACAGGATAATATAGTGTTTTCCTGTCCGATGTCCTTGTCAGCACAGTCTGTCCACGGAACATCAGGCTAATCATTAACCAATGTCGGATGACATGTGATCTATCAGCACTGACAATGCTCAACTGACTGCTGCGACTGTGTAGATCCATAGTAGCAGCAGCCAGATACTCACTGTCCAACCTAACAAAATACATGTTATACAACGGTGGTCAATGATAGGAGACCTGTGCAGGTGCAGCAGGAAAGGTAGAGGTCTAAGGCCGGCTAGGAACATACCCTAACCCATGAGGTGATCAGCAAATGTTACAGGTCGTTGATGCGAGAGGGTAATCTGAATATGCCTCTGCAGAAGCGTTGCAGGTGTGAGTCATAGATAAGCAGGTCTGCCACACCACATGTGTGTTGATCAGAGGTGTAAGTAGTCTACACCCTCCACAGGTGACCATCGCAATGTCCCCCGGAGTGTACACCCTGTATATCTATGTAGTAAGTTACATATCTATATCCCCTCATACACCGCACTATTCAGCATCAGCGTGTCTAACAGGGACCCTAATCCCAGTACAATCAACATGCATGAGCTCACAGATGACAAGGTACGGAACGTGGATACCAAGGCAAACAATGTACAGGGTTTCCACAGATGTACCATAACTGATTAGGTACATGTTACCACGAAAAGGTGCCAGGTACATATACCACCGTCAGATATATATTATCAGCGCAAGCAGGTCCCTGACACATCATGCAATTGTGTACGTGGGTGGGCTCGCTGAGGACCACAGGTGTTGATGAATCTATAGGGAAGAGCTCTGAGAGATAGAATGTGAGGGCCTACCTGAAGTGCGATAAGCTGCTGATAGGCCAGATGCAAGGGGGTGCTGAATTCCAGCACCTAGGGGCACAAAGGTGAAAGGTCCTGTCGGTTGCAGGGGAAGCACAGCTTGTGATGGCCGTCTGTAGCTCTAGGGAGGTGATAGTCGCGGATGCTGTCGCTCTCTCTGGTGTAGTACAGTGAGTAGGGGATGACAAGGATGCAGCGTAGAGCCGATTAGTGTCGTTAAACGTGTAAGGTACGTTAATAAAGGAAATGCTGGTCAGAATAGCTAGCCAATGTAAGTTCATCAGCACAGGGAAACATGGTTATCCACGGCGTCCCCAAGAGGTAACCTTGCTGTGTCAGTCATTGGCAGCTGTAACGGGTATAAGGTGCATTAGTGAGGAACCTGACGAATGATGGTCACGTCATTGACGTGTGGGATCATCAGTGCATGGTATGTTGTCAGCAAACAGTCTGGTTCCAACATGGAGCGTAGGTGTGTCAAAGAGTGGATCATGTAGTATACAGGTCTGACTGTGTTTTATGTGTGTGATATGATATTGCGGCGTAGGTACAGAATGAAATACTGGTAACGTGAGGAGGGCTCAGATTGCAGTACATCTCCCCTAGTCTTGAGATGATGTGGTGGGATGATGTTGGGATTGCGCATGATCAAGAGGACCTCCGTTGTCATAGGTTACATATGGAGGTTTCAAGAGAAAAGACACCCTAAATATGCATTGCGGCAGGGTATGGAGGGGAGAGAGACATATGTGCATTGGAGATGGGTGTGTAGAGAACAATGTAATCGCCATAAGGTATGTAGACAACACTAAATGGATGTATGACCCCACAGATAGGTTGCATGTAGATGTTCAATAGGGGGATAGAATGTGATGAGCATTGGTTAAGACCCTGATGCTGGTGGGAGGGTTCAGATGTTCTGACCCCTGAGCCGACATGCTGCCATCTTCGGTATAGATCGGACCTGCACCATTCAACCGCTGTTGCAGTGATGCCCCGCACAATTATACCCGCCACAAGGGGGTTGTCAGTCACTGATTGACACGCTGTGGGGATGTCCAGATTTGGGAGGTGGCAACCCAGTCGGGGATCATCTATGCCATATATCATCTAGCTGTAGAGTAGGGTGAGGAGGGTGTCGACTACATGGAGCTCCCTGGGGCGATGTTGGCGGGGTCCAGTGGTGCAGCACAGTCAATATGTCCCTGTAGCTGTCGTTGGTCCACGTCCACAATCATCTCAGCAAGTATAGGTATGCCAGAGATGGGTGAGCAGGAACCCACCTTTAGAGGGTACAGATTGCAGTCTGTCAACAGGGGTATAGCTGAGGTATGCTGAAGCACTGCAGGTAATGATCCAGGTGAAGAGGAAAGGGACATGATGTTGTTGATCACTGGGCCGATGTGACTGCGAAGGCCCTTGACCCAGGAGGCATGGCATGGAGCGGACTGGGATGTGGAGATGAATTGGGTTGCTATGGTGCCCTCAGGTCCTTTGTCGTAAGGTAAACATAATGGCGAGATAGCGCCAGGGATATCCTGCACAGGTGTAGTGGTTGTCACAGAGGGACTGTTGATAAGGCACAACTGAGATTGTAGGTGAGTCGCAAAGTCCTGAGGGTGTATCTCAGCTCGGGGCCCTGAGGATGGCCCCCTAGACAGGGTCCAAACTAGCTACAAATGTTGTTGTGGACCATTGTGAGATCTCCACATGGTATCAGAGTGTTACCATGTCATTGACACAGAGAATGCCGTGCGGCTAGCAGATGGGTGGGTGATGACTGTTGTCAGGGCAACATTTGCATGGTAGCAGCGCCAGTGTCTCCGGGTTTCTGTAATGGGATGTGGGTATCCCCACAGTCCGCTGTGTACCATGGAGCATCCGCTCCATCCCGTGACTGCGTAACTGTTGAAGGTCGCACAGCGATAGGACTGGGACTGATGTGCCAATCTAGCAGAGTGATGTCATGCCCAGGTAATGTTGTGACGCATAGCATGACATTTGAGCACACTGCCATGTATATTGTTGTCATTGCCCCAACAACACACACCGCTAACAGGTAGCTCGCAGGACATACCTGTGATCAGCACCGCAGACCACGTAGCCCCATGCAAACACACACCCCTTATGTGTCACACGCGCCACACCCTGTACCTATCCCCGATAGGGCATGTGTGTATGCTGTCCAAACACAAACCCTGCTGTGGTGCCAGGATGCAGGACACAGTTTGCACATGTTCCCCATCCCAGCCCTAACCGCACCTGTCACATATCTGGTAACGCCAATCAGACGCGCCCCCACCCCCACAACAGTGTTTGCTGTACCCTGTAGTCATGTGTGGACGTGCAGGAAGGCATGTATAGGTAACATATGAGCTGCCCAGTCCTGCATGTGTGTGGACAGCCGCATGACGGTGCCAGAGGTGTCTACTGCACAGCATCACAGCCCACAGCCCTGAATGTCACGCACCCCGCCAAACTCTATCCGCCATGGGCGCATGCCCAATATACTGGCCCTGCACACTCTGAAAGGGGGTGGCAGAGGCGGGTGGTAGCACAGGGAAACCAAGGGCAAACGGTGACATGAGAGGCGCATAGGGAGGGAGACATGGGATGGGGGCAGGAAGGGGCCTGTGTCCATGAGCACCTTACTGCCAATCAGGACACACGGACAGGGATACTGCACCCACATGTACCACAGGTGAGGGGACATGGCTGTAATGTATGGGTTGGTGAAGGAAGCAGGGGAGTGTGTAAGCAGTATGCATGCCAACATCCCCACATGTATGTGTTAACCACAGCACTAGCGGATATACTGTTGTTGCGTAGATACATATCTGAGCCCTCCTCTACTGCTCACATCACAGGTGACTACAGCAGCATGGGGGCGCATGAGAGGACGAGCAGGGGGAGGACGTGGATGAGCCGGAGGAGGATGTGCCTCAGGCCTGGGAGGACACAGAGGTGCAGCAAACAGCCACAAGCACAGATGCAACTGGCCCACAGCCCTCACCCCCCAGGACCAGCGGACCAGCAGCTGGGACGGCCGGAGACATGCAGCAGCCTGTTGCCAGCCAGGCTATGGGTCCCCCACCACAACAGCTGCAGGCCCCTTCCAGCCACACGATGGATGTCCTGATGTCAGAGTTGCACAGCCATGGCGCAGGTGGAGCACGCAATGCTGACGGTGGGTGCCATGAGGTGGTCACATACACAAGGTGTATGTAAATGTTCAATGTGTGATGGCATTGTGCTGTTTGTCTCATTGTACACCAACAGCTGCTACCGGTGAGGTTTATGTATGTTGCATATTGGCGTGAGAGACACAGGGGTATGGCATTGGGTGGCAGATGGTCAGGTGACAAACAGCACAGCAGTTGAGGGCCAATGGACACAGTCATATGCCTACATAACTGCAGCGTTGTGTGAACCCGGTGACAAGCAAGCGTATCATAGGTCAGGAGGGAGCCCCTGAAAGGGTTAGTGACCCTGGACAAGCAAACTGTCAGTCCTGTATGGCATGTGACAGCAGGTACCTGCGATGACACACGACCGCTCCCAGAATGCACCAGGGTACCCAGAGACAGAAAGGGAGCTGGTGTGTGGTAACGTGTGTCCATGCAAGAGGGCTATGAGGTGTACCCCACGTACACATCACAAAGGGCAGGGCCTGAGTCTTCACAGCTGTGCAGTGCTGGGGTGTAGCACACACCAAGGCAGAGGCCACATGGAGTGCCATCTAGAGTGGACTATCATCTCAGGGAGTATGATCCTGATCCCCAGCTACATCAGCAGATGCATAGGCCACAGTGCACAGACCGATTCGGCATGTGATTCTTTGAGGGATGAAGCGCAGATGCACTGTGAGGTGGCGCCGACACAGGGGAGGTACGTGTACGGTGACAAAATCAGAGGGCAGGTCCACATCAGTGGAGTGGTGTGGGTCAGGGAGGTGGTGCTGCAGAGCTAGGGGTCCCCAGATGGTACCCCTGACAGCAGCATCTGCACGTCGAAGGGACCCTGGGACACGTGCCAGATGGTATGTGCAGAGAGTCCCAGTGTCCCTGGAACCGTGTTGGGCGGCTGGACATGGGAACTGTTGAACATAATGGCCAGGCCATCTAGCGAGGAACCCTCACAGCAATGGGAGCACAGGTGGAAACACTGACCTATGCCCTGCCTACACCCCTGGACGACAGCTGGGAACTACATATGTAGCATGATCTGCTCCATTGGGGAATTCCTCAGTGTCAGGCCCTGATGGGGAAAACATGACTGCTGCGGGGGGGGGGGGGGAGCCCCAGGGTGAAAGCTGTGGATACATGAATTCCCCCATTTCCACACCCCTTATGTCATCATATTTTGGAACGTATACCTACCAGCGCACAGACACACAAACCAGTCCTCATATCCACCCATGGGTGCCCCTGGGTCTGACCCATAGCCACGCAGTGGGAAGCAAGCCAGGTGGGTGATCAGCTGGGTGACTGCTAGCATGTGAGCCGTACCTACAGGAATGTGTGCCCTGATGCAATGAACCTGGGGTCCATGTGTGGGAGTTGGGAGGCTAACATGCAGAGGAAAGTTGATCCATACGGTGTTGGCTATGGGTATGGTTATGTACCTGGTCATGGTCATGGTTATGGTTATGGATCCTTAAAAGGGTTCGGGGGGTTATCTGGGAATACACAGACCAGTGAGCCTGACGTCAGTGCCGTGACAAATGGTACACACCATCATAATGTATCACTGTACTCAGCAGGTATATAGTCACGACCTGATGGGTGACAGCCAACATGTCTCTGGACCATGAGGATTCTGTCCCACTGCTCTGTTAGGTTATCTGGAGGGAGTGAATACGCAGGTGCACAAAGGTGAGTCGGTTGCTGCTGTGTAACTGGACTGTCAGGAAACCTCTGACAAGGTCCCTCATGAGAGCCCCCCTGCAAAGCAAGAGAGTCCTGGGATGGGAGGTAGTGTACTATTGTGGTTCAGGAACTGTTTGGAAGATATGAAGCAGGGGGTAGGGCTAAATGGCCAATTCCCCCAATGGGGAGTGGTAAATAGTGGTGTACCACACGGATCTGTGCTGTGTCCGCTGCTGTTTATGAGATATTCAGAAATGACCTGGAAGGTGTTGTGACGAGTAAGGTTCTCAGAGTTGGACATGACCCAGAACTATTCCACGTTGTAGAAACCCACAGGGATTGCGGACACATGCAAGAGGACCCTGATCAACTGGAGGACCGGCGATCAGAATGGCAGGTGAGGTTTAATGTGGTGACGTGCAAGGTTATGCACCTGGGGAGGACCAAACCAAACTATGGTGTCATGATGCAGGGTTCAACCTTAGCCAACACCACACAGGGAGATGATGTAGGCGTCATTGCAGATACGATGTACATACCCTCGGCCCAATGTGCAGCGGCAGCCAAAAGATCACATAGAGCGGTAGGTATGATAAGGAAAGGAATGTGGAAAACAAATAGAGATGGTGTCATGCCTCTATATCGTTCGATGGTGATAACGCCCCCTCAATATTGTGTGCAACTCTGGTCTCCGTACCCTAAAATGGGATCTAGCAAATACAGATGAGGGTCAGATATGAGCCACCAATATAGCAAGGGGGATGTGAGTCCACTCCCAGGAGGGGAGGCCAAAAAGGTTTGTGCTCGTCAACCTGGGAAAGAGACAGCTGAGGGGAGATATGCTCTGGGTCTCTAGATCCATGGACGGTGTGGAATGGGTAGACGTAGATCAATTGTGTACCATATCAGAATATATCGGGACTGGGGGACATGCACCGGAGCTACAGGGTAAACTATTTACGACTGATGACAGGAAGTGGTCTGTCACACAAGGTGTACCCAAACTCTGGGATCTGTTAACGGAGGATGTAGTAAAGGCTGTTAGTGTAGCTGTGTTTGTAACATGTCTGGACAGGTTTCTGGGGTATGGTCCGTAAACCATCATTGGGAAGGTAACCAGGATATCAGTGCTTGATCCAATACAAGCATTGTGGGACCTTTGTCCCTTGGGGAAACTGCTAGGTACGTATGGCCGAGATTGGCCACCTTTGGAGACAGGATACTGTGCCTGATGGTCCTTGGTCTGACCCAGTATGGCATATCTCATGTTCCTATGTTCCAATGTTTGTGTTGTCAACGATTGGTATGGATAACCGTGCCACAGCCTGCACAGACAAAACCATTCTGTGTACAGTTAGGTCTGCACACATCTCTGGGGAGTCCAGGACAGGTCCAACTGTTGACACCCCCTGCCCCGTGTTACCGCATGTCTAACACTGACAGCAGGTATCCTGTTGTGTGTGCTACCAAGGATATCTTTGCGGGTGGAAGCCACCACACATAGCAATATCTTGTTGGCGTCACACTTGAGGAGGCATCACTGATCAGTGTGTTCAGCATTGTCTGTCATACATGGGCTACATCCCCCACATTCCCATGCACAACATATTAGTGTATACCCCTGACAGGCGTGTGCTGACTCACACACAGGCATCTGTCTGACAACAGACACACGCTAACAGAAAGGGGATGCATACATGCATTGACCTAGCAGGAGTCTCCCGCCTCACACCCATGCAGCTGAGACACACGCATCAGAATGGCATTTGCCACATCGCCCAGGGGCAACTGCGACAGACCCACCATGCCCTATGCAGCCCTGGATCTGCTGGGGCACACAGCCCCCTGTCACACCATGCTATAGATGTCGTTGCCCGCCAGAATGTGATAGCCCTACAGCAAACAAAGCCAGTCCAGACACCCAGATACCTGGCACCCACCAGATGTCCGGGGCAGGGAGCATGGTGAGATGGCCCGGGTGAGGGACGGGTCCCACAGGGTCTCCCAATTGCGCACATACACGATGTCTTGCATGACATATCACTCTGGGCAATAACATGTCCCCCTCGTGGGGACATGACAATATGGCCCCCAATTGCACAGATGGGTCGGTCTCCGACATGGACAGACTGGCCATGTGATGACCTCTGTTGCAGGTAGCGGTGGACCCTACCCCGCATGTGCACACCCATCCGCAGGCCACAGCCCTCCCCCCCCCTCATTCAGTGTTATGGCACACCACACCCCATGGGGCAGCGCCTGCTATGTGCAGAACCGGAATTACATAGCCTGTCTGTCTGTGGGGCTGTCAGCCCCTGCTGCCCCATCTGTTGGCCAATCCTCTCAGACCATGGCCACCGCCTGTATTGGACAGTTAGCACGCACTGGTACCTTGCCCCTCCCCACACACAACATGTCCCTGCCATCACACAACATGGGCCGTACCCTCTCCTAACATCGTTGCCAGACGGATGATGCAGCCGTGCACATGCGCCAGGGAGGGCCTGCTGTACCGATGCACACATCGCACCCCTGTGATCAGAGCACCCTCCAACAGGGACGTGTCCAAGGTCTGATTCCCTCCTGCCTGTGGCCCCACCCTGTCCCCCTGACCCCTACCCTATCAGGGGCACCTGTGATGGTGTACCTCTGTTGTCCCTGTCCGTGTGTCAGCCACCAGCTCCCATGTCCGGGAGACATGTGTTCAGTCCCCTGAGTGCCCAACCGTAGCAGAACATCCAGAACATGTGTGTTTCATCACAGCCACATGGGACACGTGCATCAGAACATCTCTGAGGGTGGACCGTGTGCTGTGTGTGGGGTCTCCCCACACTAGTGTGGCACAGGCTGCCACATCACCACACACCTTTGTCTACAGGAGTAAAGCCATACCACAGTAGTATCCCTGGTGATGATGTGCAACCTGTCACTGTGTTGATGTCCTTTCTCAGTCCAAGGGCTATCTCTCATACAGCGCTCTGTCTCACCCACAGGCCTGCGTGATGCACTGAGGGACATCAGAGCGTCCATTGATGTCGTCGGGAACAAGCTGGACCAGGGCACACGGCACAGCTACAGGGCCTCACAGAGGTGGTGAGGGCTATACCTTTTGCGGGCATGTGTGTGGCCCTGGAGGGGATTCTGGTGGCAGCCCAGCAAGGGTTACCAGGCATGGCACCAGCACCAGCACCGGCACCAGCACCAGCACCACCACCGGCTCCGCAGCCACCAGCGCCTCCATCATCACAGGGGGGGGGGGGGTTTCCACCGACGGGGGGGAGGGGATGGGGACAGGGCCAGGCGGTCGGCCAACCCGTCGACAGTTCCCTTTGTAAAATAAAAACTGTAGCAAACAGTGTATGCCAGGGTCTGTAGCATATTTGTGAACCTGTGGTCCCTTATGTATTGCAAACATGCAGGGTTGGGTCCATGACCATTTCCCCGTTACCCCTAGCACGTTGCCAATGTGTGGCTTGGCATGCCAGTTACACCTGCAGCACTGCCGCAACAAGATGGCTGTGACCCCTCACAGGGTGTGTCAGCTACCCATGGCCATGAGCTGGGTGTTGCCCCCACACACCCATGGAGAGGGAGGGTGAATATTCACAGACCTCACGCATACTGTTGTGTTCCAGAGTGATGTTTTGCCCAACCTACAGTCGCCACTGTGTGCAGCTGGCTAACACTCGCCACTGCTTGCCAATGCACATTGCACACCATGGCACACCCCTAGGGCATGGGGGTGGTTTATGCAGACAGGGGTGTCATGTGTCAGGCGGGCCATGCAGTCAGCAACACATGGGGCTATACAGCACACATCCATGTGTCAGTGTAATTCTGGTGGACCCCCACCAGGCAGCTTCCCATGGCCCTCCCCTGTACCCACGGCCCCACAAATATATGGCCACTTTGACTGCATGTGCGTGCAGGGACACGTATGACACCCTTGTCGCCTCTCATGGCCCTCCAGGTCGCAATACATATCCCATGCTTGCTTACATGTTGGGTGTAAGGATGACACGTGACCATTGGGTCTGGAAAGTTAACAAAACATTTATTATCTGTCACATCAACAATGGGCAACATGCCCAAACCACACATAACACAATGGGGGGGGGGGAACCCAGCACAGCACAGGGCACATGGGGCCATCACAGTTGCCTTGGCCGGTACGGGTGATGCTCTTCGGCAGGTGGCAACCGGGATGCCAACTCAAACAAATCAGTGGCCACCTGCCGAACAGCCACAGTCAGGGACTGCAGCGCGTGTAACACGACATGGGTGTCACGTCGTGCATCAGCCAGGGCCACTAACACCTCTTCCATGCACCTGCCAGCACACAGACACACAGTGTCGGCAGTCTGTGTGCTAGCATGTGCATGTCGTGTGTCAGTGGCCTGGGTGGTGCACGACCATGCTGCCGCCCATGCCGTGCTGCCGCTGCAGGGTCTGACTGTCGGTCCCCTTGGCCCTGTGCTGGGCTGTGGGCACCCCACCCCCTCCCGCCCTCCCCCCTCCACAAAGCCGGGGAAATAAACGCCACTAACCCCCCAAAAACAACCCTCCCTGAAGCAACAGTCACTGCCCCCCGCCCAATTCACCCACTCCCTGCCTCCACCCCGACCCCCCTGTTACCCGCCTCACTTGCACGCCCTATGATGCACATCAGCCTCATCCTCATCCTGAGGACATCAGAGACCAAACAAGGACCATGATGTCAGGGGGTGGGGGGGCGGTTAGGAGACATCCTACGCTCCTCGCCTCCTCACGGCGGCGCGGGCTCCCATCCCCCATCTTCCGCCACCATGTCTGGCCAAAAAGGCCGGCTCCTCTCCATCGGGGAAACGCCCGCTGTGCCCCCGCGTCCGCCTGCTCCCATCTCCAGCCCTGCGCCTGGTTCTCTCACATCCGCCCTGCCTCTGAGCGCGCGGGGGTGTGGTGGTCGGCGGGAAGGGCACATAGGTGGAGGTGTGTGGGGGCATCTTCGCTGGCATCGGTCTCTGTGAAGGATGACAGACTCAACAGGGCACATCCATGTGTGGCACATACCACATTTACAGATTAAAGGTGAGACCACGGGATGGTGGTCCAATGGCCGACCTGGAACCTGCGGGACCTAGCCTTTGGCAAATACTGACGGCATCATGGTGCTCATTGGTGCTGCCCTGCGGCAGTCTGTCGAGGAACTGTGGGTTGGTAGCGTCTCAGCTCCCCGTGCTTTCTTCGTCTCAGGGGGTCCTGGCCCACCTGCTGTGAGTATGTAAATTTTGTCGCGGGGGGTCTAGCACCTCACCGAAACTACTAGCAGCTGGTTGCAGCACACAGCCATAGTCTCCAGGGTGACACCAGAGCCCACTTTGGTATGGCCTCGTCTGTGACTCCTGGAGGTAGGGGGAATGGCTTACAACTACATCAGGACCACATCAGCCATATCTCCAAGGTGACAGAAGAAGGCCCACTTTGGATGGCCTCTCTGGACTCCCTGGAGGTAGGGGGATGGCTTACAACTACATTAGCTAAGCACACAGCCAGAAAATATCTCCAGGGTGCACTGGACAGCATGAGCCCACTTTGGATGGCCCCTCTCTGGACTCCTGGAGGTAGGGGGAGCTGGGTACAACTACATCAGGAACCACACCAGCTCCATATCTCTCAGAGTGACACAGAGCCGCACTTTGGATGGCGCTCGTCTGGCCCCCTGGGAGGTAGGGGGATGCTTCCGACTATCTTACAGTGTGGAGTATCACACAGCAGTATCGCCAGGGTATAGTGTGGAGGGGCCTCTTTGGTGGCCTCGCTCTGGACTGCCTGGAGTTATGGGGGGGTTGGGAGGCTTACCAACTACAGTCAGGACACACAGCGTTATATCTCCCAGGAGTGGACACAGAGCCCACTTTGATGGGCCTTCTCTGGGACTCCCCTGGAGGTAGGGGATGCTTCCCAATACTACATTAGTAAACACAGCATATATTCTCCAAGGAGTGACACAGAGCCCCACTTTGGATGGCCGGGGGGTCGGGTCTGGACATGGGGGCCGGAGTGTAGGGGAGGTAGGGCTCTTTTACAACTACATAGTAGGGACACACAGGGGCCGTCATGTATCGGTCCAGGGTGACACACAGAAGGCCCACTTTGGATGGCGCTTATCGGAACTGCGCTGGACGGTAGGGGGAACTGCCTTAACAACTACAATCAGGAGCACCACCCTTAACCATAATCAAACTCCAAGTATCGCTTGCTCTCGTGGAAGCCACACTCTTGTGGACAGTGATACCAACACTCAAAAAGATCTAAAGGCCCCACGTAGTCAGACTAGGCACTGGGTAGCTATCAAACACCAGCTACAACAAAAACATAAGACTTATCACACATGGCGGCACCTGCCTATCGCGCAGGGGATAGTGAGCCACTTGATGGCCTCTCTGGGATGCTCCTGTAGGTAGGGGAGATGCTTCCAACTCACATCAGGGACACACAGCCATATCTCCAGGGGGATTGTGGGATCGCTTTGAGGGGCCCTGCAAGGGACATGGTCCATGGAGTGTTGTGGATGGGGAAATGATACAAGAGATGACCCACGAAGACAAAAATAACACAACCAGACCAGGCTGGACACACCCACAACTACTCCCAAGGAGTGGACACTTGGTGCGGATGTTGTGGAGCAATCAAATTTCACGTCAGGGCTAGCGCTTCTGCACGACAAAATTCCTGAGTGATAGATTGGGGGATGGATTCTACAACAGTGGCAGACAACCCCAGAGCGCGGGAGGATCAGCGTCACCAAGAGATCTCTTGAAAGCGCGTGGTGCAACCACCGTCCTGATGTTGAACCCCCTATGTGTTAGGACCCTGCTAAGAAAGAGTTTGCAAAAAAGATACCGCCATCAACACAGGCTTTTTGGGAAATATCACGCTCATTCTGCAGATGCCATTGCCTAGTTTTTGTTATAGTGTGCTTTACTGTATCAACACCAAGCAGCCGGTCATGACGGGCCAGGGGGTCATCATGACCCTCTTTGGCCAGACCGTCAACCCTTGGCTACATGGCCGACAAGGACACGTGCAGGGATGTGATGGAGACGCCCATGTAGTAGTGTGTCGGTCTCTGATGTTTATCAACCCCTCGCAGTAGCACACTTACCTTATACAGACGTAGCGTTGGAAATCCCAAACCACAGCCCAATGGGACTAGCTGTCGTAGAACATGTCGAACCCTGTATACCGTGTGTTAGGGGTATTTGTGGAACCAGCTCTAGGTTCCGATGTGCACCGGTTACCTCTGGGCCCTTGTATGGTGCTGCCTGTCTGTTAAAGCGCTGGTCACCCTTATGCCAGGGCCCTCGGCGAGTCGCCGGTCCCCATGTCCTTTGTCCTGGGGGCCCTGATGAACAGCTTTGTGGGCTGCTTGCGGTAGGGGGGAGGTGTGGATGAAAAGAGGGAGGAGGCCCGAGGTATGACACCTCTCCCATGTGGCTGAAGGCCGCTGCTGTCAGCTGGGTCTCGGGACCGCAGTGGTTTGTTTCTGGCTCGTGGTGTAACGCGCACGACACTGCGCGGCGCAAACTTCCGGATTTGCGCGTGCGATCGGCGCATGGCGCCGCGGTCGCATTGGCGGTCTGCGGGCTGATCTCTGCTCGGACCGGAAAAAAAATGCGCTCCGCAAAAAAGGCTGCGGCGTCTAGCCACAATTGCATATACATACCGTACAACAGAGCCACCATTCATATTGCTTTTTTAGCTGGTTTTGCTCCAACAATATGTTTACTGTTTCTGTGCCTAATTCACAAGAAGCGACAGGGTGAGACTGTTAAGGGCACCTTTAACCGACAAAAAACAATAATTATTTATCGGTTTACCCTTGGGCACAACAGTGTGGGTCTTGAACTCATCCAACAATGGACACATATCAACTGATTGCAAGTTGCAATTGTCAGATTAGGTGTGCTATGGGTGATCACAGATCTACCCAGGGCAGGTAGTGCTCAGACACGACCTAGTTATGGGTGGTCAGACAGACCAATCAGCATCAGATGATCCGCTCAACCCTCCTGAGTGATAGGGGGCTGTTGTGTGCCCCGTGAAATATGTATCTGTGGTGTATCTCCATGTCTGGAAACAGACATCATTGTGGTGGTTTCCATAGGGTTTGGGGGGTAAGAATTCATATATTGAGCATTGAACACATACAAAGTAGTTGGCGTGTAGGACATTACAGGACTATGTGGGTCCCATGTCACGCGCACAACACTGCACACTTATCCTTTGGTATTGATGTGCTGGCATACATCCCCTGGTTCCTTTGTGAGAAATAGGCACTATGGTTGATACAGGGAGGTGTGAAAATGCTGAAACAGGCGTCAAGGTGTTACATCTTCCACATGTGGGCTCTGTTTGATCCCTTTGTCAGCGCACAAGGGTGGACCAAGCACATTCTCATACTTGAGTGCAACAGTAGCCGTCTGATTGTTTTCCATGTAGCGGGATCCTGGTCTGCACCCCGCATATCTCTTCATACATTTGCAAAAGAAAAAAAAAAAGAAAGAGAAAAAAACAAAGAAAAAAAAAGCAGCGACAGTGTTACCTGCCCCCAGAACTCTCGGTAATTCTTTCCACATTAGCAGAGGTTGGCTGACTTAGTGGCAAACGCCTCACATTGCTGCATACATCATGTGCAGTAACCACCATTCTCACCTATGGAAATTCAGCCACAACCCCTGGCTAGACATGCCATATCACGCGGGGGGGGTGGGGGGCATCAAAAGGAAGCACAGTAGTCTCATGCCTGCCTCTTTTATCTGCAGACTCGTGCAATCTGTTTTTAGCGAGACGCGAAAAAAAAAAAAAAATCTCAGCTGTGGCCGAACACACCTCACCTTGATAACCGATGTGTGGCATCCAGAAAGTTTGGGCATGTTTTCTTCATCCACAGGTGTGGTTATTGGTGAGTGCAGCCACTGACAGAGTCCCTGACTGTGAACATAAGTGCCTGTAAGCGCGAGAGAGCCTCACAGTGGCTAGGATCAATGCAATCATGTGCTTCCTTAACGACACACCGTGTAGGGTAGTCAGACTGTGGGGTGACTATGCAATACTGGCCATGATGGTTGAGTATGGTGGACAAGATGGGCCAGTAGGGCTCTCCTTAGATCATGGACCTATACACACATTCAAGGCCTGACGATCCAAGGGGCCGGCAAGCCATATACACACCGTAAGTGTCAACAGGGATTATGGCTCATATGTTGAACAGCAATGTCATCGTTCCAGGCATATGTTACTTTTCAGCAATGTAAGCGCTGTTCCATGTAAAACCATAAGGGTTCATAGAAGAAAAAGGACAAGATTTTAGTCGTGTAGAATCCGGCTTTGATCTTTGGAAAACGCGGTAATGGTGGAAAGCATAACTGATAGCGGTGAATTGAAACCGGGGGGGCGCAGCTGCTGACTGACTGAGCAGAGTATAGGGGCCAAGGTCAACGTACTCTAACACAACACTGGTGGTGCTGTGGAATACAGAGGCAAGCACTTGGGATTTGAACCACCCAAGGCCATGCACCTCTGATGCATGTGCAAGTCAGGCTCATGGGCAAACAAATCCAGCTCTGGATGGTTGGGGGGATGAGAGGTGTGGGTAAGTGGCTGCAAGGAGTATCACCTCTTCACCTCTTGCAGACTCTGTGGTGATGTTAACAGGGGGGGTGTCGAATCCACATCAGACGGACACCATGATGCAGACTGCACATGCAATGCAGCAGTCCTAGTGATGGTCCAGTGAAATAAGGGTCTTGTTGAATGGACAGCACTAACCCACATCACCGGGGTGCAACTCATGTTTGGAAAAACCGAGACCTTCTGTGTTGCGGAATATGGTGCAACACAGTGTGTGACAGAACCTAACGACCAGTAGGGTGGTGGCTGGAGTTGGTCTCACCCTGATGGGTGAGGTGAGACACACAAGCACCTATCCGTGGCTGAAGAATGGCACCATACATCATATCAATTTGTCTGACAATGCCCTTACTGAGTTTGGGCACATACTGACCATTTCTGCTCACAGACCCATCTGGGGACCCCCCCCCTTGTGTGGCCTAACATGTTTCACCTGGAAGGAGGCACATAGCCTGTGTGGGTGCCCTGCCCTTCATGATATATTTGCAGGGGAGGGTGGGGGAGGAGGGGGAGATTACCAGGACCTCATAGGCCGATTGTGTGGTGACCACCAAGACCTTCCCTGTGTAGCGCACACAGTTTTCCTACCCCCAAAACAGAACATATCCACATTCGTACATCCCAACTATGGATGCTGGGTAGCCTGCCAAGAAGCAGCGAGACAAGATTTGAGTCGCAGCTGTTGTAGCAGACAAACCTACAGGTCAGTCACGTGCTATTAAGTACACATCCATATTTCAGGATTATTCAGCAGGACAGTAAGTGGCCTGAGACCCCAAGCCTCACCTAAAACCATCTGAGGCAATGTTCGCACAGCAGCACATTTTAGGCCCAGCTAGCTGGCGACCTGGCACGGTATGTTCCAGCAGGACACATGCACACATGCAGCGACAAGGCAAAAAAACACTGTGGCCAGCTCCATGGGATGCTGCAAAAGCTACCAGGGAAACTGCGTGCACACCCTAACTTGGGATTTCCAGCACACCCCCCGCATAACAATTGACCACCAGTGTCAACAAAAGAAAAATTAACGTAAGGCAACAACGCCGGAGCACATCCTCGAGTGCAGTGATTGGGCCCCCACTCATATGACCTAAAAGAACCCATATATATCACATGAGAAGAACTATTCCTAATGGTCATCTATGTTTTAGGGACCACGAAAATAGGCCAATGCCATTTTGTCACTGATCATATCAGGGCTGATAGTGACCTCCTCCACACAAGGCAAGTTGCTATGGACAGGACCACCGGATGTCTGTGGGGAGATAAATCTCTGAATGTGGCAAGGCAACAAGCATGGGGTCCTAAAGGTGGCATGGGTGCAGAAGGAAACATTTTGGCCGCTGTGTAAGCTGGCAATCCTGCGCTCAACCACCCTGTTTGTGTCCCTTGTACCCACAGTAACTTTGCTCCTCACAGCTTATGCACATTGGCAGGCCAGATCAATAGCAACGGTGCTATCAGTGGTGTGGTATGTGGGAGGTGTTGACAGTCCATCCACACACGGGATAGAACAGACACAAACACATTCCCGCACACCTATGACAACATTGAGACAGATGTGGTGTTATTATTGGGAGCCGTGGCCTACATACACAGTGATGGGCACAAGTGCCGGGGCATGGCAACGTTGGGATTTACTTAATTGGGGTAATGTCGCCACCAGGAGTTGAGTGACGCTTCTCTGAGAGGTGATATGAGCCTGACTACCCATTGCACATGAACATCAGAGACGACTTGGTTTGTGACAGGCTCGCTGTTGCTGACTCTGGGGGGTAAATGGCGTAGCATGAGCATTTTTGGAGTTCAGTAGATTCATATCCTTGCCCATATTGGATCTATGTGTGACTGTCTCAAATGTGTTTGTGTGGGATATGTGGATGTATGCACATGCTATTTTTCTGTACCCGCCCCCACACAGGGCCTCTACATCCTGCGCACTTCATCGGCAGGGGGAAGAGAAGGGGGGAGAAGAGACCACTCTTCGTGGCAATAAATGGGAGGTAGCGCCTGCAGGTACACAAAAGTTATGGTGTGTGTCTCTTCTGTCGGGGGGTGCCGAAATGTGGGCCCACTGCTCTAGGGAGGATTTCAGGCAACTACAGTCAATGTGAAAAAATTATAACACTGTGTCAGGCTTTCATGCTGTCTAGTGATTACTATGCCTGTGATAGGCAGCTGATCATACCATAAGGAAGAAGTGGTGTTCAACTCACCTGCATCACACACATCTTTAGTGCAGACATCAGACAACTCTGAGTGCTGTGTGGAGACTCATTGGCTGGGGGCATGTTGGGGACTCTGTTGTGGGTGAGGCATATGTTTTTATGTGGTGTGTGGTATTTATGGTGAAACTATGGGATCTTCTTGACCAACAGCTGGGGGGTGGGGGGGGGGGGGGGGGGGGACTTCGTTGCTATGTCCCTCAGTCATACGGGAATTCCATCTCTTTACCTATCAGTTTCGTGCATGGGTAAAACATAGGGACTGGGATAGCTAGGTGCCCCAGCCGGGAATTTAACCTGGGCCTTCTGCTCTTGTAGTCAAATTGCTACATGTACTCTGTCACCACCGTCTTAACATCAGCAATCACTACATTCCTAGGGGGAGGTCCATGTGCTGTTTGTGTCCCCCACATGGCTCTGTCCGTCCGTTGGAGTTGTTACTAGGCAGCCACATGAGGGTGACCCCCCCCCCCCCCCCCCCGTAGGCCATCATCTGCTGTTGTGCAGCAGCCTCTGCCCCTCCTGTCCAGGTCAGTTTGCATACGCCACGCGATGCTGACATAAATCGGGCCTATATTGGGTAGAGAGCATCACAGCTGACTGACATGTGGGGCCCTCCCAGGTGCTGCATTTGTGTGGACTCCTGGCTGTATGTAGTTGGGTACATTTTTGAGGGGGTAAGTGATCCTAATATGGTAAAATAGAGGTCGCGCTGAACATGCTTTTGTTATCTGTCTAAGATGTGTTTTTTGATTTCCTATCACCGTTTTAATGTGGGGTAAAATATGTTGCCACAGTGTGTGCTGATCCTTGGCCTCTAAAGCATGGTGAGTTGAACTGGTAATCTTTGGCTCCCCCAAAAACCAACTGGTCTTATACTGTGTCCCACTGTACCATACCACACTGCAGTCACTCAGAGTCAATGTGTAACCTTGGAGATGGCATGTCTGTTTTTCATAGCTAGGCCTTTAAATAGCGTGTTTGTGGTCCAATGGCACCCACATGCTCCATGGGGTTTCAGCCAATATCCATCTTCTCTGACGGGGGTCCACGCCTGCCACTGGCGGAACAAAAAAACCCCTCATAATACCAGTAAGGTTCTGCCTGGCCTAACATGTGCTACAGGGCCCTCGTTTCTGCGATCTGGTGCTGTGGTAAGCTGGAAGCAACGGTTTTTTTAGTAACCATAAACAGTGTGCATGTCACGCAACTACCTGTGCTAGGCGCTCATTCCGCATCCCCCAACTCACACATGCTGTTGTGCAACAATGTGCATGCGACAAAGTAGGGGACCTGTCCGGAGTTGCTAGTGGGGAACCCTGCTGCTATCCTACAATCAATGTGTGATCATAAATTCACCTTTTATACCGCGGGGGCTTGTGACCCTTCCATCATTCATATATTTTTTGCCCGGTCCTTTCTTGGGAGTGTCTGATGATGTTTCACAATTGCCTGTGGCGATTACTCCCCAGGTTGGTACCTCTTTTGTGCTTACGACAATCGAGAGTTATTAAAGCAGCTTCTGGCCTAACACACCAGTCCTGGGAACACTACAGGCATGGATATGGTTTAGGCATAGAAAATACAACTGTTAAATAGGGGGTCACTCCCCAGAGGGAAGTACCACACTATCAGACACAAGACCTGGGCACTGGGCACAGAACCCACACATCTTGAATAATATGTATACTGGTCGTGAATATACTATGGGCCACAATGTGCTGAGGGGGGCATTTGAGTCAAGGTAGGTGGAAAGATATATTTAAAGCACAGGGGACCCTTGGGGAGATACGCTGTGTGACTGCATGTACCCAGGTGTGGGGGGGAAGTGGCTAAGATATAGGGGAGGGGGCTAAGGGACAAACAATCTGCATACACACATGGGGAAGTTTGGGTCTAACAGAGCAGGGCGCGCACTGGTCCTGCCTGCATGGCTCCAGGATGCCGTTGTCCAAGGGTGGTGGCCTGTGTGGTGTGGGTAGTGTCATGACAATTCCTGTTAAAGTTGATTCCTGCGGTTCAGTACATGGGGGGTTACACACATAGGCAGGATCATGGGATTACAAAACGAAAAAAGTATCAAAAACACACTGTTCTGGTTTTAAGATGATCCGTCATCATGGATAATAGGGCATGGGGGTTGTCTACATCTCGCATAAGGCCAAGCAAAAAAATGAGGAGGGGGGGAAAAAAAGGGGTGTTTGCCAATCGTGATATGTCAAGCGAAGCGACACATCACTTTGTCTACCTAGCCACACAAAAGCGGAAACGTGGGTGCTGAATGGTGCTAGTGGTCCCTCCAGGGTCTGCAATTTGGATACGTCTGATCGGGGTGATGGCCACAAAATTAATGGTGTCCTGTGCTTGTGTGGATGGGAAATGAGAGCCGTTCAGAGGAAGAAAAAGGGAAAGAAAAAAAAAAAGGGGAAAAAGGGAAAGAAAAACATTCTGCCTATCTCCTCCTGCATTGACAGGTTTTTGCTTACCAGCACACTTTAGTTGTTGGAAAAATATGTGGTCGGAATTGGCCATCACGCCCCAGCTGATCTTTGAACCTGGTGACGGCGTTAAGTGTCTTTTCTTAAAAAGCATACACTAGGATCTGTGTCGCTAGCGTGGTCGACCACCATGTGAGTCACTGGATTGGGGCTGAGGAATATCCCTTGAAGGGAGGTCGAGTGGTCTGTAATACACATCCAATCAGAGGGGCCTGTCTGTTGCACTGGCCGAGTGCCAGACTGCACAATGGCTAGACCACTATCTTCTGTGGCTACCCCCCCCACAGTACCCACTGCCCCCAACAATCCACCCTCTTTATGAGAGAGCTGTTTCCCATTCTCAGGGCCGACGATGCTGGCATGTCCCTCATCTTGGCACTGAGGAAGCGCATATGGCCGTGATTAGGTTGAGGCCACCTACATAGGACTGGCATTTGGGGACTCAGCTGTGGGTGATGCCCATGTGTATGCTGGTGCAGGGTGTGTGCAGGGTGGAGAGGTAAGGGAGGTATGGGTGTGTGTGGATGCCGAGCGATGGCTTATAGTAGTTTCCTCAGAAATAGTAAATATGGTGTCTTTACAACTCTCAATCGGTGTATTGGTGGTGTGGTTAAACAATAAATTGGGACTGGGACTGGCATGAGCCCCAGGACTGCTGGTGATTTGAAACGCTGTGAAACGGCCCTCCTGGTCTTAGAGGTGCTGGCTCGTCCTGCTTCTGCTGCACACACTGTAGCCACAGAATGGGCAGTGCAGTACCTGCTGAGAAGGGAACCTGTCCGGATAGGGACGCACACGCCTGCTCTTCAGGCTCTTTTACTGTGGCCATGCATTCCCACCGTGTCTGGTGACACAGCAAGGCCACATGCCAGATAAAACCCCAGACAATACCACACGTAAACCGGGGCGTGTTACTTTTCTAAACAAGCTGGACAACAAGTGATATTCATGGGGGTGGGCAACCATTTGGAGCGGACACACGCCAGATAGCCACAGGGATGGGAATTATTTTTGTTGGAGTCTTAGCTCCGTGGCCCTGCCAATATTCTTTTTATTTTTTCCTGGGACTGTCCCTGGGTGTGGATGGTTTTCTATTTGCCCATTACTTGTACCTGTTCCCATCTGCAGTAATATTTTTTAATATTATTTTCTTTGGTCATTGTCTATTTTTATTTTTCACCTTCTGTGCTGTGCCAGGTATCACACTGCTTACGTTGTGCAGGTTTCCCCGGTTTTATTTCTGTACATTGCGCACGGAAATGGTTTCTCAGTGCCTTTATATCCCTTCTAAGCGCGAGTGTTTTCACTCGCCCTATTGTTTTCATTGGGGGAAATTTGGGGCGGGCCCGTTCATGTGCGGTGAGACTCGCCCCTCCCCTTACCTGCCCATTGACCCCCGTCTCCTCGCCCCTCAGGGGCCTTCCTATCTCCTCCGCCCTCCGTTAGGCCGTTCTCACGCCTATATCGTACATTTGCGGGCCCCCACCCAGCCCTACAGCGCTTTGCAAGTGGGCCCGTTAGTGTGCCGCGTACCTGTGCGGGGCTGACACGCACGTGTACTGGGCGTTTAAACGCGTTTAAATGCTGCGCTTTTGCCGTGCCGCTTATTTTTGCGGCGTCCCAGATTTGCGGACTTTCCGGTAAACATGCCCCTAAGTGATACTGATGGTGTTCTACTTTTTGGTTGATGACCTTTGTAATTACAGGGTAAGCTTGAGATAGGTCTGTAGGAGCTGGGAAAGTGTTGGGTTGCGGGAGAGATTTTTCAGGATAGATCTGATTGAGACTTTCTTGAGTGGGGGGGGGGGGGCACATATCCTAAGGAGAGTGATGAGTGGATGATAGTTTTAAGAACTAGAGAATTTCTGTTATTATCTTTAAAAAAAAAAAATCAAGAGACTGGACAGGGGTTCAGTGGGGATGTGGTGGTGTTTGATATCCATGGATTGAGTTTTCATTACTATGGTTAAATTAAGTTTTAAAGTGTCCCAAATGTGTGGTGGGTTTTTATCCAGGGTTGCAGTGTGGTAGGATTTTTTTTTTTTAAATCGGGTATGCAGGTGTCTGCACTTCTTTTTGGAGGTAGTTTATCATCGCTTGTGTATTGATGCTGTTGTTTTTGGAGGGTCGTTTTTCATCGCGTTGGGGTTTACATGCAATTCTTGTTTTGGGGTCTTTCTTTAATGCATTTGCAGTCGCAAAGAGCTCTCTGGGGTGGTTGAGTGTTTTCCTGCATGATGTTAGATGTGATAGGCTTGCTTGCATTTGTGTAGTAGATTTGTATAATTAAATCTGTTTAAGTATAACTTCTTTAATTCGGGGTCCTTCATAATTCCTCCATCTCCTTTCCTCCATCTGTCTGAGTTTTTGTTTGAGGTTCCTTGTGTCCTTTAGAGTACCAGGGGACATGTATACAGGGGGAGTAGATCTACAGTTTCTGTTTCTTGGAGATCATAGTGGCTGTGGCAGACAGTTAAGATAGTAGTGCTCCAGTTGTGAATTAGCATGTCCAGGTCTGTTCTATCACTATTTCGTTGTGAGTATATTTGGCTTTAAGAAAGATTGTTGTTAGACAGGTTTGGAATACTGCATTTATTGTAGGGTTGCTCTCTTGAGTAGTAAAGGATATCTGTGAGGCAAGGGTAAAAGGTTCATCATGGCATGGCCACCCATGGACAGGAGAAATATATGTGTGTGAGGAGCGTGTGTTCATTGATTGGAGGTAGTGAGATGGCGGACAAGAGATCTAGGACAGCCCCTCTATTGTGTTTTGGGTTTTTTATGAGTTGACTAAATTGAAGTGCATCCATTGCACTCATGAATGTTATGCTTTTATTTTGGGAGGGGTGTAAGCGAGATTCAGGTCACCTAGTTAGAAGGTTTGGCTCATGAGTAGTATAATGGGTACACTACGCGTCAAACTGCATTGGACAGGTTGAGATAAGGATGACAGGAGCCAATCAGCGTTTCACAATCCGGTGTATGTCCCGCCTTAGTAGGCCACGCCCCCTCCCATAGAAGTGAACGGTTGAGTTTAGCCCAGCCCCCTCCTGCCCCCAAACTGTTTGACAGGTACCCATCAGCGTCCACTTTCCGGTGTATGGCCTTCCTTAGGCCATGCCCCCTCCCATAGAAGTGAAATGGTGAGTTAAGCCCCACCCACTCCCACCCCCAGGCGTGGCCCACTTGCCCCCACTTTGACACGCCTCCACCCTGCCCAAGGATGACATCATCCAAAGCGTCCACTTTCCAGGTTTGTGCCACAAACCCATTGCCCCCCGCCCCACAACATGGCATTTAGCCCATCATAACACCCACTTCCGGGTTTGTGCCCCCACCCACAACCTCCCACCCTCTAAACCACAGACCCTGCCTACATCATCGGAAATGACAATCCCCGGAAACAGGGTGTCATCAGAAAAGGGCCGTGTCCCTTTTCCGATGACCTCAGCGGAAGCAGAGTGAACTGACCTCCGGAAATGTGGTTTTGCTGCTTCTGTTTAATGTTTACATCTGCAAAAAGCAGGAACCCTGGAAAAACAAAAAATGCTTTTCTCCTCTCCGCACTTGCCCCCAGTTCTTTTTTCTCACAAAAGATTCTTAAGTAGCCCAGCACAGGGCTTTTCACAGAGGCACATAACAGGGGTTTTAAGGGAAGCTTTTCTTTACAAATGTTAAACCTCAATTAACCATCTATTTTGTTCGAGAAACCAGTGGCTGTCCATGTTATTATTTTGCTTTTAAGAACCTCATGATTATAGACAAGTATTCTGGCAAACACATAAATACAGAGAGAGATAGGGAGAGACCTGAGTTCAAATCCCCCTAATACAAGCTATTTTTTGGAGAGAGAGAGCCTGGAGTTTCCAACACAGCCACAGCCTATTTTTTAGTGGCTTTGAAAAAACCACTACAGAGAGACAAATCTGAACATGCCTCGCTTAGGGTGTGGTAAACACGTGATTGGTTGAAACAAGAGGCCTGTTTCTGAGCATGCTCCAGGTGTTCTGAGCATGCTCCTTTTGTAAAGGCCTGTTTGTCCTGATGTAAGGGGAACATTTTAACACAGAGATTCAAAAAGAAAAAATGGCTACTTTTTGGAACACCCAAGCAAACTACAGATCATCATAGGTAAGAGAAGTTTTTTTTTTGTAGAAAAGTGTTGTACCGGATCTCCGCTCCTACAAGAGCTAGAGGATTCATACATGCAACCTTCTAATGCTGTTTTTGCTGTGCTCTGTACATATCAAAGGGAGGCATTGATGTCCATAAGCCAGCCAAAAGGACAACGCAAAAAAACCTGATGAAATAAACACATTTCAGTCTGCTATACAGGCAACGGTGGGCTGTATTAATCACAGGAAATGCTGGGCATGGCGTTATGCATAGGGACTGTGAATCCTTGTGTACATACACAGCTGCAGTGCAAAAGACATCATTATTGTCTACAACAAACAAAGGAATACAGCAGAAAATGCCTAAAACTTGTAATAGGTTGTGTCTAGTACCTATTGTAAATGTTGCCCATGATTGTGGGTGTCATAAAAATGAAAAGCAACTGCCCTAGTTTAAATGCAAAATTTGAAATTTTTTGTTTGAACTCAGAGATTTTAAAATACCACTAGAAATCCAGGCCAACCTGTTCAAATATTTTTTTTAGATCTGGAGAAAATATGATATAGTAGCTAGTATAAGGTTTTTACTCTGTGACAGAGATGATAGATCGTTCTTTAAAAAACACCATTTCTGTAAAAAAATTGACTTTTTAATGAAAATTGTAATTATTTCCCAGACTCTATTAGCTTAACATACAGATGAACAAAAATTATATGTATTGTGGTACCTGCAGAGGCCTATGCAAACAGAAAAAAAAGGTTTTAAATGCAGAAAAAAATATCCAACACCAGATGCAACATTTTAACGAGGAGCCAGATAGGGGGAAGCAAGAGAGACCTTCCAAGACCTAGAGAACCGCACCCCATAGCTTGTGATGTGATGCCGGCCAACAGCCAATCCAGGACGGGGAGTTCCTCTTAAGAAAGGCTGGGACGTTGTGAAATGAAAGAAGAGGACGAGTAGAAGGAAGCAGAAGGGTCTTTGGCAAAGAGACCCGAGAGGAAGGAGTTCCTGGCAAGGAGACACAGGGATTCCGGTGCAGTCAGATACCAGGAGTATCTTGGCAAAGAGACACTGGGAAGAAAGGTACCAGGAGCAGAAGCAGAGATCAGAGGTTTATCTGATGAACCGGTACCAGCAAGCAACTCAGGACCCTGTGGAAGTTACCAGAAGGTGTGGTGACGTCCTTGCCATAGGAGCTAACTCTCTTCATTCAAGGAGAAAGAGGTAGGGGTGTGAAGAAAGAGATAACTCCACCCGAAGGCCAGCTGGACAGTGGGAGGCCTGCGTACTCGAGTAAGGCTGAGATTGCAGTAAAGCAGGACTAGGCCTCAAACCTCAGCTCACTGGGATAAGCCTGGAGAACAAGGTAATCCACATTTTTTTTTTAAATTTGTAGTTTTATTAGCAACCAACACAACATAAACACAGCACAACTTAATACCTATGCCCCCCCACATATATATACCAATATCCATTGTAACATCACTAACATTAACCAGTGGGAGAGGCCCCTGTTCCTAGTGCGACTCCATAATATTTTCCAGTTAATCCAGACACCCTCCCATGTACCCGTTACACATCGTATACATTTTACAATTTAACCCCTTTACTAAACGACTGTACATTCGCCCATACATACATTCTCACGCCCCCCACCCATCCTGCCACATTCTACTAACCTTTCTCGCCCCGGCCAACCGGGCAGTGAGTCCTTACAGTGTGTACCGCACCCGGCATAATGACCCCAAAGATTCACACTTCCCCTCCCCCCTCTCCCCCCCTATCCCGTACTACCCCCCACCCGCCGCCAAGCCCCCACCCGTCCATCAGCATTCTCGCAAAACCCTGTCCTCCTCCTAGACCACCAGCAGGGTGAGATCCTCCTGTCCGCATACCCCCTCACCGGTAAACTGACCAGGAGCAGATCGGTACAGGCTCCTACAAACCCTATTGGCAATATGTAAAAGCCCCACCCATAACCTCTTCGATGTAATATGATGAGACATAATATAAAACCCTCTAGCCCTACCCCCTTCATTGAACACAGCATTCCGACTTCCCCACCACCATTCTCCAAAACGCCCCCCCCCCTCTCTACCCTCCATGGTTCATATCTTTCCACCACCTTATTAATATCGTGGAACAGTATGTTTTTGATGGTCTTCTATCGCCCAGTACCCCCAAAGCTGCTCCAATGCTCCCCACCCACCTCCGCTAAGGGGGGGAACATCCTGTTTCTTCTCTCTTCCACCAACTGAGAAGACACATCCGCCCTGCAATTACACAGTACCCCGGTAATTTCCCCCTGCCCCTCCCCCCCTTCCTCACATCTCCCCGTCCCCCCTTCATTCAATATTCACCATACTAGGGGTAAAGAGCCGTCCTGCAGCCCTGTGATGCCTTCCGTGAGTCTTTCCACCCCACGCCAATATTTCCTGAACTACCGGACAGCCCCCACCCCATAATGCCCGCAAAGTCTCCCCTAGCCCCACACCCCTTCCACCACTGATCCGAACTAGCAGGGTATAAAGCATGTAGCCACACCGGGGTCCAATACATTCTCAGCCTTAGCTTATAGCTGTTTTCCCAACATTGCTGTTACCCGGTGCTACTTTATGAGTTCTGATATAGATTCTATCCCACCTTTTCTTCCCCTTCCCATTGTCCCCCCAGGTCTTCCTCCCACTGCCTCTGGCCGCCGCATGACCCCCTTGCTCGAATTCCCCCAGAAATTTTGCTATAACTTTGATATCATCCTAGTTGTGCATCCCTGAACCCCCATCCATCCTCCTCAAAGGGTCGTAGGTTTCGCCATCCAGTCGCGCTTCACCTCCTGCCTCTGAAGCCAGTACCACACACTAACATAAGCATATCGTTCATAGCCTCTCCAAACCGTACTTTCGCTGCAACTCCTCAAAGCCTCTACACCTCCCCACATCCCCCACCAATTGTCCCAACGTGTCCCGTAAACCCTTTCCTCCCACCCATCTCCTAAAGACCCCTGCCTCCTCCCCCATCCTAACCCTTCATTGCTATCCTTATTGGAGTTTTCCTCGAGAGTATTGCTTCCCCAGCCCGCCCCAACAGGTACCCCTTCCATTTCATCCAAACCTGTCTGGTAAGTTCTCGGTAGGGGTTCCTTCTTTCTCTCCGCCGCCTCTTCCTTCCCCCCCAGGGTCCCAAATCACCGGCTTCCCCCTCTGGCCCCGCCTCCCCCCTCCATCCCCACCCCACCCAGGCCTCTCCACCCCCTCCTTCCAAGCAAATAGGGCCCGAAGTTGCGCCGCTTCATAAATACCGGAGCAAAGATTGCACCCCCAACCCCCCCTCCTTTTAAAGACCTATACATGGTCGCCCTGGCTACTTTTGGGCATTTTCCATCCCCAATATTATAATGCAGCTGCCACAATTTTGCAATCCCTAGCCTATGTCCTGTCGGACCAGCCTATACGCGGCAGTGACATCTAAACAAACACAACAAAAAAAAAACCATGGGAAGAACATTCATTTTATACATACTGCAATCACGCCCCATCCAAGGACAAATACAAACACCCCTCCCACCGTGATAAGGTCCTGCCTTATAATTCTCGTACCAGCCCCTGATAGTTCCATTTGCTTACTTCTAACATAGATGAGTCCCCCAACTTTGCCCCAGATACCTGAAACTCTCCCTTCACAACGAAAAAAAAAAAAACCCCTAAATTTCAAGTGATGCCGCAGGCTCTCTTCCACCCTAGGGCGCCAGATTGAATTCACCAGCAGTTCTGTTTTCCCTTGATTATCTTTATATCCCGCTAAGCGGGCTGTAAACCTTGTATCGCCGTCATTAGCACTGGTAGCATTGTAAGCGGTTCGGCGTCTAAAAGTAAAGACCACATTCATCTGCAAATAGTCCAATCTTTATCCGCCCGCCCACCTATCTGTACTCCCTTATATGTCCCCATTTCGCCTAATATATGCCGCCAAACTGCTCTATAGCCAAGAGGCAAACAGCAAGGGGTGGACAGCCGGGACAGCCCTGTCTGGTACCTCTATGTAGCTCAACACTCGCTCGAATAAACCCCCGGGTTTAACCGAGCCGAACCCCCTAAGCGCACAGGCTCCTGATATAGAGCTCTGATCCATCTAACATACTTTCCCTCAAAACCCCATTTTTTCCAACACTTGAAACCATAAAGGACCCAACTCCAACCCGTCACAAAGCCATTTTCCGCGCTCTACAGTGATTAACAACACCGCCGCCTTTTTCTTTTCTTTAGTGACGCTGTAGTTGCCACAATAATATTCAAAATCTTTCCCGACATTAGCACTACTACCCCCCTGACGCCCCTTCACAAAGCCCGTCTGATCCCGGATGGATCAAGTGCGGCACTATATATCCTGGATACGGTTGGCCAAGATTTTTGCCAATATTTTTTGCATCCAGATTTTATTAAAGAAATGGGGCCGGTAACGAGCCACAAACCCCCTTATCCTTGCCTGGTGTCGGCAACTACCCGTTATGCCGGCCTCTGCCATTTTGCGTCGGGAGGCCTCTCCCCCTGAAGCACCTTATTAACTACCTTGGTAAATATGGCGGTAAATCTTTTCCGCCCTAACCCTTAGAATTTTGTGTGCCGTGTACTCCCGTCAAACCCTGGCGCCTTTCCCAGTTTTTCAACCGTGTTTATAGCCCCTCCTCACCTCCTCCTCTCTCCCTGAATCTCCCGCCCCAAAGCTAATGCTCTCGTTATCCTCCGTAAACCTGTGACCAGAACCACATCGTCTGCCCGAAACATCCGGCAGTGTCCCTCTCCTCCCCCCCCCCCGTTAGCTTTCATACAGAGTACTATAGTACTCACGATGAACACCCCCTAAATTCCCTTGGATTGTTGGACCCACTCACCTTTATTGCTCCCTAAACCCCGCAACATTGCCCTGCTTGCCTCCGCCCCTTCAAGCGACTGGCTGAACACCCTTCCCGCCCGATTCCCCCCCTGTCGAAATGGGCCTGCTTTAAGACTGCCAGGGGGAATGATATATCTTGGGCCCGCAGTTTACTCAACTCCCCTCTCACCCTTTGTATCTCCGTGAGGGTACCTG